>VZRF01004601.1:29935-656859 GCA_013396875.1 Vireo altiloquus | reverse complement strand
CCGCCGAAAGTGCTCCCCGAGCGCGGCCACCAGCCGAAAGGAGCCGCCGGCACCTCGCCGAGAGCTGCCCACGCGGCCGCCCGGCGCCCCCGCCCTGCCCGGCGCGGAGCCCCTCGCCCGCTCCCACGGNCCGCCGCGGGGTGAGGGGTGAGGGGTGCGCGGCGGCGCCAGCGGTGAATGAAAGTTGCGGGAGCGCGGCGGCGGCGGTGGCGGTGCGGGGGAGGCAGGTCCCCCCAGCCCGACCGGGAGCGCCTCTCCGCTCCCCTCTGCACTCCCCGCCGCACGCAGCGTGGAGTTGCTGCGCGGAGTTTGCTGCGCAGCCCTGGCCTGCGCGTGTCAAGCGCTCCACGAGGGAGAAGGGAGAGAAGGGAGAAGGACTGGGACTGGGGTCCGTCGCGATGCTCGTGTGTGTTTTAGCTGGAGAGGGAGGGGGCTGGAACGCCGCAGGCTGCACTGATACTGGAAATATCTCGGGAGTCTCACCGGGGGCCTTGGCTGGGAAAGAGGACAAGGATTGTCGCGGCTTGTTCTTTGGTTGCAGATTTAGCGTGAAACGCACCAGAATCTCTCATACGTTATTTTCGAAAATAAAATAGAAGGAGCAAGTGTTATTCCATACATTAAAATATGTCGAGTAGCAACATTAACACTGCTCCTTTAGAAAACACCTTCCAGTTAAAAAAATTTGTATTCTAAATACACAATGTTTCTAATAAATTTTCCAAATGTGTTGGTTACTGTCAGTGCATCTTCCACGTTCCTACGAAAATACAAAGTGCATCTTAACATTTTAACTCATTTTGTTCTTCCTTGCTTGTGAATTCAGTTCCATGTGATTTGTAACCGCTCTTGAGACTCCAGCGATAGGTGAAAGTGATTTGTCTTTCATTAGATGGTAAACCCCAGCAGGGATGACTAAGCCTTCAGCAAGGTGTAGTTTGGAAATGCTCAGGGGAGTCTATCATTTCTTCCATATGGCTGGGTCCAGCTGAGTCTCTTCATCCCTGGGTGTCTGCTGCACAATCCCTGCAAGAGGCTTACTGTCTCTTTTTGCCCGTTACCAAGAGCACAAATTCTGTTCTCAGAAATGCTATTCTAGAGCTCAGTTAATCTGCTGAAGTAGAAGCCAACAAAGTTACTCCTGACTTCTCTTACTGTAGAATGTGAACCCAAAGGAAAATTGCTAAAAATGCACATGCCTACAAAAACTTTATAGTTTTTTATCCATTTATTTGGACAACACTCAGTAAATACGATTGTTGCAGTTTTCAAATACTGATAATGGCATCTTTGCTCTTACAGAGATGCAAATATACAGTTTTTACGTTGATGCAGGAAGGAGAATTCAGTGAGTGTAAGAGAAGTACACCAGCTCCTGTGTATAAATGTTTTTCACTCTTTTCTCCCATTTGGTTGTTTTAAGTCTTTACAAAGGATTTCAAAAGGAATTCTAGCAAGCAACAGAAAAGAAAAAAAAACCCTTATTCTAACATATTGCAAATGCCTCTATTAAAATCCTTTATCATATAACTCCAGGCAGACAAAAACCAGAAGATACAAATGTTAACCATTCCGTGCTTTTCATTATTTGTTTCAAGTACCAGCAATGTGCTTAGTGCTGCAGAAGACACAAAAAGAAGAAACAATAAATCTTTTTAATATAGTAATTCTCAGAAAATCTAAATCAATTCTTAGAGCATTAAACGTTGCAGAACTACTTTATGCAGACCTGCTTCAAAATCTAAATTGGTCTTAATTTAATGTACTTTGTTTTCAAAGAGAAGTATTCTAAGTATAAGCAAGACCATTTCTTATTCCTTTTGGGGGGGTTCATTGATTTTTAACATGTCCAGCTTTGAAGCATACCTTTCAGTCATTCAGATTGATTTTCCTGAGTGTCTTGCCTGCCAGCATATTGAAACTCTCTCTTTGTGATCTAAACACTTCCATGGGAGAGCTCCCAGTGTCTGGATTTGTCTGAAGAGGAGGCCTGTCAGACACGCTCTGGTATCATTGCTGGAATATGAACCTGCAGAGTGCCCTATGGCTGCAGAATTAACTGTCAACCACTACCAAGGTTTTGAGGGAAAATATTCCCATAAAGGAAGAAGCTGGGCAAAAATTTTAACAACATGATATATTAAAAGAAAAACAGTTAGAAACATTCATCAGTGGAAAAGCAAAAATATTGCTACAGCCATTTCAGAAAATACTGGCAGCAGCTAAAAGCAGTTTTCTCTTCTCTGGATTTCTTTGTACAGCATTCCACTCTTTGAAGGGTAATCTAAAGGGATACTCAAAAAGCTAACAAGATCTGAACTATTAGCATAAGGAGATCAAAGTCAATAATAGTAGGTAACATCTTCAGAAAAAAGATCCAGAACATCAAAAAAGAAAAAGCTGCTACTCCCAGCTGAGGTTGGTAACAGTGACTATGGCTGTTCACAAAGCTCTGTGCTACGCAGATACGTCTGACTGAGCTCGATGAACGTAATCAGCTCTGTGAACATCACCGTGGCTTTTCAGGGTCTGTATGCCTGAAAGATACTGAACCAAATGACTCATCAATTCGTAAGTAACTGAAGGTCTGTGAGGTGAGAGAAAAACGGCCAATAGAGGTATATCAAGAAAAAATATTACAAACTAATCTGTTTTCCTTCTTTGACAAGGTAACCAGCTTCTGGGTAAGGAGAAAGTATGATAGATGGTGATATTAGCAGGCCATTTGTCACCATGCACATTAGCATTCTGCTATGCAATCTACTTAAATATAGTTAAAAACTAATTGCTGGAATGTGGACACTTAACTGGGTAAAAAAATTCCAAAGTCTGTATCCAGGGTATGGTTGATGCTCAGTCTGAGACTCTAAAGAAAGTACAGTCTTTTAAAAAGTTGTTAAGACTGTTATGCCATCGAATTATTCCATTAGTGATTGAAAATTAAGTATAACTATTAACAGATGATTCCAGAATGGAAAGGGATGCAAGGAGCTTGCAAAGCAAAATGACAATTCAAAAATTATTTTGATAAACTGGTGAAAACGTGTAATTAGTAAATCTTAAGGAAGACATGAACATACCATTGCATTCAGAAAAGAATTTCAAATCCATAAATACAAAATGACTAGCTGGGCAGCAGTACTCCTGAGAAGGATATGGAGATGAAATTGTATCATCTTAAATTTATGACAAAGGAGATTCTGTTACAGAAAGGCAGATATCATTCTGATGAGGTATGTATTGCATAAAGAATGTAAGCATTCCTAATTTCTTACTGATTACTAAAGAATCATATAAGCTTCTGTCAGCTTTTATTAGAAGATAAAGTGTTCCGTTTTGGACATCATTCCTAAAATATGCTGTAAATAAATCAGAGACACTTCATGGAACAAAACAAAGAATGTAAGTTTAAACAAACATGAACTATAAAAAGAAGTTGGAAAAAAAGTGAAGTTTCCTAATTTTAAAACAAACAAACAAATAAGGAAAACACTTCACCCCAAATAAACAATTGAGGCAAACGAAAGACATGATAATACTTTCCCAAGTTAAAATGTTTCTGTAAGCAGCACAGTGTTCCATTAATAATAACCAATAAAGGGCTTAATTTTCAGGAAGGAAGGTTTATGAATCAGGAAAGCTGTTAGTAAAGAAGGGTCTGTTAACCAAAGATGAAAATGGTATTTTTTTAATTGTCCCCAAGTCAAATTTTACTGAAAATTTTAAAATAGATTAAGTACATACTAGCTAGGAATTATCCAGATGTACTGTATTTAGTGTCTGAGTAGGGACTTAAGATAATTGTCTTTTCAGATTCTTTATAGCTACAATTTTTAATGGGCATAAAAGAACTAGCAATGTTAATAATTGTCAAAGAGGACATCTGGCTTTGTATATTAATTGTTTATTATTTATTATCACATATTTATAATCCAGGACCATCTAGTGCTTATATTTTTCAAGCTTTAAATGTGTTGGTATTTCACAGTTCACTACAGCCTAAAGAGCTACTCGGACATTATAAGTGTACCTACACAGTATTTTAGCTCATGAAATTTTATTTAGATGCTAGCAATCCTCTCCAGTTGTTTATCTAGCCAAGTTTAGAACCAAAATGTCTCCAAATTAAATCCGAGATTAAAGAACACTCGAGCTGGCAGGAAAGAGATATAGGACCATGTCTGTGTTTGTACAACTTCTCCAAGGCAGCTAAGGATCAAACTTCTTGACTTCTCTGAAACAACACCCATAATAAAAATTACAACTGGTAGTAAATATTTCAGAAATGTATCCTTAATCTAAAGCCGAGAGACCTTTGGTTTATCCAATATCAAAGGGACACTATCAAATTTTTAAGGTCATGAATTTCACACATGTAAAACCTTCAGGCTCCTGTGGAGCTATCTAGAGTCTCACAATGCTTTACCATAAAGTATGATTAAAAATTTATTTGAAAAATTTCCTGGGTTTTAGGAGCTGAAAATGAAAACCTTGAATCCCTCCACTATCATTCTAATGGAATAGGGTATATTTATTCATTTCTCAAATAAGTAGAACTTCAAGTGCTCAGTGCAGATCTGTTGTAAGCAAGACTGTCATTAGAAGACCCCTTTAGAAGAAACATTTACAATACCTCATGGCTAGGTCTAGAAAAATCTGGGAAGGGAAGAAATGCAGGTGTCAGAGCTGGGTGAAGACACATCACAAGACTCAGACTATGCACACTTCTATTTTCAGGTTCTGTTTGTTTCACTTGTGCTTAAATTTCACATGTCAACATGGCATTATTTTAAGATAGCTAGGCTAAATTTGTTTAGAAAATGAAGGAGTTATATGAAAGGCTGTCTGACGAGCAGTAATATGACCAATACTACATAAATGGATAATCTACCTCTATTAAGAAGTTAAATTTCCAAATAATATTTTGAAATTTTAAAAAAATAGTATACTGAAACTTAAAGGGAGAATGGAAGGAGTGCTTCTGCAGAGAAAACCAACAGAAAATATTTACAATCTTTTCCCCAAGTTCTTTTGCAGCAAATTCCTTTCACTATTTACCTGAAAGCCAGGTTTAAGTGCTTATTTATTGTGGTGCATCCTCACCTGGCACTAAGTCTCATAGTTTGTGCTAGTAAAGTCTTTAACCCTTAGCAGTGACCTCTCAGCTGCTATCAAATGTAGAAAATGTGATAGCTGTTGTATGGTCAATACTCCTATGACATAGATTAATGAACACAACATATTACTTATCTTGCATGTGATGACACAGGGGACCTCATCCACCTCATGTGGTTTAAGAACTTTCATTAAGAACTATGATTTCAACTAAAAAAACCCCAAGATAATTTATGAGGAATTTGAGAATATTTGAGAATCCAAATCCAGGTTTAGTGCGTGCAAATTCTTAGACTTCATTATAATTTAGTGTAAAAGGGATTATTCAAATTATTGAGCCTGACATTTTGCATGAGACAGAGAGCTCTGCAGCTGATATTTCTGCATGAAGACTGATAATTTGCGCTAAGCAAATAACATCATTTCAGGGTGAAGGATCTAGTCTCTTACTATGGAAAGTAACCAGGAAAAATCAATCTTTAAATGATTTGGGTTTGGCTTCACTTTGGCTTTTTGCAAACAGAAACCTAATTTTCACAGCAAGCACAGTCATGCTACTTTATCCTCATTTGTTTCAGTGTTAATGTCTAGACTTTAAATTAAATCGGTATTTTCCTTCCCTGGGGATTGCCACCCGGATATAGTCATAAACAGACAACATATCCTTTCTCGCAGCATTCATCTTGTCAGAGTTCCTCTGTTGTAACTTAATCTGAGGATAAAATAGCTTTTCCTCTTGAGATTAACTTTTGCCTATTCCATCAAAGAAACTCACAACTTGTGTTCACTGTCATCTAGCAGCATAGGTAGAATTCTTATTCCTGGGACAAGGGAATAAGCTGCAACTGTTTGTTTGGGTATGCAGTGGTCTGTCTTGGTCTGGGGTTTTTAAAAATCTTTTTATAATGACCTTTCCATGTCTTTCTCAGCTTCTCCTCAGACTTTCATAGAAACATATCTGCCCCAAGGTAATTGAGAAGGGTTTGTCCAGATTGACCACGTGGTTAACTAAAGGGTTTTTTTCTTCCCTTTCAGGATGTATAACAATCGAATGGATGGATATGTTAGTAGTACAAAGGATATTTTTCTGCAGTTTTAGGTTAAAATGAATGTCTCTTAAAAAAAAAAAAAGAAGTGGAAAATATTTTTAACCAGTATGGACAGACTTTGTGTCCTTCCTTTTTGCCTCTCTGTAAGGGAAAATTGGTCAGTTCACTGATAACCCTTCTATTGGCCCTGCCAAGGAAAGCAGACCTGCCCTTCTCTCTGGCCTCTTTGAAGACTCAATCAAAAAAAACCTCAGACAGAAAGACCCCAACTAAATAAAAAAGAAAACCCAAATCCACACCATACCCCAATATCCACTGGACATTTCAGAGGCAAAGGTTTGTTTTGGTGAGTGGGTTCATTTTGAAGAAAGGGAGGCTTGTAAAATGTTTCAGTTGAATATTGAGTTCTCTCAAACCTTTCTGGTAGTTTTCATGGAAGAAGAAGTTGTTATAACCTGATTTTGTCTAACTATACAAAAACTTACTAGAACATAATTTTTTCATTATGTATGCATTCTTTATTTTTGTTTTGTTATCACCACAGAGGACGGCATAATGTACTTAAGTTGTATCTGATTAGGATTGAAATTGTATCGGTTCTGGAGAGGACAGTGCTGAATTTTTGTTTTCCTCTAATTGATGATGAAAATGATTTTGTGAGGACATTCTTTTCTTAGAAAAAACCCAGTTTCTTTCCATAGATAACTTAAAAGACATTTTCTGGAGAAATAAAATTTAGCTATAATAACTGGTAGGTATTTTCAGCTTGGTATATTCTATTCATAAACAAATTTTGACTTCTCAGTCAGAACCTGAACGAAGTTTAAAACGGGCAAGTGTTACATTTTTCACCCAGGATGGGGCAATCCTGGATGTAGGTTCAGATTGTGCAAAGAGATGCTGGAAAGCAGCGCAGCAGAAAGGGACCTGGGGCTCCTGGTCAATGGCAAATTGAACATGAGTCAGCAGTGCCCTGGCAGCCAGGAGGGCCAAGTGTGTCCTGGGGTGCATCAGGCACAGCATGGCCAGCCAGGCAAGGGAGGGGATTGTCCTGCTCTGCTCTGTGCTGGGGCAGCCTCACCTCGAGTGCTGGGGGCAGCTTTAATAAAAGATATTAAACTATTATAGAGCATCCAAAGGAGGTCAATGAGGATGCTGAAGGGCATTTAGGGGAAGCTGTATGAAGAGCAGCTGAGGTCACTTGGTCTGTTCAGCCTGGAGAAGAGGAGACTGAGGGGAGACCTCACTGCAGTTACAAATTCCTCGTGAGGGGAAGAGGAGGAGCAGGCACTGATCTCTTCTCTGTGGGAACAGTGACAGGACCCAAGGGAATGTCCTGAAGCTGAATCAGGAGAGGTTTAGGTTGTATCTGTGGTTCTGCAACTCTGTGATCTGTAACCTTTGAAGAACAATTATTTAAGAGGAACATAAAATATACTCCTCCTCATGTTGGTGACTCTGTGTTTTCATCAAAATATTTTTGCGTCTCCCCCTCCCATTGTTTTTGTGTACCTGGCACTTTGCTCTGTTCCCTAAAAACACAACATGCAAGCAAAAGGAAATACTTTAGTGTAGTAACAGTTCAGTTAGGAAAGGATTTTGGAAAGGAGATGACTCTCTAAGCAGAGCAAGAGGATGTCCTACAAATATTTATTTTAAAATTAATATCATTAAGGATGCATGCCCTTTAACAATTTTACCTTGGAATATTAAACAGCTTGTACTCAAGAGGAATGAAGCAGACTCAAATGCCCTGCAAAGGACAGGAAGGTATGCAAGAAGAGGAATGGCCAGTCCACATTCAACTCTTCTGAAGAAATTGTGAGAGTATAAGATCAAGGCCTTTTTTTTGTCTCTACTGTTCCCCCTGCTTTATACCTGCTAGAAGGGTAGGCACTAGAAAAAAAAGACTACAGAAGAAAGGCAAAACAGAAATACGTATAATAATTTCCCACTGGAACAGGTAGAAATTGTGATTTCTGAATTGTAACATTTTTCCCTACCCAAATCTCCTTTGGTTAACAGCATATGTTGAGGGTATAGGGTACAAGTTTCATTGCAGACCGGAGAATAATACCAGATGAGAGATATTTTTTCTGTCCATATTGCATAGCAACATTTTTCCACAGCTGTAACAAATATCATGAAGCTGATTCTAAGAAAACGGAGAGCGTGAAGATGAAAAGAGACAAGAAAATTTTTTCAGACGAACAATTTTCTCAATGAAAAATGCAGTTTCTGATCAACAAATGATATTTGGAATTCAATATGGTTTTATAAGAAGTGTTGACTGAAAGAAAAAGTGATACTTCATTTTAGTTGAAAATTTCATTTTGACATGCTTAAACCAAAATATGTTGATTTTTCTTTCAAAATGATGTTTGCCTGCCTGATATAACTTTTGCCCTACTTAATTTAGCTTTACCAAAGGAAAAAAAAAAAAAAATCAGAAAGCAAAGACCTCACACTGACCCAAATTTTCATGTGAAATATCGGTTCCAATTTTGGTATAATCAAAGAATGCAAGATTAATTAGTCATGTAAATCCAGTCTCCAGATTCCTGATACATCTATAAGCAGAACCTTTGGATACCTGGGAGAAGTATGTAAAGAAGTGAACTTCTACTATGTTAATGGTGAGAGCTTTTTACAGTTACCTAGGGTGCAAGTCAAAAATGGATAAAGATCTTTGGAATTACGAAAAAGATTGCCACTGTAAACTGTGTTGTTCTAATAGTTTTAAATGAGTTTTCTGAAGAAAGAAATATTCCTGAATGCAATAGTAGCAAATTTAATTGTGAAACAATTCCTAAACCACCAATAAGTATATTTGGCTGGTTTAGATTTTTTTGCAATTTGACAAAGTACTGCTAAAAACAAATTGTCATAGAATATAATACTAGATTGAATAATCAAATTTTTAATATTTAAATGAAGAGAAACAAAACCAAGTGCATAAGATCAATTGGTGTCCTCAGGAAAGTAGTTTATGAAACTAGTTATTCTGAGAACTCTGTTTCCTTCAAGAGAAAAAGCCTTGAAATTGTTTTAAGTGAACAGTATAATTTTGATCTGCATTCCAAGGAAGTAAGAATGACTGAGAACAATGATTTCAGATCCCAGCTTAAGAATAAGCACCTAAAAACACAAAATGAAAGCAGAGATATCAGACTTTAGTATATTTTTTAATTCTCAATTGAGAGTAAGATATTTATATCAATAAAGAACAGAGGGTTCCATTGAGATTGAGGTGAAACTGTATTTATACTAGATATACTAGAGGAAAAAAACAAGTTTTCTTTGCTAGTACAAACTTGATCACAGCAAAAAGGCTAGCACAGGTATGAAAACACAGTTAGGTGCACATAAGAATTTAGAATATAAGAAAAAGGACCAGAATGATTATGGAACCACAATTCGCTGTGCAGAAAAAAACACCAAATAGATAAGAAATATTCAATGATACATTGAAAAAAATAATTTGAAAAAACCCTTAAGCTCCTTGACTGAACAAGATTGCCTGCTTATTTCTGTGTGTTAACTTCTAAGGGTAACTTGCAGGTCTACCTAAAGAATATTCAATTTTTGCCATAGAGGATTACAAGTAGTTTTGGCAATGTAGGATAAAATAATGAATGTTATTTCATCCACTTGAGCCTGCAACTTTTTATTTAGGTTTGGGGTTTTTTTTGTTTGTTTGTTGGGTTTGGGGATTTTTTTTAGGTGAGACTGGAAGGTTCAAACACACTTCCTTTGTGTTTCAAAGGCTAAGAAAATTGTATAACTCTAAACATAGGAATACTTTTCTGGAAATCTACAGATATTATGCCTTCCTTTTTTTTTTTTTTTCCTGAAAATAGACAAATCTATAGATTCCTCTCATGTAGGATTAGAGATCCTGGATTAATTTCACTCATCGTTTGAAATACTCCAGTGTTCTGATAATGTGATCATGGTATAATTTCACTCATCATTTGAAATACTCCAGTGTTCTGATAATATGGGTACTACTCACCAGAATTTAGTTATGCAAAACAATGTGTCTCTTCTGAAATATATCACTTTCACCAGCCCACTGGGCCTGGTACTAAGGCAGAATACTAATTCAATTCTGAGTAAGAGGCTCCTCTTTTGGCTCTCCTGCTAACATCCACAGAATCATAAATGCTCATAAATTCATGTAAAGTACAAAAGAGGAGTTCAACAACTTGGAAAGAAATACTTCAGTTTTCTCTTGATAAGTGTATAAAACTTTTCAATTGAAACGAAGTGCAGCTTAACCATACAGCTTGTTTGCAAAGACATTCCTTTGTCAGTGCAGCATACTTGTTGCCACATCAGAGAAATTCTTAGCTCTCTATTAACACCATGATGAGGAATGAAAAGAAGTTCACATCTGCATTGGAAGCAGGAAGAAAGTTGTATGAAATACAAGACATTTTTTACTGTGTATATACAGCAAATTAAACACTGTAAAGTATTTGGCCCTTAACACCATTTTTAACCACCTCTGTGAATGCTGACTTCCCCTGAACTAATCTTTTAGCATCGACAAAATAAATCATTCCTTCTATCAGGATGTAGCTTATTAGAACAGGAGTAAGATAGAGTTGAGAAACTATTTTCAAACTGCTAAGAGTCCTGGTTTACTTGAGCCTGGAAGCTCCATTTTACCACCTCTCTCTCATTTTGCAGCCTCAGCTGCACTAAATAATTTCCTCAAGCTAATAAATGCTGAATTTATATGTTAGTCTTCACCTTGATCCTCCTCTCAGTGCAGTAACTGCTGCTCTTCACGGGGCTTGCTGGGTTGTTGTGGTTTCTCTATCCTACTGTGGGGTTTATGTATTTAAACATGCTGGTTCCTTGTATTATTAAATTCTCTCATTGGGATAATATTATTGTACAGGAGTGTTAATTTAAAGAGAAGCTTTTCTGAACAGAAAAAATCACTGTCAGTAACCAGCAGAAGGTAGAACAAAATATTCAACACTTTGTAGTAAATTGAATGCAATACTCTGATATTCTATCCAGTCCAGAAATCCTAAGTGGAACCCATGAATTATAGATCACCAGTATAGAGGTTAACAGCTGAAAAAAACCCATACTTGCAATCAGCAGATTCTGAATCATCAAATTTTTGTTTATTTGTTTGAAGCATAGGCAAAATCGCCAGTGCCTGTGTTTCTTCAAAGTATATGCATTGTGATAAAAAAAGCAAAGACATTCTCCTCAGGACTTTGCTTATTTCAGTACTCAAGATCAGTGGTATTAAGCCAGTAACAGTATTTTTCTTTTCTCACGTTGTTTGTTGTGTGGTCAGTGTTTTTTCTCAGTTTCTATGTTGTTTTTGTGTGTACACACTGAAAAGAAAATGATGAGTTTTGTCTGAGCTTTTTGCTTGTTGTTTGTTACCCTAATATCTAATGCAGTTCTTAAATACTTACATCAAATATATGAGAAGCTATTATTTAATAACCATTATTTATGCACTAAGAAATTGAAGTCTGAAGTTTTTGCTACATTTTTGGTGCCCAACCTGCTGTGCCTATGACCTGTGGCTTTGGCCATTATTATACAACTTGTGCTCCACATTGTCTGTACTTTGTTTCAGTCCCACACAACACATCAGCCCCTCTTTACATATAGAGATTCAGAATTGCAATGGACAAGATTTGCAGCAATTCAGTGCTGTCAAAGGGATAACCCCCCCCCCCAATTTTTCAATTATTTATCATGTCCAATTCCCATCCAGATTCAGACAGAGGATATATATTCTTGGCATGACTCTGATAAGGACAACTCCAAGATTAAAATTCAAGATGACTCTTCAAATCATGAGTGACAAAATTTTCCAAAAGAGATTCAGTCTTACTTCCCCTATCCTCCCAAAAAAAACAAACCAAAAAAGCATAACAACCACCCCAACAAGCAAACAAAAACAAACAAACAACAAAACAAACAAAAAACCAAAACAGCAAACCGACCAACCAACATGCTCTTCATCTACTAATCATGAAATCCATCTAAATCTCATTCCTATAGAGAAGTGACATACCTCATTCTCTTTTCATCAACTCATGTTTTGCTTTTGCAAGCTGTCCTGGCAGACCACTATCACTACAGCTCAGGAGGCAAAGGGGCATCAAATTACTGAGCAGAAGTAAATAATCAGACTTCAGGTGAAAGAGGATATGTAGTGTAAAACAGATCATTGTCTTTGCTTATCAATATAAATTATACATTTTCCCTGTAGCTTCAGAAACAATGACATTAAATCCTCAGCTGTCAGGACTGATAAGTAAGGAGTGATATTAGAAGGACAGAAAACTAACAATAACTAAATACCAGAAGAAGATAAGGAAGAGAGACCAAAGATGTAGCTGCAGGAGGAGATGGACAAATATTTTTTTAATACACTTTCCAGAATTGAAAAAGCATAAGAAATCATTGCTCAGCTCAGGAACTGAACTAACATGAAAGAAGAAAAGAGCTGAGCCAGGTGTTACATGGTTTTATGAAACACACAGAAAAGACTGCTCTTGTCTACTAGCTCCCTTTTGCTTGTTCCAGTTATACTTCATACTGACCATTTCAAAATAACTGAAGTCAGCAAACCATCTAAGCAAGTGCTTAGGTTCATTTTTCTTCCTCGTTTAATAAAGATTACACAAGATTTAATAATTATGCAAAATACTTCTATTTCCCGTACTTAAGTGTGGTCCTTATTTCTTGGTTTGACAGGAGTGTTTCAGGATTGTAACACAGAAGGATGTAGATAGTGGATTCTTTGCCTTACCAAGTGGTAAAACTCTTATTGTCTTTTGTGGAAATAGGATTTCTTCAGAGTACTTATCTTAATTTCTAGCTGTTAAAGTTCATGTGTATTACAGATATTTCACTAGCATAGAAATCTATAAAATTTAGTAGTAGTAGTAAATTTTTAGTAAAAATTGTAGTAGTAAATTTTTCACACTCTAAATCTTCATTTTAAATGGAAGCTTTATAAGAAGCTACATTAAAGCCATAAAGTAAAATAAAATTAAATGAAAAATTATGTGTAAAAAGAAATACTAAAACACGGAAAAATGCTAAAGTATTTTAATAATTTAAAAACCTCATGAAGGCTACAGCATAATTTTCAGCCAAAATATTTCTAAAACTGGCAGCCCACAAGAACCCTGGAACACCCATGTGGAAACATGTTTTTAATTTTGGAGTAAATAGTGTTTCCTCATACACAGAAGTATTTTCTTTAAATAGCATAAGATAGCTCAAAACAGTGAGGATGCTAAGCATTTTTGTTGTACAATTAGAAATGAATTATACACAGAATCAAAGTTATTTCTAGGTGGCATCTAAAAAGTCTAGAAAAAGAAACATTTCAGACAGCAAAGCTTATAGAGTGAGGCCTCTCTCAGTCATTAGTAGCTCAGTTTTCCAAGTACCATTCATCTGATCATTGTATTTGGGCACCCAGAGGTGTGGACCTACTGACAGGGACCTTCAGATGCAATGATTATACACTCACAGACAATAAAATGTGGAAACTTGTCAGTGTTCTGTGTTACCAGGGATGTCACAGGGAGCAAAACCTCAGAGCATGATCAAGGAGGTTTTTCTCAAAGTACAAAAGAGTCTGTAGAAGAACAGGTTTTTTAATTGGAAGTTAAAAGTGTTCCTAATCTATGTTGTTCTGCTGCCACTGTAGCTAACATTAGGAGTGACTTTCAACACTTTGTGTGCATACTGTGGTTGAGGTGGACAAATTAGAAGTCTTATAGACAAAAGTTTTTTTAGAAAAAAAATCCAGCATCAGAATGAGTACAGCTAGTGAGTCTGTCAAGTCTGTTCTTTGAGGTTTTTAGCTTAAAACACATAAAAGAAAAGCACCTATTTCACTCATCTTTCCTGTCATTAACCTTTTTTACTCTGCACATCCTGAATATGGAAGGTTTCTTATAGCCCTGAATACTGGGATTTTCTGTCCCTGCAACAGGTAGAGCAAATCAGTGAATAACACCTATCTTATCACCGAGCAGTAATATCAGTCACTGAATCTTATTTTTCATCTTTCAAATTATCTGATTTCTATCATGCTTTTCCTAGAGGTGAAGTGATACACTTCTAATTTTTTGTGGTTCTTTCTGCTCAGTTGCATGTGAGATTCTATGTTGGCTTATATAAGAATATTTGATCACATTCTTCCCAACTACACACTAGAAAACATTAAGAGAAAGCTAACAGTATTGATTAAGAGTATGAAAAATGTACATAAACTGTGAAAAGATTGCCTATATAGAAAGCAATGCATAAAACATTTGTAATAAAATAGGAGAAAAATAATGAGTAGTGTGAAAAAAAGGCATACTGGGAGCTTCTTTTCTAGCAAAAGAAAATAGCATATTCAATTGAAGTTAAAGCTGTCAAACTAGAAATCAATGACAACTAATTTTGTATAGTACATAATTATTCACCAGTACTGTTAGACACGGGAAGTTCTGAGAGCTGGACACTGGAGAGGCGAGAGGGTTTGAGAGCTGGCTGCTGGAGGAAGCAGGAGGTCCAAGCCAGGTACTGGAGAGAGCAGTCCAGGGTCAGCTACCAGGAAGATCCATTTACATTTGTGAGCTTGTGAGTCGACTGCAAAGTGGGCCACTATTGACCAGAGCTGGGCACACGGAGCAGTGGCAGCCATGCTGCTGCTGAGCTGTGTGGTTTTATGACCATCAGCAGGTTCAAAACCAGATTTCACAGCAGCGGTAGAAAATGCAAAATAAAAATAATTTTCTTACATGATGTTCTGTATAAACGCTGGCCAACACGAAAAATATGCTGTTGATCATAATGGTTGCATTCTGCTTTGTCATAAAAATACTGAACAGTCTTTTTCATCTACTGTGTCTTTATATTCTTATGTTGAGTTATCCTTTGAATGTTACCACTTTTTTGAACATTTTCAGTCTCATAATGCTTTACTAACATGAAAAATACTATAATTGTTGCTGAAAATAAACCTGTATTTACCTTAGTGTTGCTTTCATTTGTGATCTCTGTACCTGTCTCTGACATTCTGAATCACTTCATGGCATAAATTAGCCATATAATTGTAAAAACTGAAAGCTGCTCTGGAGCTTTTCAGAGGAGATCACATTTACTTTACAGTTGCTTGTTAATTGCTTTAGTGCCTAAGGATGTACAACATATGTCCTGCAAAGAGACACCCATATGGTTGTACAGTGTATGTCCTGGCACTCTGTTGCCACAGACTAGAAAACAGACTTCTGTTTAAAATGCATGGCCCATTGCATGATTGAAGGTGTGACATATAAAGGATTATAACTGACAACATTGAAGCCCTACACCTGTCACAGTGCTGTGGTAGGAGGATATGTATGTTGTTTGCCTGAGAAGGGGAAAGAAGATTGCCTCCAGTGAAGAAACAACGAAAAGACATTTTAGAATTTTGTACTGGGGAGATTTTCTTTCTCAACTGTCTGATTTATTCCTGTCAGCACAACTCAGCTATAGTTCAATTTTGATTCAAAAGTTATAAAGTTATAGAAATTAGTAGAGAGCATGTAATATAAGGGCATTAATTGGCTACATGGAACCACATTGTGAAAGGTCATTAAGACTTTAAAGCAACAGAGAGGTGATTAAGTATGTCTCTTAAAAGTAGCTACATTATTAAAGGCCTAAACACTTAGAATAGCCTAGTTTTTAGGCTTTAACTTTTCTGGTAATATGGATATACTCGAATATCTGAAAAAATGCAAGAATGAGAGTGACCCTCAGAAACTCAACAGTCACCGTGGATGGCTCCCTCAAACCAAGGCAAACATCTGCCAACAAAATAATTGTACTCTAGCACTTGCATTGTATGTAAGGTTCATTCTCCTTAGCTTCAGCTTTCTCAGTGAAGTACTTGGGTAAGAAAGCAGTCTAAGGAAAAGATTTGTCTCAGCTAACTTTAGCTATTTAAAGTATAGTAATGTTTCTAGATCCTGAACTAATCATCTGGGCCTCCATTGTACAGCTGCAGAGAGTTAAGCACTTCTAAAGGGTGTCTTAGAGACCTTTCCCAGGGTAGAAGGAATCATCCTGTGGAGAGGCTCAGCTCTTTTCATTGACTGACTGGGTACTTAAGTGATTTCTCTCATCTGCATTTAGACAGCAAATTTACAACACTGGTGCTTCTTAAATAGTTAACAAAAAATGAAATACATGACTTCACAGTGAGTCATCTTATCTGAAACCTGAGTCATGTTTCAGTGATGCCTTTCTTTCTTCATTGACTACAGGGGAAGCGTAGGAGTACTCCTACACTGAAATGGTCTCCTACCTCAAGTGTCTAATTTAAATGGTTAGATTATGTGAGATTAATTAAGGTTTATGTGACATTTGACAGCAACCTGAGTACTTTGCTGGAGTTCCTCTTTCTCTTGAAGGGTACAGTTATCTTCTACGTTGTGATCCTTTCTCGGTTTTTGCTCATAAAAACAGTAAGTGACAGAATTAATTTCTCCTGCTTAATTTTCCCTGTTGGTATAAATTTACTGAGGTAGCTTATAACAGTAAAAAATTAATCCTATTACTTCCCTATCAATATGAATTGGGGCTGGATAGCTAAAAAGCATAAACAATGGAACAATATCTAAGGGTACAATAGTGAAGAAAGCCATTTCCAAATTCTCCAGTTGATCCAGAAAAATATATGACTTTTTTTCTATTGTACTTTTGGTCATAGTAATTTATTAATTGAAGATCTGGAGCATATTTGAATTTAAAAGGTTCCTTGTAAAAAGTTATTTTAAAATACTATGCATAAAATTTAATTACTCAAAATCATTTTTATCTGCAGTTTCCAGAATTTTAATGATAACAAGTCTGATAAAATTCAAAGAACTGTATCAAAAGAGACAAATGAACTAAGAGCCACTTAAGAGAGCAATGAGTTAAATCATCAATTAATTGTCTTCTTAGGGTCTTTTGCAGTCTTTCTACATAAATGCTTATTAGAGTAAACAAACTCTTCAGCTTTATTCAGAGGCTCCGTGTCAAAATGCATTTCTTTCTTTAAAAATATGCTCATAACTAAAATAGCTTAGATAAACGTTTTAATAGTTACACACAAAATAATGACATGCTCACTATGCTATTCTTGTCTTAGAATTTTTTCTCTTTCACACTTAAAACAAACAAAAGGATACTTCTTTATTGTTTATTGCTTTTACACAGCACCTCTCTTCATTTCCTTTGTTACATATAAAAGCATTATTTTCCCTTCAGGAAACCTCCTTTTTTTTTCCTAGGTGCCATCATTTACAGATATAATATCTTTCTGTTAAGGTTTTTTTCCTTATTTTTCACTTCATGTTTTTTCTGAAGCCTATACCAGATGATGCCACTAAAATAAATTGTTTAGCAGAACTCATAGGAACTCATACCAAGAACATTCTCTTGAAAATACTCAGAGAAAACTTCTCATATGAGCAGACTATTCCATCACCGCATTACTGAATTCTTGCACTCCACTCTGAGCCATATGGTAATATCTACTGCTAGACATAAGGTTTCTAAGAATCCCATCTATCTCAGTAAGGATGCTAGAAGCACATGGGGTTCAGTGTTTGTTGGTTCAACACTTAGCTGGTGCAAAGCAAACTATCCTTAGAGCATTTCTGTTGGGCAAGCTGTTGTTACCAAAGAACCTTTGCTGGGCATTGGGCTTAAATGGTTGAGAAACCCATTCCCTTCTTTCCATCCCAATGACCGCCTGTACAAAGAATGTGAAGAAAAGTGATAGGTGACCTAGAGTGTTCCACCCATATATTTTTTCAAAACATATTTTATTTACAAACATTTCCTGTGAAATGCAACTTAATCGAATTTACAAAGCAAGGCTGCTTTGATCCTCGCAATGAAGTTGTAATATCTGTTTTAAAGCCTCAGCATTCAACATTTGTGATTATTTCTGTTTTAGTAAGAAAACAGATTTTCAGTCCATCAGCTGTGAAAGCCCTGGCACTATTGCAGACTAACATTTTGGCAAGGTTAACTGTAAAGAGCAAAGCAGGGTTTCACAACTGCTGGCTCCAAGGAAAGACAGCAGTAAACAAAACAAACTTTCTTCACTTAATAGATATTTTTAAAGATTTGAACAAAAGAACAGTGAAACACAGATATGACAAAGTTTCATACATGGCAATGACTAATTAGCTATGTATATGCATTCAGAAAAGCAAATTTTACCACATATAGGAGGCCAGTTTGCTTGAGAAAAAAATAATATTATTTAGTACAAGGCAGTGATTTAGTTTCAAAACTGGTCTTGGGTAGCTTTCAAGAGTGAAATACTGCATAAATATGACTACAGTGCAAGAGAAACATAAAAGAGGAACTTTTTCCCATCCTCTTTTTTTCAGGCAAAATTGTTTTGACTGATTTAAAGCAAATACACACATATATAAACATATCCACATAAATATATATAGGTACTTTTACAGTCAACTGGCTTAATGAAAAAAAGTTAGGACATAAATGTCACCCACAATATTTTTGATGGATTTTTTTCTTTAGTTTTTATTTATAGAACCCAAGATATCTTGGATTATCTGTATTTTTTTTTTCTAATTTTTATCTCTTTCAGTTATTCACTTTAGGGTGTTAATAACAGCTTACAATTTACTTCTTAAGTTAAAAATCGCTGCTAGCCTTAATTAACTGCTAGATTTGAATAAAAAAGGATGTGAAATTATACATGATGCTTGTAGAAATTTAAATTCCCTTATAGGGGAAAATATATTGTGGTCAATGAAGCATATTAAACCTGTGTAAGTTTGCACTATTAGTCTGTGATTTGCTTTTACATATAAAGAATGACACTCTTTACTGTAATTTTAAGCTCTTCAAAGCTGTAATCTCCAGACAGTATTTTCTTCTAGAGCCCAAGGAGGCAAGGGAAATTATCAACTGAGACTGGATTTTTATAACAGCTTACCTCCTTGAAATCAGATTTATTGTGTTTAAAATTGGTATGTATATTTTAAGAAAAGGTATTTGGAATTATTTATTAAAAAGTGTAGAATTGAATTTTTAAAGAATTAGCAACAAGAAATTTTGCGATAGGAGGAAAAAACCAGTCATTTTATACAGCAAGGTATAAAGTTGAAGATGATGTATTTGTAATTTTGAACAATTTTAGTTTATGAACATGCCTAGATGTGGCTTTAATTAAGTAACCTATATAAACCTCTGGAACCACCTCTCCTCCTTTAAATTATGCAGATGCTTAATCTCTGCACACAGTCTGCTAGGAATGGGAATTGTTTTCATTGTGAAACCAAATTAGATCCCTGCCTTATTTATATCTTGAGACACAGCCTTAAGTAATTCATGGTAACCCACATGATGCTTTGGTGAAAATACACTAAAGCCTGCTAATATTTACTGCATAGCTGCAACTATATTTTTATTTATGTATTTACATATTTCAGTTTATGGTTTCACAAATTTCAATGCAGATTTTATATTCCGTTTAATCTTTTTATTATGAGTAGGTTTGTTGGTTTGTTTCTTTTTCTGGGAAATCAAGAATAATTTTTAGCAAATTTATCTTAGATTATGAGCTTGCAAAAAAACCAATGCCAAGATATATTGTTCCATTTTCTACAAAGAATTAGCTTCATAAAGTCACCAAACAGTGGATGATACCTCTGGAAATTATCTAGTGCCTCTGCTCAAGAATGGTCATCTAGACCAGTTAGACTGGAAATGTCCCCAGTCAGGTTTTTAGTGTCCCCACAGATGACAAATTGCAATTTTCTGGGCAAATTGCTCCAGTGTTTGATCATCATTACTGTGAAAAAAGGTGTTTTCCTCCATTTAAAGGAAATTTTTTGTTCTTTATTTTGTGCCCATTGCTTCCTGTCCATTCACTGAGGACTATTTGACCCCATACTCTATTTTCATCCTGTGATCTATTTACACACACTGATAAGTTTCCCTCACTGAGTTTATTCTCCTCCACAGTGTGCAGTTTCAGCACTCTCCACCTCTCCTTATATGACAGGTGGTCCAAGCCCTTAATCATACCCATGGCCTTCTCTGGACTTGGGCCAGTGTGTCCCCATCTCTCCCATCACAAGGAGCCCATGACAGGGCACAGCTCTCCAGATGTGGCTAAAGTGGAAGGATCATCTACCTTACCCAGCTGTCAATGCTCTTTCTTGCGGACTCCAGGATGCTGTTAGACATCTCTTGCAGAAAGGCACATTTTCATGCCATTGCTGGCTCATGATCAACTTCTTCCTCTCCTGAACCAACAGATCCTTTTCTGCAAAGCTGCTTTTGGCCAGCTGGTCCCCAGCATGTAGTGGTGAAGACCTGAATTGCTTGTGTTCTGGGAACTGCTTGTGTTCTGAGAAGGCTCAAGCAGTTCTCAGGGTGGTTAAAGGTCCCCATGAGGACTTGGACTTGTGGATGGGAGGCTTCCTCCAGTTGTCTGAAGAAGGTCTCATCTACTTCTTCCTGATCAGGTTTCAGCTTTCACTGACTCTGTTCTGCTGGCCAATCCTGATCATGCTTCCACAGGCAGAACTTCATGCATCTCAGTTACTCACATGAAGGGCCTGCATCAGCATGCAGGCACTTCAGGTGGGCTCCATTCATCCCGATTTCCTGAGAAAAGTGCAAGAAAATTTCCTTTGTGTGCAACACTTGGGATGGCCCACTTTTCAGTGTTGTTTTTTTTTTTGATCAAGAGTTCTCTCTTGTCCACACTTACACCCTTTGATTGCCAACCCTGTTCACCACTTTCTTACTGAATTGAGCATCATTATATCTCTCTCTTTCATTCCCTATTTAAAACTCTCTTCACTAAGTAGGCCAGCCTCATGGCAAAGACACTTTCACCTCACTTGGTTGGACAGATCCCTTCTCTTTAAAGCAGTCCTTGGTCCTCAAAGGTAGGAAAACTAAGTCCCTGATGTCAACATGTGTTACGGATCTACAGGTGAGGCAGGAGTCTCAGAGAAACTCCAATCAATTAAACAGCTAGGCTAATTAACAATAACCAGCCACCAATATCCTCCAACATAAACTTATGGACTAGAACTCACACTGGAAGTAGTAGTCACAATTTCTGTTATCTGTGCAATTGGTTCTCAGCTCTAACACCAGTGCTATAAGACTATATTCATTTAATGATGACTAAAGCAAATGAGGAGAAGATTGCTTACGTGGAACCAAAAATGTAAATCAGGTTCTTAGTAACAAGTAGCTCCTCTTCTCAAAGTACATTATAATTTTAAACAGCTCTGCAATTTTATCATTGATGCATATTATTTTACCCCTCCCAATCCATAAAAATGTGAATAGGAAGGAAAAACCTAGATAATACCCATACTATTTAACGTCTGTTTTTAAAAATGTGTAGTTGGAAAGCATGTGTATCCAAGCATAATCCATAAATATTGTATTGAATAGAGTTTCATTTTGACACTATTTACCATTCTCTTTGCATATACTCCTAAAGGTGGACTACCTCTCCTTGAAATTACAATGCACTGCAATAAATTCTTGGTGAGCTGTTGTTTGATCCACAGTCCTATTTCCTTTTTTATTCTAAAAGTCAAAAGCACATAATCTCATCCAGGTAAAACATATAGGGGCTTTGTTTTATTTTGTTTTTTTGATTCTTTTAACTTCTCACAGGCATAGGAGTTAATGGATCTAAAAATGTTGGAAGTATTTCACAAGAATTACTTTTCAATTAAACATAAAATCACATACCTACATTTAATCAAGCAATCCTGTTGTACTCTTAATAAAGAAGTCATGTCCTTCAGATGTAAACACTCCTTCAAGTTACAGCCATATTCTACAAGATTTATTGAAATTACATTGGGTTTCTCTGTAGTGCAAGTAGAAGGCAGCCATATTAAATTTTCAGGAATTACCTTTTCAAAGACTAACTCCAGTGGGGGAACCTCAAGTCTCTTTCTGTCTACTAATCTCACACCACACTGTATATCAAAACAAATGTTCCCACTAAGGAGACATATAGAACAAGATTCAATATTAATCCATTGTCGTTTCTTAAGGTTAAAATTTTTCTTTGATTAAGATTATTCATGATAATAAGAAAAAGAAGATCTTTGTGGAACAATAGATTTTCTTCTTGTGATCACTGGACAGAGAAACAAAAGTAGAACATTCAACTCTGTTTAGTAGCACTGCATGTGCATGACAGTCTTAAAGAACTAGTATAGTTTGGACTGTATTCTGTCTCATGTGCTTCTATATAGTTTTGGCTCTGGAGGTCATAATTGAAAATTTGAATTTATTATCAAAGAAAGTATTTGCCACACAGTAAACAGGTGCTAGGTAAAAGAGAAGGAATTTGTATTAAGTAAATAAATGCTCTACCATCCAAAGAACATAATAAATCTGTCACAAGGGGAAAATTTCCCTAGTAAAATAGTAAAAGAATGTTTGCTCCTCCAAACCTCTGAAGACTTGAAATAAGTAACTAGCTCAAAATTGAAAACATAAAGTATTAGGAAATTAAAAACTCTAAAAAGAAGTCTTTCTGAAGTCAAGGGGCTAATTGAGTAATCCCATAGAAAAATACTTTATATTTAACTACATCTAAGAATCACACTGTGGATAGAGTACTCCCTTTCTCATCTTATACAAAATTTATGTATAATCACTGAACAAATTGGGGATAATTGCTTATGGTCTAGGGAACAGTAGCTTCCCTGAACTAAATGTAAATCCTGCTGCATGGAAAAGAACATCATAGAATTATCAGTTTTAGGGAATTGCACTGCTTTCATATTATATATGAGTATTGTATACAAAACTGTGATACAGTAGAAGCTACCAAAATCTATTCAATGTTTAGACAAAATGTTAGTCTAAGCCAAATCTTAAGAAAATTGCATAAAACCATCAGACAACTATACCAGAACATATGATATTGTGAATGTACAGCAAAGGCCAATATGACCAATTATCCAAAAGTAAAGCCAGTAAAGAGCAATTCCCATCTAAAAATTCCCAAGGACTTTATAAAATAGCAACTAAATAAATACAACTCAAATACAAACCCTTTGAACAAAGCGCTAATCCAAAGTTTTAGTTTTAGGAATAGGTCACAGGACAAGTAAAGCCATACATTGAAATGTTATTGTACTTTTAAAAGAGATTTTTAAGAAATAAGTTTATAATTCCCAATACGTGCATACATTGTTCAAACTTTAAGTACTTTATAGGGCAGCAGAGACAATACTACTCTAGGAAATGGATAAATAGCTTAACAGTGTAATTGTGAACTGCACCAAATTACAAGTGAGCATCAGCACTCAAGAAGGTCTTGTCTAAGTGTCAAAGACCTCACAGGTAATAGTGATGGAAGATAAACAAAGAATCCAGTCTGACTTTTCCAGTCTATCTTGATTTGTCTGAGGTACCAGTTAGGGGAATTTAATGGTTTTCATAAAAATTTAAGTTATTTTACCAGGAAGTAGGAAGCCCAAGTACTAAACTGCATAATACCATTTTTAAGCTCAGGACATACCTGTAAATCCTCTAGTGAAAAGGAACCTCAGACCAAATGGGCAACCATTCCTCTCAAAGACATAGTTCAAGTTTAGACAGACAGAGTAACAGTGAGGAACACAGAAGCTGAAAATGTTCTTTCCAAGGCTATCTGAATCCTAAAGACCACAGAATTATTTAAAGACATTGGTCAAGTCAGGAAGCAAAGAAAGAGTTTTTTATTATAGAAGAAATTACTTTTCAGCTGAAAGAGAAGATAATAAAATATCTTTGGCAATAATATATCTTTGCCTAAATAACAAATAAATTAATTAAAACAAATAACCAACCAACCACAATGAAATAGGAAACAAAAATATCTCCTTAGCCAACTCCGCTACAATCCACAAACTAATAATAACATACCTACAAAAAATCATTTGAACTCTACAAAGGTAAACTAACTGTTACCAAATGTAATACATACATCAAGTAAATAATATGAGCACAGATGGACTATCAACAGGGTATGTTAGTAGTGATACTGGGCCCCATTTTTATCAAACACTTCCATCAGTTACCTGGATGATCAAACAAAATGAATCCTATGAATTAATTTAAGACAACAGTTAACATGAGCATTATGGGAGCCTCAGTCTAAAATTACCCTGAGAAATCTATGGTCTACACCTATAGAAAGCCCTTGAAATTTTTAAGGTGCTGCATTTAGCACATCAAATCCCATGCATCTGTGCATGTTTGAGAAGTGATTGACTGAAAAGGAGGTTGCTGAATAGAGCCTGAAGGATAAGGTGACCTTCAGGTTGAGTATCATAAAGCAAGGACACATTCTAATTGCAAGTGAGGCTAACCACACATTGGGCTGTGTTTTAAGTTAAAAGAATTCCAAAGTTTTCTTTAGGCTCACAGAAAAAGTTTTTGTATTCAAGTTGTGAATATGATAATAATAGTCAATCTTTTGTTTTGCCACCTTGTGTGACACCAAGCTTTGGAAATTTCTTTACCCAAAGTAATTTTCTATGCTCCTTTGCTCTCAGCCCAGGGCTAATCCCTCACTTCCATTCAGAAGGTTCTATCCCACAGAGTATTATGGAGTACAATATCTGAAAAAGTCAACAGACAACTTTTCTCTCCACTTCCTAGGTGCTGTCTTTGAACACAACAGACTTTACAAGTGGAATGAGTATCATCCATTACAATATCTGAAAAACTAGATCAGATATGGTAAAAATTAAAAAAAAAACCCTAAATATAAATAATGCTAAGTATCTTGTCTATTGCACATGTGAATGAGAATATCTAGTCTCTCTCAGGTATTGATACGCACAGGTCAGTGTGGATGGTTTATCTGGATTGAAGATTAATTGCTCCAGATATACAGAAATTGCTACAAAAGGACTGACTCCATGCAAAACTGTGCCATCTCCACTGAGGCTTATCAGCTCAAGTGCAGCACTCTGCAACCAACCAGAGCCATCTCAGATACTCTTTACTGGACATTGAGATTGGGATTGAGGTCAAGCATAGGGAAGAGTTGCCATTAATTCCACACACTGTTGTCCCAGCTGAGTTCACTAACTGATTACAAAAAGAGTATCTCTCCTCTTCCCCATCTGTTTCTGGTATCAGCTATGCTGCAGTGACTAACAGCTGAAACGCAGTTAGGAACAGATGCAATTTTTTTCACCATTAAAATTCATGATAGAAGCAAGCCAACCCAATGCACCAAAAGCCTAGCTCCACGTCCAGTGAGTGCTTCAAGATTATAGTTTGGGTTCGAATATGTAAAAACATATCCTGCTCTGGGTCAGACTTAACATACAATTCAGTATATATTGTGTATGGATTTAAGGAGCCAGATGCAGCCTGTAGAGCAGAGCCAGAGCTAATATGTTGAATATATAAAACCACAAACTGGGTGGGAGGTAAGCAGGTTGGAAATACAATGAACATATATGTTGCATCACCTACTCTTTTTGTCTCTCTAATTGTATCAAAGCTATGATAAGATTATAAGTAGTTCAGGGACTGAATTTATTTTATTTCTTAAGGAAAATACTGGATTTCCTGTGATATAAGCTGTATCTAACATCTTTTATCATTTGCATGGGAAAAACAAGAATTGCTCAGCATATTGTGATAGTATCTGTTATTCTCTTGGATACAGTAGTTTCAGTGTTAAAGATCATAGCCTTAAGCCGCCTCTGTTGTCAGGATAAATAAAACTAGTTGGAGTGTTCCTGTAAAATATCATTTCTATTCTCATTTAAATATACTGTTATGCAAAGATTTCTGGAGAATACCTTATTCTATAATTTTAATTCCTAATTACTAGCTTTTACTTCAAGAAAAGTCATGAGAACTGAGTCTACTGAACCCCCTAGGAGTTTACCTAGAAGAAAAAATATATTTTAGCATTGTGAGTTTGATACAGAAAAATGGGGCCTTTAGATCTGTGTGATTTGAGTTATGGTGGACTAATTTTGTCACTGCCTAATAAAAGTTTCTTTGATATACTTTTTCACAAGTCCCAAGGTTTGGACCAGCTGCATTTTAATGATGTTTCTATGGGGGCTTCTCCCACTGCTTCTTTTCCTTAAAGAGCTTTTGCCGCTACATATCCAGTCTATGTTTACAGAGCAATCTTTTAACTATTAAATGGAGTCCCGATCGAATATTTCCACTCTATTTTAGTCATATCTTTATTATTTGAATTTAGAAAGGTTAATGACATCTTAGAAAACAATCCTTAAGAAAAAAATAAATGCAAAGTAATTACACTCCAGAAGAGGTATGCTCAGTCCTTCCAATTCTTTCCTCTTAATCATATTCTTAACGAGAGTTTGCCATGCAGTAGAATGAATAAGGCTTTTGCCTACATTTAAAATATTAAGGTTATTATGTTAAGGTTAATTACTGTAAGTTGCTCAAATTTTCTGTGTGTTAGCAAGCTTTGTAAAGAGAACATAAGCTTCATTATTGCTAATTTTTAATAAGAATGCTTCACATAAATCTATTAAGAGATGCTATGGTTCTATGGGTTTAAAATGAACTGATTACTCTACAAATGAGAAAAAAGAATTGGTTTTGCACATCCTATGCTACAATTTTTTACTACATAGTTGTGCTTGAAAAAAAGCTTTATTTCATTGGAGGGTTATGAAGTACACAGATTGCAGGTAGTGAAAAGTCATAGACGATTCATACCGTTGATAATAAAGATTCTAGGTGAGTGAGAAGAAACAAGTGCCAGACTTTTCCCCTTGTGTTTTAGTTCCTTTGATCTGAATAAGTGATGTAATACTATAAATCAGAGAAAAAAAGATGGTTCATACCCACACTTAGGAAATGGTGTTTTTGACTACAAGAATTTTTCCTGAGATCTCCATGGAATTTGTATTTACACCAAATGTCTAGAATACAACACCCTCTTACTACTGCCCCAGTCACATTAAGCCATTCATATGCACATATCAGCATCCCTTAGTGGCATATCTGGCCATACTTTTGTCAGAATACTTGTTTATTATGGACTAAGTCCAGCTCTGACTGAAATAAGTAAAATGGCTCATGTGAATTTAAGTAAGAGTTCGTTCAGACTCCTTCTGAGCACTAAGATTTATGGCATCCTTAACATTTCATTTCCTCAATTTTAAGCATTTGGGTTTTGCAAATGACGTGCTGGATAAACACACTGTTGCCACTTAGCAGACTTAACTGGTGTGTGAAAAGAAGCCTTTACTTCCAGATAAACTGAGGGATCGTGGATTATGGTCTGCTACTCAGCTGGCATAAACTTGCATGGATCCATGAATCTCAACTGGCTTCCAAATATCTGATCTGTCAGCAAATGGAATTCGAGAAGAAAGTTTATATTTCTTTGAAGACAGCAGGTATGGAGGTGCAGGTTAATTACCTGAGGGTATAGCCTGAGCAGGAAAATACTACATTATAGGCTTTCCAGATAAGGTACCTATTATTTGATCCAAAATTTTCCCTTCTAAAGCACAGAAACCACAGAATACAGATTACAGAATAATTTTGAGAAGCTCATGAAAAACTAATGTTTATCACAGAAACTAAAAATGCTTTTAATTTTTGGCTAATACCTGAATGGAATGACTCTTATAAATTGTAACATTTAAATGTTAGGGCATTATTGAAGTAGTTTCTGTGCTGTTGTTTTCTTCATTTCAGAAAGACATGTGTGGATAATACACACCAGAAAAATAAAATAATTGTAATAATTTCCATTCAAAACTGAGGTTTCTAAGGTATCGAAGTCTAAAACATAATTTTCCAAGCCTGGAAGGAAATCTTCCTGAAAAAAGTTTTCATCGTAATAGTTTCAACAACTTTTTGAGTTATAAGTCATTAAACAGTAAAAAATGTTTGCTTTATTACTTTTTTTTTTCTATAAAAGCCTATTTAAAAAGAAAAGTGGATGTTGCACGCAGCTGTTTCATCATCAGGACTAGAACTCTTCTGCCTCCCTTGCTACCTGCACAAGAGAGGAACTAAAGCTGATCTGACCTATCAGAGTGTAACAAAGTTATTGGCTTGGCTCAGTAGGAAAAGATTTCCTTGAAAGGTTGAGTCAATCAGTGCAGGAATATTGTTACACAAGCAGGAATTACCAAAACACCTTCTGAGATTATTATATTTGAATAATGCTTATATAGATTCTTTTTTCAGATATTGTGCCTGTATAGTTTAGATGTAATTAAATTAACTATGTGCTCTTATGTCTTACATGTGCTGAATATATCTATATTCAGGCAATAATTTTTACTTCGCTGCAACTGCTTTGCATAAGCTAGTTGCAAAATTTCATCAGCTGTGTATGCACACTTCAGAATATAGGATCAGCATTTTTCCATTTAAAACAATTATTTCTGTGCTTTTTTCTCCCCTTCCTTTTTCAAGAGACAGTTTAATCATGTCAGAAAACTGTGAATAACAATTACTATAATGGATAGCATTAAGGGCTTGAGCCTGTTTCCACAGATCTTGGCAGAAGTTTCCTTATGGACTTCAGCAGAAGCAGGGACATCTGCTAGGGTAACAACATACATTAATTTAATTTTTCATAAGGACACATCCAATGCTCACTGATTTGTGATGAGGCAGCTGCCTAACTCTTCTCAAGTCATAGGGAATAATGTTATCAAAACATTTACATACAGCTTTTCACCCTCAGATTTATTACCTGTACTATCTGATACAGCAAAGTCAGGTGAGCTGAGGCTTGGTATCATTTATCTTTTTTGCCTTGAAGTAGCATGGTACATTTTGTAAACTGTTTAATCAATTCTAAAACTGCAGAGGAGTTTCTATATAGTGGGGGAAAATTTAGTCAATTTTGGTGTACACAGAGATGGAAGAAAGGAATGTATTCAGCTCTTGCATATGACTAGCACAGCCATCTGTTTCACCTACCTGCATAATTGTCAGCTAATCAATTGCTAATTGCAAGTGTCCAGTTGCTTAACAGCATTGTACCTACAATTGCAATTCATTATCCTAAACATTTTACAGATCTTCAGTTCATGAATTATTTATTTCCATGAGAAAACAGTGAAAGGGAGATGTCAAAGGAAAGCAAGGATTGTAGATACAGGTAAGAAGGGAAGAGGGTAGGGAATACAGATGTGGGTAGCTGTAAGATTCAGATATGTGTAAGATATATGAGAGTCAGTAAGGCACAATGGCACAGGAATTTTTATAATGCGTTGATGGAACAGGGATGGGATGGAGAAGGTGACAGGTGGAAAGTGGCAGAGGAAAACAAGCTTCTAGCATGAGTAGGCAAGAAGAGATGAAGGGTTATTGAGAGAGGAATTGGGAACTCTGGCACACAGGGAGAAGGCTGCAGAACACACAGTGAACGTGGTCACTGCTAGTCAAATTGTCAATGCAGTTATCACAATGGCTTCTAGCAGTAATTCCTTCGTTATCCTAAATTACAGATTTACTTTCTCAAAGTCTTTGGTGAATGATTTAGCATGATTAACGATGTATTTCTCTTGTATTATAAGACCAATGACCTTTTTGCCTCCAAAATACGGACTTGACAGGGGCCATTATCTCAGCAATCTCTTGTAATAAGATTCTGATCTGTTCAAAGAAGAATTTTGACAATTTTTTAAAGCAAAAGAAAGTAAAAAGTAGAGAGAATAAAAACGGAATTTAATCTCTACTTCACTATTTAAATGCATTATTATTTTGGAAAATATAGTGTAGGCAAGAATAGTGCATCTGTGATTATTCAGGTATAATACATATGTGTATTACAAGAGATGTAATTTTCTTTATCCTACCTTCTTTCTCTCAGAAATTTGCTTATTATTTGTGCATGGATAATGCAAAGAAAAAGTTCATGTTAAGTTCATCAGAAAGATACTGGCTGAATATTTAAAGAAAACCTAGGAAGAAAGAGTTTTGTTTTATATACATTGTTAAAAAACAACTGATTCAACTGTGTTTGAATACAAAATAAAAAATTTTAGGAGAGCAATAAAAAAATAATCTTATACTCTTAACAGTTTTATCAGATATTTTTGTGATATTTGCATTAATTTGGAGAGATAATCCATGAAAAACTCTTCTGATTCATAATTTATTTGTACCCATTTGTATTAATATTTGTTACATGGTAAAAGGAATGATAGGTTGTATGATAGTATCTATATAATAGTGGGAGCCCCGGTGGTGTAGTGGTTAAGGATACGGCACAGTAATTGCCGGGACCCGGGTTCAAGTCCCGGCCAGGCTGCTCCCTGGGCAGGCAGAGCTCGTTAGCCCTGCAAGGGGGCAATCTGCCTACGTCCTGAGGAGGACCTCAGCTGCCACTGTCCAGAATCGCTTTGGCCCGGCAGAAGAACCTCGGGATTAAAGGGTGGGCTCAGATCTGCGCGCCCTGTGTCTCACCTAAAAAATCCAGTGCGCAGGCTGGAAGGTCTGAAAGGAAAAAGAGACCTTCCCCGGATCTTCGTACGCAAAGGCTGGCCAGCAATATAATAGTATCATGTAGTCAATTCATTGACCAGCTTAAGCCAAAACAAGAGGTTGTAGACTCAATGAGCTGCGTCAAAAACGTTCAGTGGAATCATGGAACTATTAAAGTTGGAAAAGACTTTTAAGATCATCAAGTCCAACTGCCAGCCTAGTACCACCACTGACTTCACCACTAAAGCATGTTCTCAGGTGCCACATCCACTCATGACAATATTCATATGATAGGAACTAGCCCTGTCCTAGAAGCAGTCCAGCACTTGTTGAAATGGAAAGAATTATTTCTGTTGCCTATAGGTGCAATTCATATAAGAATTTCATATAAGATTAATGAATATGAGGACTGAATTAGAAATATTTATTTAATTTCTCTTCAGAATTTTTGGTTTGAACCACAACTGTTTTAACGTCTTACGTTACTACATCCAGCTTCTAGGAACATCTTTCTCAGAGACACAGAGACAGTATTTTCCAAGAATCCATTTCTTCAAGAATCCATTCTTCATTGCTGAATTGAAGTATATTCTGGTTTCAAATATATATAGGACATATAGTATGAATTTGCTGTATGGAATTAAGTAGTCTTCACTGGACAATGTTGGACATGTAAAACATTGCCTAGTTTGATTTTGGTTTTCACATTTACAGTATGCTGCACTTGATTTTGTAAAATGATGTGATTTCTTGCAGCTTATTTTGGTTTAAGGGCAGAGTTGGTATTTAAAAAATTTGATTTTGGATAAATAGAAATGGCAAAAAAATTTGGCCCCTGTACTTATTCCCATTTCTCTTTGTTTTTTTGTTGGTTTTTGGGGGGGTTTTAACAGCTTTTGTGAAATCATTCTTCAAATAATTTAATAGAAGTCGTTAATTACTGAGTTTGCTTAAGCTTTAAAGATTGAGTCAATGACAATAAACATCCTTTCCTGTGATTCACCTGGGCTAATAAAATTTGGAAAGACTAGATTATATGAATACATATTTCTCATCATCTCTCTTATCCATAGAAAATTTCACAAAAAATACGCAAATAAAGAAGTGTTAGCTGTTAATAAATAAAGACATTTTTGCTAGACCACTGCAACCACAACAATAACCAGAAATTGCTTATGCTGTTCTTCACTGAAGTACCCTTATGTTGGCACTATAATGTGTCAGAGAAACTTTATATCTACCTATATATCATTCTTATAAGTATGTGATAAAAAAACCATTAACAGTAGAACTGAGACAGTTGCCTTAAAAAAAGACAGCAAAGCTACATGAGATCTGAATAAATGAGTGAAAATTGTGTTCCAGAATGTTTTTATTTCTGCTTCTATGTTGAAGGCAATTTTTAAAAGGATTTTATAACTTAGATCATAGAAAAAAGGAACAAATCTGTGAATAGCAGTGTGAGAGGAGAGGTAATATAAAGAAGAAAAGATACAACAATATTTCTGAACTGATGGTTCTCCTACACAACCTTCAGTGTCTTGAGATCTCCAGGTGTATGCAAATATGAATAGCCATCCCATAAACTTGGACAGTATTACCATTTCTGAGTCAGGACAGTCTCTCTTGGATGCAGAAGTCAAGGACCAGGGACAGAAATGGCTCTAAGTTTTGCCATCCTGATTCCAGAGGCCCTGGAACCATTTAATATCCCCAGTACAAACCAGAGCAGCCTGGAAACTACCAAATGCCAACTTTTAATGGTCTCTGAGGTACATTTTGTTGTCTTGAGTCACTGCAATGAAGCAACTCAACCACAGTGTCTTATATCCAGTCATTCGTCCTTTGGATATGTGTATATATAGAGAAAGTATTTTTGGGTCATTTATCCTGGATACATTAATAACCTGCTCAATGAGAAGTACTCCATAAAAACAATTGTGATTTTGTGTAAGATATCATTAGTATTCATTCCTCCATAATCTATTAGAGAGCTGTTCCAATTCTGCTCTAATTAGTTCTTGATTTTTATAGCTCTATCTGTATTTAATTTTTCTCTTTCTCTAGCTCTACTTACACCCAACAATTTTGCTACAATTTAGTACAGATTTTAAAAACTACACAGATAAAAGATAGATGACATAATATAAAATATTACATATCTGAATAGGAAGAATGAAAATTTATCATACTCAATAGAAAGTTCACAAGCTGTCCAGACTGATTTGGAAGAGCTATGAAACTTCTGTTTTGATTTTTTTGTTTGTTTGGTTGTTTTGTTTTGTTTTTTAAGATTAACCGAATAATGCAAGAATTGGTTTCTCAATACAAAATGACACCAAAAGAAAATAATCTTGACCTAATTAATACCTAAGTATTTAATGCTTCAGACTTAGGTATTTATCTTTGGTCAATGGAGTAACAGAATCAACAAAACAGATGCAGAGGGCACCACGAGGGTCAGAACTTGAATGTTGCATTTGTGCAAGTTAGATGAGAAATAGCAACCTTGAGGAAAAAAATACTTAATATCCATTTCCCTCCTACTTTGTAGAAGCGATTAGAGAATCGGCTATTTCCTCTTTAAAAATACTGAAAATAATGCAGCAAGACCACTGAAATTGAGGAGCTAAGCCTCTGTATGAGTTAAATATTAATACTAAAATGAGATTAGATTAATGGCAGAAGTTTGCAAGTTTGCTTTTAAAAAAAAAAATTAATTATTCCTATACAAATCAGGTGAAATCACAATAGAACATGGCTCTCTGTGGGTGTAATATATTGCTAGAATGTCTGTCTCCAAAATATGTGACTCAGGGTATATTCATAATCCCAGGTTTAATGACAATGTTAGACCTGAAAGAGACAAGTCTCCTCCATCCATTCTACTGACCTCAGAAAGACATTGAAAAATCAAGTAACTTTTTCAAGAGTTGAAATATTATTATGGGTAAATAAAGTGCTTAGGGAAAATTGAAGAGGTTTGCAAGGAAAAAGTAGGAGGAAAGGAGACTGGATAATCTTTTCTTTGCAAAAGAATATAAATAAAAGAGATTTATAGGATGGACTGACAGCAGTGTAGAAATATTTAATGGGGGAGATAAATTGATTAGAATGTTCTTTATCAGATAAATGCATAAAATATTTTCATGCCTTACAGTTTAAAACAGGAAAGTTTAGACTATGATAAAACTGTATTTTATTATAGCACTGAGATTAATTAAGAATTGGAACAGTTTATACACATGCATCTCTGCCACACATTTTAAAAAACAGATTGAAGCTTTTCCTTCTGAAAAGCATAGAGTTAAAACATCAATTAATTACAAAAATCTTCTAGCTCTTGCCAAGCAATCAGAGATGATGTCAGACTGGATTATAACAAGGTTTTTCTTCAAGCCTTGGAATCTGCGATATATTTGAACCCTGATTTTCCTTTCTACAGACTCTCCTCTACTCCTCATCTTCCAAACTACATATTTTCACATCATAATCACTGTTGTTCAAGTTTTATTTTCAGGTGAAACACTATACAAATTCCTAAAAAACCAAACCAAAAAAACCCACCAACGAAAAGGTTTATATTGTAAAAGAAGAAGGTACGGGCAAAGAAAGAGAACAGAAAAAAGGATAAAAATAACAAAACAAATGGATAAATCCAACAAAATGTCCAGGATTATGGCAGGCCAATGGCACTAAGAGTCTGAAGGTCTATCTAAATATTGGGTGATTTGCTTATAGTTTTCAGGGCGGGGAAAGAAGATGAATGCTAATTGAGAGGGGGAAGGATTAAAAGAATGAGAAACAGGTTGGGAAAGGCAACAGAAGAGGGAGAAGAAGGTCTCTGATGATAAAAGAGGGCTATTCCCCAGTGGGAACAGAGATCGAGAAAAAATGCCAAGTGTTTGGGAAAAAGTCCAAGATCTGGATTTTCCTGATGAGATTAAGAGATCACAGTTGCTTCCTGGCTTCTTCTCTTCTCTGTATGGAGGTAGGACATGAAGCCAATGGCCACAGTTATTAAATAAGGGCTGGTAGTTTCTATGTCTGAAAGTTTCACAATCACACTTTTGCAGTTTCACCACTGATCCATTTTCAGAATTTAACACTGCCTCAGATTTATTTCAGTAAATTTTTTTTCCACATGGTTGTCTGTTATGCATCCTATTTTAGAGCCTTATGAGACTATTTGAGTTCAGGTATGAAGCTTTGGAGTAAGCCTTTCTGTTAACTTCATACCCTGGCTGAACATGTGTGTCCCTAGAACCCAAGGAACATTCTTTTCATTTCATCTGACATTTTATAACCAGGACTGTCCTCCCATCCCCTAGCTGCAGGTGATACCATTCAAATAAATGCATCTGCTGGAAGCATCTCCTCTAGTCATATCCAAGATTAGGTCTTGTACGAATTTGATTTCTAACTAGCTTCAGTTGCTAGTAGGCAGATTCCATCAATCTAAACCAGTCAGCTGGGCCTAAATATTTCGCAGTAACTCTATTGCCTGTAATGGAGCTCATCTCTTTTACAGTGTCACCAGAGACTTTGATGTGGTTTCTTAGTTACAGAAACAAATTAATTCCTATTAAATAAAAATTAAATCCAAATTAAATTAGTGCTGTAAGATTTTAGGCATTATAAGACATCTTCATAGACAACAGTGTCCATAACTATATACTTTTGTACTTTTTCAGGAATACTTTAATACATTTTTGCAATGTAAGTATAACTGGTCTGCCAGTTTTATCATGTTTCCAAGGCATGTGAAGTTATTTCATTCCTTTTCTGCCACAGGAAAAATTCCCCCCACAAACCCTGCACTTTACCATTATCATTGCTTTAAGACAGGTGAAAAATCATTATATTTCTGAAAAATGGATCAAAGCCTTCTTGTATTGATCATAGGACACTCTCATCCATCAGTATAATTAAGTTAAATAATGTCATAATATTTAAAAATCAGCTCTTGCCAAAAGTAAGTGAGCATACCTAGGAACATTGTGAATCTTGGGCAAACTCCTACACTCACCTGCACTGCCCTCGCAGACATCATGGGTCTGGGTTGAATGAAGGTTGTCAACCAGACCCATCTTCCAGCATTTTTAGGATCCTTCTCAGAAAAGCATCTGAAGAAATCAAAAAAGAGACAGAAACAAAAAAATCAATTCAATCTTAAAAATCCCAACCCCCCACAACCCACAACTGTGGATTGCACTGATTCCAGGTTCCCAAAGAAGTCTGGATAACTAATTTAAACAGGGTATTGTGTGGTGGGTTAGCCTTGCCAAACAGCCAGATTCCCACCCAGGCCCTCAGAAGTCAGTTGCTCACTCACTCACTCAATCACTCTTCCCCTTAAACGGGGAGGGGCACAAAACAGGGTGATAAAGATCCTTGGCTAAGATAAAAACAGGGAGATTGATTACCAGCTACTACTGTGGGTGAAAGAGGCTTGGCTTCAGCAAAATTAATTCAATTTATTGCCGCATAAAAAAGAGTTGGGTAGTGAGAAATGAAGACAAACATTAAAATAGGAACTTTTCTCATCCTTCTCTGAGACTCAGTTTCACTTGAGGTTTCTCTGCTGAGCTGTGAGTGGTGCAGGGAGAGTAGAGTGTATTCGGACACCATCTATCAGTACTTCTCTGCAGCTACTTCTTTCTCACACTTGTAACTTGCTCTAGTGCTGGTGCTCCAGTGGCAGAAGATCCTTCAGAACACATCCTCCTGTCCCAATGTGGGGTCCTTCATGGACCATAGTGTCCATGGTAATAGTAATGGATATCTATTCTGGAGTGGTCCTCTCCGTGGGCTGCAGGGAAAATCTGCTCCTCAGCCTGGGATGCCTTTCTCCTTCCTTCATCCTGGGGTCCATGCTTTTGCTTCTCCCTCTTTATTCTCTCCTTCTCCCTCCCCCTGATGCTTTTTGTCCTTTCTTCACTATTTCATCTGTAGCAGGTCCATTGCAGACCTGACTGTGAAGTATGGGGCAGCCCCTGGTGTCCCCTCACAAAGGCCTCACTTGAAGCCCTCCAGCTGCCAGCACCCCTCCACAGATGCCCATTGTGCCTGCCACAGAGGATGACAATCCTCTTAATTGAAATTTTGAAGCAATAATAATTCAAATGAGGGTTCACGTGTCTTCACTTTGGGTAGCAACATTGATAGCCACTGCTGAGGCCTTGAAGCTGCGTGGGCCTGCAGGGAAACCAGCCGGGCCTCACAAAATGTCCTCTCCTCCCTGCTCCTCGTGCATGAGTAGTGTGTGGTGTGGACAAGCCCCACATGGTGCTGGTGTTAAAGGCCACATCACTTGGAAATGTATGTGAAATTTATGGGCTGGCTGTCTTCACAAAGAACCCAAATTTCTGCCGAACGACAAATGCAAGAGAAGGTTTCCAGTGGTCCTTCAAGGTTTTCAAGTGGTGACACAACTGAGGGTGTTCAGCCCTGGATGCTTCATGGGGACAACTTCTGAGTGAGTAGCTAGGCATGTCTCAAGTTCTGGGTATTGTAACGTGGAAATCAAAAGCACATTTTGGCTGATTTCAATGAAAAATGAGAAAATCCTTAGTTAATTCTCAATACTTAAGGGGAAAAAGAAAGTGTTCAGAAGGAATCAGTAGAGAGAAAATGAAAAAAATCTCCAATTCTGAATAAAATTCCTTTCTTTTACTACTACAATAGGACAAGAATTTGTAGAGAAAAAAAGGAAACAGTTAAATAAAAGCTTTTAAAATTATGAATACAGGATGATAAGTATAACCTAAAAATGGAAAACAAAAGGCAGACAGAAAGAACAACTTTAAAAAATAACATAAGACCACATTTTTTTTTTGGTCAAGAATGGCATCTGTATAATTCTTAAGATTTTAACCAAGTTTCTCTGTCAGAAAACTACATTAGATAAATATGTGTAAAACATATTTTCTGGTTTAACCATATTAGAAAGACCAAATTAATTTTCTACTTCACTGCAATGTCAAGTAATAAAGTAAGATATCTTTAAACATAATGATTCAGCAGTTATAGGTTAACTAGCTGTTACCTGTTACCTCCCATTGCCTTTTTGATTCTTTGTACTGAATATGGCAACTAACATAGCAACATTTTGCATTTTCAGATAAGAATATAAATTTTTTTCTTGGTCCAAAATGGCTTTTCTCCAAAAAATTAAAATATATGCAAACTAGAGGTAACACAATTTTTTACCCTGTACAATGTCTAGAAAGAACAACTTTAAAAAAAAGAAAATATTAAAAAAAAAAGAAAATCAACACTTTTAATAACTAAAGACAAGCAAATAAAATTGAAATAATAGTCTACTTACAATTAAATTATGTTAGCTGACATGTTTAATCACTGATGGAAATTTTAAAGAAAATTATATTTCTTTCCCTCCCCAATTTTCCACAGAGGTGATGTGAATTCTTAATCAGATAAGAGCAGAGAATTAATCTAGAATCAATCGTATAATGATTTATATAGAAAGGGAATAGGGAAGAAAGTGATATTACATGAACTAATAATTTAATATATATGTCTATATATGTATAGTTAGTCTGCTACAGAGATCAAAGAGTTGCTATTGAGATGAGCTTTTCTAGTACCTGAAATTATATTCCATAGACATATGATTCGTCACTTCCTCAGGAGTTGCTTTTTTTTATTGTCTGCAACTGTAGGACCCAGGTTTTTCAAAAGTAACAAACCTGAAAATAAGCTTCATTAAAAAGAGGCCTAAGTCTCTTCCACAGGTTTCTTGTTTCATCTTTGATGTTTGTTTGAGTTTCAGGAGAGACTGGAATATAGAAAAGTACTGAGTATGTTAACAGTGTTAAGTAGAGAACAGAGTAAATGAAGTGTTTTCAGTATTTCCAGTCTCAGGGCTTATCTGAAATAAACAAAATTACTAGTGATATACAAATATATGGTAAGAGCAGACCTGGCACTTATGAGCTATTACATCAGTAAACTCCTCAGACTCAGTAAATGCTCGGCCCCATGCACACTTCCAAAAGTTATTGTCTTATTTTCTATGATATTGAAACCAGATGAAACTTTCTTTCCGCATCCATCTGACCCTAAGCAGCTATTCTCCTTGTCATTTTAATTGAATAATTCTGTGGTTCTCAGTTGTTTCTTAAGGCTTCGGATTACTCTGAAAATTGTTTCCCCAGACTGAAAAGTGCACACCAAACTGAAGTGTATGTGTTTGTGCACATTTTCACCTATTTTAGGTGTTTGCCTTTGAGGTAAGAATTGATGGCAGAACATAAAGTCATTATTGAATGCTCTTTATCTTATCCAAGGTCTTTCTTCAGTTAATGCATATGAAAGGAAAAGTTTCAGTAGATACCATCATTCTATTCAATTCAATAGTTCTACTTTAATCAATGAAAAAAAAATGTTGTTTAGAAATTCTGAGAATTAAAAAAATTGGGATAAAACAAAAAAATAAGACACTTGAAAATGCCCAGGGAGGGACAACCAAGAATCACTTTGTTCTTTATATTGAGTGAGTGTATCTGAGCTTATAATATGAGCTATACAACTCAATGTTGTCTTCATCAATCCCATTGTAGTTCTAAATTTAATTAAAAATATTGTTCTGATGGCTTCATTCCAATTTGAAATTTTTCAATAAAAAAGTTTATTTATTTATTAATTATTATAATTCATTAATTTTTAAGATGCGCACAATAAATTAATGTATTAAATTCTTAAATTGTGATTTTTTTTTCCAAAAATCCTTCCCCACAGATATCCAAAATTTTCATTGTCCAGGTCTTCTAAAGTTTGACTGAATTCAGAAATGGGAAGATCATGCTACTCCACATTGAGCAGGGCACCAAGTGGAGGCTGTCTCAACAGGAAAGATGCCTTGCAATGGAAGATCATTACCATTAATTTTATTGTAGTCACTTTCTCTGCTATTAGCCTTCTTCCCTGTTTAACACACAAGATAGCTTTAACTTGTTCTATTTCTATCGGGATTTTAGGATATGTGAATGTAACTAAAATAACACCTAAGCTAACAAAAGTTATCATATTCTTTTTGCAGTTTGTGCAGTTGTATATAGTATCTAGAGTATTAGATTCAAGGTGTCACAGCTTATTCTCTGTGCAAATGCTGAGGCTCACCTAGAAAAGATGAGTCTTGGGTCATTTAGAGCTTAAAAACCTTCCCATGACGAGGAATTATGAAAGGAGGAATTCTAACCTCCTGAAACTTCTCAGGCCTAGCAGTGGCCAGTTTCTGTGATGCAGTATTTTGTAGCTTTGCAGTCTGGTAGACAATACTTGTAAGACCTTTGGTCCTGGTTCTGTTCTCATTACTATTTGTGTAAACCAAGAGCAACCTGAAATTATCCCTGCTTTACAGCATTTTCAAAGAGAGGAGAGATAAGCTTGTACATATCACTTACCAGGAATCTTAAAAGCAAAGAGATTGTTTGGTGCTATGAAGATGTTGTCATAGCTATTATGCATACCAATCTCAGTCTATTTTAAGTTGACTAATTAGGGAAAAGTTGAATACAAAAGAAGTGCTCTAGGGCCTCCTAATCTGAAATATTATCAGGCTGTGCTTTATCAACTCACTGCGGCCTGTTTGTGAAGATTATATGCATGCTTCTATCTGCTTTGGAGGCAGAGCTAAGCTGGAGTTAGCTCTGTGCACTGGAAGAAAAACACTGCTACTCAATGTGCTTTTTGGGTGAGCTCATTCAGACTCCCTAACATGAAAAGGTCTTTTTTTATACAAATACAAGTAGAAATATAGGTTCTCAAAATATCTGTTCCATCCCTATAGTATTTCTGTCTTGTTACTGTTTCAGCTCTGTGGAGGTATCTGAGAATTTCAGATTCTTACATATAATTTGTTAATTATCTTGATAAGTATAAAATTTAAGGCTATTATAAGTGCATTTGCTGTCTAGTTTTCTCTCACATCTGAAATGACAGACTTTAATTCAAGAATTTTTAAGACCCTATAGATTTGACAAACCTGATATTAGACTTGACTTAAAGGAGTCTTTGAAATGTAATATTTTAGGCATGGAACACATTCATATTACTTTGCTAACCTGCCAAAGGCATGATTTCATCTGGGTTTTGTTTGGATTCTGCAAAATCTCACAGGAAGCAACTGCAGAAGACTGCTGGAGGACACCTACATTTAAAAAACGTATGCTGCTCTGAGATAAGTTCTCTGTTTCCGTATTCTTCCCCTTTAAAGCTTGTACATAAATGAGAAATACATTGTCATTCAGGACTGCCTCAACCCAACCACAAGTTCTATGACTGACATTTATGCAAAATGTTGATAGACAAATTCCGTAGTTATTTATCAACACTGAGCAGTCCCTGCAGACATCACTCAGCAACCATATCCCATCATGCAAGCATTCCTATTTCCTTTCAAGTCATTCATCTGTATATGGGAGCTATTTAAACAAATAAACCTACCTAGATAGGAAAACAGTTGCCACATTCATACATATATAAAAGAAAAACTTCATTTAATAAAAGACTTTCATTTGGATATGTGAGAAACACCCTGCAATATGCGAAGAAGCAGAGAAATAATACCTCCTTCCTATGTACATCCCTTTTCTCACACACAGAACTAAGTCAAAAAGTTCAAAAGGTAGAATTTATTAACCTGTGCACATGCATCTTTATGTGTGTAAGACTTAGGCATAAGAAAAGGGAACAATGACTTGTATTACCTATTTACTTTTAAGAAAAATATTTCTTATTACCATAAATAAAATTTTAAAGGCAAAACTCTGTCTGATTTGTGCAAATACACTAGAAAAATCTCAACTTACTATTATTGCTATGAAGTTTTTGCAGGAACAGGATTTTTTTTTTTTTCTGGGACACGAATAAAAATTTCTGAGTAATTTTAAATGCTTGGAGTATTTAAGACTGAGCAACAATGCATTGTGTGTCTCATTTATTAAAGTTCAAAACAATATATTTTATGCAATATTTTTTAGTAACATGAATTGGCACTCACATTTGGAAAATGCTTGTTTGATAGTTTGGTGTGCTGATACCAAGTGGAAACAAAAAAAGAAACCTACAATAAAGCTTTCCTGGTCAATTACTTGCCAGCAAGCTGGACTTCTGTTTTTCCCAGTACTCCTCAATAACAGATTTAAGTGTTCCTGAATGATGATTTTGTCCATTTATTTTTTATGAGATGGTTCAATTCAGAGTACATAAGACATTCGTTCACTATCTACTTTTAAGATTCAAAAAATGCTGACCTCGATCTCAATCAGATACACACATCCAGGAGCAGAATTTGTCCCAGACAGCTGTATTGGACAACAGCAATGGGAAGTAGCTTTGCAAGAAGGGCTCTGTGCTCTTCTGAAAAGCAAGTGGAGGGAATTCCAGGTACCATAGTCATTTACAAGGGGCATGTTCTAAGCCCTGCCTTATGTCAGCTGAGCTCCAGCAGGCAGTAGGTGCTTGTCTGCTCCTCTCTAATGCAGTTAAAATGGCAACTGTGGGGCAATAGCTTTCCAGAAGCCTTAAGTCCCTATGTAGCTTCCTTCAGCTACACAGCTATCTTGCCTCTAGTAATCAGCCCTGATATCAGCTTTTCCTTGAAGGTCATTTTTGACCATTAGGGTCAGGAGCCTAAGTACAGAAATGAACCCAAAACAGAGTTTTGGAGAATTGTGAGAAAAATATCGAATTCTGATAACTCTGCTGTGGACAAGGGAAGTTTAAACAACCTGCCAAAAGAAAATCTTAAGTTCTAATGTGTCATGAAATTCAGCTCATAATAAAAGACAAGATTTATAGCCCTAACCAATGAAGCTTTTTCTGATGCCTGATGGGAAATTTACAAGCAAAGGCTATCAGTGCCAGAGAAACACTTTCATGATAGGAAATCATAAAATTGTCATTGTTTTGAATTTTTTTATTAAAATACAAATAAACTGGGTAGATCTACCAGTTTCATTACTTACTACATGGTTATAACTGGGTGCAGATAGTCTTGGTTAGTTGCTTGTGATTAAAAAAGATCTGACATGGACAAAGGATTTATCACTTCTCTTGCTTCTGTTTCCCTGATATCTTCTTCTGCCTTACCTTGTGATAAAAGCCTGAAGTTATACTTGGAAAATCTAAACTTAGAAATCCTATTAGAGGTCTACATCAATTTCACCACCTTATGAATTAGAAAAGGTGCTGTATATCACCAGCATAGACATCAGTTTTTATCCCTCTTCTCTCACCATCGTTCATCAGTTATGACACACACAGCTTAGATCAAGCTGACTGAGTTAAAACAGACAAATCCTTCCACTAGTATAGCAGAACAATATATCAGCCACTTTGCCACGTGCAAGGTGTTAGGAAGCATACGAGATAATATGGTTACTCAACCATTATATGGGATATTTATCCTCAGCTGGGTAAAAGAAACATGCCTAAACAGTTAATTCTTTAGAGTGGCCAGTCAGTTAATGTTACTCTCTGTGGTTGATGAATTGGGTCCTCCTCCAAGGAGAGGCATTGCTACTATGCTGCATTTGGGAAAATGTGATTTAGAAGGTAAATTTCCCAACAGCAAGCTAATTCTTCTTAGCTCTACTTTTAACACATGATTTAAGGCACACAAGTCACTGCCAATCTTGTGACAACATATTCAGATATAAATTTTCCAGGGAACCTTTTTTATCCTGTGTTTGGATGCATAAACCCTACTCTTCAGGTTGCTAGAACTTAGTAAGCCTGATTTTCATATGCCTGCAGTTATGTCTTAAAATGAAATTATTTTCTTTCTCTACCTAAGGTCTTCCTGTATTTCAGATAACATCAAGTACAATAATTACAAGTGTATGTACTTAACCTGCTGGAAAATTATTCTCTCACACTTAAGAAATATGTGATTCATTAAAATCTCATCAGTTCATTAGAGAGCATGTGAATTTCACCCAGAGGGCATCAAATGATATGCTGATAAATCCAATTATCATAATTTTGTTAGATTGACTGTCACAATGGGAAAATACTTTACTGAAAATACTATACTTTAAAAGAGAAATATAAAGCCACTCGGCTAAAATGAGGCTATAAAATATGTATGTGCATTTTAAGACCATCCATTGCCCCTGTGCAGATGTGCAATGTACTTGTTATTTCAGGAAGTTAGTGATGCATACATGTGTCAGAGAATCATGTCGTGCCATCTTCTCATTTCAGTGCACAAGAGACAAAACCAAGTCAGCACTAAGTGAAGAAAATGACGTATTCCTATAGAGTGGATTTTTTATTTAGATGGTACCATGGAGTACAGTGGGCCTTTTTGCAGCTCACAGCTCAGTTATCTCAAAAATAGTAGTAGTTCTCACAGCAAACTGACTCACAAGTTCCACTCTGAGGAATGTTGTGTGTCAGGGTGATATGGAGTAACTACTGCAACTGGAAGTTGGCTATTTGTTAGCACATCTGTATAAACTCCAGTCACTCACTTCGTGGGATGGAACAAGCAGAGCCTTAAGGCAACCACAGTTTCCATTTTCTGCCTCTGTCACAGCCTTCCCTGGTATGGCATGAATTCTCCTGGTGCATGAATTTCTGTGTTTGGCATAGAAAAATGGTGGAAAGAAAGTTGAATGTAAACTAGAGCTTACCTCATCCTCAGTCAATTGAGACTGAATATCCTCAAAACAACCTAAGAATTTCTTGGCATTCATTTCATCATATCCCTGTTTGGTTAAAGTGTTGGTCTTTTACAGACCCTTTACGGAGAAAAGATTTGTTGGCAAACTTTGGTGAGAAGATACAAAAAAGGTACCTCCTCGGGTACAATGGTCAGAAGGAGTGCAAGAAAAAATTTAGTGAACTTCATTGTTTTTATATTTTCCTTTAAGTTGTATTTGGATTAAAAAAGGCTCCCATGTAATTCAGAAAAAGGTATGAATATACGTCAGTACACCTAGTACATCTGTGTCCCATGTGGCATATTGTTTATGTCCCTGCTGCAAATTATAAAGTGCTTAAACTGGTGTCCCTGTTACTCAGTACATATTTCTGAACCATCAGGGTTTTGATTATTATAAGATCTCACCATCCTGCATCTGAAAATCCTTCCTTATAAGAGCAGTAGGCCTCTAACAAATGTTCTGCATTTGACAAACTGCCATTTCCAATTAAAAAAAATATTAAAAAGTTATGCACTGGAAAATTTCCAGCTAGCTTGCAACAGAAATTAAAGAGAATTGTGACTAATTCATTTAAAGGGTTCTTTCTTTCTTTTCTTTTTTTTCTTTCTTTCTTNCCTTCCTTCCTTCCTCATACTAGCATTAGGACTAAGTTTAAATGAGTGACACTGGAATCTCCATCATCCCAATTCCTCTTTCCAGGACATGAGCTTGTTTTGAAAACTTTTTTTATATCAAAACAGAAGATTAGGGCCCTTAAGATATTTCTGAGCAAGAATCAGGTATTTGTATCAAACAGGAATTTGGGCTATAATCAAGATAGTTTATTCTGGGTCTAACACAGAGGAAAATTATTGCAAATTTATTTTGCTAAGTCTTTGAAATGTCTTATTTACCAAAATACCTCACAAAAAATCTCCCAAAAAACCTCACAACAAACTGGTTGCATGGAAAATGCTGTTTTTACAAAACCTTAAGGCCACATATTTCGTTTTTACAAAAAAAGCTGAATTTCACAGTCCTCATCTTGTCTATATAACCTGATGAGAAGTATTTGTCCATTCTACATCATTGCTGTTCACTTGATAGCAAATAAAAGCCATGTTAGAATGTTATGATCCTCATTAATATTGATTGCCATGAAAACAACTATATTTTCTGTTTGTAGTACTGGCTGTTCCAGTATCGTGTCCAAAAACTTAAGCTTTATGGTCTGGTTCCAGAGATTGCAAGACCATCTAAAATGACACAGGGAAAATCAAAGTGACGTAGTAGAATAATGGTGGATACCATTCTTCAAATCCCTTGTCACAATGGGATTGTCTGCCACATACTCAAAGGTAATTTGCTGAGACCCCACAAGTCATTATAGAAATAAATTCTTCAACATCTCAACCTACCATATGTTTCATTAATTGTCACTCTAAAGGGAGTGCTGCTTTCATCTTTCTTCTCCTCCCCCCCCATATCTTGAGAAAACATACTTCCACTTCTGATTTCTTCTCTGTAGAGATAGAAGAAAATGAAAAGATGGCATTCGACAATTTTAAAATTTGTGCTACTGCAAAACCTTTTAATAACCTGTTCATAAGTGCAATAATTTGACCAGCACAGAAAAATAAGTCAAGAAAAAGCCAAGGAAAACTCAAAAAGTGGAAATCTGACAGTGACAATGTAATGCTGGAAGGCAGACTCCAAGATGAATCATTTAATTTCTGTAGTTTCCCTACTCGTCCAGTGAATAGACACAGTTGTTGATTTTATTGAAAAAGGACCCAAATGAAACCATACTCCTTACTGAATCAGAGGTGGAGCATTATCTTGTGCATATCTATTAAACCAATCAGTGTCTTACAATTTACAGGGGGAAAGAGTCTATACAGCTCAAATTACTGCAGTACTGTGCTATTCACCTATATTTCCTTACCACAATGTTTTCTAACTCTCTAAATTTCCAACAGTTACAAGAAGTTTTCTTCTAAAGATTAGTCAGTCTACCACAGAGCCTCACATCTCCTTGATGTCCCATTAGGTACAGACCTGGGCTAGTGGGAGTTTTTTTGAACATTATGGCTGCCTCATTTAAAAGTCACATACCAGTTCTGGGTTTGAAAATGAAATTTAATTCAGTGAGATAGAGAAGATTTCAGAAACTAACTTCAAGTCTGATCAGGATTTTAAATTTAGAATTTAAGGCATGGAAGAAAATATCTAGTTTAGATAATTTAAAGAAGTTTTATGAGCCCTTTGTACCCTTTACAATTTAGATTCATTTTAACAATTCTAATATTGGGATTTACAGGTAGTACTTCTATTCTTTTATTTCTGTTAGCACTTTAAAAAAAATAGAAAATATTCTAGAACGTCACATTTCTAGAAAGGACATGGAATATATGTAGTAAAAAATGGACTATGTATATCTTACATAATATACTTTTTGATATTGTTTTGCCATTCCTGTTTAACTAATTTTTGGTTCTTAAATAACTTCCTTTTTTTTTTGCCAAAAAACCACCACCCATGGGGTATTCATTCATACAGTGACATTTTATAAAAGTTTTGATAATTTATTCGCGCACACTCTCACAACATACATTCCAGTACACATAAAATTTAACATCAAGTACATCAGTGCACCCAGTTTCCCTCCTCCAGTCAGTTGCAGTTGTACTCCAAGCTGAGACTTCCAAAACTTAGAAAGGTGAGAAAAATACCTGTAAAGTCCATTAGAATAAAATTAAAAATCAATTAGATGTGTTATGAATGTAATGAGCATGGATAGGAAGAAAAAAATTCTTAGATATTTGCTTATACATATATTAGCTATGCCTTTTGTTTTCAAAGCTTGCTTTCATTTAGATTGCATTGCTTGTCATTATGCTAAAAAAAGCTTCTGGAGTAAATAGACAGAATTGTAATGAAAACAGTAACTGGCCTATTAATATTTCTTTCCCTCTTCCCCAAGACCATTGCACTGAGGTTGACCAGAGAAATCTCTTTCTATGTGATCTGATTTTGGGCTGTCACCAGAAGGATAGTTTTCAGGATTTTAAACAATATGATCATTTCACAGAATTTCTTTATAAAATGAAACTCAGTGCCAATGTTCCCTTACCTATACTACACCAGAGGAAACAGTATGAAGGGCATACTGTATGGTATTTGAAACCACACACAGATAAAAGCAGGAACTTCCTACAGCTAGAAATGCAGACTCTATGAGGCATTAGACCAGAAATGTCACAATATTTTATTTTCTGGAAAAGTGATAAAAGGATGCAGGATAGGAAGAGAGCTAAAATATTGTCCAGTGCAACATGGTTTAGCTCCACAAGGAAACTAAGCACCATGAAGCTGCTTACTCACTATTGTAGTTTAGGCACAGTATTTCAGCAGGTCCCAAGGAGCATGCTGTTAAATTTTCCTGCTGAAAATGTTCACAGTTTATTGCCATTTGCTGTAGACTTTAGAATTATACACGTTCCAAAACTGAACTCTGAGGTATATTTATGTGAGCCAATAAATACTTAAGATAATACTTAAACAAATTTGTCTGATTGGTGTAGTGCTCAAAATTTTTTCTCAGACTGTCAAGAATATATTTTTCTAACATTCTTACTAGAATTAGTGTGTGGCTGGTATATCTAGAGAACCTATCCCCAGCAGAACAGGACACTTGTCTTTAAAATAAGGAATTACTAGATCTTTTATGGAAAAAGAGACACAGCTGATGGACTCACTACCTGACATGCTCTTGAGACAATGAATGAATATTTGAACAGGATTAATATTTAATTTTCCCCTTTCCAAAGCAAGGGGCTCAATAGGATCAGGAAATACCTCTTCCTCCTCTCAGCCCTTACTCTACTGATGTCATCACAGCCGCATGATCCCTAAAGCTTCCTCTGGAGGGTGAGTAGTCCAATCAGGGCCTGAAAAGCAGCCAAGTCCAACCAAGCTTTGAATATCTTCAGAGTTTCCTCAACCTTTCCCAACGCTTGATTATACTCAGAGTGAAAAAGCATGTCCTTATATTTAAGCAGAATTCCCATCTTGCACCCTGTCTGCCTCACACCCCTCACTGTGCTCCGCTGAGGAGAGTCTGGCTCTGCCTTCCCTGTGCTTCAACTGCGAGGCTGAACTTCTCCCAGCATCTCCTTGTACATGGTGTGCCAGTGCCTTCACCCTCTTGGGAGCCCTTGACTGCACCAACTGAAGCATGGCATGGTCCAGCTGGTACTGGGGAGCCCAGAACTGAACACAGGGCTGGAGGTCCTTCAGAAGGAGGGAAGGGTGTATTCCTCCCTGAGTGTTGGCTGCACTCGTACCAATAAGCCCACTGTGCAGCTGCCCATCTTCACTGCAAAGGCAAATCGCTGATTTTCAACTGCTTTAACCTCAGGATACTGGGTCAACAAATATATTCTATATTTATTAAACCAGTATGTTCATATTGACCAACTGACCATAGACCAGTATGTTCTATGTTCATTAAACTTGGTTTTATATATCTGAGTGGTGCTGCACAATGCTCTTGCTCTGTAAGACTACGCAATGTCTGAGTGGCCCAGCCTATATCCCAGCCCCTGCTCTCAGTGCACAAAGCTACTTCTTGGGCTTGTGCTCTTTCCCTACTCTGAGCCTTTGAGCAGGAGGTGGATTTAAGGATGCCCGAAGAAAAAATTCTCTGCTCCCTAATTTTAAGGAAAACAGAACCAGGCTTAATTGATTGCAGGTCTGCAGGAGTCTTTCCATTGGATTGGGATCAAGATCTGTAAATTTAATAGGCATTTACCACAGATCTCCAGGCACAATCTGATATTAGGATGTTACTAAATCAAACTGTTGTTCTTTGTTTATACAAGACTTTGGAAGAAACTTGGATGAAAAACATGTATGGATGATTCTCTCAAAAAAATGAAGGAGTTGTGGATTGCTTTTTTACTTGCCCTAGGCTTTCAAAATAGTCTTTATTATGTCTCTTCTATAGTCTAAAGAAAGAAAAACAGAAGAAAGATTCTAAGCATAAGCTTAATGAAGTACTGATCTTTAAAAATATATTACCAAAGGTTTGACAGAAAGAAAACCATGTCTAATGTTTATCAAAATCTACAAACATTAGTCAAAAGTTTTGGCATTTTTTGGTGGGGTGGGTTTTTTATGGTTTTTTGGTTTTATTTTTGGTTTTGTTTTATTTGTTTGTTTGTTTGTTTTTTTGCTTGTTTTTGTTGCATTTTTTATTGTGGTGTTTTGGTTTTTTTTTTTTGTTTAAGTTTTTTAGTTTGGTTTGGTTTGGTTTAGTTTTGGTATTTGTTTCCCCCAGATCCATCAGATTATTTAATATTAAACAGAGTTCAAATACTATTTTCAGTCTCACTCTAACCCTGCTGAAAATACTGGCCACAATGCAGCAAAAACTGGCAAAGAAATAAATGCCTTTGTCAATAGCAGAGTTTTACTTATTCATGGAATAACCAGAGCTATAGAGTCCAAGGAGGTTGATTCATTTATATCAGCTGCTAATAGTCACAAATCTCTGGGAAGGCAGTCCCAGATCAGTGTATCATTGGGAGCCACAGTCATGGAGAATGAGGAGATTCATATAGACTGGTGCTGTCTAACTTCAATGATGAGACCTATCCTTGAAACACTACCTGTGCATGAAGGAGTGCCATCCGGTAAAGCCTACACACTCCAGAAATAAGAACGGGAAATAACAGAATATAATGGGACTGAAGATTTTGAGGAGCTTTCTAAGAAGAGATTTATGTTTAAAAAGATATTCAAAACAGCTAATTGAAACAAAATTGGCTTACATTGTACTTTTATACATAATCTGAATCAGAGCTAATATAGTTATCATACAAATAAGTTATTGAACATCTTTTAAGAGGTCAAGTGTTCTTGTTTCAAATGTTGTCTTATTAATTCATCTTCTTAGCCTATCCAATTTCTCCAGTTTCTCCTGAATATATATGAAATTTATTTTTTTTGCAATAAGGTCTAACACAGACTTCATCTTCAGCCTTCTATGTCTAAAGTTTCTTTCAGTGATCTCTCAAGTCTGGGATCAACTGCTGTATTGATATGCTTTGCATATCATAAATCATATATGATTTTGGGAGCCCCGGTGGTGTAGTGGTTAAGCATACGGCACAGTAATTGCCGGGACCCGGGTTCGATTCCCGGTCGGGGATACTCCCCGGGCAGGCAGAGCTCGTTAGCCCTGCAAGGGGGCAATCTGCCTACGTCCTGAGGAGGACCTCAGCTGCCACTGTCCAAGACTCGCTTTGGCCTGGCAGAAGAACCTCGGGATTAAAGGGTGGGCTCAGATCTGTGCGCCCTGTGTCTCACCTAAAAAATCCAGTGCGCAGGCTGGAAGGTCTGAAAGGAAAAAAAGAAAAGAAGAGACCTTCCCCAGATCTTCGTTCGCGAAGGCTGGCCAGCAAATATGATTTTACATTTCATGAATCATCTGTGTTTGCCTTAGTATAAGGGAATTTTATTTATTAATTTATTGTAAACAATTAACATTTTGAAAGTGGCTGCTGTTGTCCATTTCAGTTCAAGTAGAGGAAAGAACTATGGTGACTACTAAGCATGCTCCTTACACCCCCAGCTGCATATATGTGTAACAGAAACAACAGTATAATGCTTTCTCACATCTGTGTCAATATACTTGTTCAGGATCCCATAACCTTGGCCATGAGCTCTGTGTGTGTACTTGGTTTGTGTGGAAAGGTTTTAGAAGGGGGAGAGTGCAGAGGTGGCTCCTTGAGAAGATGCCAGAAGATGCCAGGTGCCCATGTCCAGTAGAGCCAGGGCTGTTGCCGGCCAGGGCCGAGCCCGTCAGGTGGTAGTGCCTCTGAGATAAAAAAGAAGGGAAAAAAGAGCTACTGTGCAACAGCTAGTGGAAGTGTGGAGTGAGAATATGTGAGGAACAGCTCTGCACACACCGAGGTCAGTGAAGAAGAAGAGGCAGGAGGTGCTCCAGGCACAGGAGCTTAGATTCCTTTGCAGTCCGTGGTGCAGACTGTGTTGGAGCAGCTGTGCCCCTGCAGCCCATGGACATTCACAGGGGAGCAGAGACCCACCTGCAGCCCATGGAGGAGCCTCACACAGGAGCAGGCAGATGCCTGAAGGAGTCTGTGACCCTCTAGGAAGTTCACACCGGGGCAGGCTCCTGGCAGGAGCTGTGGAGCTGTTGCAGATCCACAGTGTAGTACTTTGTGAAGAACTGCAGCCCATGCCAAAGACCCACATTGGAAAAGTTTACAGAGGACCATCTACCATGCACTGGAGGAGGTATGAGGAGTATGAGAAGGTAAGAGTGACGAAGATCTGTGATGAAGTTACTACAACTCACTTTCCACATCCCTCTGTGCTGTTTCGGGGAGAAAGATGAAAACTCATGAGCCTGGGAAGAAGGGAGTGGTGAGAGGAAGGTGTTTTAAGATTTGTTTTTATTTCTCATTATCCTATTCTGATTTGACTGTTAATAAATTAATTTCCCAAAATTGTGCTTGTTTTGCTTGAATTGTAATTGCTGATTGATCTCCCTGCCCTTATCTCAATGTACAAGTGTTTGTCATATTTTTTCCCTCTGTCAATTGAGGAAGAGAATGATAAAGGGGCTTGGTGGCAATTGGCATCCAGCCAAGGTCAACATTGCAGTGTGCATGGGACTGTTGCTACTTTGAAGATAAGTAAACAATTGTTTTAAATCTGTATCCTTGTATACACAACACACACATAAACTCTTGAGAAATATACTGGTAGAACACTGTTCTACTTCAAAATATCTTAAATTCAGTGTATGATCACCAAAATGAGAAGAGAGATGAACACTATCAACACTCAGAAAATAAAGAGAATTTGTGATGTTCATGGGGAAAAAATTGTAAACGTTTTATATAGCATGCATTTGTTTGTTTGTTGCTTTGATTATCTATGAAGGGAACAATAATAACAAAGATCTCCTGAGCCTTTAATCCTAATCTTTGTAATTATGGATTTATCCTTCCATCATCACTTTTCCAGTAACTTCTGTAGGTCTGATATTTGCAAACCCCCTTTCAAATGTAACACACAAGATCTCTTACCTGCAATTAGGGTCTTGCACAGCATCATGTTCTGTGAATAATTATCGGAAAAGTACCAGGAAAGGTCAAAAGAGCTGCCTTTCAAATTATCTTATTCCGTGCTTAGTGACACAGAAAATGAAAAACCGTCAGCTCTTTCTGGGTTTGTAACTTTGCTGCTTGGGTCCTCAACAATGCAAAGTAGTTTCCCTCCATTGCTTATACTGAAGAGGGAAGCTACAACACTGAAAACTCATCACGGATCTGGACAATAGCAGTACCTGCTCATGCAGCTAACCAATTTTAGAATCACTTCAATAAGCAGAGACTTTAGAGCTGGAAACAGAATAGTAAAGCCCTTCACATAAGGGAAATATGGAATCTGCAAAGTCTTTACTTAGAAGAATAATGAAATATTTTTATTTGGATGAAAGTGTTCGGAGAAAAGTTTGTACAGCCTATTTCCAAGTTTAAAACTGACAACAAAATTATAGACAGTACCTGGATAATAGATAATACTATAGATAGTTTTAGAGACACGTAGATACATTCCTGGGTAGGAGAGTCTCAAAGTCCAGGAGTGAGCATGAGCATTTCTTTTGAGGTTGTTCTGTTAAGAAAAACAAATGTTTTCTCTTCTTTTTTTTTAGGCAGATTCTTTGCTCCTCACTCCCACCAGCCTTTATCTGCCTCTCCCCCCTCCCAACACACACAAGTTCCACACCCGAAAGCAGAAGAGAAATAGTCGTTTCCTCCTCAATCTCCACCAATTTTCCTGACGGTGTAATTAAAGGGCTGACAGGGAAAGTGCAGTACTTGCTGTGAAATGAAATTGTTACACTAAAGAGAGTCCTAGACAGCTCAGTGATAAGATAATTTAGATGGCAAGGGAAAGCAGCTAATGTATATGTGGGTATAAATGACAAAGAGTGGAGATTCGAGCTTTTGAAAACGTGGTTCAGACATCTCATCTTGAGACTGTGGGGAAGAAGGTGCAGAGCTGTACTTTAAGCTTTCCTGCCAGTCATAGGTAGAAGCTGAGAGTTATTGAACAGGAGCTGCATCTGAATGAGAAAGTAAGAGACAGCAGCAAATTGATGGCAGGTAAGTGTTGTTAAAGCAGAACAGTGTAGGGAGGGAAAAAAGTAACAAGTAGAAAGAAAAATATGGTGGTTTCCTAAAGAAAGAGTAAAAAACCAATTTTAAATATTCCTTTCAGATACAAGAAGGGATAATGAGAACAGAGTAGCTGAACTGTATGTACAAACATACAATTTTTCTACCTTTTTTTTTTTTAGCAAAACAAGATGAATTATATGGAAATTACTTTTGGCTTCTTCTGAAAAGAGACCAAATATATAAAGATACAAAACCTATTATATCTGGGTGAGTCAGGAGAATTGGTGCATGAGGTATTATATGTACAAAAGGAGAATATCAGAAGAAAGGAATGACATTTGCAAATTTCCTGCCAGCATAAACCATTTGCACTGCAGTGAAAGATAGAAATGCCAAGAAAATAATTGCAGGAAACTTTGGAGACTTTTTAGGTCTGAATGACAATCTAAACCAGGAAGTTTAAGCACTACAATGCCCACAATAAAGGCTCTACATTACTCTGACATTTCAAAAATATGAAAACCATGAAGTGGTTCATGGAAGGGGCTAATTTGAGAGTCACTGTAATATGCACTGCCTGAACAGCCAGAAAGTCTCTCAGTTCTATTTGTTTACTTCAAAGAAAGGAGTCATATAGACAAACTATTGATATAGGAATTGACAATGGTAATGGAAAATTAGACTTAAGATACCCTAAAAAGTTACCACAGAAAACTAAATATTTGAAGCAGTAAGAATTTGTAAAATTCTTAAAAGATCATAATTTGAAAATGTACAGAACTGAATGACAGTTAAAAAAGAAAGATGTATCTACAACACTCTAAAGCAAGCTTAAAAAAATTTCAAGCTATTGCTTATTTTCTTTTTTATTCTTTTGTAAACAATATTTAATTTCACATCTTTGCATGACCAGAATACCAGATCACCAGCTGTAGAATTGAATCAGAGTCTGAAGGAATATCTTTATATTACAGCCAAAGTAAGGACATCTTGTAAGAAAGCTTACTGCTGAGAGATTTTTCATTTATAATTTTGTAATACTGGGTTTGAACAAAGATAAAAAAAAATTCTGAGAATCTTCAAGGTCATGTCCAAACTATGTATACAGATTTTAAAAAATTTACTGCAATAAAAGTTGTTTACAAAAATCACATTTGAATGATATTCTGCTTATGAAATATAGCTAAATCCCAGTTTTGTATACAAAGGATGGACCAGTAAGTGTGGGTGAATGTATGCTGTAAAAATCAAGGCATTATCTGCTGAACATTCATAAAGAGCTGCTAGAGAACTGAAAGACTATTAATGAACTTTCATGAAGAGACTGTTAATCTTATGTCCACAGGCTAATGAACAATGAAATGTTGAAGAAATCTGTGAATAAAGGATAAGTGAATTTCCACCAAATAATTTTTTGTGTTAATGGAATAATGGTTGAAGACAGAATGATTGTTTGTTTTTTTGTGTTTGATACCTATAATTTGATAATGCTTTCAATGTCAAGTTTATTGAAATAGATTCCAAAATGCAATCTCTGCCTAATATCTTTGCATTATCATCCATCTTGCTTTTCTTTTTCTTATTCTTTTTCAGTTTTAAAGTCACCATTGTATTTATTCTCATTCAACGGCTGAAATTCATTGTACTTTTTTGTTTAGAGTCTCTGCATTATTCTTTCGTTAATGAAGTGCAATAATCCTGAAATATTTCCTCATTATAGTTGATGGCATCAAATCAGATTACCTTACATAGCAACCGTTACCAAGAAAGTCAACATCTCAAACTACATAATCCGTGTTAGTATTGTTAAATGTTTTCTTTTATTTTATTTTAAAGCCTCATCTAACCTCCCTTCTTCAGAGGGAAGGTTTGGCATTTTTTCCCATGTAGTTATTTGTGATCTCTTTGCAGTCAAAAGAAAACAATTTTGCTAAGTGAAAGACTCAACAGCTCTCATGCTTCAAACAATTTTGAATGCACTCAAATGAGAGAAAAATCATGTTTCTTTGCTAGGGTGGCTTGTTAATAAACAAATAATTATAGGACAAACTAATTTGTAAACTGTTTATTGTGTTTATGAGCAAATGTAGATTGGTGTTGGGCACGGATAGTTCTGCACCTATAAAACAGCATCCATAAAAATGATGGCAGAGAAAGGACTTGATTAATGAAAAAAACCTCCTTTATGCCTGTCACTTTCAGTACTTAAAAGTGTTGGTACTTATTCGTGGTTCCGTGTAATTGTTTTATTCTACAATAAACAGAAAAAATATATTTTAATTTTTTTATCATGACCTCTAATTTTTTCCCAATGACTAAACCTCTGCTGAAGTGCTGGGACAAAAACTCTCTTTACATTTGATTCAGAGAAGACTTGAATTCAGCTTTTCTACATCTCAAGAGAGTATGATAACTTCTAGTTTGTAGGGTACTATGGAATGAGTAAATATCAGTATCAATATCAATCTTCTTTTGAAGAGGCACTACTTCATGTAACTAAATATTAATTCAGGAAGAGAATATGAATGACTTTGCATAACGTAATCATTAGAGTACTCAACTGGATGCAAAGACAGCTGGATTCCAGCCTGCTTCGCTCTGTTCCCTCTGTGCCCCATTGTGTTGTTGTTACTCCATTTTGTATTTACAAAATACAAAATTCCCCCATGCCTTTGTGTACACAGAAACTTTTATTTAACATCCAGAAGAGAACTGGCTTGACACGTCTTCAATTTTTCTCCATATTTTGCTTTGCTTGAAACGTGAAAATCATATTTGAAATTGTTTTGACTGCTTCAGAGATACAAATTTCAGCAATGAATGCATGCTCCAAAGGCTTACTTCTTTGGGTAGTTTTTCTTGTCAAAGTTGGTTGATGAGTTGAAATACAAATCAGATTACAGATGTTTGCTATTAACTTGGCAAGAGTTCTTGTTATTATTATTTTTGTTTTTCACTCTTAAACACCTTAGCCAGTGACTGTTTATTTAGTACAGAAAGTCTGCATGGATTTCTCTGACAGAAGAGAAAATTAAAACCAAGGGGTTTTAGGCTTTCTAATGCATTAAAAATATTTGTTTTGCTTTAATTAAAATCAGATTAAATTCAGACCAAAATTTTTAAACTTGACTATTTTAATTTATTAGAAGACTGAAAAATATCCTAAACCAGGACTGGCAAGAAAAACTCCTTCCTCTTTCTCTCCCAGACTTCTGTAATTTAATAAATTGTCTTTGTGGAATTTTAAAATTTTCTAGGTCATATGAATCAAAATAATCCTTTTTGCCCTGGTACTCCTTCAGCATTAATTCCATTTTCGTTGGACTGTGAAGATGCACTTTACTGCTCTGAATACCACTTCCACTTTATTTTTGGGATATAAGGAGATTATTTAAATTTATGTGACTCTCAAGCGTGCCAATATCTCTAAGCCTTTATATGCCTTTTGGCACATCTTCTGGCAGCTAAAGTATTAAATATGGTAAACAGATACAAAGATGATTAAGGACTGATTTGGCATTTGTACAAAATATTTTTAAATGTGTATTTATTTAATAATTGTTCAAAATCTCTGCTTTTACTGTATGTGATATAGCAGTTTTCTATGACAATGATTTTTTTCTTTGATGGAATACTTCTGCTGAAAAATAAAAAAGAACAGATGAAACTTTAAAGAGAGTAAGGAACTTCTGTGGCTACAGTGGGATTTCATAAAAGAGCACTTAATAACCAGCTTTGTTGCCTCTCAAAGTTTCCTTTTACAGTCGTAAATTCCTAATGCTAGTGCATGAGAGAATATAGGGGTGGTCTTCGTTAACTATTAAATTATATTTCAAGTTTTGTTCTGTTTTTTTTTTCAACTATGAGCTCTCATTCCAATACTTTCTCTATTCTAACAATAGTGACTATCTGAATCAACCATGTTTTGAGGAATAAAAAAGACCCTACAGTTTTTTCTTGTTACATGTTAATATTACACATCGTGTAGTTACAGAAACTTTTAGATCTTTCCTTTTTTCCATATAAACTCCCAGAAGCTTCTTGCGGAGTGGAAGGATGCGGAATCGTAAAACAAACACAAGCATTCTGTAACACTTTAATTCTATACACACAGACTTTCTTCAGACTTCAAAACCAGGGCCTAGTTACAAGTGCACTGAAGTCAGAGAACACACTCAACTTTGGAAATCTTTATTGCCTTTATATTCCCTAAGTAATTTTGGCAGTTTTCACTGGTATTAAAAAGAAGATTTACATGTCTTAACCAGAGATAATTGTGAATGGTCATACTATAATCACAATCACACTGTTTCATAACATCTGGCATAAAGAAATAGTGGGGAAAATAGGAGTATCCAGTAACTTGGTTTTGAGTAAAAATAAGGCACTCTTCAAAGTTAGACTTATAGTTCTGGTTTTTGGGAATCATTTGACTATGTCTCTGGGAGGTTTACCCTTGCTCTTCTGTTATCTGCAATATTTCTGACCACACTGCTCGTCCTTCCAGAGTTTTCATTGTGCTGTAGCTGAGGAGTAAATTCAGTAGTTCCAAACATGTGAATTACCAACCTTTGCTAAACAACCCAAGATTTAGCCTTATCCTTTGGGCTGTTTTCCTCCCAAGATCTGTTTCTTCAAAATCCTTTTCCATTATTTCAGGGTAGCCACAGCATTATGCTTGTGTCAGTAGCAGTGCATTGTGCTCTTTTAGAGCAGTAGAAGAACATTACAGGTATTTATCTTAATACAATGCTTCTGGTATCTCTATTTTAATACTCTTTTCTCCTACAAAGTAGTTGTTTTATGTTAATATCAAAACCATTTGAAGATGACATGGCTCAGAAAAATATTTCTGGAGAAACTATTTCATTTAGAAGGTAAAACAAATATTTCTCTTTTGCATCTGTCCCATTCAGCTATGTCACTTTCTGCATGCTGATTTTCATTTCTCAAAACTTCCCCACAATTCACTTGTCATTTTAGATAACTACCCTCACAAGAATGAAAAGATATACCTGAGAACTAGCAATGAAAATTAGGATTTCATCACAGTGTGGTCAGACTCCTCAAAATCTTGGTTCACATTTCCAGGATATAAGAATTTTAAAAACTAATTTTAATGTCATTAAAATGAATGGTATTTTTATTGTCAACCCCAAGTGGAACAAGATTCTCTCTGAGAAAAAAAAAATTAATTTAGCTGATCAGCACTAGATAAACTTCAAGACAAGAAATTTAAAAACAAATCTTTTACTAATACACCCTCAGTATTTCTTGATCTTTGTGGCTCAGATAAACTTTGGTTCCCTTATTATATTAGCAGCTCTTAAAATATATGTTATCTCATTTCTGTGAATAGAACTATAGCAAGTACCTTAAGTCTTCAATGCTTATTCAGTACAAAAGAAATGCTGTGAATTTATTCCAAAGATAGTTATAGCATCTTCCTACTTTTTAGTTACTTTTGGTACTTCTGTACTTCAGGTACAGTCTCCAAATATCTCTATGTATTTGTTTGTTTGGAATATCTTGCTAAGAAAAGTGGTGGAAATTTCATCAGTAATGTCACCCAAAACTACAAGACAAAATGCTATCTAACTGTCCCTTCACTGGCCAAATTAATAATTTTTATAAGGACAAATGTCAAGAGATTTTGTACCACATTGCCCATCTGTGTAAACCACTTTCTAAAATCCCTCAGACACTACTAGAAAGCTTACTTTGCAATTTTAATGTGAAAATAGTAATGCAAAATATTAGGACTTTCTAAGATTCTGAGTCAGATCATGAAGTATTCTTCTCAGCTCTTCTTTTTCATGCCTCATTTTTGAGGAATTTCTCATTACAATTCTCTTTTCCTACATGAGAAAATGTTTACAGACATTGTTGTACTAAGTTTTCCCTATTTAAAAATTCAACCCTGTTTGTTTTAAAGTAGAATTGACAAAGGAAAACCTTTTATAATGAAATACAGTGGATTTTTATTTCAGCTTGTTCATGGAGGGAAGTGCAAACTAAAATTTTGCTGTGTTGAGGTTTTTCACAACATTCCTCAATATTTTTAAATTTTATTAATTTTTATTTTGGAAGCATGCTATTTTAAGTAAGAAAATATTAGAGGTATTAATCTATTTAGAAGAGATAATATTTTCTTCTGAAACAAATGGCATTTCTGTACAGTGACCATACAGCAGCATCTAAAATACCACATTTCTTTCTCAGTGTTACCAATAGGAAATAGCAATTTTGTATCAAATGCCTTTTTTTACTTATTATCAGCAATATGGGCATAGAGAGATAAACTGCTCCACTGTCACATTTTGATTGTTCATTTAAACTTCAAAGAGATATAATACCAATAACATAAGTTTTCATATCAGAATAGAAATAAATAATGGTCCTGCTGTTTATTTTCCCCCATCTTTTTTGTTTGCTCTCTCAACTTTGCCAGAGGAATACACCCAGGATATCACTACCTTAACAGTTAATCAATTTTTTAGACTAATGGTTTTCATGTCCTTTTGTTAGAGGTTCCCCCTCCTTTTCCTCAAGCAGCTGCTGTTTTCTCTGAACCATAGCAACCAGTCAAGCAAGCAGAATAAGCAGCGCCCTGAGAAAACAACACCAAGTCTGCTCCATAGGTGATCTAGTGAAGAGAGATTCATAGCAACCACTCCTCCATTCCTAGGCTCATAAATATGATTTCTCTTCAGTGAGGAGTATCACCACGAAGGGAAGCGATATCAGTAACTATACCAGTGCTTGTCTCTGGTCTGCAGGCAGACAGAGTTGAAAAAATTCTTTCAGCTGTCTTCCATGTATTTTGGATCCCAGTGCCATAAGGGTAATTCTTTCTGTGCAAGGAACAGGCCAGATTGTAGTAGCAGAGAGCTTTTGAAAAGGCTGTACAGCTGGAAAGTTTGCCTAGCAGGGCCCCTCTACCTTGGTATCTTCCAGTGGGGATTGCAGCAGCCTCGCACAAACAGCAGCACTGGGTGGTGAGTGACAATAGTGCTCACATGGATTGGCACCAGCAGTGCCAAAACTTCCCACATGTTTTCCACACTCTGGTGAAGCTTACCTGTCCCACCTGGAGAGGAAATTTCTTTAGTTTTGCACTTTCTATCAGAGGCAGAGTAAGACACACTGCTGAGTTTCAGATTTTCCTGCCTTGAAAGGGAATGATGTGTCAAAGTAACAGACAATCCTTAAGATAGTTTTTGGAAGGAAAGGAAGTAAATATAAATCTACTACTTTGTTACATCTTTTCTATATGTGAGTGTTTTTAGAGCACAAATATTTAAAAAGCACAAGATTAAAAGTCAATTTAAACAAGAATTATGAATTACATAAGCTTACATAATGGTTAAAATTTAACTCAGATTTTCTTTTTTAAGAGATATCATAACTTCTTTTTGTAATTCCTACAGTGATTAATGACAATGAAGAAGGTAGGCATTCACAGGTTTTGGAATAAAATCAAGTACCTAACTCAACGGAAGAAGTATTGTTGTACTTTGTATTTTTATGCAAAACATGATTTAAAATTTATGAGAATCATTATGTAGTCCATGTATACTGTTGACTGAATGTAAATGAATGTCACTCCTCTGGGGTAAGGCTTGTATGTCTTGTTATCTCACTTGCATTTGCAGATTGGAGGAATAACAAAAATTGCTATCTCTTTTAAAAGTTTTCAAGAAATGACATCATTAAAAATTCAAATAACATCTGATTTAAGGTAAGAGGCATCTAATTTTTAAAGCATCCAATAAAATCATCCTCACCTGAATGCCTGTTATTGTAGCCAATGAACACCAAGTGAATCTATCAAATTATCTGGTATAACTGCACAGTCTGAGGTTTCCAAGCACAGTGCAAGCAATAATTAATTTGTGAGGTGTAGCTTTGCCCCCCAGTCGGCTGTTCGTGAAAATGTTTTTCCACTATTGGGAGAAACACAAGAAAGTAGTTTCCCTGGGTTACTGCAGCTGGGAGAGATACTGCCGTTCACAGTATTGTTACAGGAAGTTTCAACAGAGTGCAGACAGACTTTCAAAGCCGAACTGAAACTTTACGACCTTTCAATTAATACATAAGAGGATAACTGGAATGTGAGATAATAAGAATAAACAGTCCATTGAAGTATTTTATTCATATATGAAGCTTTTCTTCCATTTATCTTAATTTTCAGACTAAAAAGTGGCTGTTACTCTTCAGTTTTCTTTCAAGACTTTTTTTTCCACTGCTGTTTGTGTCCTGAGTTTAATTAAGCTTTATGAATTCCTTACAGCTGGAAGACTTAGCAAGGGCTTAGATATGTTTTCCTGGCATGAACACTGTTATTTTCAGACTGAAGCTGGTTTTAATTGGATGGTGGAATAAATAGTTTATTGCAATAAGTGAATCAAATTCATGTAGGAAACTACTGAAATATTTACAGCTCAAAGAAGAAATAAATGATCTGTTAAGATGCTATAGTACTAGATGTGGATGTAAGTCTTAATATGAGAGAGTGATCATAAAAAAAGGGGAAGTAAAAAGAGATTTTACTAACCCTTAGAACAGTTCTTAGTATCCTAACCATCTATTCTGTGCTATCTTTACTCAGTAAATTACACATACCACCATGATGATATCACTCCAAGGTCCTCAATTAATCTACCCCTTTTTATGATCTTTCACACCTTTCATTGTGGTCAAGAACCTTGTGAAGGATGTAGTGGATGCTAATATTTATACAGCACTTAATGAAATTGGGTCCTGACCTGGCTAAGCACAACAGTTATATAAACACGTATGAAAAAAAAGAGAACTGCTGCAGGGCTCAGCATGCATTTGTTCCTAGAACTCAGTTTTTGTTGGTCCTCTGGGCACAGGAAATATCAGATTATTATGACACTCTGACTGTGGTCTGTCAATAAATTAATATTTAACAATCAAGAGAGATTAGGAACTTAATGTTAGCTTTAGAAAACCACTCAAAAATTCCAAACTAAGCTGCTTCCTTGAAAACAATAGGCAAAGCCCAACAGAAACCAATTAACTTGAAGGGTTAAATAGACATTTGGAGAAGTGCCATACTTAAGATTTGAAAAATATAGGTTTAGGAAGAAGAGTGACCTAATATAGAAATGTTAAATACAGAGTTTGTGAAAAACACTTCACCAGTTGAATGGTGAAGGTGTGGGAAGGGCTACTTTTTTCTCTCTAGATACAGAATGTAACAAGAATATTGACAGAGAGACAAATCGTGGTCTTTCCTGGAAAAAAAAAGTAAAAGTATATGTTAACAGACAAATATAAGTTAGAGAATTTTGAAGGTATATCTTAAGAAAGTTGTTCATTTCCTAAAATAGTTTGTTTCAAGGAAGTACTCAGCTTTTTGTGTTCTTCAAAAATGTTTTTCTCTAACTCTGTAGCAGCACTATAGAAATATATGTGTGTGAAGAACCCAAAAAAAGAGCCTCTCTGCCTCACTCAAAAGACTTAACAGATTGTTTTCTGTCTAACAGTGAGGCATACTTAAAAAAAGCTGCAGCTGGCAAGTAAAAGGAGAGGCTGAGAGGTAAAGGCCAAAGAGTACATGCAAAACCATCTCCAATTCAGTGCCGGAGTTGATAAAATATTATTTTTTCTAATCATTTAGCATTTTTAATCTCCTTATCACTGCAATGATACATTCATCAGAATATAAGTGACTGCATTCCCTATTTCTATTCAAGAGATTTATCCTCTAGCTTTTGTTTTGACCTTTTGTTCATGTTTACAAACCTAAGATTGAGTGAATGCAGAACAAAACATGAATTATTAAAAGTAGTATAAGACTGCTCAATATCTTAGCCATTGCTCTTCTAAACTTTCAGTATTTGTGGTTTTTGTTAGCATTCTTTTTTAAACTTTTGTTAGAATAATGAAACTTTGTGTATTGTATTACCTGGACCTTTGTGGATTGCCAGCCTCAGCTCGTTTTTTTCAGTGTTTAATAAAAGAATATAGTAGTCCCTATTAGAGAGTGTAGTGCATTCTAATAACCTTTCAAGGTGAAAATCTGCTAATTCTTTTCCGATTTTAAATTGGCTTTTCTCACTTGAGATTGTCTTACACTGCTGCCAGAAAACTGGCTTAGATTTTAAAAATTATTAATCCATTACTAGGGAGGATTTCAGGGCAAATAAATCATTTTGTTATTCCTTTTTTTTTCTGGGTCTTTTTTTTTTTTTTTATCCCTGAATAAACACTGAACCAATTGAATTAAATAGGCTTTGTCACTTGGGGTCCATCTATGTCAAAAAAAAAAAGCAATTACTGCTCAAAAGAACAGCAGTGTTTCTCATATACCATCCCAATCAGAACTAGTATTAAAAGGGAAAAAAAATAACAAAGAAGAAATGAAACAGCATTTTAAAGTAAAGGTGCTATCCTAGACATGTTGGGATATAGCCTTCTAATGTTACACCAGGCTTAAACTCAACAAGAAGTTGTAGTTGTCTGAAACACTGCAGGTGTCTGTACAGAAACACATGCAGCATGGGAAACAATGCAAGCAACTAGAGCTCCAGAATCATGACACTGTTGAATTAGGAGTAGGGACAGCTACTCTGATTGTAGTGCTGCAATAGATGGGAAGCTCAAAGGTGTGTTTCAGGTACATTTTTGCCTTCTGCATCAATAACTTGTTTTTCATAGTTTTCATTTATACCCACATAGAGTCAAATACTGGAGACCAGAGAAGATGTGTATCACATCCCCTTGGCTTCAGCTCTAAGCTGCATTATTAATCAGCAAAGTGGTCTGATCCAGACTGAAAAGCTCTTTTAAGGAGCATGTGGTGTCAGGTGCATCAGAAGGATCAGCTGTCATTATCCTGACTCCAGTGTTTTCAACCCCTTCCTAAAGTGTGAGCTGTAACAACCAAAAATTTTCTGAGAGAGCACTTTGGAAAACATGTAAAAGAACATGTGAGAAAATGTCTCCAAGTTCCTCTTGCAGCAGCTTTTGCATTACTGGAGAATTTGTTATGGTATACTGCCTAGGAAAGGTTAAGGGAAGCTGGAATACTGAAGAGAAGATTTAGGTAGTTAAATTCCCCTACACCATGGTGGAGCTCTTAGAACGGAATGAGTCTGTAGAGATTCTGCAATGTAGGTTTACCTACAACTTTCATGCTAGGGTCCCAGCTACTCTATTAATCTGATTTTTCACTTACATTCAGTCGCCCCCTGGCACATGTACTGGCTAGATATCTTCCTCTCGTAAAGACAAATTAAGAGGAGATTTGGAACAAAGCAGGAGAGCTATGCTACCTGACAGATGAATTTTCTGTGCTGAATTCTGTGAGTGAGGGCACTCAACCTTACCCATTCTTTGTCTCTGTTCCTCAGGAGGAGGGTAATCATCTGGACAAAGGGCAGGGGGGGAAGTTGTGCTTGCAGCGGAATCTTATTTTCCTAAAAGAATATTGGATCTGCAGAGGGCAATTTGAGACATACAGAGGAGTCTAAGCTATAGTAAACAACCATATTTATACAGAATCTGGCTGTGAAAATATTGCAAGGTATAGAAATCCCTAGAACAATAAATCTTCTTGTTCTTCCTGATGGAGATAGATTCTAAGGTCATCAACTATAAGGATCAGATGAGTCTCACATGAATGCTTTAGCCCAGAGCTGCACTGGTAATAAACAGGATTTTTATTACATTTCTAAGTGCTTCATGACATGTGTTAAATTACTGTAGACTTCACAATCTTCAGCTCAGAAGCATTGTGGAATTGGGTAGTTCAAATTTGTTCCCTTAGTTCCATTTCAACACAGTGGCTCAGCTTCTCTTGCAGAACAAAAAATGCCATTTGCTTCTTTTATTCACTATCTGATCCGAACTGTCCAACTTTTGCATGACTATGGTAAATGACCTAAGGATTTTTCATGTTTTCATAGAGTGAAATACTTTCTCAGTTGTATTTTTTAGCTGATGGACCCTTCCATTTTGTATCAGTTATTCTTTTATTCCACTAAGTTTGCATCTGAAGTGCAGGATGTAGAAGCTCATCTCAGGGTGTGATAACTAGACACATCTGAGCTTTCTGTCAGCCAGGATTGTGACATGCAACCACCTCCTCCTGGCCATTCTGTCCAGGCTAGATTAGGTCTTAGTATATAGTTGTAATTTAGATAATAAAGTTTTGTTAAAATCAGTGAGTCTATCTTTCACAGGGTCTCATTATCTTTGCTCTGCTTCAAAGCCGAGTGAATCCATGCATGTATTTGAACTGATGTTAAGTCAGAATGTTAACTCCATGCCTGTGTTTGGACATGTTCACTCCATTTCAAAAATCAAGACTGAAAGAATTATTATGATTCATTGCGAAGAAGAGCTTCCACCTCTCAATCACAAAGAAAAGACACTAAACAATAAGTATTGTGGACAAATTCAGTGCAAAACTGAAGTAAATTAGTTGTGTCATTTTTGTTTTATCACTGCAGAGAAAGCTAGGGACATATCCAAGTCTGTTTTTAATGAAACTAGTATGTCCAAGTTTCCTCAGCAGAGCTGATTGCCTAATCCTCAACTTATTCTTCCATTTTATTCAGTACTTGGAATGAATACTACTAAAAATCAAATAAAAACAATTCCTGCATTTTTGCATTTGAAATCAGATGTCTAAAGTTTAAACCAGCAATATTACAGGGGGAATATTTTACCAGTAAAATAAGAAGAAACTTTAAATGCAGAAACATAAACAGTCAGTGTTTCTCCCTAAAATACTAAGAAATATTAAGAAATATTTGTTTTTATTCATTTATTCATGGCAAACATCTACCTTCACACCTTTGTAGAAACATTCCAAAACCATAATTTGACTTTGAGGTAGGTGGTATCTTATTCTGGACAAGATATTTTTGTGTGACATAGAAATGAGTATTGTCTTTCTCAGATCTTCTTTTAAGAATTTGGGAAAAAATTGCAGAGGAAAGAATATCTATAATTTATATTCAGAACAGGAACTCAATAACTAAAGGTTAAGTTTAGAAAAATTAGAACAAAAAAGCCTTAGCAAAATTTTAGTGAAGAAACCCTATACTAAAAGAAATCTTTTTATACTTAGAGCTAGTTTGAAAGGAGAAATTCTGGAAAGTTACTGAAAAATAACTAAAGTGAGAATTTACAGTTAAATAGCAGGTTTTAGTAGCTGTTCAAAGCTCTCTTTATTTTTTCTAGAATCAAGCTTTTAAACTTTGCTGGCATCATAGCAGATCATTTAATTTGGTGTTATTTATATCTGAAAATCTGTAATGTTATTTTTCTTTTCATTCTGACAGTATTGCAAAAATTATTTGGGGTGTTATTTTTAGCTGCCGGTAGAAAAATTCTCTAGGCGAAAAGCATAAAATTCTATAATGTAATTTATGTTTGACTTAGATTAGTTTTTTTCTTTTTAAATGCCCTTGTTTGCTAATATCTTCTATTTGAGCTAAATTATTAGGTAGTATTAAATTAATTTGCTTACCATGTTTGTGTATATTTTTCTTTCAGGAATGAAAAAAGCAGGAAGCTTTCATGTGATCACCATTCCATGCTCTCTTTCCTAGCATTTTTTTCTTTAAAGTTAAAGCCTTTAAAGGGCTCAACTTATAAAACAGCTTTTTTTCTGAGAATCAGAAGAGCTTCAAGGAGGCTTCAGTGATAGTGTCCTTGGGTAAGTGTATGATTTTTTTCTACCAAACAACCTCTCCTATATATTGTCTATTTGACAGATAGTTTTACTTCCACAGCAGTTTTCCCTTGTAGCCATATTTTTGGTCATGGCTCATATTGTTCCAGCTATTCGTTTCTATTTAAGAGTTCCAATACCTCTGCATTTATTCTAAGAAGCCACTATTATGCCTACCAGCTTCAAAGAGATTTAACCCACCTATTAGCACAAGGGGGCTTCATAGCTGCAGAGTTATGTTTCATCAGTCCTATCCATCAAAACATGATTGTCTGCATCATGGGGAAGTTAAGGCACTGGACATATCAAGTTCTAAGGTCACGCAAATAGATTCTACTCCTAGAGCTTGTCAGGTGCATCCAGCTGGAACACCCGAGGGTCAGGGACAATACCACACCTGTGATAGTCTGGGAAGTAATATCTGCTGTTGAGTGGAGAAGGAGCATATATTTGTGAAAACAGAACACGTATATTTGGAAAGAAGCAGAAGGAAATTGCAAAGAAGTCCAAATGTTGCATTTTGATCAAGGTAAAAGCATTTGTCTTCCAGAGGCCAAGAGGTGAGAAGCAGGCTTTTTCTTACTCATGATACAATTTGGTACCATATTCTAAAAAAATCATATCAGTTTTCTCCTTTTGATTATCAAAATCTTTTGTATTATCTGTTCCATAACAGTTTTGTAAGCCTAGGACAAATTAATCTTGTCACCTGTATGGAACCACTTATTTTTATGAAAAAATTTTAAGTCAAGTCATACAATAACTCTCAGCTTTTTATATTCCATGTTTAAAAAAAAAAAAAAAAAGAGTCCACCAGTAACTAAATGCAAAGAGAATCAATAAGATATTTCAAGCACCAAATGTCACAAAAACACTGTCAGACTAAATATTCAAGGGCAGGCCATAAAGTTGGTCTCTTGCATTCTTTTAAATGTAATTTTAATGCATAAAACAATCTCAGCAGGTAGATAAGGTTAAGTGAGAATTGAACCAAACCAGAATTGTACCCCTTTTACTGGAGAGACTCAGAAAGAGGTGACATTATATAATTTTTTTTTGCCACCTTCACATGCATTCAGGTGCCTTCCAAACAAGGAAGAGCATTCCAAGCTGCCTGCCATGGGCAAATATTTGATTAGTGATGCACAATATTACTCATTAGATCTTAAAGGCTGATGGAGTCCATATTTGCAGGATATTTTTGGTCAAGTTGTCAGCAGCCTGGTAATTGATATGAACACTCTTTGATTGGAAAGAACACAGAAATTGATGATAGGAACTTGTTTATGGTCCTCACTGCACCAGCACAGGGATTTCATTTGATGCTACGCAGACAGAGTCAATCCCCCATGAAACAAGACACTTTTATAACACCAGATATACGATAGTAAGAATTACTGTAGAAACTGCTCTGAGAGGCCAACACCCAATTCCTAGGTACTGTAAATGCAGACAGTTCTATCAGCACACTCAGAATCAGCACCAAAAACAAAAAATAAGAAACCACATATGTATTTAATGCCCAGAAGCTGTTACTCAAAAAGGTATTGTCCAGTCTAGTATTGTGCCTCATTTACTGATAGCATGACGGATTTCTGGTTTTCTTCATCCTAACTGTTAGAAGTGCTTTGTTTTTGAAAGGAAACCTGGACAGACACTTTAGATGTCAATTTACTCATGTAGTTCAAGTTTTTAAGGCCCACTAAGCAGTCAAATAGTTAATGACATATATACAAGTAAACAATAATTGTTCCCAATGGAAACAAACCTCTATTTACATAGCAATTGGTGATTTTTCTAAATATATCCAGTTCAGGGGTAAACCCCAGGATTTACTTTTTCTCCATTCAGGATCAAATACTGATATATGAAATTTTAGTTCCAAATATGTATGCAAGGTTTAAAGGGGTATATTTCAGAAGTGCTATGTCATTGCTTAATAATAAAAAAAATGTTCAAATCTGGACGCTTTGGCACACAGCCTCAAATATGAAATGAATCCAGGCAGTATTACACGAAAATCTGGGCTTATGAATTTGAATGATCCCCTGGTAAAGATCTAAGAAATAATTCAATATATTTATGAAATATTAGTGATAGAAGAGTCTTTGATGGTTTGTGTATTCTGATCTCTTTGAATTTGAATACGATAATCTTTCATTTTAAGCCTTGTGTCTGAAATGCAACAAAATTATTCTAAGAGCCATGCCAGACTTTCTTCCCATAGGACGTTTGTGAGTAGGTTTTCTGCAGAAACATGGTAATTATGCTGTATTTACTATTTTTACTGTTTATGATGCTATTTGTGGGTGGGTGTGAGTGGAATAGCTTCATGTGATAATGACTGTATTTTTTATATATGCAGCTTGTTGCAGTAGCAAGGCATCTATCTCCCTGTATAAAAGGATATTAAAGTTATAATCTGCCAGCCAACATTAAATTCCCGTAACTCCCAGCAGCTGAATTTGTTAAAGAAGTTGATACCCCTGTAGATCTCTGCTGAGGGCATGTGCTGCACCATGATACACTGCTTATCTCCAGGCATAGCTGTCCAAACAAAGGCTTTGAGAAGGATTTGCTTCTCTGACTGGGAGAACGCTGAATTCAATGGTTATTTTTTGTAACATGTTGAAGATCCTGTTCTTATTGAACACAGAGAAAAAACTGAAAAAAGAGATGGTGTCTGGGTTCTTGAGTGGTCAACAGTCCTACTGGGGAGATGGGATAATGAGATTATTTTCATTTGCTAGCCAAAAAAACCTTTTTTCTTCCAAAATCAACCAAAAAGAAAAACAAAAACCAAAAAAGAAAACAACAAAAGTAAGCCATTTTAAATAAATGTAAATGTCTTTTGTTTTGGGGCTTCTCTTTATCCCCTGGACACAGTGTTAGGACCTTTTTGCCAACCTCACCTGCTGCAGGCAAACCGCCAGGAGAACCAGGCTGTTCCCTGCAGCGCTCTGAACAGAGGAGAGCAGCCATTGATTAGGACCTCAGGCTTCTGCACTATTTCCCTGAGGCCCTACTCCAGTATGTCTGTCCTCTTTCTCCCTGAACCCCGAGTTTTCTCATTTAACTCATCCTCAATGACCCTTTCATATTCCTTCTACCAAAAGATCCCCAATTACATGACCTATTCCTATTAAATCCCAGGATAAATAAAAAGAAAGCAAAATAGACCCATGCTGTCTTAATGACTACACTGATATTATTGGTAAATTGAATATACTATTTTATGTATTTATGCTACATCTCTTATTTAAAATGGTAACATATCTTTTCTTGGGAAGTCTACAATCTCTGCACTTTTCCCCCTAAATTTGAAGTTAAATTAAATTGAAAGCAGAAAACAGATGAACAGCTGTCTGTAATAATAGGTTTGTAATTGTTTTAGTAGACACATCAAGAGTTTTTGGTATACAGATAGGGAGATGGGACATATGGCAATGGTGAAGAGCAATTACGAAATTTTTTGAACATGCTAATAACATATACATGTAATCATAATCACTTTAAAGCTTCCCTTGTTTGAAGCTCTTTACTTCAAGTTTTTTTTCTACAATTACATCCAAGCAATGATGCAATATATTACCATATGAAGCGTGACTACTATTGTACCTCTTAAATGTCTATCAGAGGCAATGCTTTAATAATATAAATTACCTCATGGTTGAAAGCATATTTTGCAATGACTCTGTCTAGCTGTCAAAATCTTTATTGCTATAGATAAAAAATGATGGAGTCATATTTGCAAGACCATGGTACTTAGGACGCCTTTGTAGTCTGTTCAATAATTTTTCTGCATCAAATATTCATTTTATTCTCAGTTCTTACCTCATTTTCTGCCAATGTTATCCCGTTAAATCTAACCACGTTAGATCTTCAGTTCTCCCTTACATTTCAGATTTCTGGATATCTTGACTAAAAATATGGCAGGAAAGTATTATGTGCAGTTCAGATTCACGTGTACATACCAGTATTCTCACTAGACTGATGGCGCATTTTTTTCTTGTGATTATCACTGTAATGTTTCCTTTTTGTGGCTGCCAGATAAAAGTTTGATCACAGTTCAGAAAAGATGGGCAAAAAAGTAATGGGATGAGTTGCCTGCACATGAATTGTCCCCAGATTTGACGCTGGGAAAACTAGATTGATTAAGCAGAAAACAATCTTTTCCTCGACACTATGACACACTATGATTTAAGATGTTATCATATTCCCAAGCTGATTAATTTAAAAAATTATATGCAGTGTCATATTTTTGCTGGTTGTTATCCCCTTTTAAAAGTCATTTTCCTCATTGTGGTCACAAAATAATGTAAAAGAAAACATTCTTTTTTGTAAATATACACATGTATCTTTTTTAAAGATATCAACTTAGTAAAAAGTGAACTGATATTATTTCAATTATAATCTGTACTGATGATCAATTGTAGCAGTGATAACTGTCAGTTTCAATTGGTTGCATACATGTTAGGCAGAGGTCCCTGCAAACAGAAGAATTTCTCTTTGGATAGGGCACTGATCTAAAGACCTGGCAATTTAAATACAAGACAGGCAATACCCCTTTCCCTTACAAAGATGTTTTTAGTATCCTGAAGATCAATGAGCTGGTGCCTGTGTGTCAAGAAAGCACATTCATTAATTTTATATCAACGTTTGATATACATATACACGTGTAGAAGTGGTCTTATTTGATGGAAAAAGCCTGTTGATTTGGTAAATACTATCAAGTGTTGTAACAAATTCCTTTGCCAACAAGCTCTAAAATCTGTTCTGTCTTGTTCTGTGAGCCTGTGGAGGGGAGAAAAGACCAGTTTTGCAGGGCACTAGTTCCCTTACTACTTTACATTTGCAGTGCTCTGCTTCAACAGAACATCCCACCTTACTATGGCAAACTGCTTGGGAAGCTAGGGAAGGGAAATGGCACTTTCTTTTCATTCAAGAAATTTTTAGGAAAATGTAAAGTGATGAAAGAAAATAATTTTTCCATGTTAATTTACATGGTTTCTAGGTGATATTAAAGCTGGTATGACAGTAAAAAAAAAAAAAAATCGATGAAAACCACATCTTAAATAAAATTCAGTCTGAAGGGAGACTGAAACATGTAAAGAACACAATATTACTAAAAATACAAATGAGAGAGCACTGCTGGTACTCTGACAATTTTACACACATCTGGTGCCTTTAAAAATTTAGAAATCTTTTCAAAATTTGCTTTCTGTAGAATGTTTTCAAGTAGGAGAACACAAAAGTAACTCAAAAGATCACAAAGCCATTATAAAAATAGTAATAAAACCCTGGAGTGCAATGCATTAGTGGTTTTCACAAGTTCTTTGGTAAGTACTTTGCAGAATAATTAGAGACAATTGTCCAGAATAGTAGACAAGAACTTATGTTCCCTGGGTAGGAAAACAAGGTAAAGAGTCCACATATTTTTTGGTATCAAAAAAGGACTACAGATAAAAACATTTTTAAAAGCATGTAATATAATTTTATTTAACTGAATCCTAAGCCTTTATTTAACTGAATCCTGAGCCATTTTGGATATAGCATATTTGTGTTTACTGTAACAAAGTAGACTAATCAAAATTCTGCTTATCTGTGAAAACCTCTATATAGAAAACATTAATGAAAAATCATGGTCATCATGGTTTCCTACAACTGGAAAGAAATGGCCTGGAATTTCTGACATAAACACATTTGTAGATTTTGTTGTACCTTTATTTATGTCAGAAGTGAAAGCATTTCTAGCATCAGTTAAAAAAAAAAAATATTGAGTGTTAAAAAGGAAGTTGATCAGTCTCTGAATTTAGAATGTTGGCCATATTCAATGACAGTAGGAGGGGAATCACTATCTTCAGAAAGATACCTTTTCCTAATAGGCAATGTAAATATTCTTAGCTAATTAGAAGGCACATGGCTGATTTTATTATTTTCACTCTGACAGTACAAATACAGTGCCTTCTATCACATGCCCCCTTCCAAACCAGATGCTCCTTGCTTGCTCCCCCCTTCCCCTCCTCCTTCCCACTCCAGCAGGATGGAGTTGGGAATTGGAGGCACAAAAGGTGGAAATCACAGGCTGAGATAAGAACAATTTACTGAAAAGGATAATGAGATAATAAAAGGGACTGTAACAGCAACAGTATTAGTAACAAAAGGTATAAGACAAAGAAATTATTTACAAGTAAAGTCGATGACAAATACCAGCTGGTTTCTTCTTTCTTCCCAGCTGTGCTTTCTCCCATCAGAAGGGACACTCTAAAAGCTGAGCGTGCCTTTCCCAGTGCCCAGCAATGAGGTGAGGGGCACAGAACAACCTGCTGGCCACACCCATGGCCCCAGGCTCTGCCCCCAAATGGCTGCTGCAAAAAATTAACTCTGCCTTGGATGAAAGTAGGACAAACCCTAAGTTTATGCTGTTTGGAGGAAAAATAACTAAACAAATGATACAGAGTGTAAAGAGTATTATCCAGCTGTGACGTTGGTGTTAGCTGTGCAGTTGCCGGAATAGAAAATGAAACTTTTTCATCCCAAAACTATTCTATGTATATATTGTTGAAAATATTTTGTCTAAATTCCCATCCCATCTATATGGGTTTTTGTCTTTGGTCCCTTAAAATTTTCGGCTCCAAATTACTATATTTGTAATCTTTAATCATACAAACCAGCTATTATTTATGTCATATATAACTATATCTGTGTTTATGATGAAAAAGCATAGTAATTTGAAATTCAAATATGTTCGTGTGGTTTCCTTACATTATAAGTGTTACATATATCCCAGATAGTGAAGGTGAGAATCTATTCTAGGAAGATAGCAAGGAAAGAAACAAAAACAGAAGTGAAGGATAGCATTTATAAAACTATAGCAATGACACTCGAGCGCTGGTGAAAAGCTTTATATATCTTTTCTGGGGGAGCACTGGATTAATGACAACTGAGTGAAAGACTTGTCCATTTATAAAAAGTGGTTTGAACAATAATATCTAGTGAATTTAATGGTGATACGAAGAGTAGGCAGATTCTGTTAGGGGCTAAAACCTGTAATCAGCTACACATCTTAATAACTTGGTTAACCAAGAAACCAGATATTGTAGGAATCCCACAACACAAGCTGTCCCAAGCTACTAATGTCTTCAGAGCTATACAATTTTTACAGATAGTTTAGAGAAAAGTGAAGCTATTACTTTGTAAGGTTCAACTTTAGAAAGTAACAAAGTGAAGCTGTGACACTTTAAAGCATTGCACAGGCAAAAATGGAAAAATTTAGTTTAAATTTTTTTTTTTGCTGGCCAGCCTTCGCATACAAAGATCCGGGGGAGGCCTCTTTTCTTTTCAGACCTCCCAGCCTGCGCACTGGATTTTTTAGGTGAGACACAGGGCGCGCAGATCTGAGCCCACCCTTTAATCCCGAGGTTCAATCTGCCGGGCCAAAGCGATTCTGGACAGTGGCAGCTGAGGTCCTCCTCAGGACGTAGGCAGATTGCCCCCTTGCAGGGCTAACGAGCTCTGCCTGCCCGGGGAGTATCCCCGACCGGGAATCGAACCCGAGCCTCGGCAATTTGCTATGCCATGTGCTTAACCACTACACCACCAGGGCTCCCAGTTTAAATAGCTTAATAAAAATATATATGTGCTGGTGACTGAGACTGAAAGAACCCTAAAAAACCATGAGATAATTATTTTTGGCTGGGGGTATCAGAGAGCTGCAACAGCATCACAGACCTCTTATTCTTTCACCAGCAACTTTACAGCCGAAAACACTCACTGACTCTATAGCTGAATGTCAGGCATGGTTTAATTGTATATACAGTTCAAGAACCAAAATAGTGAAAAATTAGGAGAAAGACAAAATATGCAACTGTCTGCAAAACGTAGCTACCGTCCCTTGAGAACAATCCTGGAGATATGTAAGTTCATCACTTTGCAAATGACAGTGTAGGGACCCCTGATAATATTACAGTCATCTAAGCACTTGTGGGACTCCTACCTACATCAATTGTAAACTTTTATAGAATCACAGAATCAGAATCAATGAGGTTGTAAAAGACCTTTGAGATCACTGATCCCAAGCTATGACTGAACACTGCCATGTCAAGCACACCATGGCACTGAGCACCACATCCAGTCATTTCTCAAACACTTCCAGGGATGGTGACCCCACTATCTTCCTGGTCCAATCCAATGTTTAATCATCCTTTCTGTGGAGAAATTCCTCCTAATGTCCAACCTAAACCTCCCCCGGTGTGGCTTGTGACCATATCCCCTCATCCTGTTGCTATTTGCCTGGCAGAAGAGACTGACCCCCACCTGGTTACATCCTCCTTTCAGGAAGTTGTAAGAGCAATAAGGTCACACCTGGGCCTCCTTTTCTCCAGGCTAAACACCCCAAGCTCCCTCAGCCACTCCTCATAGGACCTGTCCTCTAGACCCTCCGCAGCTCTGTTGCTCTTCTTCGGACTTGCTTCAGCACCTTAATATCCTTCCTGGTTTGAAGGAGAGCATATATATATGTACTGGACACAATGCATACATGTATACACAGCAGAGTATTTATCTTCATCTGCTAATAAGACAATATTTGGACTTCAGTTATTTCAGCTTGTTTTCCTCTCAGTCTTACTAGCATATGCAAAGCAAATATGCATTGTTATGAGGACGTTTTATGGACTATTTTTCATTCACTAGGAAAATGCATGATTGGTGATAGATCAATTTTCTACGCTCTATCTACTAAAAGTCATAAGAAATCCTAATTGCAGAGAATATTTCGCTTAACTATATGCCATAAATCTTGTCTTTCTAATAACAGCCATCATCTTCCCTAGGAAACATTTTTGAGCTTATAGATCAAAGATCATTGAAAATAACTGCCCAGTGATATAAGGTATTCCTCAATCCCTTACAGATGTTTCCTGCAGAAAACTGTCATGATCAGGTGAAATTAAGTGCCCTCTAATATGTTTTTTGTAACAAAAAAATAATATGAGATTTTTATATTAATATCATGACTCTATGGCCAGCCACAGTAAGCTCATTCCCTTTCTAAACAATCTTTCTCTAACTCCCGGACACATAAACATATCCCAGCACCATTCCAATCTCAGTGCTTTTTTTTTGCAGAAACCCTCTAACTTCCAAAACAGTCAATCTGAGAAGAGCAACCAACTCTCAAGCTTTGGTCTTGCATTTCCTCATAAGCTTTTGTTACCTCCAAGACAAAACATGATTTCCAAGCCACTATCCCTTAATTGATTGGAAGAAATATTTTGGCTCTCTCTATTGCCTCTGTACTTAAGGCACTCCCAAGTATGTTGGGGTTTTATTGGCCTCGAGAAACAGATGACTTGATTCATTCTATGGAGTGAGTTTGAGCAGGTCAGTAAGCAGCTTGAACAGCTATGGACATTTTGTTTTTTCCCAACATGCTGGTACAGCCACAGGATTAATGTACAGAGATTTTATTCCATCACTTAAAGCAATAAGTATCTAACTTTACATCTGGCTGCAACCATTAGCTCCATCTTTTAATTTAGAATATCTCTCAAATACAAAGGTTCCAGTGAAAAAATGTCTCTTGCTTTCCTGCTCATGGAAGAAAAAATATGACCGTACTGGAGGAAAGCAGCAGTTTGATCTCAGAGAATCACGAATCATTAAAGGTGGAGAAGATATTTAAAATCATTGAGTCCAAGTGTTAACCCAGTGCTGCTGAGTCCATCACTAAACCATGTCCCTAAGTGCCACAACTACATGTCTTTTAAATACCTCCAAAGGTGGTGATTCCACCACTTCCCTGGGCAGCTAGTTCGTGTGTTTGACTGCATTTTCAGGGAAGAAATTCTTCCTAATATTCCATCTAAACTTCCCCTGCAGCAACTTCAGGTCATTTGCTCTTGTCCTGCAACTGTTTATTTGGGATCATGAGGAATCCAGAGTAAGGGCTCACAGGAGAAGGTTGGTGTGAGGACGTGTGCTCAGACAGGTATACTGAACTAATGTTTGAGGAGGAATTTAAGATGAAACTATGTATAAAGCATGGAATTGCTATTTTATCTGGAACGTAGATAATCATATTCTTATGTCTTCACTTTCTGAGAATATAGGATGAGTAAAATCCAGGAACATCTGGTTTCCTGCAATCTGCATATCCTCAGACATCTGAGCTACGGATTTCAATGACAGTGCTCACTGTAGGATACTTGGTGTTCTGAAGGAGGATTTCTTCAGTGGTGTACATACAAATCATGCATACCAGGCTGTCATCATTTTATCTATTGTCTTCAATAAAATTATCACATATGCTACCAAATGAAGACTTTGAAATGGATGAAGTTATTAATAATTTTTTTGTTCAACAATTTCATACTTACTACTTGCCAGAATCTTTTCTATTTCCCAAGATTTGATCAGAAGTTGATCAGAAGTTTGCCTGATACTAAATTTTTGTGCATCAGGACTGAGATATTTTCCAGGCATATTAATGCACTTTTAAGAGAAAAATCTTATATGATAATTTTTAAGAATTTATTTTTTTAAAAAACTCTTATAAGGACATTCGGTTTATTCTGTATATGATGATGGTCTTGCATGTGGCATTCTCACTTCAGAGTTTCTTGGGAGTATGTGTTTTCCATTTTTACTGTGAATTACTGAACTCGCCTACTTTTTTGCATTCTACGTAGAGAAATGTCCTTTTTGGCTGTTTAGAGTCACTAGGGATGTCCTTCATAAAAAAAAGAAGGGAATTAAATCTGCTAAGAGCTGCCCAGGAATACAACTGCTGATCTTACAGGCACATGGAGTGATGAGCACAGCACAGTGCCTGCTTCTGTACCTCCAGCTCAAAGTCCTGTACCTCCTGCTCAAAGTCCTGATAATTAGTTCTCAAGCTGAACCTAATCCTATGATCCCAGCATCTCAGAGACTGGTTCATTCTGTTGACACACTAGGACTGTCAGGATTAAAAGGAATTTTTTAACTAAGTTCCTGTTGCTGAACATGACACAAAGATATGTATGCAATCTAAATATTTGGCACATGTAAATTAAGAAGTTAGCATTTTCTTTTCCTTTCAAACCAGATTTTTTCAAACTAATACAAACAACATTCTTTACATGGCTTAAGTTGATATCTTTTTAGAAAAATTGTTTGCTCCTCTCATTTTGGGAGAAATATGTCTGATCAGGTTCTCATTTTGTATCAAAGTTCTTAAAAATAATAGATGATAAATACATTTTATTTAGATTTTATCAGATGTCTCTGATTTCAGTAGACTTTATTCTCTAGAATTCTTATTATACTACCTTTTTAAAATAAAACTGTGTCCCTAAATACAGTGTCAAAGGAATCAAAGAGTAGGTTGCAATTCTGCATATGAGTATTTACATTGTCATCCTACATCTTTGAATTGGGTTTCAAATATTTTTTGCATTTTAGTTCAGTTTCCCACTATTGATGAGGAGAGCAAAAGCGCGAAATGTAAATGAGTACAATGTTCAGTAATAATGATGATAAACTACTTTTTCCTTCTAGAAAAATATGTTGCATTATTTGAGAAAATTATTTTACAAAACCCAAGCTAATTTTTAGCAGACATTTGCATAGTGTTTTCATATGTTTTTTACTTTGATTATGCAAAAAAACCAAATAAAACTAAAAAAAAAAAAATCACTGTATGTTTCTGATTTGACAGTCTTCCAATTCCATAATATAGAAATAATATCTCTGAAAACACTTTAGTCTGTTCTGTTCAGTTTCTTGAATTATATAAAAATATATATCAACTTGTCCTTCATGCTGGGTGTTCTGATCAGCATAACTGTATTCATGGGCCATAAACTTCTTTAGTAGCGAGTAGTATTCAAGCAGTAATAGAGAAGAAAGTAAAATATTTTATTCCTCATCTTTATTAACTTTTCAGCTTTCAAGGGCTTATTGATTAAGATGCTGAACTTGGAGCTTTGGGGGAAATCCCTCTTTTCATCTTCACATCTCTATCAATTTTTCCATATTGTTTTGGGTAGGACCTAAATCTAGGAAATCACTTTAAATTTGAGTAGTCTCTTCTCAAATAGATTATTCATGGGACTAAAATTCAGCAGTATAACAAGTTTCAGGTTTCAATTGTAACAGTGTAGGGATAGCAGGCATGGAAATGGAGAGATAGTTTAACTGCAAATTCCCTATTACAGGAATTGGGTTTTGATCTGAATGTCTGTACACTCTTTAATGAAAGCAGCTACACTAAGGTCAGATTCACTGACCACTCTGCTACCAACATCACCTTCACAGGCATATATAACAATTAGGAAAACAGAAAAGGAAGGTGTGAGAGAACTGAGTACACATTACAGAACCAAGTAATCCTGGGAATTTCTGTTACATGTTTTTTTATCATTGTTTACTTGCAGGGATTTGGTAAGAAATTTAAAAAGGAGCTCAAAGTTCTTTTACTTCGAAGTAAAACAGTGATCAAGTTTGTGATGCAACTACTTTGTGACTGATCTAAAGTAATCAATATCTAGTGCATATTAATAATTCACGTCCGTGAGCCATTTGACCATTAAGGTTCGTGTAAGTAGGGAGAGCACTGCAGCATCTGAGATGTCCTTTGCTCTTCTTTGTTTCATATTCTCTCCCAAATAGAGCTATCGCCAGGTCTGGCACTGTCACACACACAATCTGTGTGTGTGTATCTCTCTGCCTGCCTGCCTGCCTGTCTGTCTGTCTGTCCTCAAATAAATGGACAAAAATCTACATATATTTGTGTGTGGATGTACACATACATATGGGGATACAAGGAGGTACTTACTTTTCAATTAACTAAAGAGCACCAGAACTGGCCCAGTGTATAGAGACTTTCTAATTCATGACATTTCCTAGAAATCACAAGCTATAATTAGCACACTGGAATCACCCTTTTCATCTTCTTTTCCACCTCTGGTGTGAAGAGATTTTTTTCCAATTTAATGAAAAATTGAAAAAGACTTTTTTTACGTAATTGCCCTTAGAGAACACTAAATCCACCTGAAACACATTCCCAAGGTCAAAACCTAAAACTATTTACTGCTTATAACTGAGCTACAGAAAATAATATGTGAACTTTGTTTTGGGTTTATACTAGAAAATCTTGCCTGATTTTAGGCTGATATTCTGACTGAGAAATGTTGTGGTGAGACTAAATTTAGTGACACAAGTGAAAGATTAAAAAAATTTATAGAAATTTTTCCTTTCAGAATGCAGGAAAGATAAATTTACAATAAGAGTGTAGTAATCATATATATTTAACAAAAAATTGTTTGACCGTCATTTTTAAGAGTGAACAATACTGAAGACTTTGTTACACTTAATTTGGATGATCCCCTTTCTCTTTCTTAGTCCTATTTTGCATTCACAGAATATTATTATTATTATTTTATTATTATTATTAATCATTATTATTAAATTTTCAGCAACGAGAAAATTGTTGCTTTCCATACATTTTTCATTCAGGTTCCATATATCTGTCTTTCATGTAAATAAATATAGAACTACAACACATTTGCTTTTGATTGTCAATTCAGTATACTTTTCACTAGAAAGCTAATCCAGGTTAACCAAGAAACTCTAATTTTAGTTAGGCTGGGCTAACATTAGCATGCCAGTAAATACCATGTGAACTGTACTTGCATGTTTTTTTTAGCTTTCAGAATTTACTGCTAAGGTTTCTATTATTTCCAGATGACAGCACATGGTGATGAAAAGTATGGGAAAATATGGTTAAATTAATGGGCTTCCTGCAAACTAAATCATTCTGAATCATTGAACGTGGCTTCTGCATTATCACATTGTTTCTTTAAAGTAAAAAAGGCAAATTACAGTGCTGGAATTTCCTTAAAAAGATTTTCTGATGAACCGATTCCTGCAGAGGTGGAGAAATGTCATATATTCTTGGGCTTGATGTACACACGTTCTCCAGAAGATCTTTATATCTGTGACTAAGTCACAGGCAGTGAATTTATATTCCCACTGGTTATGTTACCATTATCATAACACGTGTGTAGAGAGATTCTATCTAGACTGAATATTGTTCAGCTTTCTTCATTTTAAAGAGTTCAGTTATTCTGCAGTAGATTAAAGCTCAAAATCAGAATACTATTGGAAAGAGAGGTTTATTTTCTTCACACAGGAAATTAAGATTGGCCGTTATTAATTTTCACATATCAGAGGCATGCAAAATAAACAAGACATGCACTTGTAAATTATTAGATCTTAGCAGTGTACCCACACTAAATGGTAGCTTGTAACAAATTTACCAAAAAAAAATTATTTAAAATACATTTTTAATTATTTGAATACTTGAGGTATAGATCTCCCCTAATTAGGATAGATGAGTGGGTCTTTTCTGTTAGATTTGGCATGCAAATCGGTTTTTAAAAGAAATGCAAATATATTCCTGTAATTTTTTGTCTTCTTATATTGCTGCAGTGCTAAAAGCTACTGATGTTCTAATACCTTTAAAAGGTGCTTTGAAGGTTATCGAGATGCCAAAGAAAATGCATTCTGTGCCTATAGGAACATCCTATCTGTACCTGGATTGACTAGGAAATCCTGCATTGCTGCAGGTTTTTCCTGCTCTTCCATCCCTACATTGTTCTGTCTCCAAATTTTGTATGGACCCTTGTACCTGCGTGAGGTCACACAGCAAGGGTGTGGTGCTTGGTGCTTGCAGGTACATTGCAGAATCCTAAATGTAAATCCAAATTTTGGGCAAGAACTGAAGGCATCGTCTGCTGCAGCCTACCGACACTGGCTGCAGGGTGTCTCCTTATCAACACTCCCTGTGCATATGGTTTATGCAGAAGGGATGAAGTACACTTTGGAGCTGGCAGGAAGGAGCTATGAGAGAGTGGAGCATATGGTGATCCTGTCATGCATTCCTGCATNTATAACTGAGCTACAGAAAATAATATGTGAACTTTGTTTTGGGTTTATACTAGAAAATCTTGCCTGATTTTAGGCTGATATTCTGACTGAGAAATGTTGTGGTGAGACTAAATTTAGTGACACAAGTGAAAGATTAAAAAAATTTATAGAAATTTTTCCTTCAGAATGCAGGAAAGATAAATTTACAATAAGAGTGTAGTAATCATATATATTTAACAAAAAATTGTTTGACCGTCATTTTTAAGAGTGAACAATACTGAAGACTTTGTTACACTTAATTTGGATGATCCCCTTTCTCTTTCTTAGTCCTATTTTGCATTCACAGAATATTATTATTATTATTTTATTATTATTATTAATCATTATTATTAAATTTTCAGCAACGAGAAAATTGTTGCTTTCCATACATTTTTCATTCAGGTTCCATATATCTGTCTTTCATGTAAATAAATATAGAACTACAACACATTTGCTTTTGATTGTCAATTCAGTATACTTTTCACTAGAAAGCTAATCCAGGTTAACCAAGAAACTCTAATTTTAGTTAGGCTGGGCTAACATTAGCATGCCAGTAAATACCATGTGAACTGTACTTGCATGTTTTTTTTAGCTTTCAGAATTTACTGCTAAGGTTTCTATTATTTCCAGATGACAGCACATGGTGATGAAAAGTATGGGAAAATATGGTTAAATTAATGGGCTTCCTGCAAACTAAATCATTCTGAATCATTGAATGTGGCTTCTGCATTATCACATTGTTTCTTTAAAGTAAAAAAGGCAAATTACAGTGCTGGAATTTCCTTAAAAAGATTTTCTGATGAACCGATTCCTGCAGAGGTGGAGAAATGTCATATATTCTTGGGCTTGATGTACACACGTTCTCCAGAAGATCTTTATATCTGTGACTAAGTCACAGGCAGTGAATTTATATTCCCACTGGTTATGTTACCATTATCATAACACGTGTGTAGAGAGATTCTATCTAGACTGAATATTGTTCAGCTTTCTTCATTTTAAAGAGTTGAGTTATTCTGCAGTAGATTAAAGCTCAAAATCAGAATACTATTGGAAAGAGAGGTTTATTTTCTTCACACAGGAAATTAAGATTGGCCGTTATTAATTTTCACATATCAGAGGCATGCAAAATAAACAAGACATGCACTTGTAAATTATTAGATCTTAGCAGTGTACCCACACTAAATGGTAGCTTGTAACAAATTTACCAAAAAAAAATTATTTAAAATACATTTTTAATTATTTGAATACTTGAGGTATAGATCTCCCCTAATTAGGATAGATGAGTGGGTCTTTTCTGTTAGATTTGGCATGCAAATCGGTTTTTAAAAGAAATGCAAATATATTCCTGTAATTTTTTGTCTTCTTATATTGCTGCAGTGCTAAAAGCTACTGATGTTCTAATACCTTTAAAAGGTGCTTTGAAGGTTATCGAGATGCCAAAGAAAATGCATTCTGTGCCTATAGGAACATCCTATCTGTACCTGGATTGACTAGGAAATCCTGCATTGCTGCAGGTTTTTCCTGCTCTTCCATCCCTACATTGTTCTGTCTCCAAATTTTGTATGGACCCTTGTACCTGCGTGAGGTCACACAGCAAGGGTGTGGTGCTTGGTGCTTGCAGGTACATTGCAGAATCCTAAATGTAAATCCAAATTTTGGGCAAGAACTGAAGGCATCGTCTGCTGCAGCCTACCGACACTGGCTGCAGGGTGTCTCCTTATCAACACTCCCTGTGCATATGGTTTATGCAGAAGGGATGAAGTACACTTTGGAGCTGGCAGGAAGGAGCTATGAGAGAGTGGAGCATATGGTGATCCTGTCATGCATTCCTGCATCTCAGCTGGATGCTCACAAAGGAAAGCAATATGCATTTGCCTCTTAGCCGCCGAAGGTCGCTGCAGTAGCTTCCGGGTAGACATAAAATCATAGGATTGGAGGCATGAAACCACACAACATTTTTCAGCCCATTGATATGTCCAAGGCAGAATTATGTAGGTCAATGATGACAAATATTTATTGAGACCAAAGACACTGTTAGATGAAATTGGAAAGATACAAACTTCCCAGAAAAATTCAATTTAAATGCTTTTACTATTCAGAACTGCCTAAATCTCCTTTACGTTAAGTCCTTTTCTACTTACAATGAACACAGAATGTTGTCAAATCTGCTGCTCCCTACAGCAAACCTGAAAATGGTTGCAAGCAGTTATTTATTACTACTCCCTAGCTGATGTTTTTGTCTTGCATTAACACCTTGGACTTGTCTTTCAAATGACACCTTGCACTTTGTCTCGGTTGTGAGTTCTAGGTATATAACTAGTTCTCATAACTAATGAGAACTCTAACTCAGGACAGACCCCAGCAGCATTTGACAATTGCATTCCTTTTTTTTTGACACAGGGCTCATCATAACTGCTTTCAGAATTTGACACAACTAGCTTTGTATCTTTCTTCTTATATTTTTATTGAGCCCATTCTTTCATCTTTAAGATTATACTAGTAGTGCTGAAAATTTTCTAAAGTCAAACTATGCATCAGTTGGTTTTCTTCTAATCATGTAGTTTGCTAGCCTGTGGGAGAGAGATATTAAATTGATTTGATATTATTTCTGGTTGATAATATGCCAGCTGCTATTAATTTTTGTGTTCCTGTCTAGGTTTTTAAGAACAATTTACATAGCTTTTCCAGTACTTTTCCAGGGGCTGATGTTAAGCTGGTTAGTCTGTTATTTTCTGCCTTCTCCTTTTTGCATTTCCATTTCTTCAAACTATGTTTGCCTGTCTCTCCATTTTGTCTAATTTCTCAGAGATAACAACTAATGATACTGATAGTTCGTCAGCCAGCTTTTTAATTGCACTGCAGTGAAGGCCAGCTGCTTCAACTATTTTGAGAATATTTAGATATTTTTTGACCTGTTCCTTCCTTATTAGAGGAAGAGGTCTTACCCTCTGGTAATTGCATTAATTATGACTGCCCCATGACATTTTCAGGAATAACTTGCAAAAAATTATTGAACTCCTCACTTTTCATGGATCAGTCTGCAATAACACCACACTACAAGTAGTCAACAAGTAGTCACCCAGCCTTTCCTCTTATGGAAGGATTTCTTGTTAAAATTAACTTCCTAGTTAAAGGTTTTCAATTTTACATTGTGTCATCTTCTTGCTCTCTCTCAATGCACTTGTTCTGCGTTTTGTATTTGGCCATGGTAACCAAACCTAGTTTCCACTTTCTTTTTATGTTTGAAATTCACAAAAAGCCCATGATTTCATCAAGCTCATCTCTTACTGCACCCTTAATCTTTTTTCTGTTATAGTTTATTTTGCACCCTTGACCTTAATATTATTTCTTTATGGAACAGACACTTCACTTTAATTCCTTTTTTCTCTCCTAGGACTCCTTGTTTACCAGTTCTATGAATTTATAGAAGCCCACTTTCTATAAATGTCTTGTTTTTGTTTTGTTATGGTTCCTCCTTTTTTTTGCTAAAGATCATGAACTCCATCATTTCACTCTCTCTCTAGATATTTTCTATTTAGGTGTTCTTAACCATTTTCTGCTCTTTCTGTCCATTGATGTCCCTTATTCTTACATTTAGAAGTCATTACCAATGCATAAGAGTTAACTGAGAGTTGACCCCTTTTCCATCTTCCTTTTCAGAGAGTGAATGTGTGTATTGAGTCTGGCTGAGTTAGTTTTCCCATAGCAGCTCTTACATTGTGCTCTGCATTGATACTGGGTTTGCATGGCCAGATTTTGGTAGGAGGGGAGTTATAGGGGTGCCTTCTGTGAGAAGCTGTCAGAAGCTTCCCCAATGTCCAGCAGAGAAAATGCCACATGATTCCTGGACAGACTGGCAGCTTGCCAACCAGGAATGATAGTGATGACTCGGTGATATTTAAGAAGGAAAAAAAAATTATAGTGAAGAACTAATTGCAACCAGAGAACAGTAGAGTGAGAATATTTGAGAGGAACAGCCCTGTAGTCACCAAGGTCAGTGCAGAAGGAGGGCAGGAGGTGCTCCAGGTGCCAGAGCTGGGATTCCCTTGCAGTCCCTGGTACAGCCCATGGTGAGGAGCTGTGCCCCTGCATTCCATGGACATCCACAAGGATGCAGAGATCCACCTGCAGCCCATGGAGGAGACCCACACTGGAGCAGGTGGATTACTGAAAGTAGGCTTTGGACCCCTGGGAAGCCTGCTGTAGAACAGGCTGCTGGCAGGACTTGTTGGCCCATGGAAGGAGCAGCCTACATGGGAGAAGAGTTCCTGGTAGGACTTGTGAGCCTGTGGGGGACTCACGTTGGATCAGGCTGTGCCTGAAGGACTGCACCCCATGGAAGAGTGACCCATGCTGCAGCAACTCACAGAGATCTGTTTCTTATGAGATGGAATCGCATCGGAGGCATTGATGGATAACTGTCTGCCGTGGGAGGGATCTCATGCTGGAGCAGAAGGATTCCTCTCCCTGAGCAGTGAGAGAAACTATGTATGATGAACTGACCATAAACCCCATTCCATGACTACCTGTGCCACTGGGGGAGGAGGCAGAGCTCAGTAAGAAGGGAGAAGTCAGAGGAAGGTTTTTTTAATATTTATTTTACTTCACATTACCTGCTCTGATTTTATTAGTGTTAAATTCAATTAATATCCCCAAGTTGAGTCTGTTCTGTCCTTGATGATATTTGCTGAGTGATCTCTTCTGGTCTTTGTCTCAAGCCATGAACCTTTCATTATATTTTCTTTCATCTGTCCACTTGTGAAAGGGAATGATAGAGCAGCTTTGGTGGGTGCTTGGCATCCAGACAGGGTCAAAGCACTACAATGGGCTATACAAATTCACTTTTATTTGTAAGCCTGGTGGTTTGAATGACTTCTTTTGTTGCTCACAAAATCCCTCATTACCTTCTTCTGGCTCTGGTGATATATAGAGGATTATTCCATTACAGCAACACCATACTTTCACCTTCGCCATTGCCCATGATTTTTTCTGCACTTAAGAGACAAAATGTTCTTAAGTTATAATATATATTGGCATGTCCCTACCCTTTCCTTTTTCCCTCTTTGTCTTTGCAGGACAAGTTCCTCCCTCATATAATACTATTTCAGTTGCCTTGTTACACCAGCTCTCTATTTTACATAAACCCTCAGGCTCCATTTTGTTCTGCTTTAACTGTCTGCCCATGGCAGGTTTGAACAACAAGGTTATGACAGTGGCCAGTTTAAGGGACAGAAGAAGCAGCACAAAAAGAAGATTTCTGCACTGTGACTACCTCATATTTCATTTCTTTCTCCCTGCTAATAACTGGCTTAGGCACTAGGCACAAAACCTAGCTGCTGTAACATCATTTCTCTTTTAACTGAAGACTCATACTTTATATGAGTAGTCTCTTTTAGAAGCTGTCTGCTGCACATTTCAAAGTTTTTACCTGCTCTCAGTGAGTTAATCTGCTCCTCAGCAATCCTTATATTGCCTAGCCTTGCACTCACATGATTCATTGATATGACTTAAGCTGCTGACTTTGCCACTGACCTTGCATGGTTGAACATGTACTTTAATTATTGCTAATGTTGTGGTCTTTTTGGAGAGGAAATATTGATCACAACCTTAAACAAAGGGTCATATGTAAAATAGGCCATTATCTTAGATTTTGGTCCTTATATCATGTATGTCTGTGTCAACGGCTCCAGGCTAGCTATTTGCACCTTGAATTGCATCTTGCACATGAATTCTTTTCTTATTCTTGCCTAGTAATGTGTTCATTTCTTGTAAATGTCTTTTTCTCACCTTTAGTCAGATCTTTTCCTCTCTGGTGGTGACAGTGTTTTGTTCTTCCAGTCAGTCATCTTCCTATGACCCCCCAGTAGTAGGAAATTACACACTCACACCCTCCACCCTCTTACAAGGCCCTCAAAACAACCAGTCAAACAAAAAAACAAACAACACAAAACCCAAAAAAAACCCTGAAACCAGCCTTAGTTTTGGTGGACTCATCATGTTTTATGACTTTCGTTGTCAGAATAATTCACTTTTCTGACTGTCTTGTCCATCATGAAATAGAAGTTGTTCATTAAGTAAAATAAATGCATAGGAAGAGCAGGGACAGGACTCTCCTTGGCAAATTCGTAAAAGCAAATTTACACATGAGCAATATCATTGTCATGTGATGTGATCTCACCAATTTTCACTGGCATCAAGAAGTCCAGTCAATAATAAATTTTACAACATTATTACACCTTTATATTCTAATTTAAAACTAAACTAAGGAATTGATATATATTAGGCTGCAATGCAAGTGGGTGGTTTTTAGTAGTATAGCCATAAAATGTTCCAACCCTTACAGGTTTTTGTTTCCACCATGCATTATGGATTTTCTGAGCACATGCTGCTTAGTAATATCCTCTTCAGTTTTTCCAGTGATTTAGAATGGACATACTTTCCTCAGCTCACACACACACTTCAGCATGAGTGATGCAGAACTCCATTCTATACCAGAAACTGATTTATTGAAGAATTTATCCTGGGCAGAAAAGAACTTTGCTACTTCCCCTCTGGGAAAAATGAAAGTAAGAGAGCTAAAAACTCTCATGCCTTGCTTTTTTTCCTCAAATTATCCATTGGTTGGCTGCACTGAAACTTAAGATATTTCATATGCATGCAGACACTGTACTGATATAGAAATGGTAACCTCAGAGCCTGAGCGACTCGGAGAACAGACTAAGTGCATACAAATCTGAGTTTGTATGTGGAAGTTTTATATTGTAGGTGTAGTTGGGGCTAAGGAGTGAAGAAAAGAGGGACACAAGGGAAGGTTTAGCATAGGAATAACTCTGAGCACCTTAAATATGTTATCATTGCTGTGTCTGGCTGAACAGGGTTTTCGAGTGATTTATTGGAGTTGTGCCAGTCTCACTTCTTATCTTCACAAAATCTACAACAGGGCTTTATGCTGGAGGGCAGAGGGAGTGTAAAGTAGGGGAGAAAGGAGCAGTGTGTTCTAATTACTCTGGTTTTAGCTTCCGAAATACTCTTTCAGTATCCCCTTTTTGTATCTGTTTGATATTCCATGAATGTGAGACTACTGGGTGATTAAAGGAGGAGATGATGGCACTAGGGGTTACCCATATTTCACACAAAAACTGGCAGTGATCAACCACTAACTTGCTTTCACCTTGCTTTGATGAGAGACTCCGTCACAGGTCCCACAAACCTTTTGTGATTAAAGTTTTGAGGAACTAAGTTCTGCTTTTTTTGTTGTTGTTGTTGATGATTGATCTCTTTATTGCAAATGTATTTAATCAAAAAGATTTTACTTAACTCCAAGGAGAACTGTTACTATTCCATTTGCCCATGAGAACAAATTGCCGCAGGCTTTGTATGCTGACAATGGAAGAACTCCTGATATTGCACATCAGATGGCCTGAGCATGCTTTTTATAATCAAAATTTTGAATAATCTCAGATATATCTACCTCTCCAATGTATATTTTAACAGGTTCTACCTATTTTAAAGTCCCCAAGGGATTAATCATATCCCTAATTAATAATATAGTATAAAGATATGTGTAATAGAGACAGGCGAAACTGTCACTAGATTTTGATGGCAGAACTGTCCTCTTCCTTCTGCCTCTAAGTTTGAGCTTCTGCCATAATATTTAGTTTAAATCTCTTATGAAATTGCTATTTAATTGCTATTTTGAAATAAATTTTTAAGCCTTCTGAGAACAAATTGTGTATAAAAGAGACTATATAAATATATAGATGAGACATTATTGCTTTTTATTCTATTTCTCGATTAGGACAGAAACTTCTACTCAAATTCATTACTGCTGGCTCAAAATTAGACATATATCTGCTACTTTAAGTCATGGAAGTATTTACTGATATACAAGTGACAATTCCTAATGATTTCTATGAAATCATTCCTTCTACAGTTTAAACAAATTAAAAATTTTTGCACATGTATTTGGTTTTTCACCTCTTAATGAAATCCAGTAATATCTACGGTCATCTGAAACTTAAGAGGGACCCAAAAAGAAATATATCTGTTCTATATAGCAAAATAATGTTTTATAAGTGATGGTAGATGATTACATGTAGATGTTAATTGAATACCGGTTAACCAACACTAGCCCTTCAAGAACAGAATAAACTATTTCATTGTAGAAAGTAGAAAGTGGGACAAGGGGCAGCCATATCTAGTTCCTATTTCTCAAACATGATTTTGCAAGCAAGAATTTAAAAAAGAAAAATCCCCTTGATTTCAGACTTTTTTTGCAAGCCTAGTATAGGAAATCTCACACAACTCTGTAGCAGAGGGCAGGGAACAGAAGAATGTGTCTGGAAACCTTGTCCATTGTCCCTCTACCTAAAATCTTCAAGAAAACATTAACTACAAACATCTTCTAGATGTGGATTCCTGAACTTGTAATGATGCAGAAGCCTCCTCTGCAGAGCAGCATGAAAGAACTCTCATTCAAGGGTCTTTATGGAATTTGTAAGCAAGGACTGTTAGAAGATATGTTGATAGCAAGAAGAAAACTTTATACTATAACGATTATGACTACTATCTACACAGTCTTCACAGGACATACAAGCAGTGTTTCCATTTTTTTCTTGTACCAGTAGCTGTGATTTTCCATCTTCCCCCTGAGTTTTGAGATCTGCTTTGTCTCTTGTCAAGGGCTGTGTTACAATCTGCAGCAATAAAACTACGTAAATCAACATATGGAAATAGTTTAGTTAACAGGCTTTCAACAACAAAAAAGCACCATCTGTGTTACTAAGACCTACTTACATGCTAAACCAATTGTTTCTCTTTCTAGTTTCTCTTCAGTTACAATATATCTATATATATAGCCAATCTTATGGACTGTATCCAGATATTGTTTGTATAAAACAACATAATACTACTTTTGAAGATGAAAGCATTTCTATCTGTGGCACTGCTGCATCCAAAACTGCTCACTTCAGGTCCATACTAAATATGCTATTGCCCTTTTCTTGTAATTGTGTCGCCTCTTTAAAAACCCAGATCTGTAAATGTTTAATCTCCACTAATTTATTTATATATATATAGTTGAAACAAGGTTTTGAAATTCCTTTGAAACAAGATATTTAATATGTTTTCTTTATAAATTAAAAAAATATTTTAGAAATTATTGTTAGTAACTAATTTATTTAATATTTTGCAAAAGTTTTAATTCTATTAAAATTAAGGTTAAAATCTCTCTTCCTGTTTCTGTGGGAATAGTCATTATACACTCACAGTTCTAAAGCAAAATATTCAATTGTCAAATGAAGTATATAGAGCCATGAGGTCATGTTTCTACAGATATATATATATATATATAAAATCTATATAGATATCTTGAATGTTACTTTTAGTTTTCTGTTTATTTTGGATGCTTTAGTTCTAACTATCTGCTTGCAACTGAGTCAGTTAAAGTTATATAAAGTTGTTTGGTTTGGTTTGGTTTTTTTTGAGTTGGGGTGTCTGATTTTCATGACATCACAGGACTTCAAATGTTGAAACTTTGAAGTATAGTGATTTTTCAAATGATTATTTTTTGAAAATAAATGATTAAGATTAAATAAATACTAAAAATTGACAAAAACTTTAGAGTTGAGAACACCACTCATTGAAAAGATGCTTATACCTTTGTTGTGTGTGCAAATTATTCCTTTCTAATGAATGTTGTCCATTGTACCTTTGCGAGAAAATCTCTTATCTTCTAGTTTGGCTTTCTAGGAGATATGGGAGACTTTCTGAAGGTATAAAGCTTAAATAGCCTTCTCAAGGTGTCTAAAAACAAGTCCTTCTCTCTTCTTGTATTGAGACTTAGCTGAGGTTTTATTGCAAGCAAGTCTACTACCAATGAACTCTAAACTGTCTTTTCATTCACCCTGTTTAGCAAACCTGTCTGGCCCATTCTCAAATTCAGCATGTCTCAGATTCCCAGGTAGAAGCTATCTTCCTTCCTCCCAGAATGGCTGACCTGAACCAAAGTGCATCAGCCCAGGTCCCATAGTCAATCACCTTCTCTTATTGCTGCTCAACACATCCTACTTTTACTAAACATAAAAAGCTACTGATATATAGAAAACTGTACACTATAAAAATAATTTTATTGTCTAGAATGGTCACTCATTTTTGGTTATACTCATCCTGGTTTGTAGCTGTAACATGTGAAATAATGGGAAATGGGTCTCATTGCTTTTAGAGAGCTACTTGACTCCAGGTACAAGACTTGTATATCTTGTAGACAGAGAGAAAGAAGTTGTGTTTATATTTCACCTGGTCCTTGCTACCTTTCTGTGAACCCTTACTACTCCTAAACTACAGAGGAACAGTTCCCATGAACCTCGTCTCTGCTCTGATGTTCCTCCTTCCACTGAAACACCACATCCAGACAGCCATTCTAAATTATCCTTGACAACTATCTATGGGAAGCATTTTCCGAGCAGATAGGAAGCCCTGTATTCATCTGTTAATGTGTCTGTCTGACTCTTGGACTGTAATCACCACTGCAAAATTGAGTTTGTGTGAGTTCCTCAAAGGTCTCCTGAGGAATTCACCTTGACTGTTCTAGGCATTCTCTAGCAATTCAAACAGTTGTCTGTTTCTGAATAAGGCCAGCAGCAAAGCAAAATGACTAAGCAGACTTTTAGACTTGGTTAATATCCACGTCATCTTTATGTATCCTCTCACACTCAGATGCTCTGGAGTTTGACTTGAAGGGGTAAAAGCATTTGTTACAGCATGGTTCAGTGATAAAATATGGGGACTGAGGAAGTAAACCAGGTCTCGTTTTCATTCTGATACTTTTTCATTCTTAAGTGGGGGACTTAGAAATACTGAGCAATCATGGCTCTCTGCAGCATGACTCTGAGGAGATTGTGTCTGTGTGTGTGTGTGTGATTGTCTCTGCTCCAGTCTTCTCACCTCCAAAATTCAAGAAGGCATGTCTGTCTGTGTGCTCAGGTCACTAAGCCTGGACGTTATCAATTTAATGTGTAGGACTACACACACCCTTCTCACTTACTTGCTTTCACTCCCATAGCTGGGCTGTCAACAGAGCCATGGGATACCTGATTCCTGTGCAACCTGCAAGTTAATGCCTGTGGAAGAATGAATCAGATAAAAACTCCAAAATGTGGTCTATTAATTACATAGAATTCATTGCCTTAGGATAACCATCTTTTGACCTCTGTTTCTCTACTCAGTGTGAAGTAAAATCAGAATATAAAACCGTAGTACTGTAATTTAAAAAATCAATCTTTTTTTTACCTAACCATAAACATGTAGAGGAAACACATATTAACATATTTTCAGATAGAAGGAAAATAACTTTAATTAGAAGTTTAGCCTTAGCAGACTATTTAGCAGGTCTCTACAATCTCAGCAAATCTATTTATACCAGGAACATATGTATGTATGTGTAGTTATTACATATATTCCACTGCTGGGTTTGTGACAGCAGTGAATATAATAAATATCACAAGTTTTAAGGTATTGAGAGAACATTTCTATCATTAAGCTGCTGAGGCATACACACATACATCCTTAAATCTTTCATGGCTTAATATTCCTCAAGCATTCTATATTTAACTTTTTGACAAGCTTCAACCCTTCTGTAATATTTATGATTTCTTGAAAACTCACACTTTTTTGTGAGAAAGAGACTGAGTCAGATGAAGATAATTTTTTTTCTGGAATCAAAACATGAAGTTAGCTATTTGGATGATAATATGTAATATTGATGGTAAATTCCTTTTATCTTTCTCTTGTGACATTACATGTCCTTAATTTAGTAGTTCCACTTATTAATGCTTTTTTAAATGTTTTCCTTTTCTGAAAAAGTAACTATATACATTTCAGTGCATTCAATATTATATTGTTTACACTTTCGAAAAATATTTGTAACAAACAAGCTGCTTAATGAAATACTAAACCCTGAAAATGTTTCTCTACGGTCTCCAATTTTGTCATGCATAATGAATCCATTTCTCACCATGCAGATGAGAAATCCCTATCTTTTATCCTAAAAACGTAGGATAATATTTTAGGATCCTTTCATCTGTAAAGTACAGAAACATTCTTCTACATTTCCATATAGCCATGACAAAATGCAATATAATTTTCAAACTATTTGGCATTTGAATCAAAGAGAAGAAAACTATTTTCCTCTGACTTCAGACCAGCTGATGATACAGCTGTAGCATATTCTCCATACTAGACAACCTAAGGAACTTTTATATGTTGCATTGCTCCTGTGAAGATAAACTGACAACAGATAATTCCCCACTCAGTAGTCCTGTAAGGAGTAGCTAGCAAAATATGTGTTTAAAGTATTATTTTAGGTCTCAGTGACCAGAGAAAAAAAATCTATCATTTCTGTCTAGAGGATATCTGGTCTCTGATAGTGATTGGTGGGGGATAATTGGAGAAATAGTTTAAGTAGGAAAGGAGCTGTGTGCTGCTAAAGGTTCTGAGGTTTACAAAGTAGAAGCATAAAGAATAATAAAGCAGTTTGTGCTCTTAGTTGTAAACTCTCCACTAACAAAGAAATCTGTGCTATTATTTGGAAAGTTGATATTTTGAGATGGATTGCCTTGATTCTGAAAAAAGTTAGAGCATGAACAGTTGAAATTAAGCATGTTCATCCTTTTGAAGCAACTCTAAGAGACCCTCCTCACAGGCACCAGAAGTGACCAGTGTGATCATTAGTTAGCATCATGCTAGGAAATGCAATATTTTACACGTGCTTATATTGTTGAATAGTTTTTAACTAAGTGAGCTCTCTGCCTAAAAGATGGCCAGTGAGGCTGGGTATTCCGACAAGGAATGATATGAAACTGTGTCTTAATTTGTTCCATCCTCTAATTGCCTATGGAGAGGGTGAAGTCATTCAAATAACCGTGTAACTGGAAGGAAAAAGTCTACCTAAAATTAAATAGCTGGTTAGTATGGCATGGAAAACAATTCTTTTTTTCAGTGTATTTTGCACTGTGACAACAATAAAAGCTGAATCAAAGTTCTTCAGTCCCATTCTCTATCCTGTCTTGCAACTACATTCAATGAATATTACTGTCCTTGTCTATTTTTAAAAAATATTTCTCCAGACTAATGACTTCCTACAAATAAGAGATAATTTTAGAAGAAAGAAAACAAAAGACCCCTACTGTGTCCCTTTGCTGAATATGGTATTCAAAAACTATTTATTGAATATAAATGTAAGGCTTAGAAGTGTTCTATTTAGGGGTGATGTTTTTATCTATTTAGATATATGATTGGATTATCATCAGGAATTATGACATGCTTATATGAAGCTTTTAAAACAACAAATTCTACAAAAGTATTTCATGATTAGTGAGGGAATCATCAGCTCTGTTAAATAACAGCGATTAGGAAGGAGCAGTTTCGTTTTGCTTTGGGAGCTAACATATTTTGTACTCTAAGAACCCTGTAATGGGATACTTTCCCTCTCCTCCCTTTTTCCTTTCCTCACATGGCTTCACCTGCCTTTGGGATTGTCATCGGCAATGAAATGCTGAACCGTGTCTGTATGACTACAGCTGCTGACATGAACACAACCTCTGACAGTGTAATCACTGATGGAGCCTGGTGAATTCGAATTCGGATTATAGTAGAGTCCACAGGTACGTGTGCTATGAGTTTATGTTCATGTAAATCTACCATTTACACAGCTGAAGAAAGGAGAAAGGATACCATTTCCAAATGGTAATTCTTTTGGAAAAGGCAACATTACAATTTCAAAATTGTAGATCTAGATATATAAAGCAATACAAGCAAAATTGCACTTTGAGTATAGGAGCTCTGAGTTGGAATGGAAATCGTAATGAAAAAAGGGGTAGTGGGTGGTGGAATGGCTCAGGAAAATCACCTGGAAAAATACACAATCACCATATATTTAGAAGCCAGATAAATGCTTACTTTCTACATCCTTTACCACATTGATGGTGGCCAGAATGAGGCGACAAATCCTCGCTGCCAGGAGCTTCTGTACTGTGACTGTGCAGCACTCTGAGTACACACTCCTCATGAAAACGTCCCTGAGGTTAATACTTTTTTGACCATATTGTTATTTACATTTTTCTCTGCTCTAGTTGGAGACCCATGGCTAATTCTTCTGAAATGTCAGTAAAATATCATTGACATTCATTCATATGAATTTCATGTAAGCTCATGGAAGACTATTTTGCTAAAGTGGGTGGACACTGTAGTCCTCAGAAATTCTTCACATGAAATGGAGAAAGAATAAATGTTCATTGAATCAACCATTCCATTTATATTTGTTGCTCTTTCTAAATTATCGAGCATCCTGGGATTGGATTGTGCAATCAGTTTGCAGCCGTTTTTACTCCAAGTGCTTAGGTTGTTTTACTTTAATATTAGTCAATCCGTATATATAATTTTTAATACGTTCCTTAAACTCATTTTTTATTGTTTTTTTTTTTTCACAATTATCTGGGATGTTCTCTGAAGTGGCATTAAATTCATATCTAAACCTCTCTCTCTCTAAATTAACTGATAGCAAGAACTTGTAACACTGAACTATGGAACAGACTAATTTAGTAACAGGTTTTAATCAATTTTCAGTTTTCTGATATCAAACATAAAAGCTTAGTGACTTACTAGGCATCAAATGCTGTCTGAGAAGTGTGATTAGGGGAGTGGATAGTATCAAAGACGGCACACTGTCTTTGAAATGACAGAAAACTTTGCTTTGATTTAGTCTTGAAACAGTATTATTTTCCAGAAAAGACATATCAGTCCACTGCTCTGACAAGTTTTATTATTAGAATATTTGGTTGTTGTTTTGTTTTAGCTCCTGGGAGAGCAGGGAAGAGAACCACATGAATTTGAAATAAAACAGATTATGTGCTTGTGAAACTTACACTTTCTAAAGCAATGAGATATATAAATATTTGTTGTGTTAATCTGCAAAATTACTTTTATTATTTGACCCATATGACTATGTGGATACCAGTGCATAAAATTCAATCATATATCCTAGTATTACAAAAAATGCAGTCTTAGAACTTAAACACATTTTTCTCTTGTGTCAAAGGTGAATCATTTCCTTATGTCTGAGATATCAGGATATGAAGGAAGATTACTTTCACAGACAAACAAGAGACAGCTGCCCTTGATAATGTAAGATTTATTCTTAAACATTCTTTTCAAAGGATCCATTTATGTCCAAATTTTCATAATGAAACAGAACTTTTCAAAACTGTAAGAGAGGCAAGGCAAAGCAAGAATATAAACTTTTTGCTCTCACTGGTGGACTGAAATTCACTCACCATGAAGTGAATTCAGATACAGACAAATGTAATACAGAGCTAAAAAAAGGGAAATCGAGTTTCTCAGTTTAGGAGCAGAGTATCTGCCTGTGGAGTAGGTGCTAAAGGTATATGTATACACAAATTCAATTTTACAAAAACTTCATTGGAGTGTGTAGGGTGATAATCATCCTGCAGGAATTTTGGTCAAGAGCACACAAGAAATCTATGTCAGATTTATTTCTATAGATATATTTTCCCTCCAATAGTAACATATAAGAGGAATCCATGTCTCCCAAGTCAAAGAGAATGAAATGGAAGATTTGCATATTTTGTCTGGTTACTCAATGATATTTGAACTCTAGAAAGAAATCAGTCCTTACTTCTCAAGAGCACACTGTGATGAGAATGATCTGGAATCAGAACTGAATGGTTTATGTCTCTTATGAGCTTTTATGTGAGAATAAGGAAAGCTGGAGGAGTTGCAATATTACTGCAATAGAAAGATTGTGCCATATGATGTCTGTGTATTAATTTATTTGCTAGCTACATATGATTAGTTTGTGGTCAATTTTTGTATAACCATGAAACAATATAAAACTAAAGAAACTGTAACAATGTACAATTAGATCTGCATTGGTTTTGTGAATATGAATATCAAATAAACTTTTGAAATTGTGTTCTGACTGTTTCCCAGGTTCTGCTGTTATCTGACAACCTTACATGAGTGTACATTGTCCCCAGGAGCTTATGGCTGTGTTCTGTGGAGCTCACAAATGGAAATGTGGCTGTACTGACATGCATCTTAGTGTGGCTCTAAACTTTAAGTTATTTCATTTATTCTAAGCACCTTTCATTCCATTATCATAGTCAAAAGACATTCATGACTTTCTTATTGTCTGAAAGAAGCCACTTTACCTAAATATCCTACCACTTCTCTCAATGGTTAAGATTACTAAAGACATTTGTGTGTTGTACCGTCCTTATTACCTTCCTTACTGATGGTTTAACATGTATAACACTCCTTGTTATACAATGGGACAACTGAATGCCTTATTAATGTTCTCGTTATCTTATTGCTTACATTGTTATCTTTCTAATATTAATTACATCTTTTATATACACTTTTGGTTAAAAGTATACTTTAATTTTAATACAAAACCCCCCTGTCTTTAGTCATATCTGTTTCATTTTGCTGAGTCTATTTAAGAGCTTTTGCTCTTAAAAAAGTCATGGGATGAGAGAGAATATAGCTACAAGTAAAAGTAGTTCTAAAATGCTCAGTTTAAAATGTAGGGAATAAAAAGTATAAAGTCCCACAGGAATCTCTTCTGTGTATGTGCTCTTCAAAATAAGGAAAAAAGAAAGAACAATGCATTAAATATATTTGTTAGAAATATCAAGTTATCAAGGTAATAAATTGAGGTGTTATCAAAAATTTGCAGAAGAAACATACAAATTTCAATGAGTCATAAAATGGAATAAAAAATTTTGAATAAGTGTATAAATAAAGCAATGGACAAAACACTCAAATTTATGCACACAATAGGCTCAGATCTGATCTATAATTCAAGAACGAAATACTGGATTGATAATAGTTCTATGAAAAATTAACATAATGATAAATTCTAATTCATAGCTCTAGATCATAATGAAAAATCAGTAATAATTACAAAAATGGAAAAAAAAATAGGAAACATTTTAATTTCACTTGGTACATGTATCACTATGTGCACATCTTGCACACTTTCATCCTGCATCTCAACACTGTAGGTGGGGGAATTGAGAAAGTCTGGACAGGGAAAATATGAAAAATAAGAAGGAGCAGCTGAGTGGACACAGGCTCTATTTAGATTTCCTAGATCTCCTATTTTAGAATGAAAAATAGATAATCAGTGAAGAATTTAACATGTTTATCAAAACCAAGGTAGCATGGAAAAAATGCCAAGGGAAGGACTGCTCCTTGTGCTCTACACTACTACAGTTAAGGAAGGATCAATTGAATTCAGTAAAGCAGTTTAAAGAAAATCAAAATTAAGAACAAAGTACTTCTTAACATTAATTTAACTGAAGGGCATGACTTATATTAAAAAGTTTCTATGGGTTGAAAAAGTGACCTAATATTTTATGGAAGAAATGTTCTTCGGCATTCTCCTTGGGTCTGTAATTCACTAGGAGAAAGCTCTGGAAAGTTGTCCAGCTCTTTTGCTCCTCCCTATGCATCCCTTACCAGTCATCTGAACAGGTGTGCTTTTGGGTTTTGTGTGACATCAAAATGTTCCAACAGTTTTCTCAAAAATTTATGGGATATGGTTAAGCATTCATCTCAGTTTAAGATAAAGGGTAGAAAGAAATGTATTTGGCCAAGATTTGCAGGCTAAGATCTGTGAAAAAGAATCACCTGATATCTGCACATCACCTGATATCTACCTACACATGGATTGCTGCATATTATCAGTGTTTTACCCTTCATACGGCCTCAGATGTACTTCTGCCTCTAACCTTCAAAGTTTAATATTAAGGCATTCATAATATTCCTGTGGGCATGTCTGCTCTGCAGACTGTAGTGTATTTTACACATGACAAGAAATGGTTTAGCCAAGGCAGCAAAGAACTCATTGTGGGCTAATTTGTTCCACTTCTCATACGGGCTGGACATGTGATTTGAAGTCCATGTTGCCTCAATACTCCTTGCTTCTGGTGTGTCAGCTATTTGGAGGTGGCTTAGCAGTATCCCTGCATCATAGTCAGTAGGACAGATCTATGTGTGTGTCTACTCTTCTTTAAATGTTCTATCCCAACCCCAAAAGAACAGGTTTTCTTGTTCTTGAACATCTCTATGCTCTGAGAAGGAATTTGGCTGTTTCTCTGGGACTGTAATTTGGAGCTGCAGTCATGGCTACACCTGCTGTTCGGACCTGGGGATCCATAAACCTGTGTTTTGGATCCAAACCAATGGAACTTTAGCCTATGTTTTCAGAAATCACTCAGAGCTGATGAAGTTAGATTAATTTGAGTTCAAAGCTTTTCATCTTTTTTGTAATATCTCTCAGATTTTCCTGTGAAAGCAAGAAAAGTATTAGAAGAGAGAAGAAAATGACCACCTGTAGTTTTTCTTCATTTTATTAAGTACTTGAAAGAAGTAACTCCACTGTAGGGAAGTTGAAATGACCCTGCTAGCAGCAGGAGGGGACTTTAGGGCAAAAGATCCAGTGACTATTTTGACTACAAATTTCCCTGCATCCCCTGGATGATCTACCTCTGTTGGCCATATTAAGAGAATAAGATTTTTGCACATAAATATCATGGGTTTAGAGTTCCACAACAGTGAATTTTCAGACTAGGTTTGGAAAACCAGAATACCATGCTATCCCTCCATGCTTTTAAAAGCAGTTATTTTCTATATGGGTTGTCTGATCTCACAACATGTAACACTGGTTCTGTGGCTGAGTAAGGATTTCTACTGCAGGGCATCCTGTACCTCCTATGAAGTTAAAATATGATCCATATTCATAACTCAGACTGTTTTTTCACTGTTTACCGCTATAAGGATGAACAAAAATTAGCAAAAACTTCTTCCCCAATTATAGTTTATTCTCCCATCCCATTCTCCCATCCGGCCTCATTTGCAAGTTTTTGTAACACTCTTAGTTTTTATTGTGAAAAAAAAAACCACAAGGAAGACAGATAAAGAGTTCAGCCTGGTTTAGCAGAAAAGGAAGTTTTAAAGTTGGTGTTTAGTTGTTTGGGATTTTTTTGTAAATACATATAAACAATAAAATATTCAGTGAGTGACATAATGAAAAATGTTTAATATGGCAACTTTTTGATACCTCATTCCTTCCTCAAATGTTCTTTAATGAAATGGTGGTAGAAAATAACTGGGATAATCAATTAGAGGCTCCAATTCACCAGTGGTACCATATCTGCATGTTTACTGTTGTTATTTTTGTTATCCAATCTAGATGGTAAGTACTATGTAACAAGAACTCAGTTTGAAGAATTTTCTATAACATAGTTACTATAATTGTCTCTTTACTTTGTGATATATTCTAATTTATTGTCATTAGTTCTAGCTATACAGTGTTCAGTTATAAAATACACATTTAATCCAAGTCAATAATTCCTTTTAGTCTACAGTGATTAGAAATGTAAAATATTTGCAGTTTGTTATCATGATCTTCATTAACATATTGCTTGGTTTCCCCACGACTATTAATTCTGTGCTGTAGATTGCCTCACTGCCTCCAGGAAAAACCTTACTCATTTTGAGTGAAGACGCCAGAATGTGGCCCTTTAAATCTTTGTTGCATTATATTTTAATGTCAAATAAACAGTTCAGCAAATTGAATTGCCACAATATACAATATAAATAACATTCTTGTTTGAGATGAATGGTGACTGCAGAATCTTGTCATGCCTTTGAATATTTTGCTCTTTGACAGATTTAAAGAATCAATTTACCTGTAACTGGAAACAGCTTACACTTCTGTTTATTCTCTTCTACATCTGCCTGATCAATAGGTCTGCAGTGAAGGGGACATGATGGATGGTTGTAAAAGGCTGCTGCTCATACACGGCTCAGAAGAGTAACTCTCAGCTCTGGTGTAGATCTTTGGTGATTTTTTCAGTATACAACATTCATGGTATTTCATGGTTTGTTTTGCAGTAGCAAAGGAACTACGCGGGAACAACATTCTAGAGACATGGGAATGACATGGAATGACATTCCCATCATTGATCTGTTTCAGTAGACTCAGAAAACACACATTTTTTCAGATCACTTTTTCAGCTTCATGCTCACAAAACACTTCTTTAATAAATGCTATAAGATTATATTGATGGTGCAGTCAAAAGATATCTAAATTTTAGTTTCTGCAGGTGCCATGAAATGAAATTTAATCCATTTTAAGCATTATTTTTTCTCCTTCTTAAATAATTTATTTGAATGAAAGGAGGAAATAGATGTCACTCATTTATATGAAATGGGAAGTGTTCTGGAAATGTATTCTATGGTAATGGTTTACAATGTTATGATTTTGAGGTCTGTACCTTCTGCACACCAGTTTCCTCGTTTCTAATAACTGCAACAAGAAAAAAAATTGCTAAATGATATTCTGCTATCCATCAAAATTTTAATAAAATGGCTTTAATAAAAAACAGGATTCAATTTATTTTCTTTTAATTTAGAGAAGCTATTTTATTCTTTTTTGCAGACAGAGTTGAAATGATAAAGCATGATTATGTTTCTATTTGCTGATACCAGAATTTCTGAGCTCAGTGAGCAATATTTAACATCTCATAACCGTGGTCTTAGCAAAAAGATACTTTTTTCCATTTACGTTTATGTTTTAAAATAAATTTTCAATAATTGTTTTCTATGCAGATATAAAGATTGTGTTTAAATTTTATTATTCCTTGATAATAGCAGAAGCATGAGGTGAGAGTTTGACTAAGTGCACTTGTGTCAGACTAGAAAAAAGCTCTTGCTGCCTCCAGTGTCTATAGAAAAACAAAGTTATGGTGAAGGTTATCACAATTATCCTTCTGTGATGGACTATTACAGTGGAATACTTACTTGTAGAAAACCTCGTTGCTAGATTATGTCTATTAGGTAAGACAAAAGGCCAGCACTGTCGTCACTCCTCCCATAGGTGATATTCTCACAGGGTGGACATTCACAGCTTTCTCTCGGAGTCGATTTCCAAAGGTGTTTTTACTGTCCTTGAAAGAGCTATTGAACATTTGCATTTCAAAGAGATGGTGTTGCAGTGCTAGACAGGCATGGTAGTGTGCAGAACCTCCTGCTTGTCCTTCCTCATGTATACAATATATACCTCTTCCTTTATTCAAAACTCTGCTTGGTTGCTTCAACATTGGCAGAAAGGTCTGCTTGGACATCGTCAGCAAACATGACCAACTTGAGTAATGACAATTTTGACTAAAGTTAATAGGAACTGCAAGCACTTTAAAAATGAGGCCAGTGTCAGAATTGATATATAACTGCAGCCATCCAGGAGGAAAATAGTACAGACTTGTAATTTTTAATGGATATTTTTTCCTACATTTAAAATAATGGATTTAAAGCCAAAAATTCCCTCAGGATTTAAGTTGTCAAAGCACTGCTATTTAGCTTGTGGTATTTATGCTAATGATTCTACTCTGCTTGGAATGCTCTTTCTTCATGGCCCTGTTGCTTGCAAAACTTTGTGTGCCTGTTTTTCCCCCTGCTAGAATGCATCACTGGTTCTATATTTCCTTGAAGCATTTACACTGGTATGTCACTTTCTATTTTAAAAAACTTGTTTCCTAATAGGAAAGAGTAAGAATCCTCATTATACTCCTTTGCTTATGAGAATTTTTGGTAATAAGGAGTTATACCAACTAGTGTCCACAGAAGGTAACGAAAAAAACAGAGAAATTTCTTCCTATTTCTCCACAAGTAACATGAGATTTCAGTTATTTGTGGACAGTGCAGTTACCTTCAGCATGAATGAGAAGCTACTATTTTTATTCCAGTCATTGTAAGGGAATTATTTCTTCCTTAAACTGATAAAAAATCAGGCTCAGAAACAGGCATAAATGCAGAGTAGGACACAGCCTTGCTGTATCATACCGTGCAAACATTTACTTTTTCTGTCTATGCTGTTTTATTTGATTAGAATGGAACTGTTTCTTGCTTGTTTTCTTTACTGTCTCACTCTTTTCCTAGTTATTGCCGTTCTGCCTGCCTTAAAATTCTATAAAGACTATGCTATAACCTTCTTCTTTAAGCCACTTTTAGATATTTTCTTGAAAGAAAGTCACCATGGGTTGATTTTTTTTCTAATTACTTCAGAAAATGTCCTGTGAAAACAGGTAGAAAGTTTTGGATGAGGGATTTGGTATCCAGATGATGTTAGTTTTGAATTATCCATGGGCAGTTTGATCCACTAAATAATTCACTAGCCATGCTGTACAATGACATTAAAAAATCAGCAACTCCTTGTACTATTATTCTGGCAAGTTTCTTACAGATAACTTCCAGTCCTTGAAGACACAATGTGAATACCCTTTTTTTTTTTAAACCAATGATATATAAATTTATGTTTTTTTCCTAGTATATTTATTAGAGCTGAATTTTAATTTGCACTGTAGTGCATACCTAAAAATTACTTTTTCATCATAAGTTGATGTAAATGCATTTTGGTTCTCATTATCTACACCTAGAAACATTGCTTTAATTACAGGGATCTTAGTCAGGGAAACCAACTGAAGCTCAGCAAGCCAGTTTTTCTTACTGGGATCTTTTGATTCCTCTGAATCTGCAAAACCAAAGTGGGGTTTTGTCAGAGACTGGATTAGATCACTATCTCCAGATTCAATTCTCAAATTTCCTTTTTCCTCCCTTACCAAGCCCAGAATCTGCAGTACTTAGAATTGTACATGCCGCAGTAAAATGAAGAATGTAAAATTAAAGGAATATCCAGGTGATGAAAACAATGTTTTGATGGTTGAGGTTTCATTTTTTGGAGGAATGGCTGCTTTTTTTTCCTTAAAAAAACATACATAAACAACTCTGAGGAACTGAAAACATGAATCTCACAAAGAAATTCTATGCTTTCCACTGTGTTTTTGGTTGGAGGAGATGATGCATGACTGAAGCCTCGATAAGGGAACAGGTTTAATATGACTTATGACAAACTAAGAAATGCCTTGTTATTTATTAGACAATAAGATTAGTGGTTACCTGATCAGAAATGTCTATCTCAGGAGATACTGAAATAACCTTAGGGAAATTTAGCTTCAGGTGATGCAGTAGGAGCTGTTGGATGCTGTAGATCTATTATTTGAAAAATCTAACCTAGCCATGAACACTGCATGGCTGCGGCTCTGGTCCTGCCAAAATCACTCTAGTAACTCTGGTATTGCTCTCAGGAATAAAGGTGAGCAACCTAGAAGTCCTTGTTATTGGAATGTTTACTTAAACCTTCCTTGATCTGTGAGGTGTGTCTAGATGATCCATCATCTTGTTATTCTTTTGCTCCTTTTGGAGATGTTCCAAATGCAGACGTTTATTTCAAGGATGAATCTCTCTGTGTCTCGGCTGGTGAATTTTAGAAAGGGTGGCATGCTTCCCACTACTGCCTGTCCACAATCTGAATAAACCTGGAAGCCCAGTTAAGAGACTGGGAACCTGTGAGGGAACCGTGGTATAGGTTTTGTGACATTTTGCTTACTTATAAATTAAAAGCCATAGTGCAAGCTAAATTCACATGAGTCTGTCTGTCCTTTGCAGAAAGACCTGGGGGTGGAAAGTAGGTTTGAGTAAGGTCTTGTTGGATTTTCACAGTCAACCACATAGAACATATAAGAGTCATGTGGTAGACCTTGGACATTAATGATTTTCAAGTGACAATTTTTTTTAATTCAAGAACAAACCACTTTGATGTTTTCAACAAATAATAAAAAAAATAATAAAAGCTGTGGATCTACATATAAAAGTTTTATCCCTACTGCTGACTGAATAATTTTGTAATTCTAAATATGTTGAATTTCTACTTTCCTTGACTATTTCTTCAGGCAAAAAAGTCCTCATAGGGAACATTGCAGGAACCCTCTGAGGACTTCTGAAGGTTTTGTTCATTATCCAGTTTGCTTATTTGGTAAACTGCTCTCTACAGGTCTAGCACAAACTCATTGGGCAGTATCACTCAGTGGAGTATATTGGGTTATGAACTATAATGTCACATTGAGTTATGTCATATATGACACAACCTGACCCTAAAAAAATGTGATGAATAGTGATGAACAGAAAAGGACATTTCAAAAACTTCTGTCAATGTAAACTTTTTTTATTATTATTTTTAAAGCTGGCCTCGCAAAGGGCCACAGTTAGAAAATAAGATTTTAATAGGGGGCAAGGATTTCTCCCTCAGCATAACCAGATATGGGTCATTAGTGAAAAAGCAAGTATTTCCCATCATGTAATATATTCCATCCACAAAAGGTAGAACTTCTATGATTATACATGTCCAGCTGCTCTGTCTGCTAGAGGAAACCAACTTCCCTTCAGTCTGATGTGTGAGGTTTTTTACAAATCTGGAAAGATTATGCTATATATATATCATATGCTCCCTCTAGCTGAGATTGCTTTATACATATACATGTATGCTTTCTCTTAAATTCCCTTTTTCGAATTGATAGCTCCCTAGTGGGCTTTTTAACACTTATGTGGTGTTTATCATCTTTAAAAGATCTTTTAAATATGTGTGATTGTACTCAGCTTCATGAGGTGAGAGTGAACTGAATGGACAACAGATCTGTCAATGCTGCTTAAGGTTAGTTTTACAGGTCTCAATTTTTGATTATGCAGTGAAACTTCCTACATGTTAACATCTGATATAAATCCCATGACACGTGTTTCAGGGTCATGCTGCTGGATGATATAAGTGCTGTATATGGAAGCAATGGCTCTGAGAGTAGTAATGCTTGCGGCTGTGCAGTTGTTGCTCATAGTGCCAAAGATTGAAAGGTGAATCATGGTGCTATGAGCAAGTTAAAACGTATTTATTACTATGAAAGTTGCCTTCCTGTAGTTCACCCTTCTGCTCTTGCCTCCTCAAGGAATTGCTTAACTTCCATAAAATACAAATCCACCAATTTATAAATTTGTTTTGTCCACTGGCAAGTAGGTCCCACTTCCTATTCTGTCTGCCTCTATTTCAGATACATCTTTTCTTCAGAAAAGAAAATTATTGTAGGAAGGTTTAACTGCCTTGGCAAAAAGGCTATGGCTTAAGATGTTTAGCATATTTTGTAAGTCTGAGCCTTTTTTGTGATTTTACTTGAACATTTACAACGGTCATTTCTATCAATAACAGATGAGAGCTAATTTAGAGGTCAATGCAGTGTGCAAAACTCTTGCCACTTCCTTCTTAAACAAGCATTGTGAATTACCAATTAGTAACAGAAAAAAAGCTGCATTCTTCCTACAATATTATCAATACATCTTTCAGAATTAGAAATGTTATGTTTGACTTTAATAAGTTTTGGACGGCATTAAAAAAAATTAAAATACGTAGTTCATATAACTTTTAAAGAGAGGTGGAGATGGGTTCAGATGTCATGGGTTTTAGTATGAAGGGAGAATATTTTTTCAAAGCTTGGTGTTTTCAGTATCCTAACACTAGTAATGTTTTAGCATACAGTCTGTGTGCTGTGGGTATATTTTCCTCCTGGAAGGGAGGTCAAGAATCCCCACATGATTTGATTGACGTCTGTAGTGAAATTGGCATTGCTCATTCTAGTTTTGGGGTTAAAAATTATGAATTTTGGGAAGCAAATGTGTATTTTGGGCTTTGAGCTTAAATATCCTCAAAGGAATTCTCACTATTTGAATCTGAAATAATTTGTCAAATTAGCACATGACTGACATTGCATGAAACACATTCTGACATTCTGCAATGTGGAGTACAACAGAGTCATTGAATTGAATTACTACTGCTAGGTGAGGCATGAAAAGGCTTGAACAGCATTGCATGAGTGTGAAGTTGCTAACCCAATAGTAGAACATGAAGGATTTGATTTGAGTTTTTTTTTAATAAGAGAAAAGGGATTTAATTGTCATTAAATTCTAACAGAGTTTATGAAATGTCATTTTCACATACATATTTAAAAGATTCAAAAACATATGAAAAATATGAAGACTAGTTTTAATCAACAATTCACTCCTTTAGAGTACAAGTACAGTACTAGTTTACCTTACACAGAAAAATAAATTAGGCATCCTTTCTTTTAGTGTTTGTACTACCAGATCTGATACTTACATTAGCAGATCCAGTATTCAAGACAAATGTACTCTTTAACTTGACTGCCATGGGCTATATATAGAAGAATTTTCTTTTTTGATTTTTTTGTTTTTTGTTTTTTGTGGGGAATGCATGTCAGTAGTATCCTTCTATACCTTTTTAATCTGATCAACTACTGAGATTTGAAAGTTTTTTTTTTTGTTTCTGAAGACAGATGCTCGATAATAATGACTGCTACATCACTTAGTAATCAAGTCACTTTCCCTATACACTGTAGGTTGATATGCTAAAACATTTAACAGTTTTTGGCCATGGGGGATGAAATATGTTAAAGTATCCCGGCTCAGTAGCAAATAAAGAACAGAAGAGTGGACAACAAGAATTAATGCTTCCCAGGGTGGACAGAAGGAAGCTCTGTCTCTTTTGGCCTCAAAGACATGGGTTGTTTCAACTGCAGGAGATGCATGCCAGTTCTGATACTTCTCTCTGGTTTACTCTGAGATAATTTGCTTTGAATCTAATAAATACAAAGGTATTTCCCAAAGACCTGGAAGAGTGGTCAAATTTCTGGCAAATTCAAGACTAAAAACCCTGTCACTAAAGCTCTGCTTTTAATCCAGTAGTGACTCTGACAGTCTCCTGTAAATCGTGGAATTCAGTCTCTTCTTGCATGAAATAATTACCTCCAGTCTGCTACTACTTGTAGTGTACTTGTACTACTACACAAAAATAGGTAGGGAGGTATACAAATTCCACCTAATTGGTGATCCATCTGTCAGATGACAAAACACATCACCGATTCTGTGAAGGAGTTTGAGATCATATGGACCCAAAATACTGAACACTGGAGGCTGCTGCTCTGGGCTAAGTGGAGTTTTCTGTCCAGGTGAATGATGCCTTTAAGCAAAGCATGCAAAAAAACCCCAGGTCCATAAAGATGGATTCCACGCAAAGGAGATTGTAAATTTAGCATTAAACCAGCCTAATAATTTAAATACACAAACTGAAAGTCACATGCTGAAAAAATTCATAATGTATTAAAAATTAAAGCTAGATTAAACTCAGGTACAGGTCCTGCAGCAATCACTGTTCCATATACTCTAGTGTAAAAGTACAAATTTAGCCACAATTTTTAGGTTCATCACCAGATTTTCAAAACTTTTTAGCAAGCCTCTTCGAAGCTCAAACTTCAGATGACCCAGTACACATTTCAAGCTCAAGTGAAGAAGTTTGGCTGTCAAAAAAAAGCTTAATGACTTTAAGTATTAGTCTTCCTAAAAATCTGTCTTTAAGTATGTTTATTGTACATGTTTAAATCTGTACTTCAGTGATACTGAAAAATGAATTGTCTTGAAACTACACACTGTTGAAATTAAGAATGATTGTTTATCTTGCAGGTAACCAGCACATATATGCTCTCGAGGCAAGCATCTGGTAATGTTTGCAAAACCACTAATTTGTTATAAATTTTATACAAAATGCTCCCTTTGAGTGAATGTGTTAGCTGTTATACTGTAATGACCAAAATTTGAAGAGGCAGGACCAAAACATTTTATTCACACTGATGAATAGTTACTTACATGAACAGCTGGATTAGAAATCAAAATAGATTTCTAAATGAAGTATCTTGTGGTGCCTGCACACATTATTAGCTGATAAACATTCTGAAATTGTTTCACAACCCTCATTTTCAAAACCTGTGAGAGTGGATGTCATCTTTTCCCTTTTTAAATCATCCTTTTGTGTGTGTTTGTTGGCAAGATTACATCATTGCTGAGTAAATGTTTAATTTAGGTGTCCTCCTTAGTGTTGTAATCTTTTTTGGTCCATTTGGTCCTGAATGTTTCATGTATGTACTCCAGATCCTCACACGGGTCTCTAGTGAATATAAAAACAGAAACACATCGAAACTGGATGTTCTTTAAAGAACTAAATATGCAGCTAACACAGAAAAAAATCCGTATTTGACTGAATTGTGAAAGGCACTGTGCTGAAAGTTTAATGTGTTTACCATGCATCATCCAAAATAAATTGTCCTACTTTAACGCTGGTTTCTTAAAATATACATTAGGAATTTTAATGATTAAATGGACATTGTCAGCTAGGTAGCCATGCAGTATTTTACTTGTTTGGGTTTTTTTATTTTTTTGTGAATTCAAGAGTATTTTTTCAATTTATTGGAGAGGTTTTTTTCACTAGCTACTACATGAATACCCCTACCAGGTTAATTCCCCTTTTTTAACCTACTGCAGGCTGCTCTGAGGAAAATGGTTACATACGCAGGGCAAATACAGTCTAGATTGAATCATCAGCCTGAAGAGATTACAGATACCAGTCAAAGAGCCTATCCAGGCAAGTGAATGGCTCTACTTTTCGATCAGATAGGCAGCTGGTAAATAGACAAAACTTTTACTCTTTACTAGCCAGAGTTCACTGAGCCAGCAGAAGTAGTGATCATGTATTACTGCTAAAAGCCATGAGAAAATTACTGTTTCCTTTTACAGAGACACACCTGTGCAGGTGCTCCTTTTTCAGACTATGAACTAGCCAAATTAGACCAGCAAGAATGTCAAATCCATAGTACAAAATTCTGTAAGTTTTATCTAAGACATATAGACTTGCAGCTATTATTCTTTGCTACAAGTCTACTGCAGACACAGAAGGGATAAGCCATGAAAAGTTGCAGCCTAATAAATTGCACCTTGTTCCTCAGTACTTTGTTCATATCAGTGTCAACTGGACATGCTCCTGCTGAATTTCAATTGGAATTTGACTACTATTGGTGTGCAAAGTTACTGTCCACTCGCTGAAGGGAATGAAGCAAAACTATTCCAGAATGGCATATATAGGGCATTGTTGTTACTGTATGCATGGAGAGGATATGAAGACCATCAGGTTATGACCCAGGTTTAGGAATTGTTCCTTAACAGATGTCCCAAACAGAATTGTCCCTTAAAAGAAATAATATGAAAATATTTTGTTTTCCAGGCAAGGAAAGCTTTATTACACTTCTTATGTGATGTTGAACACATAAGCAAAGGAGTCAATTATTTCTGAGATTTCCTTGCAGTAGAATCTAGTCAAGAAACTGGAAAAAACAAAAAAACAAAACAAAACAAAAAAAAAAAAAAAAAAAAAAAAAAAAAAAAAAAAAAAAAACCAACCAAACAACCTGGGCAGAATTATTGCTGTTACACTATGAATTATTTTTGGTAAGGAAAATGAGTGGACACAAGGGATCACAGACCTGTAAATTACATTGTTGTACTGAGCAAGCTGAATGATTAATACACCGGTAGCTGTCAGTCTGTAAGCAATTAAAGGAGGATATGCTGATCAGTTCTAGGCACAGTGGATTTATGAAAAATAAATACAATACATTATTGTCCCTCTTATAACCAGATCTGTCTTAGAATAGAATAAGCAGATGTACTTTAAAAAATGGACATTTGGGTACAGAATAAATTTTAAGTGCAAACTTTTGTACATTTTAACAAGTAGGATCTATGCTTGAAGGTGATAAAATGGTTACATTTTATCTCAAATCACTACTGGATGTGTGATAAGTATTAACATGTTGAATGTTAATACTTGAAAAGTTCATGTATGTCACATGCCCAGAAGGCAATGATTTGTTGACAGGAAACCAAAAGGGGTCAAATAATTTTACCTTGATTTAAATTTCAACCAGGTTAAATATAACAGCTTATTAGGGCAAATTCCCAGCATTTAAATTTTTTTTCTAGGGTTACATGGTTAATTGTGTTAGAATCTATGGTATAAACCACTGAAGACATAAAAACACGTTTTGAGGCCCTTCTCCATTTAACAAAACACTTACTTCCTGGCACTTTTGTGCTTCTTATACTCTGTTAGAGAACATGAACTATTTTTCCCTTTCCACGTTCCTCATTTATGAGAATAGTTTCTCTTCTCCCCACTCCCGCCTGTGGGATAGCTAAAGGAATTCTGCTCCTAATCTGCTTCTCATTGTACAGTCTGTAAAATCCACTGGTTTATGTACATCACGGAACATGGGAAACTTTTGCCGCAAACAGCTTTTACTCAGTCTGTTCTCAGTGCCAGCCATTCTCAGATTGATTTACTATTCCCAGTTCTTGCGACTGGTTTATGACATTTATCTCTCTCTGTAAGAAGTTTGGAAATATGTTGCATCTGAATTTAACTACTGAACTGGATTAGCCAAGAAATATTGTTTGTACTGTGGTTTATTACTATCACCTTTTACTGGCATTGTTAGCATAATGTAAGAAAGAAGAATTTTTTTCAAAAGAAATATAGCTATATGGTTGGACACATTAAAAAGAAATATTTAGGATGATTTAGAAATTTATTTTCTTGTTCAATTTCAGTAATAAAATCAACTAGTACAGGGTGAATTTATGACATACTGTTGTTAATTTATTTTTGGTGAATATTAGATTGCTAAAATTTAAATTGTTAAAAATTAGTTTTGCCAGCAAATTCAGTCACTAAGATTTTAACTGAAAGTGAAGAGGAAAGGTCTGCAAACATGTTCAAATTCAATGGTTTTGAAATTCAAATATGTATGTATAGAAAATGTTTTTTCTACTTTTCCAGGAGTAACTATTGCGCAGTTCTGACACAGTTCTGCGGGGTGGAATGAGGAGGCTTGTTTTGTCATAGAGCAACTGGCAGCACAGATATTGAAAACAGCACTAGAAACAAAATGGTAAAGAATGATTTCCAGAGTCAGAGCCATTCTTAGTATAAACTCTATCAGCATGGGCCTATACTCATCAGAGAACTTGGGCAGGGGTTCATAGTGTAGTGAGTGAACTTGTAGGGATCTTTTCCAATCTGAAAAATTCTTCAAATTTTGAGAAAGAGCTCAGTTTTCTGTGCAAGTCACACTCTAATGGCAAACATCCTGTTAGAGGAAGACCAGCTCAACATTAAGCATTTGTTGTCATTTAAATGGAAAACTGAGATTTGTTTAGATGCTTTAGCATAAGTGGTAGAGGTTTCCAGGCTCACATAAACATTTACCTTTATTCTGTGATAAGCCCATGGCTGGCAATCTTATGGGTATTTATATTTGGCTGTGGCAGTCTAGTAATTATTTAATAAGGCACACTAAAGATAAGATTATCATGATATAAGTGCCTGTAATCCCTCTGGGGTGCAATTGCCTCATGATAACCTCATCCCTTGAAGTTGTCTCTATTGCTAATATGAAAAATGTTTGTTTTCAGTGGGAACATATATTTTGTGATGGGACAGCATTAAGCTGTCAGATCAAAAAGTTAAATAGCATTTGGAACGACCAGATGGGTTCAGATGGATTAACTCAGCCCTTATAGATGGTTGACCAGACGAACTGAAATTATCCAAAACCATTTTAAATGAGTCAGGTTTTAAGTCTGGAAGCATCTGAAGAGAAATAGCTGTTTTCCCAGAAACATGCTTTAGGTTTCTTAGATTCTACTAGTGAATCTTGGGATTCATGAGAATCAGGAAATATATTTCGAAAGATATAGTTGTGGGGGATTTTTTTGGAGGGGTTGGTGTATTGTGGTTTTTTTCTTTTTTTTTTTTTTTCCCCCAATAGTAACATCTGTATCTTTTCTTCGAAATTCAGCATTTTGACTAGTAGATCACCCATTCAATAACACAACGTTGTGTATGGCATTGTAAATCATGAGATAAGCATTAATAAAAGGCACATGCTTCACAAATAGGTCTTGGAGGACATCTGTTCTATTTATTGTTACAAGGAATTTTCAAAACACTGAAGTACATTAACTCACTTGAAATGTACCACCTGAAAACTAGGTGAGTCTGTCATGAAATCCCGATATATATAAATAGCACTTTCCTCAAGACTAGAGAAGTGTACAGACAAGAATGCTCCTTAGAGAGGCAGAGAAATCCTTTTCCTGAAGGACACAAGTCCAGGTCAGGGACTCCTCTTTTCTCTTGCTTCATGCATCAGCTGACATAAATTTGCACCTCTGAGCAGTTGCTCACAGACGAGTGCATGACAGCCATGCACATTTTGTGTCCCATTTTGCTTTCATGAGAAGCCCCCTGGCCTGCTTCTGCGAGCTGCTATGCACATTCTCGTGACAAATTCACTGTGAGGTCCAGCAGACAGTCACCCCCTGCAGCTCCAGAGGCTGGAGGGGCTGCGTGGAGAAACCTTTCCCATCACATGAAGGGTGTTACAAATGGGAGGTCAGCATGGCAGGCTCAGTGTTTAGGTTTCTGCACTTTTTATAGGCTCTGGCTAGTTGTGTGCCTGAAGATGGAAAATATTTGGAAGTCAACCAAAAAATTCAAAACTAACCTTATATTTCCTTGGGATTTTTGGCATCAGTGGCTCTTTTGGCTGCGTCTGAGTGGAATAAGCTGTGTCTTTGAGTTTAGTACATTATACAGTAACATATTACACTTCTCAATTTTTTGTGCCTGGGAATTTCACCTCATCCATCTTTCACAATGTTCAGCAGAGACTTTTAAAAATCCCTGAGCCAGCTTTACGCAATTAATTGGAGACAGAGCCAAACCCTAGATCCTGATTTCAAACCTAAATCCTTGATCTGCTTGAATCTGATGCTGTGCCGGGGCTAAATTAAATGCAGAATCAAAACACTCAACATCTAACAAAATTTGAATTTAAATGTTGTTTGGCTAAGACTGAATATCCTAAGTGCAAATTCTGGACATTCAATAACTACCCTTGAAACAAATCTTAAACTTGATAGTAATAGAATTAGTGAGCTAAAAATGGCATACTTTAAAATATTTTATCTCAATTAAAGCTAAATCTCATTTAAATGTTTGAAGGATTGAAGCATTTGAAGTTATATTTCATTTGAAGGTTTAACTATTATTTTGGTTTGGTCATTAGGTAAAAACTCTTCAAATATCTCATATGCATATCTGGATCCCTTGGTCTTTCTTCTTTCCAGTTATTGAAGTGTTGACCACAGTCTAGTTATTTGCGATTTCCTTAGAAGAACTAAGCAGCTTTTTTTTTTACACAGAAATGTATCTTAGGAAAATATATGGGCGATAATTGTTTTTTCTTCTATATTACATAATCATATTTATGTATATTTATATACATATTTATAAATTTTTACATTTTTATATATACATATTATGCTATTCAAAATAGTAATTAGAGTTTACTATAATTTTTATCCTTTTCTCATATTTCCATTTTAGCTATATTATTCTAAGTCAAAACATTATCAGCTCATGTTAGCTCATAACTTTCATTTTCCCGTCTTAGTGTAAGTCACACTCAAATTTTTAGGCAGAAGGGCATGAGACTTATAATTAATCTAAAACTAATTAACTGTTTCTCAAAGTGGGACAGTGGCGTTTGGGCAGTTTCCCTTGAGTACTAGTGTTGTTTTGGAGCCCTCTCCTGGAAGCTCTATTTGTGAATTGGGAAGCAGTTCATGAGTTGTTTTTCATTTGGAACTTGCTTCAGAGCATGAATTGGAAAGTTTACAGCTGTCTCAATAGTGGAATAAAAGGGTTTTTTTCCTCAAGTTTGACAATTTTCTTATCTCTTTATAATTAAAAGTGGGAAACCATTGGTAAAGTCACAGTTGTTAATGATGTTGACTATATAGTTCCTTTCTTGATGCTTGGCCCACTTCTTTCAAGTATCCTGATCTGCCCACAGAGACTCCAGGAATCTCAATTCTGGCAGATGTTTTAGCCTGATTTGTTTCAACTCTAACTCTGATATCCTGACTTCCAAGACACTAAAGAAAATAGCTCATTTTATAGCCTTTTTCATCTAGTATTTGCTCTGTTTCATCCTACTAGATTGTTTCTGTAACTGATCAGGTAATGCATTACTATTTTACCCTAGGCTTAAGATTCATTCTGTGTACACAAGATTTATTACTGGTATCAGTTTACTCAGTGTTTAACTGCCTGTTCCTTGATTGCATATTTTCCCACACATGAAAACAACAGGGATTTTGAAAAGCAAATATAGTGAAACCTTAAAAAAAAACCCTGCACAACATTGTGTGCTACCTTTCAATGATAGCTAAAGAATTTGTGATTTATCTTTCTTTATAAGCTAAACCAGAAATACTAGCAAAATTCGCCAAAATTTCAGATTTCAAATTAAAAATTCTTGAGGTTTCCAGAAAGAGAAAATTTGTGAGATCATGCAGAGAGGAAGTAATTAATCCTGTCATCTTCTTCTGCGTCATTGCCATGTACAGAGTAGTCATTGTCTTGTTTCTGCATCTCTCAAGTCATAACGCCTGTTCATACTCCGTCATAGCATCTCTTTCCAACCTCATGGAAAACAGGGGAGGGTTAATTATTTTATCCATTTTCTTACTTTCTTCAGGTCAAAATTGAGCAGAAACATAGCTCTCATCAGGAAAATATGAACTGATTAGTGTTCCATCTGTGGCACGCCTTGACTGCCAATGGATTTTTTAATTATATTAAAATGATGGACTTTGTACTTTGATATGAGAAGTGAAATAGGAAGCTAGTTTCTAATAATTGCTTTAAAATGTACTTTGGAGGAAATATGGAAATATTAGCATTACCAGTAATACAATCTGAATGAGCTAAATGGGAGGTGTAATGAGAAGTTCAGGGCAGGATGGAGCAGGCAGAAGATTGAAAATGTCATTGTGTGCTGGCTGAGATATCATTTCCCAAATGATACTTTGGCCTGCCCCTGCTGTATCTGAAAACAAAAAAAATGGCTCAGCAGTGAATCTCTGCTGATACTGGTTTACTCCTTGCCATTGCTCCTACTAATGCATACCCATACCCCTGATATGTGTTTACGGATGATATTCATAGTATAATTGCATTAACATCTAAATTAAAATTGGATTTTCCATGTTTGTTCTACCTTCCAAGAGTGTTCTTTTCTTCTAGCTTTCATTGTACTTCAATGTACAGTGCATAGCCTGTGTTGTATTGTTCTAAACGGCCACAGTCACTGAAAAAATCCAGCTTAATTAGCATTTTTGACAATATGCTACAGTAGAAAAAGGAAGAACTATTTGTTGATCTTTGAGATTAAGTTCTCTGTCCTTAGGACAAATGCTATTCTTCTGAGAGCCACAGGAGACTGCCTTGGCTGCAACTTCAGTATTTTCCCTTTCCATCATTTTAGCTTTTTCAGATTTTACTTTATATTTGAGTATACCTTGGTGAAATAAAAAAACTTTAAAATGTGCTTTTTTTTTCCTTCCTGTTCTTTACTATGATCTTTACTACAAAAAAAGTACTGCAATCAGCCAAAGTTATTTTTAGCTCTCTAAAGTACACTATTTCAGAGACCGATTTGGAAAATCCGGAAGTGACTTATAGGTTCAATGCAACACAATGGATTAAAATTAGGGTCAGACGTTGAAGAACAAATGTGTGTGATTAGATGTATAAAACTAAGTTCCCAAGGATTTGACAGCTATGAGACTTGTGCTGTTTGCATGTTTGTCTGCTGTATGTAGCACTAGCTTCATGAAAGTGTCCTGTGTTACATGAACTTGGTTTATCAGACAGAAAAGGTTCTGTGTGGGAGAAAACAGCCATGAACCTCAAACCTTGTGAGACAATGGATACGCCATCTGTAAGGCATAAAGCTGTAGGAAACTTGGTTTGTTAGCTTTGCTGCTCATGAAAATACTTGTAATTTTTATAAACTGTTGAAGTTCATAAGCTTGCTGTTTCTAGTTGTAGGAATTTTCAGTTTTCTGAAAACTGGGTTTCCTTGATCCCAATGAAAGCCGAATTTAAGACAAAATCAATGCTCTGAAGTGGAGTTTAAGAAATAGCTGCATTAAAAAACCTTACAATTACAACAGTTATTTTATTTAATACCTTTAATACCACTTAAAGTCTTATTACTTTGGATAAATAGAATGCCCCTCAAATAACTTACTTTCTTTTTATTTATACATCACCTTCATTAAAATCCCAACCCCAAATTTTCTGGGAAAGTCTATACCCACTTTCAGAGTTATTGATGTCTTTATTATAGGTTTACTTTTGTCAGTCTAAAATTTAAAATCCATTATTTTTCAGAGGAATATTTGAAACTGCAATAACTGACACAAAAACAAGACGTTTATAGCTTCAAATGTCAAGAGAAAACGTCAACACACCATAGCTGTCCCAAATTTTCTGTTCATTTTCTAAAAGTGGATAGTGAGCAGTGTAGAACATAGACTGGTTTGTAGTGTTATTAGCCTTTGAGTCCCTGTAGTCCTGACTGGCCCATAGCCAATCTGAAGCCCCAGTTAGGCAAGCACAGAATTCCATTCATGCTTAAAATTCATAAAATATACAGTACATATGTTGAAACTCTACAAAAATAGTGTGGCTTACTTTTATTACACCCTGATCTCTTGTTTTCTACCTTCTATTGCTGTCACTTACTGCCTTTATGGATAAGTGACTTAATGATACTTTATCTGCAAACAGTTCTCTTGTGTCTTGTTTTATTTTTACTAACATAAACCTTTCTGTTACTGTGGCTTTCTGTTTTAGTGAACACAATCTTACAGCACTATCTCATTATATGACCTCGTAATTCTGAAAAATTTTAGGGGGGAAGATTGACCGTAAAGAGACTGGGAAGGTTTTGTTTTATTTTATAAACATGGTGAAATCCATATTAGTGAGATTCTCTGTTTTATTGCTTGCTCTAGTATCTATGTCATCACTGACATCACCATTAAATGTGATCTGAGTGCTTCCATAGGGATTGCATTTCCTTAAATAAGACTAAAATCTGAAGAATCAGCAAAGAACCTTAAAAATATAATTGCACATTGCAAAACAGACAAAATTATGGCATTGTGCATTTCCAGTAACAGATTCAAAAATATATGTTGTGAGAAAACAATTGGGATGTTGTTTCTTCCTCAGTTTAGGATTTCCCTCTGAGGATGTGTCTCAGACCTTCATCAGGCTCTCCAGAAAGGCATGGGTATCCTGAGGGGCCCACAACCTATCTGCCACTTCTTTGCAGATATTCTGGGTATTTACCCTAGAGGGTAAAATTGAGGTGCCTGCATTTAGGCAACTGAATCTCACCCTCGATGAAGTCCATTAACATGATTTGATCTTGGGTCAACATTCCTCAAATAAAATTATCTGAGCAAATGTCAGAAAATTGGCAACATGTAGCAGGAAGCCAAAACTGAAAAGAAAAAGAAAGAAATTCTCATACTCTCAACTCACAGTAGTCACTGAATGGAAAGACAGAATTATGTGTAAGGAATATTTTGGAGAATGATGGTGAAACGTTACAATTAAAATATGTTTTTCAAATATTGGTCTCAACATTCGAGAGTGTTGAGATTTTCAATCTATGCTGAAATTCTCTATGGAGTTAGTAAATTGATACCTTCTGAAAGAATGCATTAGTCAAAGGAACTCTTTCTCATCTATTGCATGCTATTGATGGAGTATTTTCCTCTAAGAAAAGTATAGAAAACAGGGATAAAAGATTCTCAGAAAATAGCCTGAGCAGCAAAACCATGAAAACCATACAAGATTTACAGAAAAAAATGTTTAAGTTATATAGAGTCAACAAAAATTCTCTTGGTGAAACAAATGTAAACATCTCAGGCATAACAAAATGAAACTTAATTCAATTTTCAACCTTTTCAAAAATTAGTTTTAGGCAACCTTATCAATGAAGATGCTACTTTGAATTGACAAAATGGCATTTTTCTGACAGATATGCTATTTTTAGCCTAAGTTATTTAATAATTTTTATGTAAATCTGTTAGCAATTTGTACTGACTGAAAGCTCAACAAAGTAGTTTTTTGCATTAATTCAGGTGCAATCAAGTTAACATTCCTGTTTCAAAGCATGAAAAAGAGTACTATTTTTGAAGGCAAAAGCCCGTAGCTATTTTTCAGCCAATCATACAATATAAACATTTCTTTCCAACTCATTAATATGTCTTGGGAAAACAGATGAATATTTGTAAATAATTATTTCAACAGAAATTAATGAGTTCACTGTTGCATATCTTTGTATATATTGCCTCACCAAATTAATTACATTTATTAATAATGTTTTTCTCTGGGGAGACTTATATCAACCGCTGAAGTGATTTAGACTATGTTTTGGCAGTGTTTCACAATTTAAAGTATATTGTTTCATATTTTAAAATGTTTGCTGATGAGCGTAACTACAGCTGTGACAATCTTTTGAGATGGTGATAAGGAAGTTTTAAAAATCTCAAACCTGACAAAATGTTCTACATTTGTAATTTTACTATTGGCACCTCAAAATACAGATGAGAATCTTGAGAAGGGAACATCAAACAGAAAGATTTCTAGGTACTGACAAGATTCTCATCTGTCATCATAAGTTGCTGGGTTGGAGTTATATTACTAGTGCAATGTAAATTAATTTCTAGCAGAATAAATAATCCTGTATCTATAGTAAAATTGATAAGAAAGCTAGAATAGATACTCCAGAGATATCCCATTTTTCATTACTGGCTAAAATTAAACCTTTTTATATGTGTGTACAGCTACAAATGTGCTTGCATTCTGTGTGTGTGTTAGGGTGAGTATGTTTGTGGATGTGCAATACCATAGGCATGGCATATAGATGAACTGAACACTGAAAACAAAATTGTATTAAAGAATTGCTATAAGAATTATTATCCTAAGAAAGAGCTGTTCTAGAGAACTCAGATGTGAAAGATGTTCACAAGAGGATGATTGTAACCCTAATGTACCACTTCACCTAATTACTATAAACGATTGTAATCCTAATGCATCATTTCTCAATTGCTGTTCTGAGGAGTTGGGAGAAGAGCTTCATTCCCGAAGTACAAGCTTGCTGAAAGGATATGAACCTACTGCCATAAGCAGCAAATGAAAATAACACAAAAGTTTTCAGGGGGGAATCAACAACACATCTTATATTTGTAGTGATATTAATAGATAGTGAAAATTTGTGTGAAGATTTTATTCATTATTGTGCTCATTTTATTCCACTCATGTGCCCCGGGTAAACTGTTAAAAAGAGATAAAATAATGGGCACTCAACCCCAAACTGACCATCTCAAAGCATCATTACCTAGACAGAAAAACTAAATTATAGAGAAGGCGAGGGATTTTTTCAGAAATAGTGAGTGATCACATCTCAGATGAAGTCACTGGGATCCCTGGACACTCACCTCTCAGGAGCTGTAAGTCACCCATGGGCACTGAAAAAGTCAGTGCCTAGATCAAAAATAGAAAACATTTTTCCTGTTTTGCAGGTTTACATTGAAACCACGAGTCCCTTCTTTATATTTATCTGCCAAACCACTACTGTAGCGATTTCTCGTTATAATGTCTTAAATTACAGAGTAAACCGGAACTGGATCATTTTGGTTTTGCTAAATGGTTTTTATATAGATGGTCAGATTGGAGAGACAATTCATGTCTTCTTTAGACGGAAGCTGCTTTTTTCAGAGTTCCTGTGGATGCTACATTTAAGGTTGCTAATTGACCCAAAGGACACTTATTTTGAACAAAAATATATATAAGATCAATTAAGCTTTTTTTTTGCTGCTATTTCACTTGTTTATATAGCAAGGGGGTTATTTCAGGTTAAAATACATTTCTTTCAACAAATTCAGGGATTCTCACTAGGAAAATAATGCTATCATAGCTAAAATAAGGGTTTCTGATAAATGTAGCTATGATTAAAATGGAGACAAATGAGTTTAAAATATGGAAAGTGGTGGCAGACATATCACAGTTTTACTAACATTATTCAAAAATATTGTTGGTTTTGTATGCAATCCACTGTACAGCTCTCAATGAATATGCCATCCACCTACTCCTGAGAATATTCATGACACTGCTGCTAGACTGTATAAAGTCACTGTCACTAAACTACAAAGGGGAACAAAGAAGGTTGACATTCTCACGTGCAGCTCTGCAAATCACATCATATTTGACATAGACTTCAGCTGATACAATCATTTATACTCTGAGTCCAATACAGTATTTAACTCTTTCCTCATCTTGTAGGATATTTATAGTTACTGTACCTTCAGCAGATTTCTAAAAGTATTTACCAAACAAATACCACCAATATCAAATAAGTGATTTCAGATCTTATGCCTAGGCAGAATATACAAAGTCCAAAAAGGATGGCAGCAGAATAACCTTTTATTTTGAAATTAGAATAATGATACAGCCTTATATCATGAGGTTATAAGACCCTGACATTATGGTGCATTTTAATAAGCATTCTAATAATGAAGCATCTAATAAGACTCTTTTCTGAGAGTAATTTTACCGAGAGATTTTCCAGGCACGACTCAGTTTTTGAGCCAAGCAGATCCTTGTTGGGGTGGGCAGGCTGTACAGAAGGTCCCCCAGCTCAGAAGTAAAGGTTTGTACAGCACAGGAAGTGGAGGGGAGGGGAAAACTGTGATTGAAACCCCCTCTGCTAATGGGCACCTTGCAAACCCTTACTGGTGTAAATAAAGTTCTAGTGGATGATACTAATTTTTCACTGAACTGTTTCTCTCAATCAAAACCTAAAACTTTTCTCTTTTTTTGGTTTGTTTGTTTGCTTTGTCCAGATTTAATTAGGATTCAACCACAGTGTCAAATATAGGCATGGAAATTAATTATACCTTGAAAAAAACCTTTATTTTGCACAGGTTTGCAGGTAGCATTTAGGTAGACTGTGACTACTTAAATGACGTAGCTACATTTAAGTGGGAATACTAATAAGGAAATGTATGTCTCCCTTGAAATTTGAGTTTTCAGTTTGCCTTCACCTACAGTTCAAAATGCTGGTAATAATTAAAAAACTTACCCACCCAAAAAAAAAAAAAAAAAAAGAAAACAAAATAAAAAAAAAAAGAACCAAAAAAACCAGTGCACTAATCACTGATCTGGAAAGCAGCTACCTTAGTTGAAGTGAGTTAGTCACAGCTTTGGGGAACCAAAGTTGTCTTGCATGATCTTGTCATCTCTGTCTGAAATTTAACTCTAGCATTACCAGTAGGACAACTGAGAGATATGTCTCATCTTTGAAACTCATGAAACGTTTATCAGAATAAAGTATATGTATATTTAGATTAGCCTATTCATGGGTTCTCATCATTCTTGTGAAAATCATACAAAGTCTCTGAATGCAGCATTAGTACTAATGTCTGGCCATCCAGTATATTCTTAAAAATAATTGTATATCACCAAGCTTTCATGTGAAAGGAATAGAAGTAAAGAAAGTCAATACATAAGAAAACAGAACTATTGTAAGCAATGTGAATTCCCAAGCTCTGGGTCTGTGAAAGAAACAGATCTTTTTGAAGAGACAGAGTGATAAAGTAGGAAGCAAAGGTGATTTATGTAGTCTTGCCTTGACTGCAGAATTAGTCAGTAGTTTAGAATCTGTGCATAAGAAGTCTCTCCAGAAAACATTTTCTCACATACTACTGACCAAAGTGTCACAGTCAATCAGAAGCAAGCCCCTGGATTGATAGAGACAGAATATTTTAAATCAGTATTCCATGCTATTCTACGCATCAACTGAGACACAGCTAAATATGGCTTCAATTTGCAGAGAATTTCAAAGATTATTACTTTATTCTTTTCAAAAATGTTTTTTCTTTTGCATATCCAAAAAGGGGGATAAATTATTATCTGAAAAATAATAGGAAAAATTGCGAATATAATTTATTTTTGAGAAGTATCAATCCAGGACACATCTAATGACAAAAGACCCAGTCTTCAGCTGTGTAAGTTGGTCGTTGAAGATTTAGGATCTCATTGGTCCACATTAATCACATGCCCTAACCTGTTTTCCAACCTGGTAATGTTTTATTTTTTCCCAGCAAAGAGCAAGTAAGAAAGATTTTATTATATATCTCTACTTTTAAAGACTATTTGAAAAACATTAATGTTTCAGTAGGAACTTAGGACCAGGACAGGATTCATCCCACTTAAATCTTAAGCACTCAACTGGGCAACTGGAGTTATTTCCAGTTATCCAAGGTTCCATGAAAGAGATAGGCATCTCCAGAGGGCAGTTCAGCTGACTTAGGATCTCTCTCTATAGTTCCATTGTTGTTATAATGTTTTTAAACTTTACATATGTAATATTTATGTCTATTTACATAAATTACACAAATTATTCTCTATAAAGTTGGGTACCAAGCCCTCATTCTCGTGAACTGGTCTGAAGCCGCAGCATGGGAAAAACAGAATGAGTATTGATGACTTTTCAGAGTTTTAAAAGAAAATGAGATATGATTTTCTAAGAAAACAAATATTAGTAAGACTGAAAGTTTTAAAATAAAATACAGGATCTTTAAATCTGGGAGGAGCAAAAAAGGGATTTGTTAACAGCAAAACAATAATAAAAATGGAAGAAATGAACAATCATCTGTGTAGAAAACGGAAGCTGCTGTTACTTGCTCAAGGAAGTGAAGAAATCATCAGCCTTTTGTCTTTTCTTTTCTTTCTTGTTATAGTGAGGAAATATCTAAGATTAATAATTTAAGTCTTTCATGTATAGCAATAAGATTTAGAGATTTTTCTTTTCCACTTTGTCAGCCCAATTTAAACTTCAGAAAGTCTGATGAAAATGAGTTCTATTCACATCTTTTAAAACAGTGATAATCAAAAAAATTCATCCTTTCTTCTTCTGGTAAAGCAGATAGTGTGTTTGGGCATTCTGTTTTTCCTGTTCAATTTGCTTCCATATATATTTTTGTCAATATTCTGGAAATAATTAACAGTCCTTGAAAACCTTTGAATGTCAGGTTAAAATCTCTGTGGACTTCTTCCCAGTAAGAAGTGTAAGTAAATTACAGGGCTTGGTATGTGGTTTATGGTTAAAGATTCCCATAAAGCAGCCTGCAGCTTCTTGCTTCAGAAACAGTCAAGTTTTTTCTGTATCGTTTAGTTTCACCTTCCAAACCACAGGAGGACAGCTGGAACTATGGCAAAATGACTGTTTTGGTGGTTGAGCTTTTTATTTTTGTGTGTGTGTGTGTGTTTTCTTTTTTTTGTTTTTTGTTGATGTTGGTTGGTTGGTTTAGTTTGGTTTTTTTGTTTGGTTTGACTTTTGTGGGTTTTTGGTTTTTTTCATATTACAATATATCTTGCTAATCAATTAATTGGTCGTGTACAGACATAATTGCCTCTGTCAATGCTCTGATTAAACCAGCATGTACAAACACCAGTCATGCTGTCTAGGTAAGGGGGACAAGTGAGTATACATTTAGGTAGGTTAACAGCATCTCTTTTTTAAAAAATTCTTCAATATAAAATAACAAATAACATAGCTGAGTTTAAAAAGCTACAGATTTTTGCTCATGGGGATCATGAGTGAGCAACTGATGTCAGCTGTTATTTAGGTTACAAGGTGTTAGTGAACAGGAGGGATGGATGCCTTGTGAAAATAAAGTCATTGATGATAACATAACTGTCCCCTTTTGGAGCATGTACTGTTGAACTGGGAACCTAAAAAAAGTGAAGGTCTATTTTCCATCCTCAAGCAACATATCAAAAGACGTGTGGCATAAGCTTTTCAAGAGCAAGCACCCTTAAAGGGTGAGTGTATTTTTTTACACTAATAGTTCAGGCAGTCTTGTTTGAGAAACAAGACGTGTGATGATAAACACTGAACATGAGATATTCACTGCTGTGTAAAGAGGATGAAAGAGAAAACCAAGCAAAGCACCATGGGACTCTAACTGGTTTTTGGGCTGTTATTGGAGCTCTACACGAGCATCTGCAATTTGCTAAGACTATATCAGATGTTAGAGGAGCATCTGCAGCTGATGGAGAACCCCTAGAACTTCAATGGAGCTTATTTTCTGATGCTTGTTCCTAACCTAACATTTGTGGGTTGGAGTGTTTGCACTTTATTTCAGTGTGGCATTTGAACATGATTTCATAAGAAAATGAGTCTTGGGACACCATCATGCCTGTGTGTTTGAAAGTGTTGACAGATTTAAACAAAATTTGACAGACAAAAGTTTCAGATGTATTAGGTTTCTGCGAGTTTCATAAAAACTTGGTTAGACGGCGGAGGGAGATTTTTGGGCATGATTTACTTGCCTGAGCATGGACTGTACTAATATTTGTGCTATCCTAGAGTTTCCTGCTTAGCCCCTAGCTACCATAACAGAAGGGCCCTCTCTGAGTGCATCAGGTATAAGGCTATCCCAGAAAGCATTAGGTGCCTGTGTTTAGGCATGCTCTGTAAATCTCCAACACAACTTTCCAAACTGCTGCAAAATCAGCATTATAACTCAAATATTATTAAAAACTAGAGAATCCACACAGAACAGACTGCTTAGAAGTGCTCCAACTACCCAGAAAACTCTGGTTAGAATTTGCAGCTGCCTAGTTTTAATGTCTATAGGATATCCTGCTTCCAGGTTTATGTAGAACTTTCGTAAGAAGATTAATACATTTAAAAATATTCTCAGGTTTACGAAACAGGATTATCAAATATCACGAAATTTGAAAGTTCACAAATATATCTTGGGATTTCCCATAAAAAAAGCTGACATTCATTTACTATCAATTTATTGCATACAACTCTTCATTAAGCTACTTTTTGCTTTTAACTAGCTCAATTTATTCAACGCAACCTCTTTTTGGTTTTGTTTTTTGTTCAGTTTTTTTTTTTTTTTATTTGTAATATACAGGCAGCTGGCGACTTTTATATTTTTATTTTGAGCTGAGATTGCCTTGTTTAAGGGCCACTTTTTCTACATTGTTCTAAACACATACCCCCATACATATGTATATAAGGAGAGAAATTTTCTGGGAAGACTGACAGCATGGATTCATTCAAGAGGAAGGTCAGTTTTTTCCATAGTATGCATCATGAAGGTTTTTTACAGACAAGTCCCTCTCTTCTAAGTTGAATTAAAAGCAGCTTGCATAAGATGTCCGATACAGGACATTTTAATAAATATTATGGAACTTTTCCAATTTTTGCAGGATTCTGTAAGATGTGGTGATTTTTAATTAAGCAGAAAAATAAATACTCTAGAGAAAAGTTTAAATGAGAAGATTTGGTGGGGAGGGAGTTTCTAAATTAATATTATTTATAAAATATTTATTACATGTTTATTGCATTATGTGGCTGTTACTACAGTAGTTCTGTGGAGACACTCCAGCACCAATTTGTGCCACAGCACAGGGATTTGATACTGGTTTTACTCTGATGCCAGAGAACACTTTTGGTGTTGCTAGCACCTTCAAGAAAATGCAACAAAATTTTGCTCAAATGCTAGGCCCTGAGGAATCTCAGGTCATATTTAGTAAATAGAGTTTCCTTCAAATCTGATGACTAAATTTTCTTCAATGGAATATTTACTCCTAAGTTCTCTGTTGTGTGTTTTTCTATAGCGCAATAAAAATATAAACAGGTTTTTTACTTCTGGGAAATGTGCCCTGAACCAGACATAGGCTTTGGTCAAGACTTTCATTGTAGTGATTTTTCATGCTTTCTAGAGGTTTCTTTTGTTCTGGGTACAAGAAAGGAGATGTTTTCCTTCCATGTTTCAATATTCATGCAGCTCTTTTAGGAAAAAGGGGAAAGAATAGGATGTGTCCTACCTGAAATTCAATGAAAAAGCAGGCAAAGATGGGAACCTAAAGCAGACTGAGGGTAATGTGACAGATTTAAGACTAAAAGACACTCTACTCACTTTTTAATCCTTTGAAGTTCCTCAGATATGCAGATTGCATTGGCACCCACACTGACACCACCGAATTTCAAGGGAGGTGTTCTTGCAATTCACATTGCTTTTGTTTTTGTTCACAGCAACAAAGACAACAGAGCAGAGGGGCACTCTCTCATGCTTGCAAACCAGATGAAGTTGGTAGATTTAATTTGAGGCTTACCAATCCCTTCAATATTTATAGGGCTGGCACAAGTTAGGGCAAGTTAAAGAAAAAAAAGATAGAGTGGAAATTTGTCTGTCAAGCTGAGCTGTAAAGAGTGTTATTATGTAATCTGTATCTTTAGGGAGAGGACAAGGTCTTAGTGCAGTCATATCCTGGAATTCTTGCAGAGTGATAATGCTGTGACAAGAAGCAAGAATTATTAACAGGACCTGTGAAAGCTGGTATCTTTCCAGCTCTCTCTACTTTAATCTTCTGTCTATTAACTGCTGCAAATGCTACCTTGGCACATATTACAACCACATATTAATTTCTCATTTTCTCTCTAATAGCACCCCCAATGGAATACAATACAATATTGCTATTTTACCTGTCTGTGACATATGACAAGGTAGATCATACCCTTCAGTTGCCTGAAATTCCCAAAAAGGTTGAGGAAAATAACATCAATCATTCATTGCTAAAGTATCCATGAAGAGGAAGCAGATTGGCTTGTTACACTGGATTACTTCTAGTTTAGTAAAGAACAAAAAAAAGTACCTCAAGGATTCAGATTTGGTCTCTTTAGTTCTGCTTTGTGCACAACATCTCCTTTGTGAGCTGGCAAATGACACCGTTACTGGAAAAAATCACATGCTCTACAACTCGATCTTAATGAAGCACAGATTTGTGGTGAAGCAGCCAATTGTACAGCTAAAAGACAAAACAATATGACTTGGATCGCCTAGAGTCTTTCCTCATTTATTTACAGAGCAAGATGAAGCCAGAACTGAATAAATTACCTAGATATAAGTAATTTTAAAAAATAAAGCAATCTGGGGATTTTTTCCTCTAAATCTTTTTATTGAATGAAACTTTCAGGTAATATTGGTATCAATTCAGCGTTTCACACAACTGATCTCTGCCTTTGATAGGTGAAAATTAGACAGGCATTTCTTGGATACTCTCTGAGCACACTACTGTTATGGAAATAAAGTTACATTTGCACACTCATTGAAGGCAAAGGTGCTAGGTGTAGTAAGAACATTCACATGCCTATTTTGAATGTCTAATAAGGTGCTAGGTGTCGTAAGAACATTCACATGCCTATTTTGAATGTTTAATATTATTCATAATAAATATGACAGGATTCAGATAATGCTGTCTGATTAAGAAGCATAATGAAATGGTTTGAGCAGAGATTTGTGCCATACTAGCTTTTGATAATGATTTTAAATAGACATTGTTCAGACTTGACTATGAAGAAGGATCTAAAATTCGTGTCTAGAGGCTTCAGATGACGATCAGATATTTTCTGGGGAGCTGTGCAAAGTTTCTATGTGTATATATCTATCTACATACTTACTTTTGTGCACACAAATATATTCATATACATTGTCTTGCTCACCATAGAGTATAACAATTACGTGGACATGATAATATAAACAATATTATCCTTCAAGAAAGCAAGACATTGTTCACATGGGATTTTTATGATCTATAATATGTCTGATAGTGCCATCTATTAATAAATCCCCTAATTCTATGGGCCTCCTGAGCAACATAAGTAATGTTTTAAAGATATTAATGTGAATACATGTCAAAGTAAATATATATATATGTTGAAGTTGGAGACAGTTGAATATTCCATATCCTGTGTTGCATAGCTGTGACAGTTAAAGTATTCTAATCCTATTGAGGACTTGTTGTAGTTAAAGCTTCTTAACTTTTGGCTGTGTTCTTTACTGATTCTAGTTTGGGATGATGTTTCAAATGAACAGATGAGGGCGTAGCAGGGAAAAATTAATACATGAAAGGAATCAGTAGAGCTACATGACTCATGGAAGACAATGAGGAGTGCAAGACTTATGAACAAAATTAAATAACATTGACTCAATATCAGTCCTGCTGTCTTTTTCCCTTGAAATTCCAACATTTGTAGGATCATATATCTTTCATTCTAAAAGTTTCATTTTTAGCCACTCAGAAATTCAGAGAAGTTGTACCTTAGGAAAGCCTTCCACTTGGGTTCACTATATTTAATTTTCTTCTGAAGGTAAAGTCAATATTTTTTGTTATAGATGCTCATTGCCTCAAACATAGAGGAGCAGCGCCACTAGACAATTTGAAAAAAAAAGCAAAAAGCATGATAATACTAATAAAATTACAAAAGTGTGCTTCAACATCTTGGTGAAGAGAAAAACAGATGCACAAATACAAACTGAAATCCTCTAGTTTATGTTTAATTGCACTCTTTGGAAAGATATTAAACATTAATCAAAGATTAATAAATTAATAAGCAACATTTCAGTTAAAAGGAGGGAAGAAAGTAATTAATTCCACCAAGGTAAGTTATTACTTTTTGATTTCAATAGCCTGGAGGAAGCCTTTTAACCACAAGCCATTTCTTCTTTGTTTCCTGTTACATTTGAACATTTTATAATGAGCATTTATGTCTCCACAGCCAGCATACTAATACGGTCTCTATTGTTTTTTTCCAGGTTAGTAATTAAAGACACAGATGTGTTTTTTAGATCAGTGATGTTTCACTCAGATGATTGTATTGGGTTTGGGCTGAGTGGTCAAATCCTGCTGGCAGCCTGGGCAGCCCTCCTCCCCCGGTGATGTTAGTTATCATTCAGAGAGCAGCAGCATGCCTTGGGGAAGTCAGCAGTCATGTCACTCCTGCGTGCCATGCTCAGGAACACAACAGCTGTTTACTCCCTAATTTGTTGTATTTGTTCTGGCAGGCTTTTCAGGACTGAAAAGTAAAATTTATTTTTGTATTCCGTGCATCTGTAAGAATAGTGGGAGGATCCAGGACAGCACTGAAGCGTCCATTTGGAATAGAGATGGGCTTAGGGTCAAGTTCCAAGGCTGAGTTTGAACCTAAATTTCCCCACTGCTGAGTGCTTAAGACAACCACTGTTACGTGGATTAGAACATACAATAAAAACAAAAACGATATTTTTTCTGTTGTTCAAATTACTATTTTCTCATTTTCTTCCTGTCTAATTTTCTTCTGTTGATGGTTTTCTTTTCTAGCCTACTCCACCTGCCCTTCAGGGTAGCTTTACAATGCAGGGGAACATTACACGAGTAGACTTTTCGAAGAGATACAGGTGAATATAGTGAATTCTAAACTTTCTTAACAGTAGTTCTGAATTTAACCCAGCATATGAAATTTTTTTTGATGGCTAAAAAGATTAAGAAGAGAAAGGCAGCAAAGTAATTAACAGAAGTGGAGATGTCCCTGAACTCAGGAAAATAGAGGGTTTCCAAGAGTCTCACTACTATCCTTCTAACACTAAAAGCCACAAAAAAATGATTACATAGAAATCTTAGAAACTTCTTCTGATCAGGGAAAGATTGGTGTGATATGGTGCAACACCTTAGTTTTGCAACCAAGCTTTAACTGAACTAGAAAAATGAACACAGGTTATTTTGTTATTCCAGTGTTGTGCTTTTAATACTCCAATTATTTCACTTTGTTAAAATAAAGGGCATAACTTTTGTCTCCCTTCCAAGTTATTAATATTGTGCTGGGAAAGAGCAAGATTAAGACATGCAAACAAAAGCTCAGATGAATGCAGGTAAACTACCACTTGTGAGTCATTTAGGGTGTTATTTCAGAAAAAATTATATTCAACCCAAACTTGTTTCATGAGTGATAAGATAAAAACGTAAAACCCAGTAGAAATCCAAAATTAATAGATATTTCTTTGGGATTACTGTGATGACACAAATAAGAAATGATATATTTTAAAAAGTATATTTTGTCATAATGAAAACTGTGTGAAAGATATACCAATTTATCTGAAGAAATAAAAGTATTAAAGTAACACTCGGACTTCTCATGTTTTCCTTTGAGTCACAAAGTTTCCTATGTCGTATGAGCATTTCTGCTTTTTATTTCACCCCATCATTTTCACTTAGTGTCTTGCCACACATGTCCTGAAATTCTAGCTAAGGAGAATTTATATCCTTTTTAGATAAGAAGCTCCGGGTCCATGAAAATACCTTTTCTGATGAAGGTGTCTAGATTTTAATTAAAATTGTATATTTTTATCTTTATGCCTCATGGATAAGCATAATTTTTCAGGCTCTACTGAGTACTACATAAAATACATCGAATTTACTCTCATATACTCTGGGCCTAAGTGGTGATTCACCTTAATAGATAACAGTTTTCTATTTATTTCACATAGTCATGGATCAGCTTGCTGTGGAAAATTTTCTTTGACTGCCATGTTTTTTCTTCCAAAAGCAATTAAATTTTTTATATCTCTATTTTGTGCCTTTAGGTGAAAGCAAGGGCTAAATCAAATACAAGTGTGCATTTCAGTTTCTTTTTACAATGCCGTAAGTGTGAATCCCATATTTTAGGAAAAGCATATTTAGGACGGTCAGTACCACCATGTTTACTATTCCAGAATACAATTAACAGTCTATTGAATAGGTTTAATAAACACTGGCATGTGAATCCTGCACGAGGTTTGTTAGATCTATAGTGTTTAACAGATTTATGGCCTCTGGTCTGTCCAGCTTTGGGGAAAAATCCCAAAACCCACAACACTCATGAGTTTTACAAATCATTCATATCTGAGTTTAAGTTTCAAGTGGGCTGTCCTTGGCTGACTGCCAGAAGCCCACCTAGCTGCTCTCTCACTCCCCCTCCTCAACAGGGCAGGGGGAAAAAATAGCATGAAAAAACTTCTGGGTCAGGATAAAGACAGGGAGATCACCTACCAATTACTGTCATGGGCAAAACAGACTTGCCTTATTAATTTAATTTATTGCCATTCAAAATAGAAATAAACAGTGAGAAATGAAGGATAAAAATTAAAACACCTTCCCCCATCCTTTGTTTTTCTTTCTTCACTCCTTCATTCTCAACTCCACTACTTCCCTGAGCAGTGCAGGGGCACAGGGAATTTCATGTCATAAGCTAAACAAGAAGGCAGAAAATGTCTTTGAAACCACAGATCTACAGCATTGGTCTCAGTGAATTTCAAACTATTGACAAGCCTCAGAGTTACACTTGAGCAGTCCTGAGACCAGTGATGCACATGCTCACCAATTAAGTAATTACTGTATAGTTATTTGAGTATTCCTGCTGGATAGCAGACATCTGAGACAGACTTTTTTATGCACCGCAAATAATTATTTGTAAATTTTGAGCTTATAAACGAAAAATCTCTTTTAAAAGTTTTAAAATCATGTTTAATTGGTAACAGATTTTTTAACGCCTTTTTTTCTTTAGTTTGGTTTGTTGGTTTGTTTTTGTGGGGTATTGTGGGGATATTGGGTTTGAACAGTCTGTGAGGGCTGCTAAGGGAAAACAAGCCCTATCTCAGTCAGACCCAGTATAGGTATTTGTGGGTTTCTTTATGACTGCTAACACTTAAAGGTGTATGCATTTTATTTATCCTTTATTAGTACAAGATGGAATATTTTAGGAAGAAAAAGGAAATTCAGAAAGGGTAAGTAAAGCTTTTTTTCCATTTCTGCATAGCATTACAGAGAGATATTTACTTTTGTGAATGCCTCTCTAGTAATAAGGATGTACTTTTTCCCTTTTGGCTTCTCTCTTCAGCAGATATTCTGACTGGAATGTTAAGTTCAAGTAAGATAAATATATTTCCTTATCCATATGTAAATGTTGGCAAGAAATGTTCAATGAAATTAATAGCTTCTATCTCTCGGAGATGATTTACCTTTCATGTATTTAAATCCGTAACCATTCTGAGTGATTACAGCATTTTTAAAATTGTTTAGACTTTGAGTAAAATCATCTGTTATACTTAAACTCCGAAACCTACTCGTCCCTTAGGTAACCATTGGGTAAGAATTTCCAAAGAGACATCTCTTCTGGGAAACCTAAAATTAAAACAAAGATGAACAAGGCAATATCTCACAGAACAACTTTTTCAACTGCTTGGGCTCACATTTTTTATTTTTCTTAGAAATTTGAAAAAGTACTAGGTTAGGCTCTTAGTCCACATGTAGCAAAGTGAATTCCTGATACTTCCTCTCACCTCTGTAGTACCACAGTAAAAATAATAATAATGTCTATAAAATATTATATTGTATTGATGAGTATTTAATAAAATTTCATCTTGGATAAAAAGATGATATTTTTATTTCATATATAATTTTCTTTTATCTGGGAAACAACATGACACTATTTTTGATAGATGATGAATGTTATGGAGTTGATTAACTTTGGTAGTAAAGAATGCAAGAGAGAACCTGCATCAATGAACTTACAAGGCATAGACAACAACAGTAACACATGTCTAACTTAGAAAGAACTGCGAAACATCTACCTCACCATCAAACAAGAGTGGCCACGAAGCATGGCTGAATATCCTATAACAAATTTAAACCTGCAATAAAAGACCAAAGTCACAACTCTAATGCATCGTATGAAGATGAAGTAGATTACAGTTTTCATATATGTTCTATATCCAAACAAAGGTGAAGAATTTGCTAACATATCTTCAAGACTAACTGAGGAAGTAGACTGTGCTCTACACTGAGCTTTATACCACCTTCTAATATTTCTTGACTGCAACACCAATGTCCCATATGTTAAATCAAACCCCTTGACTTCGATTTGCTACCTGAAAACTCTCTCCTTACACATTATTTCTTACCTTTTTTCATCCTTTTCATAAGCATATCAAACTCTGTCTTGAAATCATTAAGATTTCTGTTATATAATTGAAACACTTACAGAATATGACTCTTAACATCGCTAGAAACTGTCTTCCAATTTTTCATCAAAATATATTCACGACTAATTTATAATGTTTTAGATCTTGTACTGCTGTTATTTTGTAACCTAAGTTGTTTGTCTGTATCTTGGTATTTATCCTCCAAAATTGTTTGAAATGCCACCATATTCTCTTCATCTACAAAGCAAACCCATGGGAACCTGTAAACCTCTCTCTCCACAAAATAGAAAAAAATGCACATCTTTTCACTTTGTACTAATAAATTTCATTCTGTTTTGCACTAGTCAACACTGTCATTTAATTCATCCTACACAATGGTGCTGTCATCTTCTGTGTTAGCACAAACATCCAACAAGTATGGTCCAAAATGACAAAAACTCTCACCTATTTCCTTCTCTGTACCAATTAATAAATAAATACCCTGTATGAATAAATGTAGCCTCATTTATAGATGGTTTTTGAAAACCGAGTCTTTTGTAAAATTGTAACTTGTAATAAAGGATTAGAACTTGTTTATAGCAAATATCTCATGAAAAAAATACATCAAAAAATCTATTACTTTCACTTTTGTTTTTCAGAGGAATATTTATCAAATATTTTCTACTCCGCACTTTTGTTAAATCTTACTTCACAGTAAGGATTTTGCACTGCTTATTTTTAACTCTCACTTGGCTTCTACTTCTTTCATGTTTCATCTGTGTTTTTGTAAAAAAGTGTTAATTTTTATGTTGAATTCCCTTAGTTTAAGGTGTAAGTATCTCTAAAATTATCTAAAATTTAAAAAAACAAAAAAAATGCTTGAACATGTTATTTGCCTGTTGTTCAAAAACGGCCACTCTCAGGTGAGCTGCCCTAAGTACAACACTCAAGAAGAGCCATTTAAGACTTGTCTTTCTTTGATTGTAAAGTTTCCTGACCTGATATGCTACACATACAGAATTCTGTATTTAATGGGCTTTACTTTCCTTCAGCTAAAATCTCCTTCAAATATATAGCAGCAATGAAGTAATAAAAAGTATTTCAGATTTCTCTTGCATTAAAATGTACAAATTTTGTTTATTTTCTTCATAATTTTATTGCACAGCTTTGGGAATAGTAATACTATTTAACTAAATTTGTGTCTCCAGGTTACTGAAATTCTAGATTTCTAAAGGCAAGTGCCCCATTCTGACTCCTTTTATAACTTCTTTCTGAACCAAGAACCTCTGAGGTTTGTATTAGAAATATTAGATTGGAAGTGAATATGACCGTGCTAGATCAACAAAGTGTCTTCTTGACAATAATGTTTCTGCAGTAGATTATTATAAATAATACATTCAACAAAGTATCTTCTTGACAATAATGTTTCTGCAGTAGATTATTATAAATAATACATTGTTAACTTATTTTGCATTATATGAAAAGTTATGCAAATCACATTAGTAAATTGCCTACAATTTTAATTTTTTTGACAGAGAAGATAAGTTGTCTTAGCTGATACTGCACAAAATTGATATGCACTTTCCTCACACTAAATCTTTATGATTATTTTTAATTAAAAGATGTGAATCCCCCTTATTGAAAGGTATTTTCATTTTAAATGTTTATACAGTTGGAAACTCCATGCTCTTAGAAGTATGTTATCAGAGCATCAGAAAACCACTGAGCCAAACTATCTAAACCTTCTGTTGCCTGGAAATCAGAAGAGTAGAAGGGATGGGAAATGCAGATTTATAGTGTGGACATCTGTGGTGCATTCAGAAGTCAATGAAGCCCAACACAGCTATTTGCTCACACCACCAGCCCCAGTGGGACAGCAAGATCAATACAGAGTAAGTCAAGAAAAAGGTAGTTCAGTACATGAAGGAAAGAGGAAGGAAAAAATTGTGCAAAGGTAGGCACCTCCATAAGCAGACTGACGCCCTGGTAGCCTCCAAGACATTTTTACCTACTCCAAAACCACCTCTCCTCAATGTTTATTGCTGAGCATGACAGCATGTGGCATGGAATATTTCGGCCAATTTAGGTCAGTTGTCCAGGTTGTGTCCCCTCTGAACTTTTTGTCCACTCTTGGCCTACTCACTGGGATGGCCATGGAAAAAAGGGAAAACCTTGTTACTGGACAAGTACTGACCAACAATAACCAAAATACCGATGACTCATTAAGACTGTTTTAGACACATACCCAAAACACAGCACCCTATGGGCTCTCATGAAAAAATAATCATATCTCTGAGCCAAACCTGTCTTACAACCCCTCCTTACAACCTGGCTTACAACCTATCCTTACATTCTGGTTTATCTGTCTAGTCACTTTCTACATAGAGAAAATAAACCCCAGTAAACACACTGTGTCTATATTTCTTTAGATGTCTTCTCATGCTGAGATGAAAAATATTCCCCGAAGAAAACTATGTCATCCATAGATATCTACTTTTCACAGGCCAGTTTGACAACAAGCTAATCATTAGCCAGCATTGCACACTCACGGCAAAAAAGGCCAAAGGTATCCGGGCTGCTTGAGGAAGAAAGTTGTCAGCAGGCTGAGGGACGTGATCTGCTCAGAATTGCTGAGAAACATCTGTAGTGCTGCACCCATTTCTGGCATCCCCAGTACAAGAAAGACTTGACTTGACTGCAGACCGGTTTGGGACCACTAAGGTGGTAAAGGACTGAAGCAGCTGTCTGATAAAGAGAGGTTGAGAATATGGGGACTGATACTGGGGCTGGTTGAAAGTACTGAGAGTTCAGCCTGGACTCCTCTCAGTGGTGTCCACTGATGGGTAACTTAGCAAGAAACACAGATTAAAAGAGATGAAGTTCCATCTGTGCACTAGGAAATTTTTTTTTTTTTTTTCAGTTGAGAGGGCTGTTACAACTGGCACAAGTTTCCCAGAGATGTTGTGGAGTTTTCATCCATGAAGATATTCATAATCCATCTGGGCACAGTCCTGGACAGCCTACTTTAGTTGTCCTTGCTTGTGCAGAAGGTTTGGACTACTTGAGCTCAAGAGGTACCTACAAGTCTAATTGACTGTCTGATTCCATAAATTCACCTATCAGAAGGAATTACTGCAGACATGCAGTTCCTGCTCAAAACAATAATAGAGAACATATTTTTTTATTTAATAAATTAATATTAAAATTCAATGCTTATGTTGCTGTTATTGTTGTTCTCTAAAATAAAATACAATAGTGTCTCAGCTATATTAGCTTAAGATGTTTGAAAACTTGCTTTAGATTTGAGATACATTCTCTGTGTAAACAATTTCTCTGTTTAAACAATCTGAAGCCTTTGTAAGTATGAAAAAAACGCTTTAAAAATAAATAAAAAAAGGATGGCAAAATGAAGAGAAAGATGTTTACTTTTGTAAGAAAGGAGGAAAAGTGACCACAATAAATTGCAAACCAAATTGTTAGAAATATCTCCTGCTACAACTCATTTAATGCTATTACATGTGGAAAAGAGAACCATAGGCTGAAATCACCTTCATTCTTGCTTACATAAAGAACTAGCTATTTTAAGTGGTGTTGAAATAAACATAACCAACTGCCGTGCCAAGTATTACAGCAGTGAATTTGGCATATAGAGTTATTGCGTGTGATATATAATCTAACAAATTTCCAAACAAACATTCTGGAAACAATTACAAGTAAGCAAGCAACCCTGAGCAAAGACCACTGAAGTTTTAAATTGCATTTTGGTCACCCACGAGCATTTTAAAAAATGTTCCACAGAATTTTTGTGCCTTGAGCAACAAAAAGGGAGTTTTGGCTGTCTTTCCAAGTGAGAGTTTAATGTTGTGAATCATTAGGAAGCATACACATTAGTCTCAAAAATAATTGTTTGGTTTATAGTCACTTGAGGCTATACTCTCAATCAGACCTCAGCTGTGGTGGGCTAGGAGAACATACAATTCAGTATAAATACAGTTTGTTGATATATCACTGAGAGAAGCATATGTTACACCATTAACTTCCGAAACAAACAAGCAAAATTGTTACCAAAGAAGGAAAAATGCCATAGCATTTAAAAATAAATTTCAAGCTACTTTGAAAATAATATGATAAATTCATAGATGCATATTTTAATTTTTCATATCCATGTGACTTAAAATATTAATAAAATAATAAATATTTTAACAAAAAATAATAATATTTGTCACAGGACCCTAACCTAGTACATTTTATCAGGGCAGGGCATGTTCTTGGGAGGTCTAGATTTATGTTTATTCTTATTTATTCAACACACAGACCTTCAAATATATGCAAGGTTATTAGTAAAAAAAAGTCCATAAAATTGTCTTTGTTGTTTTGAGTAGCCATATTTTCTTTCCTCTGTAGAAAGACCTTGTCTCTTTTATTTAAGCCATCAGGCTCAAAAGACCCTGTGTTCTTGGGAGATGTTGTGAAATTGTGGCATAAAGAGGACCAAGAACTTTAAAGTTGAATTCTAGGGTACAGAAAGAATGTTGTCTTACTACATAAATTGAACAACTAATATGCACACATTTGTTAAGTTTTAGCCTCTTCAGCCACACAGTTCTGAAAGAAACTTCTTAAGTATTAATATTACTTACAATACTACTTTTAAATATACATAACAATTTAGGAAAAAAACCCCCCAAAAAAAAGAAAAAAAACAATCTGTTAAAAGATCAAAAGATACTACTGTCAAAGCCATAACTGGTAGAATGATTTAAAATTATAAATCCAGTTGAAATCATCTTATAGCTGTTGGGTTCAATGAGAATAGGACAGGGCAGCCATTTGTGCTATTGCATTTCCTAACAATGAAAGTCCCTCTTAAGACTGTCAGTGTGTCCCTCATTGAATTTAGTAGTAAAAATGACCTTGAGATGTTGTTGTAACTGTTATGCAGAAGGAAGGAGTTTTTTTTTCTGTATGGATATTTTGTCTCTGGTAAAGTATGCAATTGATTTTGTTTTTAACAATAAATTTATAGCTGATTTCCATTAGAGGAATTTTCAAATTATTCCTGTCTGTTCCCACTATGAAAACAGAAAGACTAATATCAATCATATTGTAAACTAGCAATTCCCCAAAATCATTTAATTACTTCATGAATGGATTAATTTTTAATCTACAATGCCTTGAAGAGGAAATGTAGTGTTTTCCTTCTGAGACGCATCAAGAAATAAGTGATTCTGGTTACACTCCAGTAAACCTGTCTTATCCGTGGTAGTGTACCAAAACAGCAAACAGGGGAACGTAAGATAGGAAGAGAACATAGGAATATCAAACCCTGTTTCTTTACAACAATCATTGGTAGCCACATCTATATTACATTATATTAATAGTTCAAAAAGACTCAAATAGTAAATATTTCATATTCCATGCCTTACAGGCAACGAAATGTTTCCTAAAAATCTACAGCAAATTCAAGTATATTGAAGGGTGTAACCACTAATAGGCAGAGCTGTTAAGTCCACTGTTCTATGAGTATTTAACATTCTATTATGACTATAAACCAACATACAGTAACACAAAATGTGATACACTGATAACAGATGGCATTAATTTGTTCTTTTTAAATTTTACCTTTGTATAGTAAAGAGTAGGCATAATATATTTTCCTTCAAGTTTAAAAAATCTTGCTGAGTGAACTAGAAGTCAAAAAGAGTATCTGTTTTTAATGCAACAGTTGTGTTTATTTCTAAAACACTTCTTTAAAACTATGCTTTATAAATAACAAACATGGCTGGGTCACAAAACTGTAGTATCATTCTAATGCCAAAAAGCTTTTTCACAGTTCTCCTCTTTCCTTTTCCCACTTTATCTTGTTTACTTGTTCTTGTTTCTGTATCATCAAGCCAAGGTTTTGGGTTCTGAATCTTAGCCCTAAGAGAGGAAAGGAAACACGTACAGGATATTTAAATGATCCCCCCTTCACCATTATAACCCTGCCAACCACATCATTCTATTGCTCCATTTGATATAGCATTTGATGATACACTTGCAGCTCATTCAGTTTTTCAAGAGCTAAAAGAGAGAGTTTGGAGTGAAAGGAGTCATCTAGATAAACACAAAACAAAAATGGGATTGCTGAAGTAATATTTTTTACAAAAAAACCTGTGCTTTTATCTGCTTGTCCTGTATTCTAGCCATTAAGAAAAGAAGGTACAGGGCAAAAAAGTAGGAAGCTCTATGGCACTTGTTGGAAGTTACACCTCTTCTGCAGCACAGAATCCTCACTGGTAGTGCTTGAGCACTTGCCCTACTGCTGACCCAAAGGTGACCCAGCAGTGGAGAAATACTCCTTCTCAATGTAGGAATGTCCTCTGCTCATCTCAGTGAGTGTAATGGCATAGAGGGCAGGTTAGGAGATGTTTTGGCTTTTTTTAGGAGCTCTTATCCTTGCTCTGCAAGGTGAACAGAAGTTTCTTCTCTTTTTCTATTCATTCAGCATAGTGGAAAGAAGTCTCTTGGTGCTTAATTATCCAGAACACACTGATGTTGCAGCACATTGCTTGTGTTATTCTTGGCTGAAGGGAAGTCTCATTCACTCTTCTTTTTGAGGCCTTTCCTATTACTAACTCTACAAGGTAAGCATTTGAGGGTCTGCTGAAGGACAAAGCTTCAGGGCGCTCGTTGTTCAGCAGCTGCTGGAAGTTGTTTGAAGTAAGGACATTCCTTTTTCTCCCATCATTTCTCTGGCATACATTTGGACCTTTTTATCAAGCAACACTTTTTAGATCTAAGAATATTTATGAAGTAACAGTTCATCTTAATCATGCTGTTGTTTAACTCTCTTTAAGAAAATATCTCACAAGGTTTCTCACAAGTATAGCAGAAACACTCATGACAAATATTTCCTTCACTTCAGCAATCACATACCAATGGCAATAAGCTACCTCATCAAATCTGCATTTTTTCAGTTTATGATGTTTTTATTGTGAATTGTTGTGCAGAGAATACACATCTTGGAGGGAGGAGTAAGCACATTGTAAATAATGTAATTTCCTAAAGCATAAATTCATTGATGAAACATAAGAAAAGTGTTAATAATACCAAATGGTCCTACTTCCCTTCCTAATAAAATAATTGGTAGTTAAATGACCAGAAAACCAAAAATTAAAAATTCTACAGGACTAAAAGCTGAGCTTTGATGGATGCATACCCAGTCCTGAACTCAGAATATTTTTCTAAGTTCCCACAGAGGCTACTTCAATTGAAATGGATGAGCTTTTATGCTCCTGGTAGCTTCAAAGGACCCAGACTAGTGTGCCAGGGAGAATGAATTCCAGGCTGCTCAGTGAGGCAGGGTGGGCCAGAAGCCAAGGGTCCTCCACCAAGAAGTACCTGACTGTGATGGGTAGAGAGGAGTGCCAGGCACAAGGTCCCACAGCAGAAACAGCAAGGGGAGAAACCATGTTCAGGGTGAGTCCAGGAGAGGCAGAAGACAAGAATCAAATACTAACATTCCACTAGCATCACTAGGGCAGGGACAGATGGCCTCACCTGGGCTGAAATAGGGCCATGGCAGGGTGGCACAGGAGGCCCAGGTGAGGCTGGGCTGGGACAGTCAGTCCATAAGTGCTTTCATGGTGGATACTATGGCCCCAAGGGTTTAAATGGGATTTGAGGACTATACAGGGTTTTGTTGATTCAGCTGGAGTGGCAATTATGTGTTCTGTATGACTATTTTTATATTAATTGCTTTTCTTCTTAATGTAATGGTACTACAGTGTGAATCATCTTTTAAATGTGGCATTGCATATAAGTACCAACAATAATTTGAAACAGGCTATATAAACTTCAGTTGAGAATTTATCACAAGCCTTACTAAATTATATTGCTAAAAGGCCACATGTTTCTGTCACAACCTTATGTCAAACACTCTTCCTTGTAATAGGGTTAAGATCTTGCACTGTTTGGGTTATGACCTGCCAGTCCATTATATTCTGTTATTTCCAGCTACGTTTTATCTGTTAAATGCTGCCATGGATATCATGCATAACAAATTTGGCCCTATTTGCAATATTATGCCTCACAAGTGCACAACAGATAGAAGACGTGGGATCCTTAGGTTTATCATTGCATGAGGCTATACTGGCTTACCTTGCCATCTCTTTGTATCAGGGATTGCTGGGACAAAGATCAGTGCAGTCTCTCATAAGTGGTTCAAGTAATTTGATCTCAGGACAGCTCTTTGCTGCTTTCAGTGAAGGTATAGTGCAATACACCTTTGAAGCTTTTAGAGCTTCTAACTTGAAATTACAGTCTGTCACATAACTTTGCCATATTATCTTCGACTTCCTTATTGCCAGATTATAAAAACCAACGTGGGGATACAATTTCGGGGTTTATGCTCTTCCACAATGCACCATCTTGAACTTGAGCTAAGTACTCCCATGTGACCAAAATGTTTTGGTATCCAAAGTGGGTGTCCTTTCCTCAACAGCTGTTTTTGTTATCCTGTATATGACCTAAGGAGTAGACTTTCTCCCGTTACCATACTACTGTAGTGTACAGAGCCCAAACAACAAAGCTCTATGAGTTCTCCCTGAATACTGGTTCCCATATTTGGGCCCTTTTTGTTTCTTGTTAGTTCTAAAGGATTCTTCTGAGATAGTGCAAGATGTTTGTTTTCTGGAAGTTTGGAAATGAATGAGATTAAGTCTCCTATTAGGTCTGAGGGGAGCAATGGACACTTTGTTTGCAGGTGTTTGCTGAATGAAGCATCTCTGAATCACTGTTCAAGTGCTACTGAGTGTTTTTACATCACTGACTGCATGCTGGAAATCCTCATGTCTTGTGTAGCTGTATTTTTTACCACTATTTATTTGGAGGTAAATGTTTTATTGCAAAAATTACTAGGCTGGCCTAGTCATCTTAACAAAGCTATATGCATGAAAAATACTTCAGGAAGCTATCTTGGGTTTAGTAGTTATGGATTTCCCAGAACAGGGTCAGTCATGATTTGCTGGAATTGTGAATGGTATTTGCAGTAGATTTCCTCTTCAGCTTGGATGAAGATCGTGCATTATTAAACTACATTCACATCTTCTAGCCTAACATATTAAAGAATTAATCCCAGATTCTGATTATCATTGTAGTGGTCTGTGACTCAAACTGTTTCAAAATTACACACACCAACGTGGATTACCACCTTTTCTCTTGAGGAAATGTAGAACAGCTGGAAATCAAAAGCTCAAAATCAGACTCTGCCTCTAAAATAGTAGAACATAGTTCTGTGTCTATACTACATAAGGAAATTAAATTTGGACACTATGCTCTAACATAATATTTTCTCAGACCTAGATAATCTCTTTGGCTTTACTTGCACAAAGTGAAATCATTCCCAAGGCAGCAAAAAAGGAGAAGAAAAAAGGAATCAATTTCTGAGTTTGCATGGTGGAATGGGATAAAATCAAGGACAATTTTGGTCTGCAATTGTACTGTCCTTGTAGTCAAATTATGTATTTTGGGACTACTAAGACCACAAGGTCATGAATCATTCCAGTAGTTCCTGAAAATTATAATATAAATAATGGATATATTTATATTAAAAACCACCAAACTTCTTTTGCTTGCATTTTACTTACTAGGCTTTGTCATAAAAATTAAGAAACAAAAGTGCAATTAGTCAGCTCAATTACTCTATATAAATGTAAGGTGGTGCTAGATGTCAATTGCATTTGTCATTATTATTAAAGATTTAAAAATAGTATTTTACTTTACTTTTCTTACTTAATTACATTCTTAGATGTTTTTATTCTCTTTATTGGCAATTAATACCATGACATCTTGATCCTGAGCCTAAAGGGGCAACAGATGAGTGTGAGTCTCCTTTAGTCATTTCTCTCTCTGGGAGCAGCAGTAGTTCCCCTGTGGATCCCCTTGCAGAAGCAATGCAATGCTGTACAAATAAGGAGGACTTATCACACTTCTCTCTTTATCCTCTCCTACATTTGTCTTGGGGCAGAAAAGCTGTGGTACTTAATTCATTCTACATCAATACTTGCAGGCCTGATATCAGTGGTGATCTATAAGGACACAGCTACTAAATTTAAGTTAATTAAAATGCAAGATTATAGGTTGCATTTCTAATCTGTATTTAAGAAAAGTATTCCCAAAGCGAAGTAAAATTCTGTGGACTTTAATACAGCTGAAAATTTTCTACCCGCTTGAAAAATTAGTGTATTTGTATAACCTGTTCAATATGAATGCTTGCTGCTGGTTTTACTCCTCCATTAAATACCTTTATTTTGGGATTGTTTTAGAATGGGAACGTATGCAGTCTGACAAATTCTAGACATTTCCATGGACACATAGTTTTGTCATTTTATTATTGTTGTTCATGGTTTGTTAAAACAAAGCACTGCATGATAAAATATGATCTGTCCTCCAATGTGTCTTTCCACTTTTTTCATTGGTCTCTCTAGATTTGCGTTTTTTTTGCCCACTATAAACCCTGATGTCTTTTCTATTCTGCAAGGAGGCCATCTCTAAGAAATGCTTTTCTGTCTTTTACTTGCAACCAGGTGTTCTTGCTAATTGCTGCTAAGTGCAAAATTTTCATAACTGAGTCATTAGATTCCTCTAGACTTTTTAATGTAACGGGCTGTCATCAAACAAATGATATGAGATTAAACAGTCACAAGGCTTATAATTGAGTAATCTAAAAAAAGGTTAAAATGATTTAATACCTTATATCAAATGTCTAACACAGTGATAAGTGAGGTATGAGACCTATCAACAGGAAGAAAAGAGATTAATTCATGACCAGTCAAATTACTGAGTGTCATTTAATATCCAATTAATCAAAGCTGTATCCTGGCACCTCAGTAAAATCTTACAACCTTCTCCTCACAGTCGATTAGTTTCCACAAGTCATTATTGGATGTGGTTTAAACAAAGTTTAACACTGATGTTTCTGTGAAGCAAATTACAGAGAAATTCACATCATTCACTTCTATCAGTCTTATACATTACCTTGGAAATCTGCAGCCCTAAATAAAGAGCAGTGATTGAAGTGTTCCTAGTCTCTGCTCTGCATCTTGTGTGACCATTGAAAGAATTATTTCTTCCTTCATTTCCCCTCTCATGGAGACTGTTGTGCAACACAATTTTCTGTTCCTATAACCTTAAACTAATTTGGAATTAGTCTCCTATTTTGCATTGGACATATTTTCTGATTTTATGTAATGTAAATTTTTACATGCTTATTAATGTATCAAAAAAATCCTGCTTAAAACATATTCAAAACTCATTAGAATTAATCATAAACCTCTTGATTGTTTCAGCCAGATGAATCTTAGTTTTTCAAGTTAGTTCATTAGTTCGAGCCAGTCAAAATTATTTCTCATCTTGAGTAGCACTATCTTTTGTTTTCATTCTCTCCAAAATATTTTTGCTATCCTATCCTTTAGCCAGCCCTACTAGACCATGTATTTTTGAAAATATTTCACCAAAACTACAATTTTGTTAGTTTTTACAATTTCTGTACTATTACAGATAAATTAATAAAAACCTTTAAGTACATGTCTATCCTACTTCATGCTATACTCTTTGCCTTTCTGTTTCACTTTTTTAGGCTACAGGTTCCTGTACATAGGCCTGTACTTTCTGCACAGATCTCTAGATATCTTACTACTTTTCACTTTTCTTTCTTCCTTACAGGCTTTTCACTTTTCTTTCTTCTGTACAGTAGAAAGAAAACTCACACTTTCCTTCTTCCTTCCTTTTATTTGTATTCACCTATGCTTCGTCAAAACTTCTCTGTTCTTATTTTCAGTTGAATTTTGAATTCCTTTCTCAGGTGGACTGTTTTCTGCAACTAAAGAAACACTTCATGCTTGCATATTTCTCAGGCATTGAGGACAAATTTTGATTTCTGCATTTGTCTTTTTTCTTTTCGGAAAAGTAGGTTCTGCATGTCATCCACAGCTGTATTGCTAACACGTCTTATACTGTGCCTATTGTGGATTCCCTTGCCTGCCAGTATTGACCTGTTTTGAAAGGCTAGCTGCAGAAATAGCTGGTTAATATTTAGTAGAGAAATTCCTATCTGTTCTGACTTTTAATTGAAAGCTATTTTGGTTTCTTTAAGCAACCTCAGTAGAAAAACTCTCTTTCTTTTTACTTTTCAGTCAAAATAATTTCAAATGCTCTCTTTTGTTTTTGAGAAATTCCATTCATTCTTTACTCTTTCATCATTCTGTTCACAGACTTTCTTTTTTTTTTTTCCAAGAAGTCTTTATTTTCTACCATCTTTTGCCATTCGAATTCCAGTTAGTTTTATCTGTAGTATTTCTCCTCATTCTGGTATTATGTAATGCCTCTAAATTGAAGCACACTAAAGAAGTTTTGGAATGTGTGAAATGTTTGGGCCATATAAAATTAAGTTTGCTTTAATAACTATTTAAAAAATATAGTAGTTTGTTTATTTTGAAGTGTTTCTGATTTGATAATGTAATGCAAAGTATCGTATATATGAGGCTGACAGTTAAAAAAAAATCATATATTATTCTGCTTTATCTTTACAACTTTATCTCAAAACTCTCTGTTGCCCACAGGTGTATGAGTTTAAGATCAAGGGGTCACATTAACTCATTGAATAATCAGTATCACCATGTACTTTTGCAATGCAATGTGTGTGTCTGCCCGCAAAGAAGCAAGTCCTCAGCATGTCCTCATCCTCTGTTTCTGCTCATTTTGCTGTCTCATGAGCTGTCTTGTGAATATGATGGCCCCAAGTGCTCACATCTCAGCCTGCTCTGAGAGGCCACTGAGGAGCAGTGACACTGAATGCTTCACACAGAGGGACATACATCTGGCACTTACCACATCCTTGCAACTCTGCTTTGTGTGGGCAATATAGAGGCTGAGAATGGCAGATTGTTTCACAGCTTAAAGCACCAAAAATGGTAATTAAACTTGTTAATATTTGAAATTCCATAACTTCAATTCATATTTTAATGAACATAGAGGTTCCAGAAATCATCTTCAGAAGCAGTTTTGTGTTTTATCACTGGGTAATTATGCTACCCTTTATGTTTAATGGTGAGATGTGAGCAATATTACCCAGATTCCTCTAATATAGTGTTATTTATCAAATGCTAATTTATTAGTTCGTAGTAATGACAGTGTATAAGGCTTTAGGGGAAAAGATACACCAGGCAAGTATCAACGAAGCCTAACACTTGCATACTCTGCTCTTTCTTAGTGTTATCGTTATATTAGTCATGCTTTCAACTATGCAGAAGGAGCAACTACATTTATTTAATTTCGACACGCATGAATTGCATAAACCTTCTTCCTACCAGTTTGGTCCTCAGTCTTAAATCTAGAAGATACAGAAGAAATACATAAGCTGAGAAGTCAGCATTCACTTTATCAACTTCATTTAAAATAAAACAATTTCTAAATGTGTTGCAGAAATCTGACAACCTAACAGAACATGCAGTAAAGCAAACATTACCAAAATGCTTGGGAGACTGTGCCAAGAATGTGCCACAATGCCAAAGAAAAAGTGCAGTCATGCGTGAATGAGCAGAAGATAAGAAAGACAGGTGTTGCATTGACCTCCCACTCATTGAAATTATATTCCCAGTTTTGTTACTTCTCTGCAGATGTTGGCAATGGTCAGGTGGGAAGCCAGTGTCTAACTGCATCAGAGCAGGTTCTTCCATGAATCACAGAATGGGTAAGGTTAGAAGGCACCATAATACATCATCTGGTCAAACCTCCCTGCTCAAGCAAGATCATCCTAGAGCAAATTGCACAGGATTACATCCAGACAATCCTTGATCAGAAAGCATCTCTGTGGAAAGAGTCCAAATATGACTTGAAAAACATAGGAGACATCATCCTAGTCATACAAGGACATGGTTTCAGTTTCAGTCATTCCACATGAGACAAATATCTGCAAGTTGGATATTTGGCAGAGAAAAATATATGCTGGCAGCATTTCCTGTTTCATGTTTCATGTCAGAAAAAAAAAATCAAAAGCATGTTTTTACCAGGTTCTGACAGTGGCTACTGGAAGACAAGTACTCTGTTAAGCAGTTCATGAGCAAACATCACATCTCTCTCATCACTTCTGTCTTCTCACTCTCCCCGTGCCCCTGACCCCTGTAAGCAATAGACAAAAACATACAAAGGATGTAGTGAGATAAGAAATCTAATGCAGAATGCAAGTAAATCTTTACATAGAAACACACTAGTAAAGGTCTTCAGGTACTGAACCTCACTTATCAGCATTTGTTATATTTTAAATTGGTAAAGGTAGAAAATGGTATATAAAATCATAGAAATATATAATAAGGCTGAAAACCACCTCTTTGATCATCAAGTCCAACCTTTGACCAAACACTACTATGTCAGGTAGACCATAGCACTTAGTGCCACATCCAGTCATTTCTTGAGCACTTCCAGGGACAGTGACTCCACCACTCCCTTGGCCAATCCTTGCTGAGGTTAACCACCCTTTTGGTGGAAAAATTTTTCTTAATGTCCAACCTAAGCCTCCCCTTGCACAGCATGTGTCTCTCTCCTCTTGTCCTGTCACAGCTGCCTGGGAGAAGAGACTGACCCCCACGTGGCTACAACCTCCTTTTAGGTATTTATAGTGTGACAACAGCGCCCTTGAGTCCCTCCAAGCTAAACACCGCCAGCTCCTTCAGCCTTTCCTCGTAAGACTTGTGCTGCAGACCCTTCAACAGCTCTGTTTCTACGCTTACTTCAGCATCTCAATGTCTTTCTTGAAGTGAGGTGCCCAGAACTGGACACGGCACTGGAGGAGTGACTTCACCATTGCCAAACACAGAGGGGCAATCTCTTCCCTCCTCATGCTGGCCATGCTGTTTTTGATACAGGCCAGAATGCCCTTGGCCTTCTTGCTACCTGGGCACGTTTCTGGCTCATGTTAGTCTAAGACTGGTCTTCAGAGGACTAGTTTTCCCCCTCCACATCAACAGAACTTAGTCTCATACCCGAAAGGTGGGCATTGCTGCCAGAGAATAGAGAAAGAATGTTCCAGATATCCTCATTAATCTCACAGCTTTTGCTGCAGTTACATTTCAGCAGCTTTATGCTGTAAACTCCACAAAGACCTACCTAAATACTATGAAATTGACAGCAAGGCACGCAACCTGCAAAATGAGATATGGATCATCCTGAAAAACGATGAACATAAAGAAAAGGGTAGATTTTAGCCTTCAGATAGTAGGAAAATGGGTAATAAACAAGACAAACTGGATTTTTTGTTGGCAAGAAAAGTGTTACGTGAATGGAGCCAGTGAAATCAATTGGGGGGGCTCATTCAGTTGTTATCCTAAAATCATGTAAGTTTTATAGAAAAAATGGAGCATACAGAGGGCATAACAGATGGCATTACTCATGACAGGCATTCCCTATTGTAAAACTATGAACAGTTTGGATGGTTGGATCCTAGAATAATTGCAGATAAGCACACTCATGAACATTGCCTGGAAAGGAAGATCTGTAGGAGTTTGTGACAGACCATATACTCATATGGAAACCATGATATATTCATTATCTATCCAGACTGTGCAGAAAGAAAAAAAATGTATCATGGAGAACTCACATTCAGAGAAATGTGGAAGGTTTCAGACAGGCAGTAGTAAAATAGCATTAAAGGATTTAAGTAATCATATAGGATAATTGTTAACACAAAAGGTATTGTAAGTTATTTGCATGGATCATGCTGCATTGAATGTCATCACAAGAGATAATGACGATGTAATAATCACTCAACTAGAAATTGATGGTTGAATAGTGGTCAAAACTTCTATTCAATGTAAGCAAATAAAAGAAAATCAGCAGAAATAACAGACATAGGCCATGATTCAAAGAAGGAAGATTTTCACATCTGACGAAAATTAGAAATATAATTGATGCAGAGGAAGACTTAAATGGAAAAGTGTGAATAAGAATTAGGAATTTTTCAGTATGACTTCAAGATGAACTTCAAGTCATTTAACTTCAGTGCAGGCATGTTTTGCAGCAGAACTGGGAATCCAGAGTGGGTTTCCTGAGCCAGGGAAATGCCAGGGGAGTGCCAAGGCCTGCCAGGAGCTGGCAGCTTACGTGAGAGAAGCTGTCAAGCTGTGGGGCCAAGAGTGATTGGTAGCTGCCCCTCACTCCTACAGAGGCAGCCCTGGGGAGCACAAGCAACCAGGAACACCATGACCAGAGTGACCAAATGGTGTGGCACATCAGCCAGGGAGGTTCACACAGAAGTTTGAGCAAGAGGGAGCCCCTGTGAAGGAAGGACATTCCACAGTCCAAGTGCAATGGGAGAGACTTGAGGTACATACAGTCCAGTAACTGGACACCAGCCTGTGACCATCTGTACAGGTCAAGGGCACTTCTGCAGTCTGAGGTTTGACCTTCAGCTTCTTCCTTCAGCAGGTCTATCTGGGTGGAGACACCAGCCACTGCCAGGATAGATGGTGCAAAGTGCCCTGAGGGAACAGCAGCCTTTGATCTCAGACGAGTGCCCACCATCCTGCTATGATGGTCAGATAGGATGACCTGTGCCAAAACCTTTCTCTTGGGTCAGGGACACGTGGAGGACCTGCAGGGGACTGAGCTGCAGGAGGCGGTGAGAAGACTGTAGCAACAGGGAGGCTGAGAAGGAATGAGATAGTAGGTTCCAACTTTATGGAACCTGCAGTTCCATGACCAAACAACCAAAAACTCACCCACCAGCACATACAGAAGGGAGACAGGACAGTAATCTGCAGAATGGAAACTTGCTATGGCAAGGACCTTCAGGAGGAAGAGACTTCCTCCCAAAGCCTGAGATGCCCTTGCAGACTCACTCCACTGCTCTGCAAAACGAAGAGGAAAGACTTATCTCTTCGGGAGAGGCTGGAGCAGCCTCACCTGCTCTCCACATAACAGGTAGAGCAACTAAGAAAAGGCGATGGGTGATAGCTGTAGGCAACTCTCTTCTGAGAGGTGTGAAAGTCCCCATTTGTTGACATGCCACACTCTCCAGAGAGGTGTGCCTGTCACCAGTGGTCTGTTTCAGAGGTGTCACTGAGAGATGATGAAGCGTCACACAGTTTACTGATTATTATCCGCTGGTGTTTTTTCACATAGACGCCAGCAATACAGCCAGGAAGAATCTGAGGTATAGAAAGAAGGATTACAGAGCCCTTGGTGGGACAGGAAGGGACTCTGGAACACAGGAAGTGTTTTCATCAATCCTCCCAGTCAAAACTAAGGGCTGAAATGGCCAGCCAAATCTGGCAAATCAACAAATGGTTGCAGGACTGGCGACACAACCAGGAGTTGATCTACTTAGACCATGAGACTTGCTTTGAAAAACCTGGTCTACTGAGGGGTGATGTCATCTCTGTCAGAAAGGATGAAGAGTCATTGAATGATTTGGGTTGGAAGGGATCTTAAATTATTTAGTTATGACCCCTTGGCCATGGACAGGGACACTCTCTGCCAACCCACCTTACTCAACATTCTCTCCATCTTGGTCTTGAACACTTCCAGGAATGGGGCATCCACAACTTCTCTGGGCATCCTGTTCCAGTGCCTCACCACCCTCACAGTAAAGAATTTCTTTACAAATTCTAATCTAAATCTATCCTCTGCCAGTTTAAGGCCATTTTCCCTTGGCCAATCACTCCAGACCCTTGTAAAAAGCCCCTCTCCATCATCCTTATCAGCCTCCTTTAGGTACTGGCAGATTAAAAGGTCTACCTGTAGCCTTCTCCATGCTGAACAATGCAACTCTCTCAGCTGGTCTTTGCAGGAGAGGTACTCCAGCCCTCTGATCATCTTTTTAGCCCTTCTCTGGACTTGTTCCAACAGGTCCACATTCTTGTTATGTTTCTGTCCCCAGATCTGGATGCAGTATTCCAGGTGAGTTCTGATGACAGCAGAGTAAAGGGATAGGAAAACTTTCATCAGCCTGCTGACCACATGGATTTTGGTGCAGCCCAGGTCATGGTTGGCTTTCTGGGCTGTGACTGCACGTTGCCAGGTCATGCTGAACTTGTTGTCAACCAACACCCCCAAGTCCTTCTCCTCAGGACTGCTCTCAATCCATTCTCCACCCCAACCTGTATGTATGACTTCTATTGTTCTGTCCCAGGTTCAGGACCTTGCGCTTGGCCTTGTTGAACGTAAGGAGATTAAGCCTGTCCAGGTCCCTTTAGATGGCATTCCTTCTTTCCAGAGTGGTGATCACACCACACTGCCTGGAATCATCATCAAACTGGCTCGGGGCTCAATCACTGCCACTGTAGGTGTCCCCAACAAAGACGTCAAACAGTTCCGAGTCCCAATACCAACCCCTGAGGAGTGCCTCTCATTACTGTTCTCCGTTTGGATATGGAGCTGTTGACCTCACGACTTTAAGTGGGAACATCCAGCCAGTTCCTTATCCACTGAGTGGTCCATCAATCAAATCTCTGTCTTTCCAGTCTAGAGACAAAGGTGTCATGCAAGACAGTGTCAAATGCTTAGCACAAATGCAAGCAGATGGCATCAGTAGCTCTTCCCTTACCAAACACTGTAAACACGTTGAAGAAGGGTGACAAAGTCTGTCAGACATAAATTGCCCTTCGTGATGCCATTTTGGCTGTCACCAATCATCTCCCTATTTCCCATGTGCCTTAGCAGAGTTTCCGGTAGGATCTGTTTTCTCCATGATCTTGCTGGGCTCCAAGGTGAGCCTGACTGGCCCATATAAAAATTGGGGTGACATATAGACGAATTGTCAAAAGAAACAGTGGATTCTGCACAGGACTTCTTTATTTTCTTCAGATCAAGGGAGGATGTGCTTCTGGATGAGATGCTTTACGAAAATCCACTTTAACTAAAGTGAAGCATCAGGGCTGAAAATAAGGTACCTATATGAAAAGTAATGACTTATGATATAAAGCAGATCAGACAAGATGATCTTTTGATTTCTACTAGTATTAGAATCTAGGATCTATGAAAAAAATGAAGAAAATATAATAACCATCCATTTTATTACATTTCTCTGAAGTCAGGAAGCACAGGTTGCCAAAGGTGTGATAAGACTGAACTGACATTAGTGCTGCTGTAAACTTTTCTTGTTAAAGATGACAGGAAAAAGAGGAGTTTTAATCGCTGAAGTGATTCCTTGCTTAATTAATTATTTATTTATTAAAGAAATGCAAAAGCAAAACTTAAATGAAAATTTTATTTACAGGGAAACAACATTAAATACTTAAGTGTACTGGCCACATCTTTCATTTTCCTCCCTGCTATATTTCTTTAACATTGGGGTAATTTGTCTTCTGCTTAATAAATAAGACAGAAAGTGAAATTCTGCAGTGACTTGGAGCAGGCACAATGAAAACACTTCATGTCTTTCATCCATTTTCTTTCTAATCACCTTCAACCCATGAATATTAATAATAAACTTTTATTGCCCTTACATGCTTTCACTAGAGTATTCATGTGCCTCAGATATTAAGAGAGAAAGAAAATATTTATTATAGTTGTTTATTTAAGGTGTTGATTACTTGCTATTGATTGATTAATTTACTGATTGTTAACTTTTTACTTAGGATACTGTATTGAGAACTCTGGATAATGAAGTTCTCTTATCTGATTGGAGAATAAAATTGCTCTTCAATCATTAAAGAAATGTTAATACTAAATACTCATATCATGATAGTGAGTGAGGACTGCAATAAAAGCTTGATAACTCCAAGAGTTGGATGATAAATTGTCCTCTGTCTAGTACAGAAAGGAGTTCAGAAGATAAAAATTAAATAAGGTCTAGATGATGAGGGTATAAATATAAAGGCAGGTACGAGGAAAAACAGGAACAATTCTGTGTATATTTAGTGTTTTGTTTATAAATTTTAGTTCTTTTTTATATAATTTTTTTTCTTGTTTTGAAGAAGATTCAAGGACATTTTTAATTGTAAGAGTGAGAAGAGTAAGGTAGACAACCACAAAGGGACAGTTAATGCTTACCAGTTGCTGAGTACCAATCAATAAGGTTAGTCTTGAGGAAATATTTTTAAGAAATATTTGAAGGAGAATATAACAAAGCTAAGAGTAAAAAAACTGTATTAATTAATTAAATATTGGAAAGAAATTCAAAAGAAATGTAGAGATCATTGTCCTAAAAAATAGTTAATTATGTGTGTAAGTTTGTTTCACTTCATACTTTGGTGTGTGAAGAGGGGAGGTTTCCTTGACCTTTAGTGTTTAATTTTTCTGTCCATGCCACAGGATAAGCTGAGGTCCTTGCCCTCAACCAGAGTGTCAGCATCCTGCTGGGGGGAGGGCTCTGCCCTGAGCAGTCCTGTTGGATTGGGGCATGGTTCAACTGACTTAGTCAGGAAAATATGCCAAGAGGATGGGGAAGAACCCTCAGCAAGTCTTCCTCTTTATTTGAGTATGTTATCTGCTGCCAGCAACTGCTAGTGCCCATGCAGGACTCACACTAACAGCTTATGGAATAACACTCTTTATTAATATAAAACTATGACAGGTATCATAAAACTATGATAGTATCTGATTGCAAAAATGTATTCAAAACAATGTACAGACAAGCTCTAATCCACAATAAAATATTCAGCCTGCACAGAGGTTATTTCTTTCCCAACGTCTATGGGGAGAAGACAGGTTCAGCACATCAACAGATCACAGTAGTTACAGTGGAATCTTCCCAACCTTTTCCCCCATTCTCCACTTTTATGCCATTTCTTTGTGTTTAGGTGGAGCTTGAGTGACTCTAGTCATACATATCTTTGTTATTGATTGTTGTAATACTGTCTCACTTTGCTTTTAAAGATACAGTAAAAAAAAATTTGGACTACATGCCCTGTTAGGGGTGATAATAACTTGGAGACAGATAACTTTTGGTTGGAAGTGTGTGTTAATATCACAATTAGGCTATGATGAACCAAGTTCATCTGAGGAGAGTGATTTTGCCACAGCTGTTGGCTCAGCAGCAGAACATCTTCCCCTATCTCCCCCAGCTGACAGGTGCTATGTGATTTATCAGTTTATAAAGAACCATTGAGCTCCCCTCCCTGCAAGGATTTCAACAGAGCCTGGCTGCAGTGTCTCCATTCTGCTCCACCTCCGTTCCATCCCCTTTAGCTGGTGATCATGCATATGGGGAATCACCATGGAATAGGTTTTGAGCATGTCAACTGCGTTTCATCCAGGGAGCCGGAGCTGTATTTTACCCTATAATTTCTGTAGTGTTATAACTCCTGTTAGAGGTAGCTAACTGACCAGTTGAAAACAGAGATGTTGTAAGAGTTGGTGTGACAGTTGAAAAAAAAATTCTACTGTTCAATAGCTGAAACAAAATTCAGAAATTGTAAATAAAAAAACCAGATCTTTGCTGGGCCACTTCTGAAATACTTTGCTTTTTGCCTTCATGATCCATTTACAGTAATTACAGGATTTTATATTAATACCTCAGATGCTATTTTGCCATGGAAATATTCCACTATATCTCCTGCAAGCACCAAAAACCAGCTTATTCTTCTGCAAGCAACAATATGAAGTTACTTTCACTATCTTTCAGTGTACAATTTTAGCTGACTAAAAAACACTCTTGTTTTGAATGAAACGGTAGATGGGCCTTTCAGGCAAATTAATGAAAAATTTATAGAAAATTAAAGGAAAATTTCTTTGTTTCCAATTAGTTCAAATTACATGAAAATTCTAAGATTCAGTAATCTTCTCTTGTAAACCTCTTTCAAGTGTTATTATCTGATCAACTCTTCAGTAGACCAGTGTAGAGAAAAGTTTGCCAGAATAAAACAGTTCAATCAGCAGACAGAATGCATCTTCTCTATTGCTAAAATACATCAGGAAAAAGCCCAAATTTGAATGAAATAATCTGACTAAAAAGCATGGTTCTGTTCCTACTGTGTAATTCTGCTGGTCTCCCAACACAGCAGAGCCACCAGTTTTAAGGCCCCTTGGGTCTACATATTTTCTTCCTCTTTTCTTAGCTTAGTCCTCAAGACTGAAAGTTTTAGAGACCATTTTTCTTAAAAATAATTCTAACCTTCTTCATCACTGTCTTTCATCATCATCTCCTTGGGAGGGCTACTGGGGGCCCATCCAAAGCAGAATCAAAGAAAACTCCTGGAGCTCTTTTTAGCTGAAATTCTTGGACCTGGAGCCAGACATTTCTGTAACAATGCTTTGGGTAGTGATGAAGAGAAATCTGGCATCTCCCTCTAAAGTCTCCTCGTTAATATCTTCAGGCTGTGTGGACAGCTGCCAAATGGAACTTTCACCTATAGCCATTATCTTCAATGTGTGCGTTTGTGTAACTTTCGCTGGAGAAATCCTGGATGTTTGTACGCAGCACTTTTTGGGTAACAACTGTAAAGAGCCACATGTATAAATAAACATTTTTGTTCTTTCTGTGCACAGACAAAGACAAGGCTCCAATTTAAAAGCAACTTAAAGAACAGCCTTTCCTTTGTTATATTACAGTAATTCGTTTGATACACAAGGAGAAGACAGACGGGAATGGGAGTTACCCTTGTAAAATGTTTATATCTGTGGTCTGCGCATATATGTTTTTGTTATACTTGTAATGTATTTTGTTAGGCAAGTATGCAAGACCTCCTTGAGAAAAAAACTTTAATTCATATGTCGACTTTTCTCAGGGTATGTAGTGAACTGCAACGAACATGCTGTTCTAAACTGATAAAAATCCAAAAAACACATGAATCCTTTTGTATAAAAAGACATCTTAAAATAATTGTAAGTAATTTCCCTCAAAGGAAGCAAAGAAGAAAGAAAAAGTTACAGTTGAGATTAAATATTTTTTTATAATGAAGGAAACCCTCAGTGCTCAAAGAATTGAAATTTATTTATTGACCTGTAAATAATTTTTTCCAAGAAATAATACAGGAAGTCTAAAATTTTTGAACTGCATTCATTTCATCCTGTTTCTGTATGCCATTAAATTTTTGAAGAAGCCATAATTAACATTTATTTTCACTAGACAATGCAATAAAAGTCCTTCCAGAAAATTTTGAAAGGTATAGTTTTAGAAACACAGCCATCAAACAAGACACTGCCATGTGAAATGAGTAAACAAAAGAGCTCTGATGAAGCAGAGAAAATTTAGATTTTCTAAAAAATTTTAGATATTGAAAATTTTTAAAGTAAATGTTATAAAGTAATTAGGTGCTTAACTGCACATATGAGTACTTGGTACGTGCAGAAATGTTTACAGACTGTTTGAATCCATAGCTTCAGATATATTTGAAAGAAAAAAAGGTTATGTCCATTTAGAGACAATTAACAAATAGAAAATGCAGGTAATCTTTTACTTTTTTAACACTTTCCTCAGCCTTGATCTTAGAACTAGCGCCAAACTAAGAACTAAGAAAATGCGTATATACAAAACCATAATAAACAGTCAATAACCCAAGATCATCTTTCCTATAGAGAATGAAAAAAATCCAAGAGGAAGGAGCATATTTTTAGAGAAGAATTCCTTTGACAGGGCCCAACTCCTGAATCATTACTCCATGTTTCTTAATCTTGGCAGTAGAATAAAGTCCTTAGCAAAATATCATTTTAAAGTCCAGATACACAACACTCCAGAGTTCTTATCGTAACTTCTCTTTTTATGTCTACATAATTTACAGCATTTGCAGACAGAAGTAATTTATTACCATGATGATCCTCCATCTAGCCTATTTCCTCTCAGTGACCTTATGTTTACTATAACAAAACACCAACAAGGTGTCTTATTTCTCTGTAGAAAAATGGCAACTATTTTAAACAAAGAGATTTTATCCAAGAGAATCATAATTCTTCCACTATCGTCATGCTTTAACAAAAATGCTGATTTGTTCTAGAGGAGTGTTTTAGTAGGAGAGAGAGACAACTTGGCTTTGCGGCAAAAGATGCATTTAAAATAAAATTAAAAATAAAGCAATAGTAAGAACCACAGGTTTTATGTTTTAAATGGATAGAGTTCTAGTTGGAAAGGAGTTGATTACATATTTTGTATCATGACCTCACATTCAACCAGCCCTTCCTCACATGCCCCCTAAAAACATCCTGCTGTGGTTCCTGGCATCTATGAAAGGTTGGTTGAAATTTGCAAATTAAGCATATTTCCCAAGAACTTGGACTGACAATAATGGAAATAGGATCTCAGAATCCTTTTACCCATCCTGGGGTTGCAGTCCAAAGGCTAAAGTGAACCAATTCCAATATTATAATATGCAATTTTAGTGCATAATAGGTTTTTGTGGGACATCTCTGTAGTACATTATTGTTGATAAGAAAGTTGAATCCTTTAGAAAAATATTTGTCAGGCTTTTTCCTAAACTAAAACAAGCCACAGTGTCACATTTAACAGAAATGTAAATTTTTTGTAAATGAGACATGAATATGACCCAGGCATTCAATTACTGTAATTCACAGAACAACAGAATATGCTGAAGTGGAAGGAATCACTGATTCCAACTCTTAGCACTGTGCAGGACCACCCCAAGGATTGTACCATGGGCTGGAAAGCATTGTCCAAATCCTTCTTGAGCTCTGCCAGGCTTGGTGCTGTGATCACTGCCCTGGGGATCCTGTTCCAGTGCCCAATCTCTGTCTGAGGGAAGAACCTTTTCCTAATATCCAAAGTTCCCTTGACACAACTCCAGGCCATTCCCTCAGGTCCTGTCACTGTTCACCACAGAGAAGAGATCAGTGCCTGCCTCTCTTCTTCCCCTCACGAGGAAGTTGTAACTGCAGTGAGGTCTCCTCTCAGTCTCTTCTTCTCCAGGCTTAACAGACCAAGTGATCTCAGCCACTCCTCATATGGCTTCCCCTAAAGGCCCTTCACCACCTTGCTTGCCCTCCTTTGGATGCTCTCTAATAATTTATTTCTCTTTCTTTTATTGTGGCACCCAAATCTGCCCCCAGTACCTGAGGACAATCCCCTCCCTTGCCTGGCTGGTGATGCTGTGCCTGATGCACCCCAGGACACACTTGGCCCTCCTGGCTGCCAGGGCACTGCTGGCTCATGTTCAGCTTGCCATTGACCAGGAGCCCCAGGCCACTTTCTGCTGCGCTGCTTTCCAGAGTCTCATTCCCCAGTCTGTCCACACATCCAGGATTGCCCCATCCCGGGTGCAGAATCCAGCACTTTCCCTTGTTGAACTTCACATGGTTGGTGATGATTGCCCAGCCCTCTGATTTGTTCAGGTCTCTCTGCAGGGCCTCCCTTACATCAGCCTCAGAGACATGTATGGGCTCGATCACTCTGCCTATTCCTGTCAATATCATTCCTTGTTACCAGAAGGATCTAGGAAAATACTACCTGTGCTCCTCATCCTTGTTGTGCTCAGAAATTGTTACTGGAGTTTGTTACGGAAGAAATTTGGCAGAAGGTGTTACATAATTGTGCAGACACTCAAGTTTATAGCAGCAAGGCTGCAGGTATCCTAGATATTACATAGATGGCTCTGGAATTTAATAGGTAGTTACATTGCTCAGAACTTTGGTAGGTACCACTTATTTAATATTATATCCCTCTGATTATTCTCCATATTTGAATTGATAATAAATGATGAGAAAATTTGGTACTTTTAAAGGAAAGTAAGTTTATATGTGGCAATTATAAAAGAATACTACTCTTCAAAGTTTTCCTTTTTCAGGAAGGTCTGCCTATCTCTTTTTCCCATCAGCCAAGGGGAGAAGTATCTCATTTCAGGATATTTAAGCTGCCTGGCTAGACTGGGAAGATATGTGAATCAAAATGTTTCATTATCAAGTTGCTTGTGGACAACTAGAGTTTAGGGATTCTCATGCCCAAGCTACAGCATGTCTATAAGAATGGCAAGAACAGGGAGCTCAGAAAGCTCTCAGTTTAGACATGGGATTGTATATCTTAATGATTATGTAGCTAAAAGCTGCAAAAACCCATAAAAAACATTCCCTGCTCTGCCACAGTCAAAATTTCCAGAAATGATAAAACTGGTTTTGTAATTTTCCATGAAAGGTGAAAACAGTAAGGATACTTTTTGTGGTAGAAGATAAAAACACTCCATTTCCCTTTTCCTATTTTCAGTGTCTTTCCCTCTTCACACTTTTAAATCAACACCATCATTCTTATAAGAAGAAAAATGCATTGTGTAGATAGGACAGTAAGACCCTCATAATTCACTTGTAGTCTTTTCTCTGAGATTTATTGGGTTTTCTATCACAAATAGAGATAAGAATCACATTCCACTTCTTGCTCTTTTCATGATACACTATAAGATCTATGTTGATAAGGGATCCTGTAGTTTGACAGAAGACCTAGAATGTATTAAGAAATGTTTTCATTTGACTTCTACAAATTGTGTGAACTTTTTCTTTAGGCAAACAATCCTTCAGTCTGTTGTTTTCAGCAGTCACTCCAGTACCATTTATGTTTATTTAAGAAGTATTTATAATCTTGATATAACTGATTTTCCTGGAATTCACCTACTCCCATATTCTACTTCTTGAGAAATAATCCTCACCTACCTGGCCTTTTGAAAAAACCTTGTGTGGAATCTGGACAGTAACTAATTTTCATAGTCTCTGGTTTCAGTTCATCTGTTTATAGTGATTCAGATTCCATGGGCTTTGGCAGACTTGAAAGAAAAAAAGGTCATAGAAAATGCAATCCATTTTAGCATTAGATAGAGATGATTTTCAATCAAATTACCAGATCGAACTGCGTGGAACAAATTTAGATCTGATTTTTATCCCTGTTGTAAGAGGAGTTACCCCCAGATTCGACTCAGAGTTCTCAGATTGAGAAGTCTAGGGTAGGAACTATCTTTTTCCTTGTTTGTTTGTATTCCTCAGCATGGATTGCACTGTGCTTTGGGTGTGTCAGGTCTGGCCTGAAGTCCTCAAACAGAAAAACTGTCATTCATCTGCAAATCATGCCTCAAGGCTGGATATAGATGACAACATTCCAGTTATTTGCCAAGGCACTGGACACAAACCCAGGGTGTTTCCCCTTTATTGCTCATTAGTAGTGGGATAGTAGAGAGATAGTAGTGGGCTCTTATTAAGACCCCCAAAAACCTGCACTGTGTAAGCTGTTGCACAGTGCAGAACAAATGAGGGATTAGTTCAGTCAAGCTCTAGAAGTGTAAATCCACTTCAGAATCAATCACCTTGAACATCAGAGACCTAAATTAAAGAAGATTTGACCCGAGTTGTTTGCTAGGAAGGATCACAAGAACCATGGTTGAAAGTGTATGTTATTTCTTTGATATCCTTTCTCATATGTGTGTGAGAAATTTCCTGAATAATGATTTTGTGAGTCCTATTTAGATGTGGTAGTACATGGATTTCACCTTAATCCCCATACAGGTTCACAGATATTTTGCATACATCCATAGAGAGGTTTTTTATACACATAAAAGTATATATAGACTGCTGATTAGTGATACTTTCTCTCTTCCCAATACTTTGTGTCTTAATCAGAAACAAGCAGCATATGTTCAGATTCACGTGTTGTAGTGTTTTGCTACTGATCTTATCAGTCCTTATCTCCCAGAGGAATGGGACAAAACCAGGCAAAACACTTGTATCTCTTTCTTCCTATTAGTTATAACCACCCACGAGTTAAGGCTAATACATTTCAGATGATGTCTGCAGTGCTTCATAATGCTTTTACGAAGAATGAAGTTCTTAAGTGAAAGGAGATACCATGGGTGGGTGGACAAATTAATGTAATAAAAGGGTAATTATAATTTATTATATGTATAATATGATATATTCCTTCAAAAGGAGGAGCTTTTATTAGTATAGAAAATCTGAACTGCAAGGAAAAACTTACAGTTCATAATGTATCAAAACAGCTCTGCAATTATATTATATCTTAGTGTTTTGAGCGTGTTTTAAGTTCATGTTACCTGTACAACTGATTCATGATACTATGCATGATGAATATGAATCAGAGTTGAATATCAGTCTATTAATTTTTCTTTTTTGATTGTATCTTCATTTGACACATTCAAACACAATTTAAGCCTGACTGCTGTTCAAATGCCAGCTATCTCCACAGTAGTTTTGTGCTATGTAGTCCTGCTGGTCTTGCACTGCCTCAGTAGTTCATGAATAGATTACATGACAAAAGAAAGAAAAAAGATCCTCAGTGTAAATTGTATTTGATTAATTCAACATTAATACAATGCTCTCATCCAGAAATGTATGCAGAAATGCATGGAGAAAGGAAACACATCCTTATTATGCTTTTTTTAAAAAAAATATTAGTTGCATTTTCAGATAAGCATGCTCACATCATCTCAGCTTCATTTTTCTCAGTGGTATTACGCACTAAATTTGTCCCCTTTATATAGCAATCAGAGACACAGAAAACTTTAGAAAATTTGACTCTCTGCTTATGATGCTGGAATGGGAACCTCTCATGCTGGACCTTGTTGAAAGGCACTTCTATGTCTGGTTAGCTTTAGACTTTGAAATGGTTGATGTTATCAACCTAATATAAAATTATTCTTTTCTCCATTATTATACACAATAGAAAATTTAATGGCAGGCTTCTTTGATGTTTATCTGCTGAATTATTTAAGTAAAAGATGAGATTAGCATATATCCCTTAACTGGATTTTAACAAGCTCTATCACATTGTGTGGTTTTGGTTAAAACAAAAACTGTAAAAGTTTTTCTCAATATATTCAGAGACAAAACTTAAAATGGAAGATTAAATGATCAACACTAAGAAAATAAACTTCACAAGGCAGAACAACGTGAAAACAAAAACATTCAAAATGAGAAACGAATGTTTCCAGTAAAATAAACGTTGTGGGTTCTTTTAAAAAATAGGCATTCTTAATTATTTTTTTAGGATGAGAATTTACATCAGTATTTGATTCAATAACTTCTAGCCTTAATAAAAGCTGCATGTTGCAAAGAATTCCCACCAGAAAGCAGTGATTCTTTGGTATCTGGAACACACAAACACCATATACAGGTCAGATTCGGCTGAGAGCAGAAAGCATTTAAATCCCAGGGGCAACATTTTTACTTTGAACGTGATTAAGCTGTTCACATTTTGTTAATAAATCCATGCTAAAAATGTGTGTCTTAAGTAAGATGTGTCTGTATCAGAAATTTAAAATGTCTCATGGTTTCTAGCACAGCTTTGGGAAGTAGTAGCATTTATGTCTTCCTGTATATAACACATAACATCAGGCAATTCTTTCCGATGACCAACTAGACAAAATTCCAGCTGGTCAAATAGGCATAGTTCCTCTTAACAGCCTATCCTTCAAAGGAAATGTACCTCCTTTTCAAAGTACATCTTACTAAGATATTTTGAAGCATATATCAGTGAGAAATGTCATTCTTACCTTGAAAGGATACTTTCCTTGAATTTGGAGAGGAAAGAATAAAAAAGAAATATATTGCTATAACTGCATTTTAAGTATTATTTAGTTGCAAAAGAAAAAATGAGAACTAAATAGCTATATATATCTGTGTTCAGTGGATATTAACCTGGAAGTTCTTTTTTCTTAAAGTTCTTTCTGGAAGTTACCTTATTCCCATTGGACTGAAACCCTGCACTCAGCCCAGGGCCACAGCTTTCCAGACCCTCTGAAGAAAGATAAGCCTTGAGCCAACACTCAGCTGTGACATTTCCAAGGTATGGGATATATAGATTTCCAGCTCTGATTGAAATAGAAAGAAGGGAATGAAGTATCTTAAACAGGGGCATCAAGTGCTGCTTGAGCTGGCAGGTACAGCACAGTACTTACCCAAGACCTGAGCTCTGCACCAGCAGACAGACACTTGGTAGGGTATGCTGGAGAATCTCAAATGCAGCAAACATTGTAAAGTTGTTCTTCCCTGCTCACCCTTGCCCTTCTGCCTTGCTGAAGTGTAAATATGTTGTGATGTCTTTCCCCCAAAAGGAGGATCTACTACTTCTTTTATCATCGTACATGGAATCACAGTAAATGGAGCTGTGCCACTAGTCAGAACTGTTCGGGAAAATTACAAGCCTAGTCATGTCAATGTTTGGGTGGTTTTATATATATTTACGTATTTCTGCATAAATCAGCTCAAGTTTTCTCACATATATATCACACCAGTTTAAAACAAGATATTAGATTTCTTCTCATCCATACTAACACACAAAAAAGAAAATACTAAATTTTTAGTGCATCCTGATTCCTGGGATGAAATAAATGCTACTGTACTGCTATTTAATAAATGAAAATGTATTTCATTAAAATATATTGCAATTAAAAATATACACACATGCACAGTAGAGCACTGTTCTCCCCCACACTTCCCCTTAAAGACTGAGCAAAAGGAAAAGAGACTGAAGTAAAACAAATGATACTTCTGCAAATTAGCAAGCAAGACAGAGCTTCTCTCAGACAAAACTCATTTGTGCAAGGTTTCCTTCTGAGAGAGGGAGTACCATGCATCTTCTTTGTATCTCACACTACCCAGAAAATCAAATTTTGTTGCCAGTAAGCCTTGTTAGCATTTATATCATTAAAAAGAAGCCTGTGTTAACAGCACTGAACTATGGTCATTCTTTTGCGTGGGGTGTCTTTTATTTTTTTCCCACCAGAATACATTATTTTGCTCTCATGACAGATATATGGAGCCCAATCCCACAAACATCTATGTACAGCACAGAGTTAAACCCACAGGCAATTCTTCCTCATGGGATTAAAGAATATGCGTCATGGTGGTGAATTAGGACTGAAAAGAAGAGCTTTTCCTTAGGGCACAAGTCTGATGCAGAAATTCACTGATAATCATTTTAGTGATTCTTGACAAATTCAAGAGCATAAGGTCAGCTACATCCTGTCCATGTGTGTGCAACTCACTGGTGAACATGTATTACAGGTCTCCATCTGTGCCTACTCTCCACAGGACATGATTGTACTAATCCATACCAGAAAGCTTGATTACAAGCTTCAGCAGGTTTTGCTCTGAGTGCTGGAGCTCTTGTTCCAGTCCCCTGTATGACAGCCGGGATAGCAGCTGTCACCATCGGAGTATACTACAGCAGATCTCCTCACTTCTGATTAAAGACCAGAGACACTGGTTTATGAGGTGTCCTGTGTCCCCCCTGAAGAAATATTTACAAGACAACTTGAAGAAATTCCACCTGCATATTCTACATGCACTTCTCTTGGGGCCATTTGAAGGTCCATCATTCTCTTTCACAGTGCCACCCTTTGACCACCACACTGACAGAGTATATTGTTATGATCCAATTACTATTAAGGTTCTTTAGAAATTCCTGTGCCCAAATTAAGGTGCAAATGAGACCAAATACCAGTGACAATAATATGGACTTTATTGTGTAGTAGATTGAGAGAAAGAGGATATGGATTTTATTGTATGGTAAATGTGAGAGAAAGAGAAAAGTAGAAAATAGCTGGGGGGGACAGAAAGAGTGACAGGGACAGAATAAGGAAAATATCACCACTCCGTGGATTCCATCAATGTTCTATTGATCCTCTCCAGTTGCTCATCTTGGTGGTGAAGGTCTCCCCTAAAAGTGCAGAATCCCCTGGGTTTGTATCCCCTCGAGCCAGGTGGCTCATGTCCCCCTGGGGAGGGGGAAGTCTCTTAGAGCAGACTCTGGGTCTCTTCCATCACGTGCAGCCCTGGGGCGCAAGGCTGAGCACTTTGGGAGTCTTTGATGGATTGTGACTCCCCCTCAGCTGCCTCTCACGTGAGAGTCCCGTGGATGTGGCCTGTGGGGTTGGGGTACCACAGCTGGGCTGGTTTGTGTAAGGGAGGATGGGTGTTTATTGCCTCTGGCCAGAGGTTACACCACACACCTGAAACCTCCTCCTGCTGGCCCTGTTGGGGGGAGTCTGTGTAAACCTGGCTTCTGTGAGCTGTGCTCTGCCCCCACCCCAAACCTGGCTCCTGTGAGCTGTGCTCTGCCCCCACCCCAAACCTGGCTCCTGTGAGCTGTGCTCTGTCCTCACCCCAAACCTGGCTCCTGTGAGCTGTGCTCTGCCCCCACTCCCCAAACTCAGCAGAGGATGATCCTCAGCCCAGCTGGTGGCTTTGGGCTTGTGGTGGATACAAACCTTTCCCTGTGCCTGAGATGACTGAACCATGGGTTTCCCTTTATCTGATCAGCAGTTTGACTTTCAGCCCAGAGTCCCGGTTTTCAGGGAGGCTTCTTGATTGTAGCTTCTTTATAATGAGCAAAACTTTATATCAACGTTTGAGGCATGAACTATTTTCAGTCTCTGACATATGTCTGCTTACAGGTTTGTGCTTCTAATTTGTTTTCTCAAACCTCAAATCCCTTTAAAGCATTCCCACTGACTTCAGGGGGCTATAGACTAGGCACTGAAACTATTACCCAGCTATTTTCTTTTGCTGGACAATCTCCAGTGAACCATCTTTATACTCTCCAGCCATACTTTTCCATAATTTAATCATTACATGTTCATGTTATGTTACATGTTCATCCAAATTTTTATATCTATAAGTTAATTTAAAATGTACAAATCAATTAATTTCCTATACAGTTGGGGCCTTATCAGCTTGACTTCTCCAGGCAAGTTATCAGCAACTATTCCTAAATTGTAGGAAGCTACTGTATTGCCCAAGCTTGGGCAATATTAAACCCTTTGTCAAGACTTAAAGTTTTTCCACTCACATTCCTACATGTCATTACAAGACAGTCATTGAGACCCTAAAGTGAGCCCAGAGAAGGGCAACGAAGCTGATGAAGTGTTTGGAGCACAAGTATTAGGAGGAGCAGCTGAGGTAGCTGGGGGTGTACAGCCTGGAGAAAAGGAGGCCGATGGGAGATCTCTCTTGCTCTCCAAAACTGCAGCAAAGGAGGTTGCAGTAAGGTGGGCTTGGCTGCTTCTGCTGGGTAGCGAGTGACAGGATGAGAGAAAATGGCTCAAGCTGCTCCAGGGGAGGTTCAGATTTGATTTTTTCATGAAAAGGTTTGTCAAGCATTGGAACAGGCTGCCCTGGAAAGGTTCAAAAAAAATAAATGGGGCTTGAGGACATCATTCAATGGCAAACATGGTTGGTTGATGGCTGCACTTGATGATCTTAAAGGTTTTTTCCACCCTTAAATATTCTATGTTCTTTTCCAATCTCTCTGCTCTTGCTTTAACCAGTGTTTCCAAAGACTTGAGGCAACTAAGGCATCAGACAGTTGATGGCATCTGGAATAGGTTAAAGTGCTGGTCATGGAATTCTTTGTGGTGACAACCTCCTGCTTCCAAACATGAGAACAAAATGCAGTATCCTGTTACTGAGTAGTAACTGTGGGCAATTCAAATTAAGCATGGCAAGTACAGGGGCAGGGAATCACCTACTGTTACTCCTCCTCATAAGATTCTTTGTACAAATTTCAGATTCATTAAGCCTGGCTGAATTCTGAGTGATTGCCTATGATAGTTTACACCTCAAAGCTTTCAAAATTCTTTTCATATGCAAGTTAGAAAAGATAATTCCATATCATATAGTATTTTCCTTCTGAAAAAATCTTTTTCTTTTCATAAAAAGTACCAGAATATTCATTCTCGTATTTATTGCATCTAATTGTGCTAGAGTGAGCATAGTATTCTGAAGTGCTAAGCTAAAGGTTACCAAGGAAGAAAAATATTATTTTTTTTCAGTCTTGACAGTGCCTGGATAATTGCTATAGTACTAGCACGTGGATCCACAATAAATTAGAAAGAAAAATTGTAGGCGTTTTTTTGTCTTGTTTTTCTGTTAAAGATAAGAGAAATTGGCATTAAATTACTAATTTGATGCCACGGTTACTTCTAGTTATTCAGGCTGTTTAAATGAACAAACATGTTGATTTTGCCTTAACCTGTTCCTACTCAGCTACCACAATAACTACAGATTTTGCAGGGAGGTGGGAGTTGGAATTTTGGTGTGGGTTTTTTTTCTAGCTTTAGTTCTTATATTTAGATAATTTTCATGTCTCACAGACCATGTCAGTGTTAAAGAGATTGCAGGAAGAATTGTTTACCAACCACACAAATGGCTGAAAACATATNCACCCCAAACCTGGCTCCTGTGAGCTGTGCTCTGCCCCCACTCCCCAAACTCAGCAGAGGATGATCCTCAGCCCAGCTGGTGGCTTTGGGCTTGTGGTGGATACAAACCTTTCCCTGTGCCTGAGATGACTGAACCATGGGTTTCCCTTTATCTGATCAGCAGTTTGACTTTCAGCCCAGAGTCCCGGTTTTCAGGGAGGCTTCTTGATTGTAGCTTCTTTATAATGAGCAAAACTTTATATCAACGTTTGAGGCATGAACTATTTTCAGTCTCTGACATATGTCTGCTTACAGGTTTGTGCTTCTAATTTGTTTTCTCAAACCTCAAATCCCTTTAAAGCATTCCCACTGACTTCAGGGGGCTATAGACTAGGCACTGAAACTATTACCCAGCTATTTTCTTTTGCTGGACAATCTCCAGTGAACCATCTTTATACTCTCCAGCCATACTTTTCCATAATTTAATCATTACATGTTCATGTTATGTTACATGTTCATCCAAATTTTTATATCTATAAGTTAATTTAAAATGTACAAATCAATTAATTTCCTATACAGTTGGGGCCTTATCAGCTTGACTTCTCCAGGCAAGTTATCAGCAACTATTCCTAAATTGTAGGAAGCTACTGTATTGCCCAAGCTTGGGCAATATTAAACCCTTTGTCAAGACTTAAAGTTTTTCCACTCACATTCCTACATGTCATTACAAGACAGTCATTGAGACCCTAAAGTGAGCCCAGAGAAGGGCAACGAAGCTGATGAAGTGTTTGGAGCACAAGTATTAGGAGGAGCAGCTGAGGTAGCTGGGGGTGTACAGCCTGGAGAAAAGGAGGCCGATGGGAGATCTCTCTTGCTCTCCAAAACTGCAGCAAAGGAGGTTGCAGTAAGGTGGGCTTGGCTGCTTCTGCTGGGTAGCGAGTGACAGGATGAGAGAAAATGGCTCAAGCTGCTCCAGGGGAGGTTCAGATTCGATTTTTTCATGAAAAGGTTTGTCAAGCATTGGAACAGGCTGCCCTGGAAAGGTTCAAAAAAAATAAATGGGGCTTGAGGACATCATTCAATGGCAAACATGGTTGGTTGATGGCTGCACTTGATGATCTTAAAGGTTTTTTCCACCCTTAAATATTCTATGTTCTTTTCCAATCTCTCTGCTCTTGCTTTAACCAGTGTTTTCAAAGACTTAAGGCAACTAAGGCATCAGACAGTTGATGGCATCTGGAATAGGTTAAAGTGCTGGTCATGGAATTCTTTGTGGTGACAACCTCCTGCTTCCAAACATGAGAACAAAATGCAGTATCCTGTTACTGAGTAGTAACTGTGGGCAATTCAAATTAAGCATGGCAAGTACAGGGGCAGGGAATCACCTACTGTTACTCCTCCTCATAAGATTCTTTGTACAAATTTCAGATTCATTAAGCCTGGCTGAATTCTGAGTGATTGCCTATGATAGTTTACACCTCAAAGCTTTCAAAATTCTTTTCATATGCAAGTTAGAAAAGATAATTCCATATCATATAGTATTTTCCTTCTGAAAAAATCTTTTTCTTTTCATAAAAAGTACCAGAATATTCATTCTCGTATTTATTGCATCTAATTGTGCTAGAGTGAGCATAGTATTCTGAAGTGCTAAGCTAAAGGTTACCAAGGAAGAAAAATATTATTTTTTTTCAGTCTTGACAGTGCCTGGATAATTGCTATAGTACTAGCACGTGGATCCACAATAAATTAGAAAGAAAAATTGTAGGCGTTTTTTTGTCTTGTTTTTCTGTTAAAGATAAGAGAAATTGGCATTAAATTACTAATTTGATGCCATGGTTACTTCTAGTTATTCAGGCTGTTTAAATGAACAAACATGTTGATTTTGCCTTAACCTGTTCCTACTCAGCTACCACAATAACTACAGATTTTGCAGGGAGGTGGGAGTTGGAATTTTGGTGTGGGTTTTTTTTCTAGCTTTAGTTCTTATATTTAGATAATTTTCATGTCTCACAGACCATGTCAGTGTTAAAGAGATTGCAGGAAGAATTGTTTACCAACCACACAAATGGCTGAAAACATATTGGCATAGGGGAAAACCCATATTTAAAAGTCATTATCAGAGGCTATAACCTAAGGTCAATGTAATTTATTTCCATTTTCAGAATGTATTTTGCAAAATCCTTTTGAATAAAAAGCTCTTCTGTATAATTTCACTAACATAAAAGTTATAAATGAAGAGGAGAATCAAGTTCCCAGACTAAGAACATATTATTAATTTCCAGCATGGAAAATGGTCGACAGTGGGAAATCTCATGCTTCTGTAGTAAGTACAATGTTTTTTCTTATATTGAGCAAGCATAATTTCCCTGATGCTTGCTCAATATATGAAAATTACTAATAGAACATATAGATATAATGGAACATATCTCAAAAGTATTCAAGCCTTAAGAGAAACTGGATGGTTTCTGAATATTTTGGCTATGGTCCAGTAAAGCTCTTAGCACTTGCTTAATTCTAAGCCCCTGAGAGGTCTCATCGTACAAATTCTGGCTATGCAGCATTCTGTTTTGTGCTAGTTAGATGTTATCAAAAATCAACCTTCATGAAAAACTTTTTCATAAAAATTTGCTGGAAATTTTCTTTCTGTTAAAATGTGATTAACTGTTTATTCAGATAATGTTTTTTATTTCTTTGAAGTTCCTTCTTTAAAAACATAACTGACCTAATCTCTTCCTCAAAAATTCATAGCATCAAATTTTACAGAAATTAACTATTTCTTCCAAATTTCTTTATTTGGGAAGGAAAAACACCTGAAAACATTATCAGAAAGAGCTTCTGTTTGGAGCTGTCTTCCACCTTCGCTGATTGTAGGAAAAGCATATGTGATTCAAACAATATGACTGTTCATCTGGAGGGTTCTGCAGCATAGTTGGCCTATCACGGACCTAATCCTGGTCCCATTTACTGCAGCATAATTCCACTGACATCAGTGCAACCAATCAAACATAATGTCCACTGACATCAATCAAACAGCACCACTGGCACTACCAAGGACGCTGTTGCCGAAAACAGTATAAAGACAAAGAGCACAAAAAAGAGGTTAAAACTAAATGAGATGTCCAGTATTGACTCATGAATAATATTGCTTCCAAAGAATAATGTTTTTAATTTATGATCCATGATTACATACTAAGATAGGGATTTAGGAGAAAGATCTCATAGTCTCAAGTACTGCTCAGTCCAAATGGTAATACATATACACCATGAAAGTCTTTATAGGATTTGGTGAAATATATTTTGCCGCAAATACTTGGTTTGGGCCCATGCATTGACATGAATTTAACTTTGGAAATATCTACAGTCACTTTTTAAAATTATTTTCTACCTTCAGTATTTTTGTCTACAGTGAAGGGAAGCAAGGGCAAACACATGTAACATAATGTCCTACCCAAACCCAATAAAGACGTGTTTTTCTCTCACAGCTCTGCATGAAACAGCCACAGACGGGCAGGAGCAGTTCTCAGGAGCTTTTACCCTGAGCACTTCTGGATATGCTGCATAGGGACAGCAGAGGATGCTCTCTGTCTCTTGAAACAGCCAGCTCTTGTCCTCTGCAGTTCTGACATTTGTCCACTCATTGCCATGGAGTTTTTTGGGCAAATTTGCATAGCCAAATTTGTCCTGTAGCAGACATGGTGATGCTGTTCCACTCTTGGTTTTCTGACAGGGAAAACTGTCTCTGTCTGTCTGTCTGTGTGTATTTGCAAGTACAAATGATTAAACAAAATACACCTCATTATATTTCAGTGCTATGGTAATATGCGAAATAAATAAATACTGAAGTCAGAAAACTTGGAGACCAAGTTCTGTGCATGTAGGAGAGACAACTGAAAGAAACCTCTTACTCTTCAGGAGGTACAGATAGGCTTCTATGAAGTTTCACTTATTGTTATCCTGAGGGGCTAATTATTTATTTTTTTCTATTTTGGAAGGAATTTATTTGGAATTATCATTCTGTGTTCAAAGATATTACAAAAAAGCTGGAGAACTTTATGCATACTCATTTTCCAGTAAAAGAGCTCGCAGGGCACCTCAATGCTCTTTTCAGAGCATCTCAGTGTAAAATGCCATAAATTTTCACATATTTCTCTAGTGTGAAATGGGATCTGAGGTAGCTATAATTTTCTGTTGCCAGAGATTTATTTCTTGCATGAGATCCTTTGAATGCTGTGGCTTTCTTGTAACACTAAGAACTTTACATTTTAGTTGAGGCTCATTACTTTATACAGGTAGTCAGGTACATCACCCTATAGTACATATTGTATGTCAACTGATTAGGAGCTATAAATTACAGTTCTTTAGATCTCTCTCTGCCCTGGGTTTCTGCCTCAGCATTTGTAGCATAGTATTACACTGTACATTATGATCATTCCACTACCTGCAGCAATCTAGCTAACAAAATGCTTTTGTATTTGTGTGTGTTTCTACTGGGTATGTTAACTGGTAGTTTTTCAGTCAATCATAAAGATCAGCTATAAGGCTATATAGGTGATTTTGAAGATATGAAATCTTACAATTAAATGAGTGTAAGGAATAAGGACAACTAGAGGTATGAAACAGAACTTCAATATGACTGTTCTTCACAAGAACTTTTTCCCTTAAGCTCACAAACCTAACGCACAATTGTGGTCCAATTAAAATATTGGTTCTAGTATAGAAGTATGGAGTGCAGATAGAGGTGAAATGAAGGCTGGAGGCATTCCTCTTATTCACATAACTCTGCTTTTGGAAGAGTAACTACTATGAAACAGTCTGTTCAAAACCTTCATATGTTCACATATACAAATCTGTTACAATATTTCACTGTACACAGCTGCCTTTGCCTACACAAAGCAGAGACATACTTTCCAATGGTGAAAAAAAAAATGGATGGAATTCAGTGCAGGCCATGACTCCTAATCATGACTAACATTTTGTGAAACATGGCCTGCTATTGAGCTAACAGACTAAACTCACAGTTTCAGATCTTAATTAAACCAATCAGTTATTATTTCTCTGTTTACAAATAACATTAGAAGTTTTTCAACATTTTTAAGATTTGGGCAGACAGTGTGCAAATACTGAAATTTTACTGGATCGAGTTTCTACATAGGTAAAATAGCTATTAATTGTTGTTTAGTTTTGGTTTTTTCTTTAACTGGCATTAGGCAAGTAAGAATTTACTTTTTTTTTTCTATTTCTTGTTGAAATATTTTTAAACACAACTGGAAAACAAATTCTCACTTTCAGATTTAAAAAAAAAAAATTGTTGCTTTCAGCTAAAATCAGAACTTTTTTGTAAAAGGTCGTACGTGGTATGTTTAAATTCTTACCATGGACAGAAAGTATCTCAAGTTTGTTATAAGAAAGAGTTATGGAAAGACTTAGGTACATACAAATATTTGAAATGGTGTTTCAGTCTTTTCTCTGTTAAAAAACAGAGTTTGAAGAAAAGAATGCTTGTGCATCAGCCATGTAACATTAAAAAGAATAAATTTCATTCATTATCTATGGGATTTAACTAGCTGGTCCCAAAAATATATCTCCAACATTTTTACACAAATGAATTATTAAACAGTTTTAATTAACATATAATTAACAATCAGTATGCAAAGAAAAAGAATACTTTCAAGAAGTAAAGTCCTTTAAATCTGTTAATCAACACTGATCAATAAAGTACATAATTTTTGGAAGCATCCCTTTCTTTGTTGGTAAAAGCCAATAGCGTATTGAGGACATAAATCTCTACACCACTGCAATGTGCGCAGTTAATAGAAAATGTTAAAATAAAATATTAACTATCAGTGAAACAACATGCTTGCTGTGTTGTATATGATTAGGATCTTTTTTTCTTTCATGTTTGTTTTTCTGGTACCTGAAAGAAATCAATAATTTCTAATACATTTTGAAACAAGTTTATCCATCTCTCATTTTTAATTTGCTGCCTGGTACAATGTTATCACAAAGCATACCTTTGTAAATAAATATCTTCCTTGTCAAGACAGCAGCTAGAGCAGATAGATGCCTTGATTTTTATTATAATGGATTTACCCAAAAAACTGTAGAGTTCGTATAAATTGGATTTTAATTCTAACAAATGCAGAACCCTAAGAAAAAGAAACAAAATACACCTTTCCCTTCTAGCAAACCTATCAGTCACTCAGTCAGATTGCAAAGGATAATCAAAGAAAGGCACGAGGATAATGGTCTGACAGTAGTTTATTCCTTCCCACAGATAATGCCCTGGAGAATGGGGAGACAATGAAAATCTGTTGGATTCTGTGAGAAAGTACACTATCACCTGGATTAAAAATCAAACCAAACCAGAAGAATTTCACTGTCTCTAAAACATATCTCCCTCGAGGATCACCCAAGCCAAGGCAGTGCATGTAACCTCTACAGAGACGTCTAAGCTGTTGGCTTCATGAGTCATAGCAAGTGCTCATGCTTGCTGAGACCTTCAGCTGATTCTCTCTATACTGCTATTGATGCTCAAGTATTTTTAAGAGTAACTCAGGTTTGTCTTCAAGCTATAACCAGATATCTCAGCTGCAGCAGAGGCAGAGAGGAAGCTAAAGAATGGAATATCTGTGAAAATTAAGTGTGGAGGCAGCCGTTGCTAATCAATCTCAGGGCATGTCTACACTGTCAGACTATAGAGTGACGGAGAGATCCTGAAGCTAACAAAGATTCTGGAATGAGAACAGTAACAGCATGTTCAAGTATCTACATGGATTCAAACTGCTTAGTAATGTAGCATTTAATTCATGCTTTTAATATAATCTTAACTGTATTTTTCTGTGGTGAATAAATCAGGAAGAAATACTCTGGTGAAGAGAGCCTCAGTAGCTACAATAAGTCCATGACTGAGGAGAAAAAAAACTATTAGGAAAAGAAGAATCTGACTCTGGGAGAATGTGGGCCAAATAGAGCTGGGCCTTGGTGCCATAAAAAAAACTCAAGGCTCTTTGCTGTGAAAAAACATTAAAAATGCTTTGCAAAACAGATCATATGGGTAAGTGAGAGGAAAAATAAATGGGTGGGAAGAAGAAAATGGAATAACTTTTCATCTACTCCAATAGCCTTTATCCCTTCTTCCCCCTTGTTGTTTCTGAGGTGATTGGGTCACTCCTGTCCACAGAGCAGTAACTTGATGACATTAATAATGTAGGGGCAGCTTCCTCTGGAGTCTGTATCTCTCTCTCACCAGCAAAACTTTCCATTGGAGGGTTGCCCTTTTTGCATTCCATACAACTTTTGCTGGTTACAGTTTTATATTTCAAAACGTTTCTCAAAGGAAGTTTGCGAATTTGAATAATATTGTTACATACTTAGTGTCGTCTCGGGGTGTGTTATTTCTGAAGTACTCTTCCTCTGAAGTTCTGGAAGTTCAGCCATATTACCAGTGAAGTCAGGACTTTTTTGAAGCCCTGATAATCAGTGTGAGCAGCCTGGAACATATTTGTAAGTTTCTGAGCTGTTGATAAATGTTACTAATTTGCAATCTCCAGAATCTGTGCATATTCTGGGCAGAGTGAAAAAATAAAGAATTTTCTAGGCAGTACCACCACATATGCAGCAAATCTTTTCATTTTGAATAGTAAGAAAACAGTTTGATGACTGGCATATCAAAGATTTTCTATTTGCAACTCTGAATGAATAAATTACTACATGAATTTATTTTTAAAAACATGTAACAATTTCTTTATTTTGTCCTGCAAGTAGTCATGGACTTCAAAGAAGCCCTAACCCCTTGCTGAACTTTGTGAGAAGAAAATACACAACTCCTCTGACCAGATAGTCCTATGGAAGCCAAGTGCCAGGACGTGATTCTAAACATTTACAAGACAGAAGATACTTTTACAAGACTTTCATGCTTCATGTTAAAACACATTTGCCAAGATCAATTGGAGAGACAATTCTGTCCTCTAAACCACAGAATCTTTCTCAAATCAGTGCCATGACTGCTATTCTTTTACTCAGTTAAGAACATACAGAAAGAAGGTACTTTTTCTGAAAACTGGGTTAATTTTGGGATCGTTGTGGGTTTTGCACCATGTGTAGACAGAGGTTGGTGACAATATAACTGATGTAGCACTTTGAGGGCTTCTCTGATTTGCTCTTGCTTCCTTCAACATGTTTTCTAAAAGATTGGAAGCATGCTGGGACTGTTAACAAATACTTTTTCTGAATGAATAAATTCTTCTATGGTCTAGCAATCCGTGAATGTTACATCTTCAGGGAATTAATCCACCTTTGCTACTATTTTGTAGTCTTCATTCAAGCTGAACTTAATGGCCTCGGCAGTTATTCCTATGCCCCAGAGGGAAAAAAATAGCAACCTAGAGAGGGTTTATAGAAAAGATATAAATGTACCCAGACATTTTATATTTTTCTCTACCTTGTTCTCATGCAGACACTACTGTTATTCCATCTTTTATTGCCTGTTAAATTCGAATATGGTGCATGGGTCCCAAAACCTTACGTGAAGCCACCTGTGAAACGACAGCGGCAGAGAGCATTGGGCTCTGTAGAGTTAAGTGCACTCACAGCAACAGGACATTCTTCCATCTGCCACAGAGGAACCCTACACAAAATTGCTTATGAAACAGACATTCAGCCATGACAGAGTCAGGGCCTCCCTCACTTTCCCCAGGATAACTTGAGAACTGCCCAGGTGATGAGCAGCACTGCTACAGCTCTTGCAGAGTGCTAGCCCTTTGGCTTTTCAGTCTTAGCCCATTCTTTCTGTCACAGAAGTCTCCGTGACACTGCTGGCAAGACCTCAAGATAAGAACTGCCAGGAGATTGAAATCTCCCTTCTATAAGACATAGGGAGAGCCTAGAGTTGCCTTGCCAGGTGTAGTGCTCCAGCTGGCTGCTCTGCTTACATGAATGCTTCTGTCACCATCAGACCACGTGGAAAACTAGCCAGTGTGGCTGTGCTTGCTCATCCAACCAATTCCTGCCCTTCCTCTCTTGCCACAGTGGAAACAGGCTGCTTCAGACAGCAGGAATATTTCTGAGCTACTAGTGCGAGAAGAATAACCTTCCCCAAAAAACCCAAACCCCAAAACAAGCCAGAAGGAAAAGCCTGTAAAGCTTACATGAGCTTCCTATTTTGTCTCTACTGAATGCAAACTATTCCTCAGACTGTTTTCTTCCCCTAACATGGAGTATACACTCCTGATTTTGGCCGCAGTTTCTACAAGCTAGGAGAGAAGCAAGATAACTCCTGCAAGCTGGATCAGCCATTGTTCATATTTTGTTCCTCCACAGAATCAACACAAGTCAGTGTATCCTATGTTGTCCCAGGTAGGTAGAGTTTTAGGACAGACATGACCAACCTTATGGAAAACCCCCCAGTGTCTACTTGCTTACAAGAATGTCTTGCTTCCTTCCTGCTCCTGTTACATCCTTGATCTCTACTGTGAACATGTCCACTTATAGACACTGCAATGTGCCTTAAAATATTTATTAATGATCACAAAGAAAATTTCCAGAGAAGCATTGAAATAACACCAACAGGTTTGGAGACTCAGGATGGGATTACTCAGGAGCTTGAGACTGGAAAAAAAGATTGAAAGGGGGAAGAAGCCCAGGTCCAGTATTCCTTGAGGATTGTTTGCTAGACTGCTGTACGTACATGCTAAATAAATTTGAAAATTAAGCTGAACAGCTGAAGAAGCTTCCTCTGGTGGAAATAGTATCAGAAGCAAAACCACACAACAGTATAAATGTAACCATACTTCTTCCTGTATCCTGGATTGCACTAATAGATAGTATTATCCAAAATGCCTGACACTTTTTGAAGCACTGAAAGGCGTAACCACCTTAGGAAAGTTTAAGTGATAAGATTTGTTGTCCTTTTCCACATCTGAACAAATCTTGAACTCTGATGATTTGGCCATTATTAATTAAACGAGTTTGTAATCAGTGCAAACGCTTAAGCTAATGCTAGTGAGTGATGGACAATATTATCAATAGGGATAATGTTGTTTAGCAGCCAAATGCAATTCGATTCTGACAGGTAGTCAGTTATAATGTCAATTATAACTGTTTCAAAATGTCAAGCATAAGTAAAGAAAACCCAGGCAGAACAGTTATTCTTGAAAACTGCATGGCATTTTTAAGAAGAGCTATTGCCTTTTTAAATTTCAGCAGCATTAAAGCACAGAACAACTGCTCAGTCACCAAGTGTGCTGGTTTTTGAACATTCTTGATGGTTTTGAACTGTGGAGATGTTTATATGTCTTGCTGAAACATATCATAACATACATTTCTTCCAGTTAGTTGCTAAGTGCCATATTTTGGAAGCACAATCTGAAAGTGAACTCACAAGACATAATCACCATCTGTATTTTTCCTGTACTTAAACAGAAAAAAAAATCCTTTCCATACTGCAACTACAATCATTAATGTTACATAGCAGTAATGGGTCCTTCTTGCACTTTTTAGTTTTCTCCCCTGCAAGCTATTACAATTCTCAGAACTTAATGAAAGAAAATACTAATCCACTTTAAATGAAACAATGGGTTACAAAAGAGGTGTGAAAGTAACCTTCTCCACATTTGCAAGCACTTTGACACAAAGCAAACAAACACAACACCTGGTGGATAACTCCAAGTCAAACCCAAAGGTACAGATTAAGCTGAAAATAGCTTTTGCCAATTCTATGCTTTGCTTTGCAGAACACTGCTGCTTCCTGTAGCCCGTTCACAAAAGTGGGTGAGAAAAGAATGAGACTATTATCTGTGGGGTTTTCAGTAATGAAATGTGTCCTTGGCTTGTTGTAACATGTCAGCTGAAAGTTGTAGAGAAGGTGTGAAGAAATGAACAGTTTTCTTACCATTAACATAGATGTTTTTCTTCTAAGGAGCATGAAATCGTCATAGCACTTTATAACTCAAGAAAGATCTGATGAACTCTAGGGCTTTAAACAATATAAAAGACAGGTAGCTAAATTGGGACTTGCACTGAAGTTCAGTATCTTAGTCAAGAACCATCATCTAAAAATTCTATCTTTACATGCCTTTCTTACCACTGTTTTAAAGTTCCCAAGCAATCCATTCTTTTCAGAGTAAGGAAGCTCAATATTTTTCTTATACTCCAATTGCTTTAGTTCTGATCCTGATCCCTCATCCAGCTGCTTGAGTGAATAATTACAACTGGTAACATTTTTAAACTGTTTTTTTCTGCTTTTAGTCTGAGCCAACAGCTTTTACATGCGGTTAGATTCAGCACTTTTCCAGGTGTGGAAGTTCCATATCATGTATCCTTTTGTTATCTTAGAGGATTAAACGTCTGTTCAACACTTCCCTGAGGAAAACAATACTTGTTAGGAAATGATCAGTTTTAAACATGATGTTCGTGTGTGGATTTCTTTAAAGTTTGTGTTCAATGCAGAAAGGAATTCAAAATTTGTGAGCTGAGAGGACAGGACAGGAATACTCCTTTATGTAGCCTTTGCCTTAGAGTGTGTGACTAGAATGGAAGTAAGGAATTTTACTGATGGACTACTTATGGAGTTTCCTCACTCTTAGGATATTTCTCCACCTACTAGGTTACCTGTAAGGAGTCCTGCTACCTCTGGTGTTGTTTCTGATGCAGTGAATTTGTAAAAAATTTATCAGAATTTGAGAGCTCCAGCATGGAAATATTTTGCATTCACATTTATCTATAGATGTGCATAAGGCAATATGTTCAAGGACACTACAGAGATTAGTCCTAGTCCTTCAAGAATAAAGGTAAATAAATTGCAATGAGAGCCAGTCAGAGCAATCTGCTCTGGAAAGTGAGTAAAAATGATTGTGCCATCCCAAGGACAGTAACTTACAGATTTCAGTCTTGTTGTTTTGCAGCAACATTGGGTATTGTAATAGAAACGCAACACAAAATAATTTACACACAGTTTTTAAGATGTGGTGTGTTGGAAGTTGTGTGAAGTTGAGATGAACCAGTAGAGATAGGAAAGCTAGATCAGGGACATTTTAGGGTCAGAAAATCTCTTTTACTCATCTACATGGCTCTTCTTTAGGTCCTTTCAATTTGGGCCCTTTCTGGGGGACACCTTTCTTGGTTCTATCATACCTGTGAAGGGGAGCAAACAACATAAGTAGATACAGGGTTAAAGAATAGAATTATTTCCCTATAATCCTGTGAGTGTAATCTAAATCACACAGAGAAGGGGACTTTAGACACATCTGACTCCTCAACACTTCTCTGTTGTTTAACAGCAGGTTGCCCTTCTGTCTTCTTGGTATTTTAGGTCTTTTTTCTCAACTGATTAGCCCTCCACATGCACGACAAAGAAAACCCTTACACTAGGTTCTGTTATTTCCCTGAGGTCCAGATAGCCTTTCAGTACATCTTTTACTACATATGCTGTAGTATTCTAAAGAAAAAGAATTTTATGGTGTGCAGGAGTTTCTTTGTCCAGATTCCTATGAAGTAACCAAGATATTGAATAATAAGTATTCCAATGCTCTCAGTGCCCTACACTTATTGACAGAACAACTTATTTTCACTACCGCAGAAGAACCCTACTCCTAAAATATCTGTGAAACCAGTAAAAGAGAAATCAACAGATTAACATCTATTAGGACTAAGTAAAGTATATAATAAATACATAAAGAGACAAAGCGTTTCTCTGGACAGTCTTCTAAAAAAGGAAAGAAAGAACAGAAATAGAAATGTAAATAGAAAGAAATAGAAATAGAAATAAGAAATAGAAATAGAAATAGAAATAGATAGAAATAGAAATAGAAATAGGCTACCCTTACAAAGAATAGAAAATTCCTTATCAGACTTTTTACTGATTCTTTTCTTGGCCTTTTATGGAAAGAAAACAATAGCATAATATAGAAACTTTAAAAGTCTCTACAGATTCTTTTCTACATTGTTTTTTAGAAAATTTAAAGTGTACATAGTACTGTAATAAGTTTATGTCTTCCTGTCATCTAGCCAGAAGGAATCATTATAAAATCCCATTCATTTTTCCAATCAGGTTAGGAAATTTAATTAAGAATTCCAGGGAAATTTACCTTAATACTGGCTACTGTGGTGTAGCCCTTATTTCCTGGACAGCTGTTATTGTTTTCTCTGCACTATTACAATACTTCTGTTTATCAACCTAGGAGAGCACAAATGCATTCATATATACAAAAAGTACATATTTTTTAAAAAATAGAACATTTCTGAAGATAAATATTTGGCAGCTGGTGACCAATTAGATCTCAGCATGAACACTGAGTGTGGTACAATGTTTCCAGACATGTCTTATTGGTAAATTTAATTGAGATTTAATAGTTTGGGGATTTTTCTTTATTGAAGGTGATAAGAAGCTGAAGTTAGGACATTTCATCATTCTATTGATCTCTGACCCAATAATCTATCCAGGTGAACATTTGCATAAAATGGCTGCAGAGTTATCTAGCTATCCTTGCATCAATCTCAGCTACCACTTTTGGACAAATTCAGTCCAGAAGCTTTTCCTTGATATGAGTCTTTGCTTCTGCATTTAACCCTCTTGAGTAAAATAAACTCATTGATATTATCTTGGCCTTTAGTGGACACTTAACAGCACTGCAAAACTTTGCTTTGTGGCACAGATTGGCAGCCTGATGAAGAGAAACCCAGAGCAAGAACAGCAGGAGTGTTGGAAGGTCAGGATTTGTACTGGCTAGCTGTGCTGGAGAGCTTGTGCAGCACACTTGCATAATTTGCTGTGGAAATTACTCAGTTCTCACAAATATTTTGAAAATAAAAAGGATGTCTGGATACTAGAGGATTTACAAGAAATATTCACTAATCTCATGCTTTGAGATTCAGGTTTGCAGAATACTGGTTGAATAAAGGGATTTTACTCATTAAACCCAGGGAACAGACTTTGAATAGAAATGTGAGAGCTTTTTGTTCTGACTGTATAAAATCAGGGTGAATGGAACGTGTTTCCAACTTGAAATCTTGTTGCGTGTAGTAATAATAATAAAATAAAAGAATAATAATGTAATAAAGAAATTAGGACTTTTGTTCAATAATTTTGTTAAAACATCAATAGCAAGGAAAATTTAGAAGGAATGGAATGAGAGAGTGAAAAAGTTAGCTTATAGCTTTTTGCTTATACAGAGATTGCTTCTGGAAACTAAGGTAGGCTTTTTAAAGCTAGCATGGTGCATTATTCAGTATTCTCTCCAGGATCTAACCTGGACAAAACTAATATAGAGTATTGAGAACAACTGGGAAGGAATTGGATGAAATTGAGGCATATATTGCTGTGAGATGCTATGAAGGACAAAATATGAATTAACTCAGAAAAGTGATAGGCAAAATAGTAAAAAAATTTTCAATTCCATTGTCTGGATAAAACTCCAGATCTTAACCGACTGATTACCTGAAGGTCTAGCATCAGTCACGGGGAATGTTTTTATTTCCCATTCTGTATAAATTTTGCTTATTCATTTGTTCCTGACCACTATAAGAGAAAGGATACTAGGCTATATGGATTTTTGATGTGACCAAATATGACAGTTCTTATGTTTTCTGTTACTCTTTGCCTTCATATCAGGGAGCTTCCTAGTTAAGTTAGTTCTGATTTCTTGTTTGTTTGTGACTATCTACAGATATCTTTCAAATCACAGGTACCACAATGTATTCATATATTCAAGGCAATTTACTCTGCTTATTTTGGGGTGGTAGGGCAATCATATTTCCCCCAAATAGCTGAATGAATAGTAGAGTGGTAACTCAAGGAGGATTTTCAAATTATTTCGATATATTTTTCCATTACCAGCAACAGATTATAACCTACAACAAGAAAAGCATCTAAAGATTTCTAAGCATCAAAATTATACCATCAAGCCCTAATAGGATTCCTTGGTCATTAATTAATCTACCCAGCTCTTTGCCAAATGAAGCATGATCCCAGTTTGTTCTGCAGCAGAGCTTGGAAAGGAAGGCATAGCCAATATGTTGTTAGTGGGATAGAAGATGAAATATGGTGAAGATTATGGGCATTGTTTCAGTCTTTGTGACAATTTGTAATTCAAAATTTCCTCTACAATTATATAATCTCTCCTGTGTACTGCAGCAGGCTCAGCCTTTCTCTTCTTTCTCCTTGTTTACAGTTTATCTGTATATATTTAGAAATAAAATTTGGAATTTCAACCCTCTGTTTAAGAGAAAAAGTGAGCTGTTATTCTAACTAGTTCTTGTACAGGTATTTGCTTCGAAAAACGTTTTAGACCATTTACTTTTTAAAGTTTTTATTTATCACAGAGCAATTTCAGAAAGAATTAATTATGTGGTATTAAAAAATAATAAGTAGGAGCCACACCACAGATGCTGTATGAAAACCACTTCCCTAAGGGCAGACCTTTCCTCAGACTCAGCAGCAGTGAGCATTTCACATTTGCCCATTTATGGAGGATTATGAAATTGTTTCTGTGCATCTGACTTTCACAAAAACTTTTCTCAGAGGCTGGAATTTTTACCTTCTTCTACAGCCTTGAAAGTAGCTTGCCCAGATGGTCCTAGCAGTCATATCTCACCTGATCAATCCCCTAGCACTAGAGCAGCCATGGCAATTGGTCTACCCTGGTTTTGCCTGAAAAATAGAGTTCTCTAATTTTCTAAGGACTGAAAATAGGTTTTTTCTACCTAAAATCTGAATAGAAGTAATTAAGGGAAATGTAACACTCTGTGAAATATAAGAAGTAAACTTTCTGGCCCTCAACCCTTTTGCTCAGTGTTTTGGGGAAAACACAGAGCAGAGCAAAGTTTTTGTTTGTTTATTCTCAGGTACAGATACTTTACACAAGCAAAAGCAAAAATTGTTATTTTGGGATAAGTAAAATGAAATAGAGTTATGGGGCACCCGAAGTGTCAGCATATTAAATCCTTCTGTTTATTGTGCAGATGGAGGAGAATACTTTTCACTACTTGACCTTTTAGATTCCTAATTTAAGAGTTTGTTAAACAGTCATCGTAAGTAGAAAGTGCCTCTGAGAGCCCATGGTGAAAACCACTGGTGAGACAAAATATATTTATTCAATCATCATAGCTTATATTGGATATCAGGGCTGGAAACCATAGCTTGAAGAAATGCCAAAAGGAGAGAAGTATATTTATTTTAAATATTTATATATGCCAGGGGTTCACTGCAGGCATAATATTCTTCTGTGGGAGTGGAAAGGAAAACTGTACATTATGTATTCCAACCCTTTCACTCTGAGAAATTGTAAACCCCTGTTAGATCTCTGGCTTAAGCATATGGAAACAATACAGACAAGGCCTTGTTTGAAGACAACTGTGTCCCACATTATGTAATGGCACAGGAAGGTTGCCTGTTAGAGACTCTTGTATACGTTCTGACTACTGGGCATATACAAAACATAGCAATAAAATACAAAATTATTTAATTTGAGGAATTTTTGTCCTTTTATGTGATTTCGAGGTGCATGTACTTTTTTTATGCTGATGGTTTCCCTAGGTGTTGTTACAATTTGAAGCAAAAAAAAAAATCCCTTCTTTTCTGAGAATACATATTCATTTTCAAATAAAACTGCATCTAATTTTGAGGAAAAAAATAACTCTTTTGGGGGGCAAAATTACTGTAAAATTTTCAATTTTTCTAATTCTGTAGTAATAAACCTGTAATAAAACTGAGCAAATTTGCGAATGATAGAACACCACATAGTCCACTTTGCAAGACAAGCTTAATAAAGAAAATAATGTACAACTTTATCCATTACATTAGATAAAAGAGATATGAAAACAGACTTGAAGTAGACCATGTCTTGTACACTCTACAAGAAGTGAACTATGCCTGATGGTTCATTTTATACAGTCAAAAATCCAGCAAGGTTAGTGATTACCTATTGATTCTTTATAGAGGCCCTCATTGAAAATGCTGTATGGCTGAGGATAGTGTGCATGCTTATGATCAGAATAGGATTTATACTTGCAACTGCTATTATTCCAGCCCCAGTTGTCTGAAAATCATTCTATTCCACTAAAATGAGTATTTCCTTTCTTATGTCAGGACAAGGTTTTGTGTCTCACTGATTTATTCTTCAATGGTTTTTCTGTATGTACCACACAAAGGTCTCACATGGTACAGTTAGCATTTTTAAGTGCTGTGTCTGCGTACTCATGTTTAGTTCTCATGGGTTTAATTGTATGCATGGGGAGTTTTTTACTTTCTTTGTGGAGTCTGAAGAGATGAAGCAAGAGATTTTATATTGCTTGTGGAATGCTTTTTGCATCTTTTAAACAATGGTGATATGCATTACTGGAAGAGTTGTCATTTCCACTTGTAATCGATTTGCATGGCTGCCATGGTGTAACATGTAAAATCACAACAGCAGGGAAATATGGGAACAGGCCAGTCACTACTGTGCTTAATCTGGGATTGTTTTTTCATCATATTTTAAAGTTTAAGTTGCACTTGTCAGTTAGGATCATGGACTGTCTGATCCACTAACTACCCCCAAGCTTTTCACTTTCTAGAGGTTCTTGGCATTGTTGCAGTATGGTGAATTTACTGGAGGACATTCTTGCCCTTCAGGGTTATGAAGATTGCAGGAAACCCCTCCTTGGTTATTCTTGTTGAGGGTTAAAAAAGAGTTCCAGTGTACTTTAAATACCTTGAAAGAGGAGTGGATGTGGATCACTGGCAATGTTGCTGCTGCTGACATGTCAGTCACTCCACAAAGTTTCCTGCCTTGTTCCAAATGTCATCCTATTTCCCACACATTCTTAAATACCCACACTGATCCTGCACTTTTCAATACTGAGTCAGACTGACATAGTTTTTCCTGAATATGCAGTTCTAATGTCTCTGACTCCCTGCTACATTGAATCTCATTTTGGCATGTAATAATGTAATGTCAATCTACTTCATATCACTTGCTAGTTCCACTTTAGGGGATGCACAGCTAACAATAATGTTGATAATAGCAAGCTGTCCATACAAGGCAGATTAAAGAAGATGTAAACTATTTATATACATCTTCTTTAGTTGTATGATTTCTTACCAGTTGTATGAAATCTTACCAGAACTCTTACTAGTTCTTCCTAGCCAGAACTCAGACACTCCCAGTAATTTGGCAGAAAAATGGGGAGGAAAAGATGAGAGATGAGTATTGCAAAACATTCCATTTTCCTGACTTTATTTAAGTATAAAAATTCTCTGAAGGAACAAATGAAATAAAGTGATCCAATCAATGCTGGAATGTTTATGATTTATTTATGACTTTCACTAATGTTTTAGACAGGTCCCAAGTCCTCTGGCAATGGAATTATTGGAAACAACACATAGATAACATGGTTTCAGTCAAGCATATTTTCACTGCCAGGTAGCACCGACTTTCATTCCCCTCAAAGCTCCGTGTTTGCATTTGAGTTTCTGCCCCACAGCTGAAAACTGTGGGTGCACCATCATAGCTGGCTTTTTGCTGATGGTCTAGCTGGGTGAGTTTATGCTGGCTCAGGATAACCAGTTATTCCCTTCTCTGGAGCCTAGTCTTTAGGAGTTGTATGATACAATCCAATAACCTCAGCTTTCCCCTTGCAGGGAAAGCAAACTTGGTGTCTCCTAAAGCATTGCACCAAGGTACAGAAAGAGGCAGGGCAGATGGGAGTAGCTGGAGTTTTCCAGGCACTTGGAGACATCTGGTTCTTCCATTGCCAAGCTCCTTGGATCAGCCTGATGGGAGTTTGGGAACCTGATGCTCGGGTGGGAAGCTGAGCACTCCCCTCTGGGAGGGCCACAGGGAGGGGACCAGGAGGCAATCGGAGTTGGCTGAGAGGTGACCAAAGGAGGAGGAAGCAGCACTGGATCGTTCCTGATTTCCTAGCAATATGTGACTGTCCTTCCAAAACATTACAGACAATAGATGGAAATGGAAAGAAAACCCAGGAGCTCAGCATTACCATTTTGCTAATTCACGCTTTGCTTTTGTCTTGCTCTCTATGTATAAACAGAAAAAAATTCAAGGTATAAACAGATTTTTATGTAGTTTATGTAGTAATGCAACGTGCCTTTTTCTCATCTGAATAGTTTTAATGTAAAAGTGATGACATCCTTACAAGAATAGAAGTAAAAATCCAGAAACATAGAGGTGACATACAAAATATCCTTCAGGACAGGAGTCGAGGAAGGGAAGAGAAAAAACTAAAAACTAAATTTTTTTCCAATGAAAGGAAGAAACAAACATAATATTTGAAATATATTTTTTTTAATTTCATTTTTTTTAAATTAATTTACTTTGAATGCTTAAAAAATTAGGTACAAAATATTAAAAATAAAAGCAAATTTTAAAATTCTGTTGACTCATTAAACAAGCAGTTTTATTGTGTTCAGGACATACATTATTGAGATTCTAAAATCCCTGCATTTTACAAACTCATCCATTGCACAAGTCCCCACAAAGAAGTTAAAGATGAACTGCGAAGCACATTTCTTAGGTTCAGCAAACCAAAAGATTTGGACCAGAAGGAAGCTCTAGAGTTGAGGGCACTGAAAGGAGTTTCCTCTTCTGACCTCCTCTGATTGAAGTGCAGAATCACACAAAAAGAAACACAGTCACCCACATAAGCAAATATCAGTTACTGTGTCTGTGAAATTTGATACCAGCACTCTAAACAGCAACTAGAAAAATTAGTGGCATCCACTGCAGAGCAGGTAAATTTGTTAAATGGAAATGATGACAAATACTTGCAGAAGTCCGGTGCTTCCAAATGATGAGAGGCAATTTCATGCCAAGTGCACTACAACAATCTAGTTACAAGGTGGCCAAGACATTGGTACTGTGTATCTCAAAGAATGCTGTGCAGTCATCTCACCCAAGAAAATGAATGAGCATACAATGAAAGAGCTAAGGTAGTTTTCCGGAAGCATTAGGAATTTAGGACCCCTAAAACTACCTGGGAATTGTCAGTACAAAATTATATATGTGAAAGCCAAAAAAATACTCTTAAAACTGTCAAGTTCTCTCTAACCCATCTCCGTGTTTGAATTTGTAATTTTGATTTGGTTGATTTTTTTTTTTTAAATGAGACACCATTAAAAAATCAGGAGGCAAAATCAGGAAAAAACTACCCAAATACCTGGTAGAAATTACTTGTTTCCCTTTCCTTTCCCATCTCCTCCCTCCTCCAAATAATTGTCAACCTTTTGAACAATCTTCCCTCCTGTGTGACCTGTGCTTCTTTTTCTCTTTTCCTCATCCATGTCCTCTGTTGTTTTTCATAATATGAGTTTTGATCCTACCCCACGAACTGGGAAGTTGCACACAGTTTCAAGGTAATTAAGAAGGATGTGGATGATCTGAGCTAGAGCAGACATGGTAACAAAATACAGAAAAAAATTAAAATAAAAGAAGTTAAATAGACCCAAGAAAAGGAGGTGGGAAAAGAGGTAAAACATAAGCATTGAATAACTGCAAAAAATATTATTGTCAAAATCTGTAACATTTCTGTCTAGTTTCATATGTGAGCCAATGGGAACTCCTCTCTCTTCTCCGTCCTTCCTCATTGCAAATAGTTGTGAAAATCAATAACAGAGAGAGATAGAAAATCCAATTTTAGTTATGATTTTCTCAATTCCTTCTGTTAGAATCTATGCCTGTCTTCATGCTGGTTGGTGGCTGGGAGAAGTGGAGATTACAATCATGCAGAGAACAGAACAGAGTGTTAATTAAGACTTAACAAAAGGGTGTTTAATTAATATTTGGCACTGTTTTCCTTTGAATTTGTTTGGAATCAGTATTTTGTAAAAGACACCAGTCTTTAAGATAAAATAGCTCAGGAGATTAATGCTCATTTCTTGCTACCACGTCTTTGTATAAATTCATGTTGTTATTTGAAAAGTCATAATACAAAATATAGAGTGAAAGAGCGATGAGACAATCAAATGATACTTACCATGCTTGTTCTCAATCAAATTGTTTCAGATATTAAGTTCACTTTTTTTGTAATGATATAAAAATATCAGGAGTGATAAGAATATTTCAAGTCCCATATACTGGGATATGGATAAAGGCCTACCAAATGACTAGCAGGCTTTAAAAGGCAAGAGGTAGAAAAACAATAAAACAAGTGTTGGATTGGGCTGGTAATACCTTGGTTGACACTGAACCCTTGAGTTATTTTGAGCTGATGCTGATATTTTCATAATGTATTCATGTGGGAGAAATTGTGACATCTTTCAAGGTCAGTGGCATTTTATAATGTTTTACCAGAACCGGTTACCACCCCAGTAACTACTTTCATATTCTCCTTTCTCTATGCCTCCCTGGTGCTAGTGTCCCCCGGTTGCATGCATGGGTAAAATCCTCACCCTGCTTTTGCATGTGAGGTGACAGCTGTAACTACCTCTCTGGTGCTCACCATTCCAACGTTATCCTTGCCACTGTAGCCTCCAAATTCTGCCACTGCAGTTCATTCAATGTGGGATTACCCTTGAAGGCCTTTCAGAAGCTACAGCTGTTGAGCTATGCAGAGTCCAGGTTGCTTGGTGATGATAGCCATAGAGAGAATATTAAGCTTCACTGGTTCCAGGTTTGCTTTTGAGATGCTGCTGTGGTCTACAAATGGCTTCTAGGCTTGAGTACATGGTGTCTGAGAGCCTCCACCCTCCCTGTGCACTGCTGTCACAATTAGGGACAGCTCCCCATCAGGACACAATTTCATGCAGCTCTCCTTTATCAGTGACCACACATAACTTTGAATACCTTCATTTTACACGGGTACCACCATATATGTGCCCTAAAAGCTAATTCCAAATTATAATAACATGAGTTGTAATTATTGTGCTCAGAGGAAGAAACGCATTGTTGATATTGGTTTTCTTTTCTAAGCTATGTGTGTTTGTTAAACTATGCCCTAAGGATGTTTGAATTCTAGTGCTACAAAGTATAAGCTGGTCAATGCTTACAAACAGGAAAACTCATGTTAGTACTGCTAATCTTCATGAATTTGGCTGTTATCTTAAACATAGTGTTCTTAGACATATGAACAAGGCTGAAAGGAGATAGCAGTTAGTGATGCAGACAAATTGCTTTATGGATATTAGATTTGGAAATATATTTTTGCATCCTTGGATTATACTGATAATTTAAAAAAAAAGTCCTCAAAACTTAATACGGTCAGGCAAACCTTCAGATTTCAAATCACATCTGGGTATTGATTTCAAGTTTAAAACTAGTCCATGTTTTGATACTAATTTAGGAACTATTACACTTGAAAAACAACAAATTGGGTAGAAGTACCCCTGGAGTCCTAGTCTGCTTATTTAACTAGGCACTCATGCATTCCTGCCAAATCTGGTTTTCATGAAAGTCAATTTATTTGTTCGTTATGTGATATTTGAAACCATTCAAGCAATTCCAAGATGGGATTAAAGTCTCTGCTGAAAAGTTTCACTGACTGGAATATTTTGGCCATTTTTGAAGGCAGTGAGGGATATGGTGATAGGGTGTGAAAATGTCCTGGAATATTAAAGCCACATTATTGATAAATTTGGAGTTTACTTGTGTTGACACATTATAGGGATATTTTTTTAGCAGGAATGTGTCTGGCTTATTTAGAACCTGTGGATCTGGAAGACTGAAATTTAAGCCATTTTCAAAAGAAAATTATCTGATAACATTAGCTCTGTTCCCTTGCCGAACAACATTCCATTTAGCATCTGAAATGGGACTTATTAACAATCATGTAAACCAATTAGTCTCAATTTATAACTATTAGGGGTGTTATTCATCACCACATGGCTTTATGGAACTGTGGTTCCTTTTGACATTAGGCAGATTAAATAACAAATATGGCCTGGGGTGCTAAACAGAAACGTGAATCTAAAATAGATTTATGCTTCTGAAAACAGATAATTTTGAAATCTCATACTTCTTACGCATTCAAGAGATATTCTAGACTCGAAAACCAAAATATATCTGAGTCCAAAAGTATAGACAAAAGCTAGATTAATAGTTTCATAATGTTTAAGATCAGAGGGTTATCCAGATCATCTGAATGTTGTCTAAATCACGGGACATTCACTCAACTACCAATATACTGATCCTAACAGCAGTAATAGGAGGAAAACTTGCATCTTCAGAATAATAATTTTTGCTTTGTTTATGGAGACTGTTTCTACCATCAGCCCTGGAAACCAATTAATCTTATTCTGGGATGTTTCTACTTAATGAATCAGGGTTCTTTTCACACTAGAAGGTACAATAAAACACTTTATAAATACCTGCCAAATTAGGTTGAGAACCTGTCCCTATCTTGATCTAGTGGTCAGATTGATTCTGATTCATTTAGATTTTACTAGAAAACCTGGAAACAAATTGCCAAAATACTTCTGCCTGAAAATTATTTTAAAAATTATTTTTAAAATAATTTTAAAAACAAATGTTTTGTATACTGTATCAATTTCAGTGTTTTAGAGAAGATGTTAAGGACTACAAAACTATTTACTTTACTTTTGTAATAGTTATTTGTATTCAGTATAGTATCCAAAATTTCAGGTATTTTTCTGTTTAATTTATTGACATGAGATTTTTTCATTTGAAACATGCATATAGAGGTATGTTTGGAAAATGCTTTTTAATTTTTATGAATTGTATTAATCTGATTTTTTTTTTCTAAAACCATCATATTTTCACAAACCTGAGTACACTGTTCATATAATAGTGACATATTACTAAAGAGTTTTGAATACAGATTTTGATGTAGGCTTCGACCATTTCTTCAAAATGTTTATTCATTTTAAAAACATTTTTCCTGAGTTTCAAAGGCATCAATCGCAGTAAATTATAATTTAATCACTGTAATTTAGTCTACCCAAAGCTTGTTGATGAAAATTATGAGATAAATGGAAGATTTCTAAATATAATTGCATGTGAAGTTCACAAACATGATGTTCTGAAGTGATGGATTCATGTGGAATAAATGAAAACTGTGGAAATTTTTTATTGTTTTCCAATTGGAATGTAGGTATACATTTTAAAGATTTTTAAGATATCAGGATTAGGCCTAATTCCACCAATAAATATTATGTATGCAAACAAAACGTCTCAGATGAAGAAAAGGGACACTAAGAACTAAAACAGTGAATTCTGATGGTCTGAAAAAGTAAAAGTAAAGACTAGGTTTTTAATACAAAATTCTATGTATTAGAGTGATATATGTAAAAAACAACTTAAAACTTGACAGGAGCAGGCTCTGAGAGAATTTTACCTTTGCTGGTATGAAGTAGTAAACATTTATTTATTCCCACCAGATTCCAAAAAGTCTTGCGGTAATTGTCTTCCTACTTTGCTTTTTATTACAAATGGGACCCCTCGAATAGATACAAAAATACATTTTTGTTTTGTGGGTTGTAAGATGATGTATTAATTTACAATAGCACAGACAAGAAAGAATCTCATCGGGAGTTCTAATTTTATTTAGTGCTATGTCAGAGCAGCCTCATTTACTTTAGCTCCTAGTTGACTCGAAGGGAAAGGAAATCAAATGACAGTATTTTTCAATAAATGGTGTATGACATGCTGTGAAGGACAAAGAGCATGGCCAGCATGGCTGAAGCAAGAGGAGAATATGAGGGCAGGATGGAAAGCAGCAGAGTATGGATACAGGCAGCTGAATCACTAGGGTGCTGGAGAGCCTCCCAATAGCTCAGCTCCTCATACATGCTTTTTAAGAGGACATCACATCTTCCCCACACAAAAATGTAGGTACAGCATATATGACCTCTAACTAGAAAATTCCTTCAGATACATCAGTACTGATGTCTCTTTCAAGTTTTCCACACAGACACACAAAAAGTGTAAATCTGGAAACTGTAATTTTTTAAATGTCCATCTATATAAAGAGAAATCACAAACAGCCACATGCATTTCTCTGTATACTAGTTCATACTTCATCAATGCAAAAAATATCTAAAATACCTTGAAATGAATATTTTTTAACCTGTATCTCCATATGGTTTTATTCCTTGTAACTTAAGCAACTTTGGATCTAGGAACTAGAGGTAAAATTACAGTGACAAGTTAATGCCTGGTGGATTCAAATCACGTTGGAAGTTTCTTTTAACTAGGGTGTCCAAAGATAGCTTTTTCATATTTTTTCCTCCTTTGTATTGTATATTTTTCCTTGAATACTGAATTTTATTTTCACATTAGTGTTTTTCAGATAATTTTCCCAAGTAGTGCCACTTACAGTTATGAAATAGAATAAGGTTTTAATTTCAGGTTTTGTTTTATCCAAAAATAAATTCGGAAGATTAATTGCCTAGGATGGAGGACGATTTCTTAAATCTGTTTTCTGTTCTTTTTTGTCTTCACTGAAAGTGTCATCAAGAACTTTAAAGTATAAGGATAATTTCCATGTTGAATTAACTTTAACTGTAATTACCTCAAAACTAGAAAAATCTGCTGATGAATGAGTTAAAATTTGACTAATTTTTTTTTATTGCTGTTCTCATTTCTACAGTATTTTCATACTACCTACATATATTTTTAGTATCCATTTGATCATGCTGTACAATCAATGTTACAGTATTTCTTACAAAATATTGAACTCTTTTTCTCTACCCCGTTTCTAAATCACTTTCTATCAGAAGTTTCCAGTTTCCTATGCTATATAAATATACAGAAGTACCCTGAACAAGTCATCTTTTAAGCCAGAAATTTTGTCTTGATTTAGAGAGAGTATCTGTTTGTCTATAATCTCTATCCATTTGAATGCATAATGCAGACAAGGCAAGGATTCTCAGATGTCTAGAGTACCAAGGCATGCTGGATATATTCTACATGTCAGTTGAGTTTAAGATTTGGCATGTGTGATATTTACTGTGTGAGAACTGACCCTTCGTCTGCAATACCCTACACAGTAGTGCAACACCTTCCCATGTCTTTCCAAATAACTGTACATCCAGGAGGTGTGCAAAGGCCAGAAAGAGCTTGCAGAGAGTTCCAAGTTCCTTTGGAAGAGTTTGTGTCTACTTCCTTTTTAGCTAGTAGACTTAAGAGAAAACCAGACTTTCAGGGTGAATAATATTCTTTAAGGTCTTAGTAATGGAAAATAAATGAAGACATTGATGATTAACTATTTCATTTTAGTTGACATCTGACAACTATTTCAACAGGACTGACTGTAAACTCTTTGTTCTGTGAGGGATGCCATCAACTTGAAATGGTTTTGGTAGGGTTTCTACAGCTTTCCCTCTTTCTAGTGTCTAGCCATAGTTCATCAATCTCTTAGATGGACTGAGATGGAGTCAGCTACTCTTCAAAAGTTCCACCATCACTGTAATGCCTATGAAATAGTTGGTTTTGGCATATAGAAGTGTGGGAAACTGATAAAGAAATTGAATGAATGCATTAATAATATTTAAACCCTTGCATTTCCTCTAATAGTTTTCTTGTAGACACTTAATGCTATTGGTACAAATCTGACTTTCCATCAGGCATAAATGGAAAACACCATTTCACTGTCTCACTTTTCAAAATGCATGGGAACTTATTTCTCTGAACAGAGTCACTGTAAAGGAGGAAAGCATAGTCTTTTACCATCTTTCAAAGTCATTATGTGTTGAGATGTGTCAATGACATCACAACTCGACATGGTTTAGGAATGGTACTTGCCAGTTTAGTGCTCCCACTGAGACACTTCAAACCCTGTGCTGCTCTCCCACTCTCCCCTCCCCTGTGGCAGGCTGGAGAGGAAGAATTTGGGGCACGATAAGTAAGGAATAGGGATTGAGATAAGAAGAATTAACTGGAAAGAGAAGTAAGAAAATGAACAGAAACAGCAGCAGTATTCATTAAAATGTGTACAAACCACAGAGTAATTCACGTGCAAAATGCTCACTGATGAACTCAACCTGACCCAGCCCAACCACAGCCACTTTACCCCAACTGCTCCCTCCAGCTCTGAACCTGGGTCACCCAACCCCTCCCTCTGACACGTTTACTCGATTGGAAGGAATCCCTTCTTCCCAAAAGACACTCCCTTTCCCCCTGCCCCTGGCAATGAGGTGAGGTTGTATGGAAAATCTCCAGGTACGTGCCATGCCCCCTCTTGGCTTCTGCAAAAATTAACCAGAACCAGGACACAGCTCCATAAAAATAGCTATTTAATTCAGAACACTCTGTCATTATAGCTAATAGACAGTTGGATGTAGTAATCCAATTGCTATAAAATTAAAATGTATTTAAATAAGGCAAATTTATTCTTCTATTTGGGCTGGGCAAGTGTCTTAAAATTAATAGGCAAATATCAGACACTGAAAGCATGCAAAATTAATGTATTCTCAAATTAAGGTTATACCATTTCTTAGGACATACTTGGCTGGTTATTATCAGCTCCATCATCCTCTCTTGTGCTCACTTGTAAACGATCAACCCTCTCCTTTCTCAGGCAAATTAGATGTATTCCTCTCTATAGTGCAGTGATATATTCATGAGATAATGGGACAGCTCTATAGAAACCTGTGCTAACTTCAATGCATCATCCAATCTCATTTTTAAGAACAAAGAAGTACTAATAAGACATAATGACAGACTTTCTCAGATTTATAGTTCAACTGTGCACTTGGAGAGGAAGGATGCCTTTATCCTTAATTTATTTCTTGTCTTCTTTGGAACAAGTATTCCAACCTACCTCTTCAGTTCCCTGTCAGATTCTTTTCAGTTTTCATTTTAGACTATGATGTATTGATGCCATCATTTCAATTCTGTGTGCATATCTTCCCTCTAAATGTGGCAATAAGGAATAATCTAGGAGTATTATTCATATTATAACTCAAATCTGAAGAATTCACTTTATTTTTGACTACTTCCTGCAATATTATTTTTAAGGGATAATTAATACTCATTTGAAGTAGCATAGACTGGCTACTTTAATGTATTTCCTGGACTGTGTCAAGAAAAGCTTAGACAGTTCTGGTAAATCACCAATTATTGCAATCAATAATAGCTTGAGCTGAATAAATTGCAACCATAATATTTTTTCTGATGTTATCTAAGCTATAGATATGAATAATTATATGCTTGAGGTGAAAACTGCAGTTTACTCTTTGGACTTGATCCCAAGGTGAATGACATCAATTAAAAGCCTCTTTTCCCTTATGTTATGCTTCGGAGTAAGCCTAATGACATCAATTGAGATACACATTTCCCTTATATTATGCTTTGGGGCAAGTCTTAAATTATGAAAATGTACTTACTCCAGTTTTAATTTGACAATATTGAGATAAAAATTAGACCTAACATATTAGCAGGCATTCTGCAGTTCTGGGTTGCAGGAACAGGGGGGCACAAATCAGCCATTTGTTACTGCCCAAAAGGTAAGTAGTCTATTCATTATTATTTTTCCCAGGACAAGGAACAAAATAAAAAGACTTTACTAATGTGAGAAATATTATTATTTTTTTTTCAGATAAATAAGAGAAGGTCAAAATAAAACAATGAATTTCAGCTTGGTTGGGTAGTTACACTGGATCATGAACGTGAACTGCATAGTTTGCTTTCAATGGACTTGTCACTCAGTTTTAATTGCTTAACATCTATGAGTGGTCTGAAATTTATATGTATTATAAGTTTAATTTCATATGATAGTGCAACAGTGTTTCCATGTCTTATTATGGGACAGAGTATGACAACATTATCCTTCATAATACAATTATAATTCCTACCTTGGATGCCTTTGTGCTGGTATGCCTCATTTCCTGTATGAGAGAGAGTGTAAAAGCTGCCTCGTCCCAGCTTCATGCACTTTTATACTCTCTGTCCAGCCACAGCATAGGGTCTTTGGGTCTTTTCTGGACTTCACTAATTGCTTCTCCCTCGCAGAAGAAAGGACCTGATTTCACACACCAGTGGGAAGCCTTTGCAGCTGCCTGAACCCATTGTTCTAGTCAGGAGATGCAGCTTCAAAGTTGCCACTTTACAAGTAGCAGGTGTGCAATTTACACTTGTTCCATGTCTTTTTACCTGACAATGTGAAATTGCAAGAACAGGCTCAAGTGGAAACAGGCCCTAAAGGAAAGAGAGGATGCACTTGTGGCTCCTCGTGTGTAGAATGACAAGAAAAACCCTTTTTCCTCTCCTGCCCATATCAAAATGCTGAGGAAGAAATGGACAAGGAAGCAACAGGTTTGGGATTCAACTGTGGGCTGACAGGGTTTCATGTAAGTCCAAAAGGTTTTGGAAATATTTATGGAAGAATTCATGACCTTTACTGTACAGATTATTGCTGTTTGTTTGCATAGCAGTTAAATTAGTAAAGTTATGTCCTAAACTCTTGCTTTGAACCTTGGTTTTCTTCCTGTGCACTTAGGACAGTGAGGCATCTTATGGAGTAATAAATTGGTGTCCAGCTTGAGCCACGGATTGAAATTTAAATTTGAAAAGACTACTTGTCAAAAATAGCTCATCTGCAAAATATATATTTGCTTTTACATTTAGTTATGTTCAGACAATATAGCAAGGGCAGAATAGCAAACAGGAATGTTTCCTTATTCTTGCAGTGAATATTTTCTGGTTCATTTAAACCAGCCTTTGCTAAACCTCTCTCACCAGAGACAGCAGGAATTGAAGTGCATGGACTCCCTTCCCTGGAAGATATTTCTCTGGGCTCTTGGAATGTTGGCACCTGTGGCAACCCAAATCCTGTGGGTCTAAATGTAAACTAAATGGTAACCAACTCTGGGAAATTGAGTCAAGGCTGAATACTACCTAAAGATGACAGCAATAAAGACAATTCTTTCTTATGTAGTTTATTCTCTGAAAGTATTAGTAAAATTCTGTGAAAGTATTAGTAGGCACTTTTATAGGCATTAGTTGGAGGCAGCACCATTTCTTGGCACTAATACTGCTAGAAGTAGAAAGTTTAATCCTAGGATTGACGACTTGTTTGTGTTGAGCTTGAATTTTTAGCAACAAAGTTTAAAAAAACCTCCCATTTCCCATGCTAGCCACAAAGTGTGTGAATCTGCTGAATATCCTTTTTGCTAAATGTAACTCAAACATCTAAACCAGACAATATCTGCCTACAGTGCTTTACATAGGCTACTCAAACTGTTGGGTTATTCTGACTTGCTATGTCTTGATTCCCTTGGTGGGATAAATTTAAAAAAAAATCCCAAAAGATGGTGTTAATATGTGATTTAATCCTTATTTAGGTGATTTTTTTGTGTTTAGTGAATTTATCACAGTTTTTATCCTCTAATAAGATGCTTAAAGAATTTTCCCATATATTTGACTTTATTTGGAAATGAGTGCCTTAAATCCCAGAAGTCCAGATCTCATAAAAAAATACTTACCCACTGTTGTTGGCTGTTGAATGACAAGACTGAGCATATTGTTCATAGGTTGTCATACTTTGCTCTCCTTATTAGTTTCAGTTTTATCTTTTTAATTTCCTGTATGTGCAACAAAAGTCAGAGGATTTGGTGAACACTGATAAAAAGGATTAAATCCTCAGTGGCTGTTGGAGATTCTGCAGTTAGGAAAACTGCAGAGCTGACGCTCGTTCTCACTGACAGCAGTAATATTTGATTTTCTTTCTTAGGATAAATCTGAGTGGTCTACAGAATGGGTGTTGCTGAAACTCAGGTACCAACATCTTTACAGATTTTTACCTGGTTTGGTCATTAATGGTGAAAGCATAGTTACCAAACCCTGTGTTTATCTTGCAAGGCCTTTCAGACTGTGTTCAACTTAGTTCTGCCATAAGTTACAGTCGTGTTATTGTTTCAATCAAAGACTCCTAGCTCAAGAACTACACAAGATACTATAAGGATGATTATGCTGCCTTTTTTTTTTTTTCTTTTTTTTTTGCTTTAAGTTCAAAGTGCTAATATGAGATGTCATTTGTTTACATATCTACACCTGGCACAGTCATTCTGTAGGCATTTCATTCTTTTATTACTTGCAGTAGAGAAAACAGAAACTAAAGATGATATAACAAGCCACATCTGTTGGGACTCATTCAAAACAAATTTATTTTACAGATAGTTAATTACTGATTTCAAACAAGCTTTGGTAAAACTAAATATTTCTCTTAAAAAAAAATTAGAAGATGACAAAAAAGTAAACCAGATTTTGTTCAGGAAGGTCAACAAAGTGATTTACCTAACTTCCAATATGAAAAAAATATATGTCTATCTTATTTGGTTGTCTGGAATACATATATTACAGTTATATTATGAGCATTCCCATGCTGTCTTTATTGAAAATGTATGGTCTTGTATAATAGTGCTGCAATTTTCAATCCAGTCTTTCTGGACTCTGACTCATTCATAGTGTCATATTAACGATTTTTGTATTTATAGCAATGAGTTGAAATAGAATATGGAAAAATTGTGACAGATTATTCTATCATAGTGATAAAATATGAATTCCTGATTAAAAATACAGCTACAGATAAAGGAAGGAAAAAAAAAAGAAAAAAGAAAGCTGAAAGAAGAAAAAAGAGGAAAAAAGAAAAAAAAGAAGAAAAAAAACACAAAAAAGGAAATAAAAAATGAAAAAAATGTTTTAACTACCAATCAATGATCCATTTTAAATGAATTTCAAAATTATTTGCACAAAATTTGAGCTTTTTTTTTTTAAAAAAACCCAATGTTTTAAATTTAAGATATATACCAGTATTACTATATATTTGTTAATGAAGCACGGGATCTTGGCTTCTCCTCAGTCACTTAAGAACTTAAATAGACTTCCTCTGCAGGTTACTTTGGTAGAACTAACCATCATTTCTCCTCCACAGGAGATAACACATGGGTAGCAGAAGATGCCAGGCAGGCAGCAGCTGTAATCGCCCTCCACTATTGCTGCCCAGCCGCTGCCCAGACACAGCAGCGCTGGGGGAACGTGGGTGCTGCCTTTTCACGTGTTCTATCAGGACTCCAAAGGAGCAAGAACAGTCAGATCCTCCTCAGATCTGCTACCACTGAGATGTTTCTTCACACATTAAACATACTTAGGCATTGTAAAATGCTAAAGATGAACGACGACCGTTCAAAAACAAATTCTGTGATTGGAAAACCTGAAAAGCTTTTATTTTTATTGTGCAAATGGTCTTAAATGTTTGCAATAAACCCAGATGTATTATCAACTTGATATTCAGGCCAGGGTAAAGCAAACACTTGTGATGGTCTGAGCAAGCCATGAAGATATTTATAATTTTAAAATCAAAATTGTATGGTAATTTAATTTTGTGTTGTTTTGGCTCAAAACTAAGTGGAACTTAATAAGTATTACTGAATTTGATAAACCCACCAAAATCAAGGACATAAGTTGTATCTGAATGCTTTTGAAAATAACTAATTCCATTAATTCTGAAACTAATCTGTGTTTAAAAGGATTTGGCACAGAAGGAGCTATACCTCCAATTGTCTTAAATGAAGCAAATAAAAAATCTGCCTAATCTCTTGCTTGAAGACACACCTTTGATTGACTATTGTCTTCCATTTTTTCATTAGAGAAATATAAATACTATCCTAGTGAAATTATCATCCTGGTCTCTTATGCTCTTCCTATAATCATACTTCATATATCATAATATAGATTTATAAAGCACTTTATTTGATTGAAGTTTTCCCAGTCTAAATAGTTATCACTCTATTTTTGACATAAACACCAGAACTAATATATTTATTTTCACTGTATATAGAAGTACATAAAATGCCCCTCAGAAAAGGGGTATCTGCAATTCTAAGCAATTTGCATCAATAAAACACTGTAAAGTCTACATTCACATATAATATGCAATAAAAAAATGCAGTTAATTTATTCATTTAGACCAAAACATCTATAATTTCTATTCTATTAGACATTTGCTTTCAAAGGAGTGCAAGATAGAAAATAAAATAGAACCTTACAATAAATCTTTCATCCATAGTTATTATGAAAAGATACAGGGAAGACCATGAAGCTGATGACAGGGCTGGAACACCTCTCCTATGTAGATAGCTGAGAGAATTGCATTGCTCAGCCTGGAGAAAAGAAGGCTCTGCAGAGACCTTTTTGCAACCTTTCAGTTCCTAAAGGAGACCTACAAGAAAGATAGAGAGGGACTTTTTACCAGGATGTAGTGACAGCACAAGGGAGAATGGCTTTAAACTGATGGAGGGTAGGTTTAGATTAGATAGAAGGAAGAAATTCTTCCCTCTGAGGGTGGTGAGGCACTGGAGCAGGTTACAGAGAAGCTGTGGATGCCCCATCCCTGCAAGTATTAAAGGCCAGCTTGGATGGGGCTTTGAGCAACCTGGTCTAATAAAAGGTGTCCCTGCCCTAGGTGATCTTTAAGGTCTCTTTCAATCCCATAATATTCTATGGTTCTATGATTAATAACTCCATTGTATTACCCTTTATTATCCTTGGTAAATGTTTCTTCACACAACACTCTTTTAACAAATCTATTATGTTTAATTACTATATTTCTTGTTCTAAGTTATCTTTTGGGGATAATTTAAGATTGATATTTTCAAATTTTCCATTAATTTGTGGTGTTTTTTCCTTGTTTCCTTCTTCTTCCTGTTATAATTTTTCCTTGAGTGCCTTTATTAATACAATATCTCACTGCGCTGTCCATAAAAATTTTTTCTTTGCTAGTTTCAAATTTAATGAAACTTAATTTAAGCCTTGCTCACATCAATGTAGCTCACTGTTTCCTTCCAATGAACATTGATGATGTTAATTTAATCCTCCATAGTGACTCCAATTAGTTTATCAAAATTCTTTGAATTTTTCAGTCCTTCTTCTCCTAAATATTTCAACTCAGCTATGATTTTTGCTACTTGATAATCTCAATTCTTGCATACACATATCTAATTACACACAATCTTGTCTTTATTGCTGCCCAATTGGTTCCCTTATATCTTTTCACATTGATAATTGGTATATTGTCACATTCTTCACATACCTCTATGCTTTTAGTTCACAGCTACAGTTTATGTCTCCTTTCTGTGAAAATGATCTAGAAAAAAATCTGTGAGTGATTTTTACAAAAAAGAATTTAAAGTACCTTAACACACTATAACTACTTAATTGTAATTAAGTAATTATTTCCTCAAAAGAGTTCATTGGAAAGAAATAATTTTTCTTTTCAGTTTTTATACATCTCTTAGTGTTCTGGAAGATTTCTTTTGAAGAAAAATTTTTCCTCTTTTATAATCTCATTATGAAGCGAAACTACTCAGTGAACTTCTCTTCTCTTCTCTTCTCTTCTCTTCTCTTCTCTTCTCTTCTCTTCTCTTCTCTTCTCTTCTCTTCTCTTCTTCTCTCTTCCAGTTGTTTGTGCAATGAAGTGGGATTCTCACCTTTTGACACAGCACTTGATCAGAGTATTTTGAGAGCATAGCAAGGCTCTGGACTTTCAGATGGATATCAAGGAGTCCTGGTGACCTGTTGCAATAACTCACTGCATGTTTTTTTAGCAATATCACTCATTATATCATGTTTAGGTTAATGCGTCACAAAAAAGTCATTCACTATAAATTTTCTATTCTAGAAAAAATAGCATAAAAATATCCAAGAATGTAGTGAAGGACTACCAAGAGGTGTGTGAGGTCAAGGCTTTCCATACAGTGCAGCAGGTTGCAGAATTAAATTAAGGCAACCCTTAAATGAATGGTGCAATGTAGACATATTTGACAAATGTACCAACTTGCATCTTTGAGTTACATGTGGTTTATTTCTGTCTTTGCATGTTTAAATGCTGATATAGATGACTTTGCTAACACAATTCTTTCTTATATTGATCCAACATGACAACCAACACCAAAAGACGTAACTAGCAACTGGGAAAGAAAGTGTGTGTGTGACCTCTTGAGAATCATAGCACACTACACAAAGATTATGCAAAAAGGAAAAAAAATGTAAATACCCTCAAAATGACAACAAGTAGTGAGGATGCTGAGAGTGAAGTAGTATCTTCAAACAGTAAGATTAAGGCTAATTAAAACCTCATAGAGGACTTAATTATGAAATCGCTGAATCTCTAGGAGCTAAACTACAATGTTCATACAAATGCAAATCTGAAAACCAAAACCCAACCTAAACCCAGTAAATCTTCGAAAAATAAAAGGCATTGAATGGCAGCAATGGGCAATTAATTTACCCGAGTTCAGATATTTCCTCTTTCTATTTTTATTCCAAGAAGACAAGTGACACATCAGGAATATTTAATAGGTAGAAACCCTCAGGAATTTATATGATCAGATAAAAAAGGTGACCTGAAAACTGTTATCTGGAAACATTCTTAGTCAGAGGACATCCATACCACAGAGCAGCAATGACAATATGTGCATGACAGCTTGGAATTCAGACTCTTGCTGACATTCACAATGTAAAATATGGCAGGAAGGATTCAGAGTCAGCCTTGTTCTCACAATCCCTGAAACATCAGCCTGTTTAACAAAACAGTTGTACCAGTAGCGTTCCCATAGATTTTCTCATATTTGACAAAGCCCCACTCTAAATATTTGCAAAAAATTACTCAAGGATTTGTTAACAGCTCCTCACTTTTTGTTGAAGGCTGACATAAAAAATAACCTTGTTGTTTAACAAGGTCCTCATGTCCCTTGAGTGTGCCATCCTGCACATTAGTCCATAATCTCTGAGGCCTCCTATGGAATATTAAAATATTTTTAAAATATCTCTTGGTAGTTCTTTTATTTCATTTATTTTTCACAATCTTGTATTCTACGGGCTGTAACTTAGATTACTACTCACTTCTACCTGTACCTTTTCCCAATCTGTTCCTCCCGAGTCAAGCTTCTAGAAGTTTTTTTAATTTCTTCTTTAATATTATTTTATTACTTGCTGTATTGTACTAACTTTTGATGTATAAGTGCATTTGAGGGTTTTGAATTCTGTATTAATTGTTAGTAACATTCTCAGGAAATGTGATCTGTTTGTCATGGGGTTTTTCTTTCTACAAGGATACCAGCTAGACTACAACCAATTGCTAAATCGTTCTGATGTATTAGCCTCAGGTCTCTTTTCTACATGTTTAAGTTTTTACTGTCTCCTGCTTTAGTGAATGCTGAACTTTTCAATAAGTAGACTAGCAAAACTGGTGAATAGGGAAAGGTTTTCATGAACCTAGGTGACAAGGTATTGTTCAAATAACTGATCTTGTTGATTCTTTTTCATGCCACTCACCCATAAAATGAAAAATCTGTGAACATCCTGGAGGACAAATAAACCAACAAATTCAGGAAGGAAAAAGGAGGAGAAAACTGAAAACATTTGGCCATAGCTAAATACAAGATCCTTCTAGAGGGACAAATAGCAGGTAATTGGGATATCTTCCCAGAAAGTGGCTGCATGGTCTATATTTACTGAATGGGGATAGGAAAACAGGACATCAGCCCAGTTTGACTTTCAGTACATGCAAGCTTTAGTAATCAGAACTCAGGACTCTAATGGAAGATCAGGTTTTACAGTGTTTTACAATAAAACTCAGCTGATTCTCAATGAGGAATTGAAAATCTGGCTCCCCAAATATAAGGATTTTCATTTACACTCATCTAGCAATCCTGGGTTTTTTATTGTTCACTGACAGTGACCAGGGAATAGCAATCCCATCTGGATATAATAAGAAATTTCATGAACATTTCCTCACATTCAAGATTTTTGGTTGGGTTTTTTTTTTCATTTTTCATGACTACAAAATTTTGGCAGGGTCTGTGTCAGAAGTACCACAAAATACATTGGTTCCCACGGAATTGCCAGGCTCGTTTTCAAGCCAGATTGGTTTGGCTAGGTTCAAATAAGTTTTGTCTGACTGCTCTAATTTGCAGATGAATATGATGAATGAAGCAGCACTGCTTAAATGTCTTTATCCATCCTATGTATCAGTTTCACCCATCCTATGTAGCAGTGGGTTTCCTGATAAAGTAAGCTACTAAAAAAGATAAGAAGACAAGTAGAGCTGATGTGAGAGATGGGTATTATTTACCCATTTGAACCTGACTTTGCAAAATGATATTGTGATAAATGCCTTGGATTACACAGTCAAGCAGGAATATATAGGGAGCAATAACTTTTCTATGCTGTAGCTCTCTTTCAGACACATGGGAATAAATAAATTATAAGTATGATGATGTTGTGTGCACTATATGTAGGCAATTTGGAATAGGATGATAAACTACAGTCTTGGCTTTTCCATAACACATTAGTATTATGACTCCATGCTCAACAACAAAAGCTATATGCTTTTTCCTCCACATTAAGGTGGAATGAAGACTTTAATCATACTGCTTTCATGAAATGTGCCTGGGATGACAAGGTTTTTACTGCTAGGTGCAATAAATCTGCTGCCAAAGCAAATTTCAGTTTGTAGATGCAGTGACTAGGAAGTAATCAGTGGGTCCTTGCACGCACTTTGCGTTCTGCCTACGTGAGCAAAGGCGGCAGTGCAACTGGGAGAAAAAACCTGGCCTGGTACTTGCAGTCAGCTGCCATGGTTAAAGCTTCCAATTCAACAAAGCAATCACTTTTCCAAGCCACACTATGACCCAGTATATTTGGACTTCCCAGATGCTGTTTGCAGGGAAGTTTATGCAGGAAGGTGTGCAGTGGGAATATCCAAAGCGCTGTGAAAGACACCAGGGGGGAACAAACCACCAGAGCATATGTGGAGTGCTGAATCTCAGGGAAGGAGACCTGTTCCCTACTGGGTGGCTGCTGAACATCTGTTCAGACAGATGATTCATGCCCTTCATGTGACCATTATGGAATTTTCAAATTCTAAAATTGCATCTGCACCACATTGGTCAAAATATTCCCCTTTGCCATGGAATTTTCAAATTCTAAAATTGCATTCGCACCACACTGGCCAAAATATTCCCCTTTGCCTGGGCCTTGAACCATTCTGCATGTTCACCTAATAGCTACCACTGTTTTCACCTCCAGGTCAATTTTGCCTCCAGGTTAACCATGCTGGCCATTTTACTAAATGAATTTGAAGTGACCCAATTTCCTTCATATTTTCATCCTGGGTACTCTTTCTTCACTACTCCTTAAGTTTCCAAACTACAGATAGGAAAGAATCACAGAGTGCATTTGTTGTACTTATAAAAATGCTCATTGTGGTTCTATTTCAGTGTGTTTACTTCTGTCATAAGAAAATTGAAAAAATGAAACAAAAATGAGTGTACAGTAAAATGATAAACCAATTTAATTTTTAACATAAAAGGAATATGCCAAAAATGTAAGCAATCAAGTAAACAAATTAAAACTTCTAATGTGTTTCTGTGGTTCAGACAGGAGATGGGGAGTTGTTCTTGGCACTGTTGTATTTTTTTCTGAGAGTTTGGTTGGGAAACTTATATCTCAGCTATGCATTTAAGTCACAGTACATTGTAGAGTGTGCAGAGGCGGGTCATTTTTTTCAGTTTCAATCCCCAGATTAAAGCAACCACATAAACTGGGTTTATGAGGTCAGTTCCAATTTTTTCCTCATATCTCAGTGTACCAGGAATGTCTGAAAACATCTTGTTTTTCATTTCATCAGTGAAAACATTTGGGTTTTGCTTAAAAACCAAACCATTTAATTGAGACGTTGGCTGCTTTGGGTGTTTTCTTTGACCAAGATTATCCAAAATAGGCTAGTGATTTCAGGTTTTTTTAGAGTCTTTTTTTCTTCTCTTCCTAAGCACATTTAGGTCTCTCTAAAAGATCTCAATTGGGAAACCAAAGATCATTAGTCAGTTTTTGAGATCTCAGCATCATTTTCACCAAGTGCAATCATCCCTGAGGAATAAACATGTAAAGTTGTCAACACATCTTGTTCTGGGGTGGTGGGGGAGGGAAGTCTCTCAAATCTATGGTTTGGTTTGGTTCTTTTCAGTTTTTAACTCAGAAAATGAATGCAGGCACTTATTCATTGCATCCTGAAAACTCATTGCTCTTATTTGGACTGCCATTTATTTTTTATTGCAGTGGTGTCAAGAGGCCCTAATCACGAATCAGTATGAGATATAACAGGTGGCTACTAACAGATGGGGAAAATACAAAATAACAGCAAGGCAAATGAGCTTGATGAAGAAAGCCTCAGTCTCAGTACAGCCCTTGCTACCTAGAAATACAGTAAGTTGCCAGTCCTTCTCTTGCTAAAATAACAAGTGGCCTCTTAACTATTCAGGACACTGCTCAGAATAAGTTGAGCATGTGCTCAAGGCTAAAATGGTTTAAAGAAACTGGGAATTAATAAAAAGTAAAGAATCTGCCAGTGTGATTTCCTGATATGCCTACAGTAAGGATTGGCCTCACTTTCCTCTCCTTGTGAGTGTCAGTACAGAATGCAAAATCTAGCTGAGGTGCTTACACATTTGTGGAATTTATTGTAACTTAACAAGTTACAGCATTTGTCTGAGCCACAGGAATTGCCTGTTTGCAACATTTTTTCCAGGAGCAAAGGCAGGACTATATGACTTCTTGTAATTTTTTTCTAAACTATTTTAATTGTTGTTGTGCGATGGAGCAAACACAGAGGCTAGAAAGGCTACTTAACTCATAGCAATTTAGTAAACATGTAGAAAATTATTAATTAATTTTAAATCTTAGTGCAAATTAATTCAGGAAAGATTGGCTCAATGTCCCTGTAAATGCTCATTGCTTTATTTTTAACAGAAAAGCATCAGCTGTTAACTTGCTTATCTCATCCTACTCATCTTAGTCTACTTTTTCTTATCCTATTCTGAGCCCCTTTTACCTAAACCCCTGCTTTCAATGTATGAACAAGGTCAGTCTCTTTCTTCTCTGCTTGATGAGTGGTTTTGGTGATTACAACAGAAGATAAACCACAAAAAAAGAAGAAAGAAAGGAGAGTGGGTAAAACTGAAGTAGATCAGAGAATATGCCTTGCCAACAGATTTGCTTCTGGGTAAGGGAAAGCAAGTATTTCCAAGGGAACATGGTGACATTAAAAAGATAATTTAAAAATTATTACCAGTGATACATATTTTCAGCTGAGATAAACGTCTTTTTTAATCATTGACTTTTACTGTAAGTAAATTTCCAAGTTCAGTAAACATATGAAAATAAACAATGTCCATTTTCAAAGGTCTTCTGAAATTTGACAGGTATAGCTTAAACGCTGTTATAGCATTTTAGAGAAAACCTGAGAATTCATGCCAGGTCTTTGGGTCAGATCTGGCATTTCTATGGGAGTTCATCTATGTTAAAATGACTGAAAATGCTGAAGTACACAGCAAGATGCTTTAATTACTGGGTTTTTTTTTTTTACAGATGCGCATTTTGCCTGTCATTCCTCTACTCATGAACTACTTGGAAGACTTAAATGATGTTATATGGTGTTTTTCTCTCTTAAAAGAGGAGGAGCAAAAAACTGGTGGTAAGTTCCCTTATATGCAAAGCAGTAGTTTGGATGTCAGACACAGCACCAAATGTCAAACTGTGGAAGATATTTTTGCAGCAGCATCTGGTTCTTCACAGGTTTCCAGATACTGCTGCATTGGTGGTTTTGGAGTTGTTTCTGGGTCAGTTATTTTGAGGCATGGGTTGTCTGAATGTTTTGTCCTCTCAGAAATTGTTTTCTTTCAATTTAAGCTATAATACTTGAGATTTAGGTATACAATTCCATATATAATTGTCTTATAATATAAAAAACTTAGGAAGGTAAACAGAGCAATGTAGTATACATAACTCATGCAGAAGCCTTTTTCTGCATTTTATTTAGAGATATGACCCATTATAGTCCTGGAACATTTCAGAAAACAGGGATCTGTAACTACTAAATAGCATCAGCAGAATGTTTAAACAGCAATGAGACTTAAACAGGAATAAGTGTAAAAGTCATTGCGGTCATGCTGCTGGCAAAAATAATGCTATTCTTAGTAATGGGAAAACAGATGATGCTTTAAAATCCAAACCACAAAAAATATTAAATAAGGTGTTTGAACTCATCTGTGGATTTGATCCTCAGCAAGGGACTGTGGGCAGTTGCATTTCACAAGGCAAAGGGCAAGGCATGAGCCTTCAGAGTAGGACATACAGAAAAGGGCAAGCACAGGTAGCAAAAGTCTTTGGCACTTGTGATGCCAAAATAACCCAAAAGCCAGCATGAGTTTTGGTGTGCAGGATGTCTAACACAGTGATGCACTTATTTCTTTTTCAAAATGCATTTCAGAAAGACCACATTTAGGTCACAATTTTCATTTCACAGCTCATTGGTAAGGTTATAGAATGTGCTTCGTGTACTACAGAAAATCTGACTGGAGAGACTTTAGAAACTATGGGAATTGTTTAATGAATCCTTCTGCTAACAAAGGCACTTCCTTTCATTAAGAGTGAGACAAATACACAAAAAAATAAACAAGCTTCATGACTTAAAAGATGTTCCAAGTTATCCCAAAGTAGATTTCTTGTCCTTAATAATGTTAGCATTTAAGATACAAAATTTCTTGGACCCTTCCAAAAGATAAATACAATCTTGGTTCACATAGGTAGATTATCATCTGATTTCTGCTAACATGTCCATATTTTGGGGGTTGGACTCTAAAGTAAGGTTTTCATGTATCCAAACAAACACACTTGTGCATGACTATATTTCAGCCAACAGGAAGTGTTCTACTATGGTAAAACAACGTAGATTCCAAATAAAGGAAGAAAAAGTTATTTTGAAGCATTTGTTGTGAGAAACAGTAATTTGTTCAGCGCATAAGTAAGAAATTTGCAACATTAAAATTCATCTCAGAAATAAATGCTCAAGAGAATTGATGAAGTGACCAAATGTTATCATGAGCTTCTAGTTCACCAAATTGTCCAGCAGTTCATCACAAAGATGATCGGCAGAGCTCCATTTTTATGCTTGTAACTGTCTCAAGCGACATTATCTTGAACTTAATAAGGGCTCCAACCGGTGGGTTGTACTTGCATGTTTGTTTCTGTGTGTGTATATGTAGACACCATTTGATTATTCTCATTTGCAGTCTCGAGGTTGCTGTTTACTTCAAGGTGATTTTTTCCCTTCACTGAATACTGCAGGTGAAAGGAGACATGGTGACTTATGGCAATTAGTGTAAGAATATCCAAATTATGCAGCCACAGAGCAACATAAATGTCAATAATAGACCCATTTCTCTGTAGTCCATAACCATACAAAAGAGCAATTCAAATAGCAATCTTGAATGTGCCAATCACATGCTATTTCTATAGTAAACACTTTGGGAGGGAGCACAATAAGGAAGATATTTTCAGAATTCCAGACAGAAATAGCACTGCAAAATACTGTCTACTCAAGGTTTAATCAATAGCTATTAAAGGTACTGGACAGGTTCTTACGTGATTCTAAGAGGCTTTGGAATAAGACATCAATGATAACCCAGTGAGTGTAACTTATTTTTAAGACGTGATGATTAAATTCTGATTTTTTTTTTCAAAGCAATAGACAAAATAAGTAACAACATTTTTTCCTTTTCCATTCCACAGCCTGTCACCCAACATCATTTGCATAATACTGCCACCATGCAGTGGCAAGAATGTGAAATGTGTATTTAAGATAACATTTCATATCAGGTAGATTAATTCATTCCATGGAATAAGGCGCCAGAATCTTTCATGCTAGCTTAAAAATAATTCTTAATGACAATACTACTAGTAAGAAAATATTATTTTGAACACAAAAAAATTCAGAAGAAAAGATAAGATTTTAATGTACATAAGGAACNTTTTTTAAGACGTGATGATTAAATTCTGATTTTTTTTTTCAAAGCAATAGACAAAATAAGTAACAACATTTTTTCCTTTTCCATTCCACAGACTGTCACCCAACATCATTTGCATAATACTGCCACCATGCAGTGGCAAGAATGTGAAATGTGTATTTAAGATAACATTTCATATCAGGTAGATTAATTCATTCCATGGAATAAGGCGCCAGAATCTTTCATGCTAGCTTAAAAATAATTCTTAATGGCAATACTACTAGTAGGAAAATATTATTTTGAACTCAAAAAATTTCAGAAGAAAAGATAAGGTTATTATGTACATAAGGAATGTGCAAAGAAAATGTTGCAATGAGTAGCAGCATCAATAAAATTAAAAACACAATATTTCTATTTTAATTTATATCAGATGACCATGCTTTTATGATGCTGTGAAATATAAGTTCCTCGTGTTTGGACCCAACAGACTATAGATATGGTATTTCTTTAGAAATAATTTGTAAATGTACTCATAGACAAAACTTTAGTCTGAAAGTATAACAAATTGATAATTTCAGTGCTGGAATATATTTAAAGAAGGAATTTGAAAGAAGAAAGTACCAATAAGATTTTTTTTCCGGGGTAGAAAGCAGCTCTGTATGTAAACCTCAAACCTGCAACAATATTGTATATCCTCTAAACCACCTACACACTTGCTTTAAGCTAANCTTTTATGATGCTGTGAAATATAAGTTCCTCGTGTTTGGACCCAACAGACTATAGATATGGTATTTCTTTAGAAATAACTTGTAAATGTACTCACAGACAAAACTTTAGTCTGAAAGTATAACAAATTGATAATTTCAGTGCTGGAATATATTTAAAGAAGGAATTTGAAAGAAGAAAGTACCAATGAGACTTTTTTTTCTGGGGGAAAAAAGCAACTCTGTATGTAAACCTCAAACTTGCAACAATATTTTATATTCTTTAAATCACCTACACACTTACTTTAAGCTAGAAATGTATTTAAAACAACTATCCTACTTGAAGCACAGGTTTGCATTTACTGAACTGGGGGCAGACAAATGGATAGTAACTTTATGTCACAAGTAGAAGAAAGCAACAGTAATAGTGGCCTTTATATTAAATTTCTAAATTTAAAGAAAAGAGTGAAAATGTGCATTGCAGAAGACTAGTAAAGAACACATGACAATATGTCTGTTCTTTCTGTACTTTTAAAACCTGAAAATCCCTCAAACTAGAATTCTTCTAGGAATAAGAGATACCTGTTCCTAATTTTTTTCTAAAGTGGGAAACAAGATTTGCACAAGGAAAATGAGAGGNGACAAATGGATAGTAACTTTATGTCACAAGTAGAAGAAAGCAACAGTAATAGTGGCCTTTATATTAAATTTCTAAATTTAAAGAAAAGAGTGAAAATGTGCATTGCAGAAGACTAGTAAAGAACACATGACAATATGTCTGTTCTTTCTGTACTTTTAAAACCTGAAAATCCCTCAAACTAGAATTCTTCTAGGAATAAGAGATACCTGTTCCTAATTTTTTTCTAAAGTGGGAAACAAGATTTGCACAAGGAAAATGAGAGGTCAGTTTGAGTCCTATGTATCTGGTGCATAAAAAAAAATATATATATATAATACATTTAAAAAATAATGTACTATAATTTATACAAAAAAAAAAAAAAACCTAGAAAATTTAATAGAGTTTGTCAGTAGGGATGAACTAATACCAGTTGATGTTGAAGTATAGAAACTTTTAAAATATCTAAATAAAAACAAATTATTATTGAAAGGGTTTCCATTTTTTTCTCCTGCTCTTTACAGCACTCCACTGACAAGGGAGACTTTCTTTTGACTTTGACTGACACTGACTTCATCTTTCTTTGCCTCAATTTCCCTGTCTGCACAATGAGTCTTGTGATATTTATAACCCTGGAAAGTCCTTTACGATCAGCCGAAAACAAGATGTTAGGTAGCTGCTAGACTCCTTCAGTAAGGCTTCCCACTATGCAGTACTCACTGTGGAGAACATCTGTAGCCTTAATCATAATGATAAATGCAACACTTCGCGTTACTGAGCAAAAGAAGTGCTACGTACAATAGAATCACAGTCATTTGTATTCCAGTGACACCCACAACGTGCTAGCCACAGTCCTTGCACACACATACAGTCAGACAGGCCCTAAAAACCATGTTTTTAGGAAGTGACAGCAGTGCTTTAATGACATGTCAGTAATTGACAGCATCAGAGACAACAGCATGATACATGCTTTAAGGCACAATGCATCCAAAGCATGCCACATCTATTCAGAGACGAGCCCAGATAAGGCTTTTCATTTATGGGGATGCAGAATTGTAAGAACTGTGTTTAATTGGAAGTACTTGTAAATATATAATTGTAAAGGCTAATAATTTCTAATTAATAATGCTGATTCCTAAAAATCCATAACAATGTTAACTCACAGTTATATGAGATTAAATATAAACATGCAATAAAAGACAATAGTGGTAAGGATGGGAAAATGGAGTCATAGTGGCACTGCCTTGTGTTTCCACATTTTCTTGGTTTAGGGGATATCTGTGACCCCTTTGGAGGTAGAAATCTGTTTTGCTAAGGGATAAAAAAGCACAAATTGATAAACTGTCTCAGGCATTGTCATGCTGTTTATAGACAGCATTTCTTGAAGACTTCAGTTCTAGTGATTTTTACAGGGGACTGTAAAAACTTCTCTTAAATTGTACTTTCTGTGTGGCACAACCATTCTTGCTTTGAATGAAGGGCATGTTCTGCCTAAGGGGAAAGCACGCCTTGGGTATATATTAGTTAACATCCCCTCCATTACTAAGTTGAGATTTGGTTCTCTCCAAGCAATATTGAGTAGAAGGAAGCTTTCAAACACTGGAAGGTTTTTGCTGATTTTTCAGAATGAAACATTAGTAGAATCTGAAGGGGGAAAGAAAGAAAAAAACACTTGCGTTTCCTACAGCTTAATTAAACAATCAGAATGATACAGGAGCCCTGGCTTCTTAGCACCAATTGTAAAATATTCTGTTAAACCTCATGGTTCTATGAGGAATTGAGGAGGAAATGGGATTATTGATACTGGAAAACTTCAAGCATGAAAGAAATATCTGAGGAGGATAAAAGACTGACAAAATATATGAAAACCGCTTCTTTGACAGTAAGTTTTTAAAAGAAAATATGTTTTATATACATTCAGTAAATTTGTTTGGGGTTTGCATGGGTTTTTTTGGTTTTTTGGGATGTTTTTGTTTCTTTTGCTTTGTTTTGTATTTTGGTTTGGTTTGGTTTGGTTTGGTTTCGTTTGGTTTCGTTTGGTTTGGTTTTGTGAGAGAAAAGTGTCATTATAGAGATCAGTGAACTCTTTCTTTTCCATTCTTTCTGTATTACTCCTCTACCAGTTATTCTCAAGTTTATTCTCATGCATTTTCAAAATGGCAGGTTGCAGGCTAACTATAATTTTATTTTTTACTTATCTAAGAACCTTGCAGTCTTTTAAATGTAACACTTGCTTTTCACCCTTCCATTTTATCCTACACACTGACAGTTTCCTTATGGTTTGAGGCTTATGTGGACTTGGGGTACAGTATTTGTAGAAATAATTGTATTTATAATTTAGCTGCACTTAAATGGAGAAGAAAGCGAGTGTTCAGTGTTTTTTTACCTGAAAAAAAGGGGAATAAAATTTTGGCTAGTGTTTCTTTTCATTGCAATCAAAACTTTGTGGGATTAGAAACCTTCTACTTTCTTATTCCAAATAATTATTTCAAAAGTGAGTTATTGCATGGAAAAATTACAGCAGGTCACCAATTAATCTGAAGAATTTAGATTAGTATTATTTAGATTATTATGATTTAGATTAGTATTGATTTAACTGAAATTTGCATTAACCTTTATACTTAATCTGTTGAAATCACACAACGGTCTATTTACCCTCCTTTTTGCATTTTTAGGTGTGAATCAGTTACATATCTGTGGAAAGAAGTGAATTTTAACCTTGGAAATGTCTGCTTAAGCCTTAATCACAACTAAGCTAGTAGATGTTACATCAATCTCTTCGTAATAATGATATCTTTTTCTCTATGTTTTTAAAGAGGGAAGGGAAGGACCCTGAACATGGCATCACAGTAGCACTATAAGGAGGAATTATTACTAAGTGAGATTGCTATGAAAATATATGGAAGAACCAAAGTATAAAAAGTGAACTACAATGTAGCTCTCATATTTTCAATCAACAATTGCATTTTTTCTTATCTCTGTAACATTAATTATCATGTGGTCCTTGAATATACAGCAAAGCAACACCTAAATTCACTAAAGTGGCCATTGTAACATGCTTATCTTGATTAGCTAAACATGTTTTCTGGAAAAGAAAATGTAGGTCTATTTTTATGTTAGAGAACTAAGAATGTTTAAGAAAGGGTACACTATAACTTTCCATGGTTGTATAGACATACAGAGTACAAGAGTGGAAGGAGGAAGCCTTGTAAAACTCAATTTTTTTGCTTTTGAATACAAAACATTTAAACTGCATTAGTGCATTTTCTGAAAGTAGCATCCAAACACTAGTATTTTTCATATTATGGATGGAAATTATAAACACTTGGATGTGTTCCAAAGCCTGCTGAATAGGAATCTGTGCTCTGAACCCTGTATCTGTTATTGTGCATCAGACAATAGTAAAGTATTCTGACCTCTCCACAGATTTTGGACCATGTGGAAACCTAAATCCATCTATTACTAGGTTAAAAAAGCAATGCACTTTTGACACAAATAAGGATTCAAATCAAAACAAGAAAAAGAGAAATAAAAAAGCCTTGGAACCACCCATTTTGCATTGGTCTACATTAAATTCAGTCCTGACTCTTTTTTGTGTGATCCAAGATAAAAGATGTAAGTTCCTCTTGCCATATTCTGAGCAGGAATCTTTTTCTAAACTCCTGTAAGTTCTGTGATTTGGTCAAATGTTTTTCTGAAATACTTTGTCATCTTTGAAGAAAAGTCACTACACAGACAAGAGGCCTATCATCACACCAAATATGAAAGCAACAATTTTAATACTTCCACTATAAGCACAGTTAAGTCCTCTTTATCTTGTGTTCAGACTGATTGCAGCATGCTCAGTGCATATTTGATTTTGGCCATATCCATTACTCAACTTGATCTGTGTATAAGCTATGATTGTTTTCTGTAACTTCTGAGAAACCAAACTGAAGGGTGCTGGACTACATACAGAATCATTACAGATTAGTTCTGTCATTAGTAAGAATTACAGGCTTAAGAAAATTTGGAAGGGTTACTTCCTGTTGTGTTTGCATGGAAGCCAAGTGCTGAAATGAAACAAATGCATGTATTGTAACACTTGACATGTTAGGAAAACCCATCCAAGGCTTCTCTTGCCAGAATATTGCTTTTGCTGGTAAGCAGCTACCATAAATGAATCATTAAACTGGAATCAATTTATTGAAACAAAATTAATATGAATAAAAGAATTAAAAGTTGTAGAAGAATGCTATTAGCAAGAGGTGACTTTACTATCTCTCCTGCTGGGAATGAATCACTTGACCAAAGAAAGCCTAAATTCACATGTCATATCAAACTTCTCAGAAAGACTAGAGTGGTGCACAGCAAGGCATTGTTCTCTTTTACCCTTGGAAATCTGATTTGGAACTGCTCTGTATAATGCTGGCACACTGTTGATGAAAGAATATCCACAGCCCTAAATCTCCATTGCATGGAGAACAGAGCATTCCTTACATCTTGCATGCTGCACATCTTCTAGGGCACAAGGGTATTCCTCCATATTTTTTTACTATACATACCTCAAATTAGGGGGTTTTTTTAACCTCATATTTGAAAAAGCTTCAATTAAATCTTTCCTTTTGTTGTAACTCTAGTTCCTTATTCTCTCTGGCAAGAAAAAGAAGAAAAAGTAGATACCACACCAGTCTTCAAAAAGGTAGGAAGAAGAACCCAGGGAACTACTGTCCAGGAACTACTCACCTCAATTCCTGAAAAGGTGCCGGAGTGCCATATTCTGGAGGCATCTCTACCCACATGGATGACAAGAAGGTGATTGCTGGTCAGCATGGATTCATTGAAGGTCTTGCTTGGCCAACCAGATTGCCTTTCACAATGAAAAAATTACCTGGATGGATGAGTGGAGAATTGTGGATATTATCTACCTCAACCTCAGCAAGGCTTTCAGCAGGGTCTCCCACAACATCCTCACGGGCAAAATTAATGGGCCTAAGTGAGGTGAATTGAGAACTGTCTGAACATCAGATCCCAGAGGCTTGTAGTCAGTGACACAGGGTCTAGCTGGAGGCCTGTCATTAGTGGTGTCCCTCGAGCTTCAATATAGGTCTTAGGATTGTTTAATTTCTTCATCAATGACTTGGATGAAGGTCCAGATGCCTCCTCAGCAGGTGCACTGACAACACAAAGCTGGGAGGAGTTTTGGGCTGATTCCTCTGAGTGCTGTGCAGCCCTTCAGAAGGGCCTGGGCAGGTTGGAGGCATGAGCAGAAAGGAACCATCTGAAATTCAACAAAAGCAAATGCAGGATCCTGTACCAGGGGAGGAATTAAGTCCCCTAATTCTCCTAGGCTATGTCATCCCCTTTATACCAACAACTTTGGGTTTTTTTCTCTGTGACATCATTAACATGCACAAAAGATTTTTTCCCATATGTTTTTCATAAAAACTGCTACAGACCTGATTATTAAGCAAAATTTACTTTCCAGTAAACCTGTCTACAAGCTCCTCTGCATAATTTAGCAGTAATTTATAGAGTGACAGTTGTAAGGTAGTCCCAAAAGAGGAAAAGAAATCAGAGAAAGTTTTTCAAGAAGAAAATCTTATGCACTGATGTGACTTGCATTATTAACAAGATTATCTTGTAAGATGTTAATAATAAACATAGCCACATTTTTCACACTGCCTTGGAATGGTGATTTTTGCTTCTGTCACGAAAAGAAAAATTATTAACAGACATGAAACTGGCCTCTTTGGAAAAGACCTTAAAAAGATATTGAAACATAGATAAAATTCAAACCCACAGACTTCACAACTTTTAATGCTGAAAAGCCTGACCATCCAAGAGGAAGTTTTTACTTAAGTAAACAAATGTTTAAAAGCAAGGAAATATAAAATTAATGGCATGCAGACAACATACATCTGCTGTCATACCCCTTCCATAGCCAGAGAGTTTGAGGAAGTTTTTCAGTATTGAATCTCTCATATTTTTTAACCTTATGAACTGCTTAACCAAGGAATTTTGAAATTGTTTCCAGCTTAGATGCTGAATGTTGACTGTCTTTTATCCTGGTTGCAGACTAGATTAGGAAGAAACTTCAAGAGAGCACAACACAAGTATATTTATAGCAAGTTCCCAGGAGCAGAGCTGAAAACCTAAGATCTTCTGCACTTTAAAGGAGATGTGTCACTTAGCAATATGCAGAGGACACAGTCAGAACAGGACAAATGCAAGTTAGTGCCTAGTTGCATACTGATATCTTATCACCTAAGATCTGGAATTCTGTCAAAACAATTCAGAGTAATTCAACACCCACAGTCTAGGGGACAAAAAGAACTCATTAAGTAATAGTTGGGTTTTCTCATGTAATTCTAAAAATAACCTTGTTCAAAATGACGAAAATGAATAAACAGCATACTGTCTTTCTTAGCCTGCAAAATTGTGCGTCTTGTTAGATTTGGTTTATGATGCAAATTATACTTGAAAGCCTTTGTAATAAAGAACACTTGTTTATGTCACGTGTGTTTGATTTACTATTCAGCTATAATCCCAAGTGGAAACTTGTGATTTGGGATTGGTTCATAACTAATGGTTTTTCATACCAGCTGGATAAATGAAGTTTCTCACTTTTACAGAGCTAATTAAGTACTGAACAAGAGAGAATACCTTCCCCCACTTTCTCCATTACAAATAAAAAAGCTAAAATTCTTCTGTCTACATAAGACATGTTGTAATAATTTAAACAGATGCTAAGGATGGTAAGCACTGACAGCACGTTTTATTGTGTATAATGAAATTCTCCAACTTTTCAAAGAAGTGTACTTTTTCCTTATATCTTATCAGTAGTAATATGAAATTCATATGGACATTAAAAATCTCAAAGTTCATATTGCCAATCAAGCAGGAAAAGGAAAAATGCGAAGTAGAACAAAAACCCACCCCATCCCATACATACATGCTTTCTTTAGAGTTTCAAGTCTAAATCCTATTGTCCCAGTCTGATTAGAAGAACTCTGCACAGTATCTCGACTAAGAAAGAGGCTGGAGCTAGTCTTGGGTTTGACTTGTTTCCAAAAGTTTTTTTATGTATTCTTTCTACTAACAGTGGGTTGATTTCAGCCTTTTGACTAATAACACATTTTTTTATAGCTGATTTATTTGGCACAGTTCTTCAGGAAAGCAGCCCTGTGTTGCTGGCTGCACATCTTTTGACTGAATTTATGTCTTCCATAGTAGCAACTATCTGTGAAGATGGAACAGAATATGCACAGATTTTTTTTTACTGAAGAGGAAAGAGGTGAGGTATTAGAAGATGAAAAACCAAAATCTGAAAAGTACAGAACTCTATACTACAACTAAATATTGTTGTGTGTACAATCCTGCTCCCTATATTTCAGCCCTCAACAATAAACATGATATTTAAAGAGTGTATTAAAAAAAAAATACTTACCCTTCCATGAAGACCTAATTAGTGGCATGCTCTCTCTGCATACCTGTCACATTCTCTCCATGTTCCTTTATGTGGTATAGTTGTTTTCTCTCCATGCCTTTAGAAAAATCTTTACACACATAGCTGGAAATATGTTTAAAATCAGGCCTATCTAAACTCTTCACATGTCAATCGAATCCTTTTCGATTCAACAAAATATACATACAAAATATCCGTTCTCCACTGTCCATGCACGTATACCACGTCCTTTTAATCCTAGTGATAGACTATCTGTTTAAGAACACTCTCACCAATGAAAAAATTAAAACACAGAAACTAACAAAAAAATGCTCTGTTATACAGGAGTAGAATGGCTCAATATGTTTGAAGTGAGCTATTTATAGGAATCATTGTGAGGCTGTAAATTTAAATAAATGCCTTATTTTTCTACTTTGTTCATGGCAATGACCTAAAGAGGCAAAAGGTCCTGGAGACGCTGGGAAGCAAATACATCACCATAAAGAAATTCTTCCATAGACTCTATGGATTTTTATGCTAACCTGATGAAGGAATGGCACTTGAATGGCTACGTAAGCACTACAAAGATAAGAAGAGAGGAGTAGGTATAAAATCATGCAGGCAGGAACTCACAACATCCTCTACAAATATCTGTATTGAGATCTAATTAGTCGTCCCTTTCCATTAATGCAAGACAGGAAACAATGAGTGGAATTGTTGAAAGAAGGATGTTACCCAGGAGTAGAAGGAAATACCCTAACTGTAATGGCAGTTTAGTCTATTTGATTGCCTAATGCTTTCTTTGCTGCTGCTTTCAGGGCAAAGACCATACTAGAAAGAGTGACTACTATTTATTAAATTTTTTTCTATTGAAATATTCAAACTTCCTTCTTGATCCATCAAGAATCTTTCTGTATCAGATTTCTCACTGATCAGCACCTATTAGTGTTCATAGATTATTTTTAGGTGACAACTGGAAAAGAAGTAGTTCATATAGAAAAACAGGTTTCCATGCTAATAGAATTATTGTTAGCATTGAGATTACTGATTATAATACTGCTGTTATGACTGATTCCACTACTACTATTTTTTTAAGCTTTTTAAGCTACTGGTCTTTTTGTGACCAGTACTAATATTAGGTTTTTTTTGGCTGATCTTAGAATTTTAATTTAAAGGTAGACAAATATCTACTGGTCAAACAGTTCGTAAACCAACAGAGATTAATCACAATAAATGTTATATAATACGATCCTCAAAACATCATCTTGGTGAACTTAGTACTATCTCTGTTTATGTCTCAACACAAAGAGATAGCAACATAACATTAATATGCCTATAACAGTTTAACACAACAGCAATGTGGTTATACTTTGCTTCACCTACATAAGGCTACTTATGAGAGCTTTTTGTTAAATTTACTCGTGAGTTATCATAAGATTTAGGGAAAAAACATTATTGAAGCAGGTTACAATCTCAGTACAGAACTTTATTTGAATTATGGGATACTTATATAGAGACATGTTAATGTAATACTTAATCCTTAATAACACTGAAATCAACTGGAAGTGAACATTCATACATATTGCTTTGAAACCATGAATATTACTCTAAAAGTACAGATATCTTTTTTTTTTAGCAGGGCATTATTAACTGCATTAAGCACAAACATCTCATTTTATTCTACAAATTATAACACATGAAAACACTGGGAAGGAAAGAAAATGGTGTCTTTGAAGTAATAAACAGTGGAAAGTTATAAAACTTCTATGGGAAAATAAGCAACTATTTACTCTAGGGTATTTTTCAAACCTGCATTATTTTTACGGGCCAGAAGGCAACTGTAATATTTTAAAGCTCTTGTAGCAGTAGCAGGACATGCTTTTGCTTTCATAGCCTACTTTCTCAGGTGGTTGCCACATGTTTGGCTTCTGTGCAAAGGTATATTATTTCATGACTTACCTCTCTGGTGCAGAGCTTGCTTGAGAATGGGGAGATTTCTTTTAGAATTAGAATGTTTAGCCATTCTGCAGAATAAATATAAACCAGCACAGTAGAGGCTAAACTGTGGATTACAGAAGAGAGAGGACATGATTGAAGAATGAATCCAAATATAGATTCTGGTCAGAGAAGCCAGGAAACATAGAAGCAGCTATTCCCTCTTGAATTGAGGGACTGTCCCAAAATTACTTATTGTAAGAATTATAGAAGAGTTTGAGTTGGAAGGGACCTTAAAAACCATTAAGTGCCAACCCTCCTTTCATGGGGATGGGCTATCTTTTCTAGAAGGGAATTTTTAGTTGTAAAAGTGTCTGTTAAAAAACTCAGAAACTCACGCAAGTGATGTACAAGACCCAGTATGGCTATCCAAATACCTTCAGAACCAGCCTTAAAACTCAAAAAGTCCATAAATTCTCCTTTCCATTACTAGTAAATATTAGAGCCAAAATAGCAACCACACACCAAATATGTCTTCTAAATTAATCTCATGGAAATCTTCCCTGATGCCTAAAAATTTCAGTTAGCTTGTTTATTCATTTCGCTCTTTTGGGACTTCCCTGGGACCACAAGCAAGTCAGGGCAGAAAAACACTGTGAGAGGCTGATTTTATGGTATTTACCATCTGACCAGAAAGAATTGTAGAAATCTCCCAGAGGTGTTTACAACCAAGATGTTTGCATAGCAAGAGCACTTACGAGTTCTTTCACTGAAACAGATCGTTTACCAACCTTTTTAACTTTCACCCTCAGCAGAACTGAAATTACCTCAATTCAAAACAAAAAACACCAGTGCAAAAATAAATGCTCAGTGCTGTATGGTAATATCACGATGGGAGTCAGTCTTTACTTTCAGTGGGTGAGCATGTAGTAGCTGGGGTAGTGTTTTCTTCAGTAACATAAGCACAGTTCCTAACTACTGCTTCTAGCCCTGTATTTCTAGCATTTTTCTTGTCTCAGCTGCGACTCCAATTCAATATATTAAAATTATGAAATTTTTCAGTGTTGCTCTTTTCTTCTGTATTTCCTAACCATATTGCTGTGTAATTTAAATAATTTTTATTGTGCCATTCATAGAGAAGGAAACAGAAATATGAGAGAAGACTGAGAGTATGCACCATGTTCTCTTTTGGGTTTGACTCTTGCTGCTATGCCAGGTTTTTTGATGGCTTCACCACTGAGGACTGTGAGCCACACATATGCAGAGGTCAGTTGTGCTAACCTCCATGGGACAGATTTTATCTGGCATGGCAGTTCAGACTCCAAAGCAGCTGCTAGTTCATGTCATCAGCACATCTGGCACCATATATCCTGAATTTTGCTTTTAACAGTGTAGCTGGCTGGATGTACGTGAAAGACTAAGCATGGGGTCATCTGCTCAGGAGGTATTAACCATATCCTTCAGAGCCTTATTGTGAGCCTCAGAAATAGTTTTACTATTTTCTTGTCCCAAGGACAGGACTTAAGTCTGCCTGGGATGTAGTTTTTCATCCAGGGTGAAATTCTGTCTTCACTGCTGGCAATCAACATTTTGTTACTGATGTCCATAAAGGCAGAAATTTTTCTTAGATGCAGTCTAGGGATCTGAGAAACGCTGAGAAAATTAATCTGGTGGCCAATATAAGTGTAATACTTCTGGGAAGAAATACATAATATTATTTTATTAATCTTGTAATTAATATAATTATATAATATATAATATAAAATATATGCAATGTAATATATTAATCATATTAATTATATAATTTACTCTTAAATAATTTTTATCCATGCTCTTCTGACAATATTGTCATCTGCAACTGTCAGGAAAATCTTCTTGCAGATTATTTTCTGCCTTTCCCATTAACATTTTTTTTTCATTGAATATTGCCAGGAAGATATAGTCATTCTTTATAGAATTAGTTGTAGTACATAAAAAGAGTAAGAGTCTCTTTTTGTACAGCCACATTTTAACTCTCTATATGGATTTTCCTCTTCATCCTTCAAATATACTTGAACAAGTAATTTCTTATGCTCATTCAAATGCACAGTTTTATTGATTTGCAAAAGGTGCTCGTGTAGGATAAATTCTTGAGTAATTATTTATGAAAGCAGGGCCATAGGACCAGTTAAAAATAGTCTAAAAAGAGAACCTAAAATCAAAACTGGTTATCAGCACTTCTTTCTTCAAAAATGTCAAAAGCAAACAGATAAAATTATTACTTATCACCTTGTTCAATAAAACAGGATTCTGCATTATGCTGTTCTCACTGTAGCTCAACAAAGAATTTAAAATAATTATATTAATGTTGAAATACTTTGCTGAGTTAAGGCCTAGATGGATAATCTATATTTCACAGATATTGTGTGAATATATATTGTGGAAGGTTAGGTCTTTGAAGTCAGCTTGGTAACCCTTGACTTTGGAATTTAATACAAAAAGTTTACTTGAAAACTTAGCAGAATGTGTTAAGTATTCAAAAGAGCACTTCTTTATACAGTTTATTATAAATTCACTTCTCTGTGTACTTGTATTCACTAGAGATTCATGTTCTACTCATAAATCCTGTAATAAATTTTTTATTTCTGATTTCAAATGCTGCAATACTTTTTCTAATAATAAATGTTATCCCAAAGGGACTGTGAATATGCTGATTACAAAAAGCATCTCATGGGAGATTCCATAACAATGAGATGAAACCCTCTGGCTTCTTACAACAAAGTGAGGAGAATCTCTCTTTAATATCTGTGCCTACTGGTCATTTTTCACACAATGTAGTGACTTATTTATCTTCATGAAAGAGTGTTATTCTATCATATACAGAAAAATTCAACTTGCTATATATATGGTTTAGTGGCAGATGATATACTAATGAATTACACAATGTAGATGCTTATTAGTTTGAAATGCAGTGCAATGTTTCTTCTAAATATGCTTCCTTCAACTCCTCTCTCAAATAGGGAATCTTGAATAATGAAAACATAATTCTAGATAAAATTGTAATTCAGTGTCACACTGATGTATCACCTGTGATCTTTTGACGAAAATTTACCTTCTTATATCTTTCAGATCTGTATTACCCAACTAGACTCAGCTGCGCTGTTAAATTTGGCCTGGAAATAGATATCTGCAGGTTGGATTTCACTTCAAGCTCTGCTGATGGATCCCTTTTTTTTCTGCTGTGAGTATAAGCTTCTCATATTGGTCCTGCTATTAGAGTATCTGTCTTCCTCATAATCTTCTGCTTATTTGTCTTCGCAGTCTGGAAAAAAATTTTCTTGTCCAAAGAAATGCAGCAAAAAGAAATAAAAGAATTAATCTAATGTATTGACCCTTCAATGCAGGAGAGAGAAACAACATCTGACATTGCTCTCCTGTATTACTGAAGACTGCCCTTACCATTACATGGTTTCGGCATTCTTCCTTTGCTTTCTGTATCCCAACCTTAATATAACTACTGAAATTTTTCATTCCCTATTTTTCCTTTCTTTTTTTCTTTCCTCAATTACACACTCCATCTGGCAATCTGCCCTGCCCCCGAAATCAGAAGTCTTCTTGCCTCAGTATGCATTTGGTTTAATCCTTTCCTATAACTAAAAGCACCTGCCATTCCTTTCCTGTGTTCTGGATAGAGTTTTTTAATGTCTAAATACAGCTCTGCTTTGTCCCAAAGTGTTGCTTGCTATTCATAGGATACCATTTCTTTCAAGACAGGTTGTAAAGGGACTCTATATAATGAAATTCATTATCAAAAATAATGTTTTAGAAGAACATCTAAGCTATTCTTCACATATCAGGAGAAGGAAAGGAAAGAAAAGCTCTCTTTTTCTCAAAATCTTCAACCCCAAGCCAGGTAACATTCAGCAGTGATCTGAGTGGCCAGAGACCCAAGAGTATTTGGTGTGTTCTTTTCATTGTCCTCACCAGTGTTGCAGCAGTTTCACAACCATGTGCATTGGTGCAATCCAGGGCAAGGAGTGTTCGCCTTGGCATTAGCAGGTGAGATGACAACCCAGATGAAGGAAAAGTATTAATAGTGCCAACAAATCTGTGAAAAATGATGATGAAAGGCCAGTTTTCAACCCACTTGCTGGAGAGTGGGTTTTATTGAGTAGATGAATAGTTAACCCCGCAGCAGTGAGGGGGAGGTTACCTCTGGTTTAACCCAGAGCTGCTGCAGCCAGAATCATTTCTCTGGCTATGCCCTGAATGCACAGGGAATAACACTTATGAGTCTCTAAACACTGAAACACAAAAATACTCCCAGCACTCTAGAATTTCAGCCCCAGTTTTGTTTCTGTCAATGTGAAAACTAGATTTATCTGAAAGTTGTTATTTTAAGATCAGTCTCCCTTCCCATGATACTCCTGTATTATACAGTCTGAAGCTGTGTATGCTCTCTGTTGGAATAGTTTCATATGCTTAGATAAGTCATTGAAATGAGTAAGATGAAGAAAACATGCCTCTGGCCAGTAATGAAGGAATTCTCACAGTCAGAATTTATCTTCACTTGGGTAAAACAGCAATCACTGTTGGCTGGAATTTAAATAGACAAAAAGACTGAATTAGGCAAAAACTTAATGAACATATCCAAAATGTGATGTCATATATTTAAGTCTACTAAAAATTATTTACGTTCTCACTCAGATATATGAATTCCAAATATGTTATGAATATATTAGTGATAATATATTTTAACAATATTTTCCAGAAAGGAGTATAAAGACATGCAGGGTCTGTGGCATAGAAAATCTTATTTAGTTAATAGCATTGCAGGATTGAGTGTTAGTATAGAGAAACATTGTTTATTTAAAGTGGTTTGTACTTCCTCTAGTAACAATCATGGAATATATTTATGTAGAAAAGACATAACAATTTTATGGTTCTAGACTTTAAAAATATCCTCAAGTTATCTTCAGCTAATTAGTCCTCTGAGAGTATTGATTAAATTTTTTTATATTGCATAGATCCATTGAGAATCAACTATCTCATCTCTGTGTTTGGAAAAAAAGCTGAAGGAAGACAAAAAAAATTATTTAAAATATTTGAAAGTGTGACATATTACGGATCATAAGTAATTTAACAGAAGTAGTGGGTGGTTATTATAACCTGGGATACAGATATTTATTTTCCTACACAATAGACTTAATTCTTACAAATCAGGAATATTGGAAGGCCAATTATAAGCATTTAATGAAATTATTTTTTTCTTAGTATCTCACATAGAGCAGCAGTGTCTGGCCTACTTGCAAATATGAACTCAAAAAACACTTTTGCAAACCCAGGAACAGTAATTTGTTTGAGTCAATGCCTTCTTTTGTCACACTCATCACAAGATTAAGAAAATACTGAGATCAGTCATCAGAGTCTGACAGACATGAAAGAACCACTTAATTTTTTTACTCTTTCCATACATCAGTTCTAAGTGATATAAATACTAATAGAAGAGGTGTTTGTGTGAAGAGCTCCAGAAAAGCAACACAGGAGAACTCAGGGTTTAGGAAATCACAGAAAATGGCAAGGATATATCAGAGTTTCTAACAACTCTAGAATAAAACTTAACAGTGGAAGGCTATCCTAGCAAATTGTTGTTTGCTCCTGTGTATGCATTTTTTTCCCCTTAATGAATATTTAAAATAATTTTTAATGCTACTTTTTGTAACTTTTTATTCTTCTTGATTCCTCCACCTGATTTAAATCCTGTTCTTTAAGTTTTCTGAATTTTTCCTAATTTTCCTTTTTTTTTCCTTTTTTTTTCCTTTTTTTTTCCTTTTTTTTTTTTTTTTTTTTTTGGTATCTGTTTTGGATTTGTTTGGTTAGAATTAGAAAGAAGCTGGGACCAGAGGAAAATCTCTTTCTAAAAATTATGAAAATGCAGTAAAAACGTAAATGGTTTTCCCAATAAATGTAGTCTGTGATAAACCCAAATGGATAGATATAAATCCTAAGAGGACATATATCTCCTTTTTGATTTCCCCTCTTTGAAGAAGTGCAGGTGTATTCATTTTAACACAAACCAGACTTCACCATTAAAAAAAGTATGTTCTTATTCCTCTTTCCTCTTTCTTTCTTTCTTTCTTTCTTTCTTTCTTTCTCTTTCTTGCTTTTTGTCTTCCATTCTTTCTCTAATGGTATAGTTAGTTAAACGTAAACTAGAATTAACATTCTGAAGCAAACAGTCAAAATATCCAATATCCTTTTTTCTCATAGTTGTGTAGCTAGGATTTCATGTAGTTAATATTAGTATTTTATTTTATCACTTCTGAAAGGTTTTCATAAACTTTGTATCTCAAACTGAGCTTCCAAGTATAACCAAATCAAGGAAAAATTTCATTTTAACTCAAGAAATTAGAAAAATAAATGTATCAACTGAGGTATTTGGGTAATATTGTTATTAATCCCAAATCATTACTGAATAAGTGACTATATGTTTAAATTATTTGAAATTACAGACACTTTATCAAGTCATTGTACAGTTGTCATCTCGGAGTAATTTCTTACAGTTATCATTATTCTATTGGAAATTTTATGAACAGTTTCTAATATGTACTCATGTATATGTACACACACCAGTTTGACTCTCCAGTCCAGTGTAAAAATTACAGACCAGTTTTCACACTGCCATCATTACCAAACTTGCTGAACTAATGCCTAGGTTTGTTACAATAGAATTATTTGTTGGGAGAGTATGTACATATCCATTAAATATATATGTCACTTTGTATTATGCAAGTACTAAAAAAACAATCAAATCATAAAAATCAAGTAGGTAGTTAAAAGCATGACGTGAAGAAAACTGGAAAGAGAATTATTTATAGTAAGGGAAAGCAAATTGTCAGCAACCTTATACACTGTTATCTTTTTTCATGATCTCAATTTAGTAAGCTGGTGATATAACAGAGATCATGAGCATTAATGGAATGTGTGCTGCTTAATATGTTTTGTTAATTTTCTACAGTGGATTTATAAGTAGCGAATGAAACAGATCAGACTGGATAGTGTTAGTTAGCCCATGGACTGATAAAGGAACATTAGCTGCCTAAGGCATCAGACACAGAGGAATTCTTCTAACACATCTCCATATATTTTATACCTAGCAAGTGATTAGATGAAATATAAGAATCCAAGGTACCTGTCTTCAAGAATAACCATCAAGACTATTTGTGCATAAACAGACAAGCTGATTTGTGATTGCTGCATTGTTAGGTAGGAGGGAACCAGGAAAAATGCTGGAACTGGGAGGAGTCAGGAGTGAGGCATCCAACGACAAGAGTACTGCCTGGACATGTCACCACCTCTTGAATCCACCACATCCTAAACACGAGTGAAATACAGAACAGAAGATAATACTAGAGAAAGGGAATGCTGATTCAATTATTGTGTCCCTAAGCCTCTTAGGATCAGTTCCAGGAACCATCAGCAGACTCTGTTTTGCAAAGGCCTGAATTGTGTAGTATACTTTTTGATTCCAGCTTTAGATTCCCCCCTCCTTTTCCTTGCACAGGAGCTCATCACACCCTGGTGGGAGCCAGTGACACCTGTCCAGGGAAAGTTTTTCAGCAAACCTTCTGCTATTTTATTTTTCCCTCATCTGTACACAATACTTTCCAGATTCTCTGGTTAAGTCCTGTTGAATAAACTTCTCTCATGTTTATGCTCCAATCTCCCTGGTGGAGACCTTCACAATAATTTCAACATGTAATTCCTTTTTTCTAAAAATTTTTCAACACACACAAAAAGAGAAAACATTCCACAAATCTAATAAAGCTGCATGGTTAAGAGCAGCCCTCCTTGCCATGCCTGTGAAGTTGAATGCAGTGCACCATAATTCCTTTACTGTGCCTGTATGACTACTGAAAGAGCAAAAAAAAATGTGAATGAGACAAAAGATGATTGTGTTCCTGAGCAAAATTGAGGTTTACAGGTCATTTGGGATTTCGGCAACCAACCTCAGTGCAGTACAGCTTGCTGGAAGATAACAGACACTGGTAAGCTGACACTAGTCAGTGAACATGGAAGAAAGTATTTCCCAGGTATTTCTTCTAACTGGATTTATAACACCACTTTGATGATATTTTCAAACATTTTTTATTTTGAAAGATGCTTATGCTTTTGATTTTTTTTTTAAATTTGCACAGAAAACAATGTGCCCAGGAAGCTTCACGACTTACCTGCAGGATGTTTCAGGCTAGTAATGTCCAAATTTGTCTATATAGAGTCATTCTTACTTACATAAGAAGGAAAAGTTATAACACATAAAATAAAAAAAACTAACCACCAAACCACAAACCAGCAGATTATAAAACATGATCAAACACAAAATTTAGGAAAGCAATTTGTGACTAAGAAACAATTAACTTCTACTGAGCTGGTAAAGAAATAGGGGTTGGTGGGAGTGAGGAGTGTAGGAATCCAGACATTAAATATGATAAATATAAATGATATTTTTTTGTATATAATATAAATATAGATGATATAGGTTATTGTGGTGGAGATGATTCTTCATGTCAATTCTACTGTCATAACTGACAAGCCAGACTCTTGCTTTGTAAACAAATTCATTGAAGTTCAACTCCAAAAAATACTTTCTGGAGAAGAAAAGTGGTCTTTTGGGGTTTGGGGGTCTTTGGGGTTTGAGGTGTCCAACCCCTAAGGGCCATAAGCAAATTGGGCCATACTATTTAGTAGTTGGACTTAGGAAATGAATTTCAATACCATGTTCAGACTCATCAAGAGCCTCAAAACATTTCTTAAACAGGTATCTACATTTCAAGAGATTTAATTCCTCTGCTAAAAAAGCCCAAATGGCCTCATGCCAGTGACCTTGCATCTTTCCATCAGCTAATATTTCTTACATGGCTAATTCTTTTCCTACACTGTGTATGGAGCAGGATTCCCACTCCCAGCTGTTTCTGCTGGGAGAAAAGACAACTGAAGGCAGGAGATTGATAAATCAAATCACAATCTTGCTTTATTGTCTACATGAAGATTTAAGGTTACTTATTTTCTGTTCCCATGTCTGGAGCTGTCGCTAAAGGATTTTTGAGTTTCCTTAATAATAGTTGGGGTATTTATTCCAAAGGTATGTGAGCTTATAGATTTTATGAATAATTCTCACCGATGCAAACTTTGAGACAACATTGATTTGACTGTCTGCACTTTTCAAAGGTGTTCCTCCAAATAATATAACGGCACAGTCTTTGGTTTAATTTTCTACCCTTTTGAAAGCTTCATTTATATGTTTGGGATTATTTTCACAAATGGTCCATTTTTAAGCAGCACATCTGAGCTTGATAAGAGTGCAAAAAATAAACTTACATGAATCGACCTACAAGGCATTAATTATGCTCATATTATTTTAGTAAACATAAAAATCCCTTTAACTTAATTTGGCTTAAGAAAAACAGTTCAACATAGACACACCTACCACGGGGCATGTATGAGATGCATTCAGGACTACAGAGCTCTTCTTTCCATTTCCTATGCCTTTCTGCCTTAGTTGATAGCACTCGCAGGATATGCTAATGTCATCATTACAGAGCCCCTGACTCTGCCTTCAGGGAAGAAAAAACACAAGCTAGAGTGAAAGATTTGTCTCTGAAAGCCCATTTGAAAGGTCACCTGAGAGTAACAAACAGAACTTCACTGTGTTTTCTGGCTTGGAGAATTTGCAAACTTATGAAAGGACCACGGAGATGTACAGCAGGGTATTGCCAAGGCATGGCATTTTCATTAAAAAACATAGAGGGGTCTAGGGAGTTAAAATTCAAGGGCTGAATAGAAGTCGGTCAAAGCTGTGGGAGAAGAGCAAAGAAAGCAAAAGGTAGCTGGATCTGAACTGGCTTCCAAGGTCAAAGCAATAGTGATTGATAATTATGAAGACCTTCTCATATCCTTGCATTTGTCTGAGGATTTTGTTATAGGATATTAAGTAATTATTTATTTTATATGGAGCCTACATGTTAAAAAATGCCTGGAAAACATTGTGTTATTCATTGTGATTATTCATTACCCATCAGACAGCTTCCCAGGTTATGATGACTCTTCAGCATTCTCCCAAACACCAGATGTACTCCTAAAAGACAAGATGTCAGCAGCGCTGACAAAATGACCTGCCCAGAAGTTGTCAGCAGGGATGCCTCCTGCAGCGCAGTGTGTGGATGCCTGGGAGCCAGCTACCTGCCCTCTCATTAGCACAAGGGCACTCACTCGTGCTGTCAACAGCAATGAACATGACAGGGGACTGCCCGTGGACACACGCCACTGACAAGGTGCCCTTCCCTACCAAACAGTCTGCAACCACTGGGTGATCCAGTGAATGTGGTAGGGGCAACCTCTGCCTTCAGACTGCCTGGAGCTGTTCTTCTCGTTCCTGTCTTGGTACATCGTGGGTATGGTGTTTTGAGACATTGCCTGCATATGCTATACCTTCTTGCACATGCAGCACTGGCACTAAAACATTAATTAACTATCCCTCAGTAGTGATTAATGAGAGGGTCTGTCACAGTAACTCAGTGTGTTCTATTCATTTTGTAGGCACATCATCTCCCTATATCTTCATTTGACATTTACGGAAGTGAATTTGCCACAAGGATTGGATTGCAAGCAACAGCACCTTTCCACTTAGATGCCTATTTTGAGACCAAAATGGAACTAATACCAAAGCATTCACAACATAATGTCATTGCAGTGGATTTGTAAACACTTTCCTAGCATTACAGTGATGCCAGCTCAATAGATTTTAATGTACTGAAAGTGAAATACCAGCACAAACACTTAGAGCATGCAGATAGGTTTCAAACAATTAAAATTTTAGACTCTTTGTCAAATTCTTTCCCATGGTACCTGTACTCTCTTATTTTAGATTCAGCTAAAAAAGGGGCTTCTGTATCTTCTCAATATCCTCCTCTGCTTCAAAACAGACAGGCTAAAACATTTGTTGAATTGCATCCAGTGTTTTGTGGAAGAGAAAGTTCTGTCTCATGCTTACTCATCCCTTCCAAAGCAAAGTTTTCAGTTTTCAGGCTTTCTTTTAAGTTTTATTCTTGGAGAATCAAAACAAACACATGAATATATCCCATGTTTGCATTCTTGGCTCCACAGCCAACTCAATGTGTGGCCTTTTACATATCACTTTGCAAAAAGCTACTGGTGGCTTTTCTACGCTCAGGGAGAAGGGCTGGCCCTGCAGGAATCTTGTTTTGGAGGAAGGCTCTTCGCAAAGCACCTTGAATCAGCATTCCCTTTCTCTAGTATTATCTTCTGTTCTGTATTTCACTCGTGTTTAGGATGTGTTGTATTCAAGAGCTAGGAAAATAAATCTTTAAGCAAATTGCTCTATTTTATCGGATGAACTTTATACTCAAGCCTCAAGTGGATTTGGAATTTGCTTGAAGCAAACAGTTCAACACATCAGGGTGTAATTAAATGTCTTTGTTTGGGATGAATGTACTCTCATGATAATTCTCTAATTAATGAATTTTACTAACCCCTGAAGATCTTCACATTGGAGCTGGATGAGATGATCTAGATGGCATGATTTAACTTTTTTTCTTATTTGTTTTGTCAGGTGTAAGAAACTGTACAGAAAATATTTATATGCCTTTTATTTTAAGGAAATTGTTAACATTCTGAACAGTTTCCAAATTTAATAGATCTCTCAACAAATTGGTATTCATTCACGATGTCTTTAAGGGCACTGTGTTCATAACAGGACAAAACTGAAAACAACTCTTGCTGGTGTGGAATCATATTACATTCAGAAGATACTAATCAGAAAAAAACCAGCAGAACATATATGCTATTCCATAACTTGGTTTTCATGCTTATTTGTAGTCCTTTACTAACATTGTATTTCAAGGTAGGAAAAAATGAAGGAAAATGTTAGAAAGCCAGTTTCATATACAAGCTTATTCTATGAAGCTGATCAAACACCAACAGACCACTGAGACCTGTGGTGTCAAATGGCATGATGAAGTGAAGCAGCTGGACTGAGGATGCATAGCAGTTCAATCAAAGATGTGAAAAGAGGAACCAATACAAAATGAAATGCCTAAAAGTTTCATAGTTGCCCTCTCTTTTCTGGAATTTCCCTTTAGCAATCTAAAATTAAAGTTAAGGATGACTTAACTTCCTGCTAGTTTTCAGCAAGAGATAGTCAGAAAACCTTAAATTTCTGCCTTTGAGCACCAGCTGTCTTTTAGAGAATTGATTATAGAGGATAACCTGGAACGAGAATTTAATCCATAATCACACCTCCTGAGCCCTGTTATGTTCAGGGAGTTCACACCACCTCTGTGTGAACAGTGGCGACACTCACATAGAAAGCCTCCCACCTTCCTTGCTCCTTAGGGGAGCCAAGTTCTACTTTAAGTCAGTTTTATTCTATTACCTCTCTTCTGCCAGGATGAGAATTTCCTGAACCTCTTAACCAGGGGAAATATAGTAATATAACTAGAGTTTTGGTAATATGTTTTAGTAATATGTGCATTTGTTTATTAGAAAAATTGCATCTGGTTCTCTCCTTGGGTCGTTAAAAGGATAATGTGAATTAGTTTCATAAAATGAAAGCACATTTTTTTATATGCATAGATTTATACTTCAGTTCTGTTTAATCATTGTAACTCATTTCCCTATTTTGAGATGGGTAAACTGGAAGTTTAGTCTCGATCTTGGAGTGAACTTTCCAGACCCACCTCAAAATTTCTGGAGATTTTTGAAAACTATTTATTTCCAACTTTTCCCAAGATTTGGGACTGCAGATCTTATCCAGTGTACAGGACATTTGTAGTTACTTTTCTAGTCTGGAAACATTAAGGTTTCTAGGATAAAATTTTCTTAACTGAAAGTAATTGATGTGTGGAAACTGGAGAAGTCTTAAGAATGTATGCAATGCAGACCACTTCCTAAACTATCAAAAATCATCACATATTATTTTCGGTAATTACTATGAAAAAATTTAGCTATGATGCTTTTCCAAATGCCAGTGAGTATGTGTGTTGTACAAGCACCTGTGTGAGTACACACTGCACACTGACTGCATCGAATTTTTCTCAGAGATAAAGCAGGTGTAGCTTCACTAATTTATGTGATACCATGATTTTCCCACACCCCCGGCAGCTCTAATGCTTTTTTGAGAAAATTTTCATATCAGAGTGTGTGTGTGTTGTCTATGTCTGTGTTTGTCTCTGTGCATCAGCTCGTGTGTGTTTATAACACAGTAGAGGTCTAAGAAGACAATACTGTAAAAATCAAGGACAGTGTATATTATTAATTAGCAAGAAAAATATTTTTAAAAAAAAAAATTTCACATAAAGCATTTTGTTTTACACTGTTAAAGAGCAGAAGCTGGCCAATAGTAGTGGATTGCTTTTTGTAGTGCCACAAACAGTGCAGTTTGGGGACACCCAGGGAAATCCCTTGTGTTACCATGCAGGCACAAACTACTGCCCATTCAGGGCTGAGCTGTGTTGTAGGCGCACCCATTGTTAGTATTGATATGAATGACACTAAAATTGAAAAATATGGATTAATATTGTAAATAATAATTATTGTGTTATGCGTCACAACAGACTTGCAATTATATAAAAACTACTTCTTCAACTAAACTGGATATACCCGGTTAGACGATGAGGTGGGTTTTTTTTTTGCTTTTCTGAGAAAGTTGGGATTCTGACATCAATATTTTGTGAGAAAAGGCTCTAGTCTTAGCAATAAACTTTGATTTTGTAATGTATTTAGTGAGATACCATGCACAGACTATTTTAACCAGCATATCAAGTTGATTCAGAAATAAAGGCACAGAACCTGTTGCTTGAGAAGACGGAGTTAAAATTGCTGCTGTGTGACCTTAGATAAGTCACCAGTCCTCTGGGTCCTGTTTCCTCATCTCATAAAATAGGAATAACTGGGTTTATTCTGTCTCACAGGGTAATTGGGCAGCTAAATACATAGGAAATGGTTGAGAGAGCTATAATAATAGGGGCCACGTAAGTCCATAAGCTTCAGTAAGGAAATAGAAATGCTAGCACCGAGAAGTACTTTGCTAAAGTAATGATTGTTTGGAGTTAATGCACCGACTTCGTGGCTTCTTCAGTGAAGAAAGAACTGAATGTGTAATGTTACAGTGATGAAGTTCTGTTCTAAATTCCATTTGCCCAAGGTTTAAACCGTGAAATTACGGTATCCACATCTGTAGTGCATTTAATCTAAAAAAGTCACTGCATATCTCCTGTTCTAATAGAATGTTTTAAGAATTTACATGGATGTAAAAGGATTTACGCAACGCCATTGATGTCCAATTTTTAATACCTAATTTTCATTCCACAAGTGTTCATATACTCTTACTTTTGGTTTATTTACACTAGATTAGATAGGACTGAAAAATGCTTAAATCTGTGTATGTTAGTTTCAACTTGTGTTTCTGGATTTTGCTATTTGCTTCACCTTTACTTCACAGTTTCCCAACTTTTTAAATTTTAAATATTTCTCTGAAGAACCAATTTTGCCAATTTTCATCATGTGAGAATCTGACTGTTTTCTTTCTGCCTTTCTTTCTTTCTTTTTCTTTCTTTCTTTCTTTCTTTCTTTCTTTCTTTCTTTCTTTCTTTCTTTCTTTCTTTCTTTCTGCCTCAGCTCTCGAAATCTTCCTAAATCTTTTTAAGTCCTTTGTTGATATCAACATTCTGAGTCCAGAGGCATGTCTTATTCTGGTTCCTGTTTCACAAAGCTTTTCAATAAAGCTAAGTCATTCAAAAGAAGCAGCCCTATAGAACATTAAAAATACTCCATGAATCAAAATGAACAAAATTAGGTCATGTTTATATGGACAAAACAAGCCATGGATTGTTCTTCTCTGTCACTCTTTAAGTGACATTTAAAAATCACTTTACTCTGGTACTACAGATATATTTGTGGGAACACAAATTTTGTGGACAGAAAACATTACAGAGCTTGAATGGTCTAATAATGCATATCCAGAGGGCAATGTGTTAAGAGGAACTGTTCCCTCAGAGCACTTCTCTTAATGTGTGACGTAATGCAGCTATTGAATGGGAAGTGACACAATTTTTTATTTTCACTATTTCTTTAGATACGGAAGGCACCAAAATTGCAACAGAAGTCACCAAAATTGCAATGAAGAGAGACAACTAGGAAACACAGGATATTGACATATTCCAATACAAGTTATATGGCAATTAAATACCTTTCATTTGTTAAGGGCATCTGTTCATTTTCCAAACAAAAATTTTTATTGAGAAGAGGAATCCTCAAAGAAAATTATTTTCATGAAGGAATTATTTTTGTTTTAAAAACTCAAAAAAAAAAATGGTAAAAAGATTTTCTGTTTTTCTTTAAGAGTTTTACTTCTCTTTTTGCTAAAAATATGGAGAAAATATTTTATGAAGTAAGAATTTAATTTTTATTGCATTTTAAACTTATTATTTATTGATGAAATAAGAAAATATGAATGTAGGAAGAGAGGTTTTCTGCACTGTCCTAAATTTGGGAATAACCAATGTGGGACACAGAAAATTCTGTATTTGTACATAACCAGTAGTACAAGAGATTGAAAAAAAATTTTCATTTGCAAAAACTTTGTTATAAGTCTATTGTTGCCTTCCAAAGGAGTGGAGGACCCATTACTCTGAAATATTGCAAGAAGAAAGGAAACATATGACATTCAGATCATAATGCCTTCCTTCCCTCTGTGACAAGATGGATAGGATGACCTAACATGCATTTTGCATCTCTCAATTTAATTACACTGACCTAAACTGTCCACCTAGGGTAGATTGCTGTCTCCCCATAGCCATTATACCTTCCAAATACATTCTCTGATATACCCTTGGAAAGGTCTAAAAGCCTCTGAAGCAGAGACATCAGGACAGCAAACCCAACAAACTTTTGTTTTCTGGGCAGCAGCCAGATTTGATTCCTGGTAATTTTTCAGCCACTCTGGCTCTTGAGAATTGTTTTCACCAAATCAACTTGTGTTGCTAACAGCTCTCTGTTCTGTACCACAGTCAGCATGTTGTCTAAACAGACCATTATCCCTAGCCCTTGCACACAGAAGGCTGCTACCATAGAGCTGACAAGAGGCCAAATGGTAGGCTGGAGACCTGCCAGAGTTCTCCTTCTCAGCAAAGCCTGGAGGAACTTTTGACATTTTTTCACCAACAGGATAGTAAGACATCATTCATCACCATCCAGTTGTCCTACATTGCTGTGTCTCTTAGTAGATGGAGACCCTCATCTTGCAATGTATTTTGGTATAGCACTCCAGCATTCAATCTTTATAGCTTTATTACAAATTATTTTTCATTGCCATCTCCTTTTGAGCATCAGGAACAAATTTCTTGCAAATATTGTTTGGAGTAAGAGAATTTTTACCATTACTTGCATTTGCTAAAGGAAAAATCACCTTTTTTTATGTATCATATATTTGTTTGAAAAATGGTAACTGTGAAGAATAAAAGAAATTTACAAAATCTCTCAATGTCGACATATCTTATTTAAATTTTGCCAGGAACTTTACTTCTGTGTACTCAGCTGTTGAAATACAATTATTTTTTCTCCTTGATCAACCACATCCTGGGTGGCATTAAAAGAAAGGGTACCAGCAGGTTGAGGGAAGTGATTCTCCTCCTCTACTCTGGTGAAACTCCACCTGGAATATGGCATTCAGCTCTGTGCTTCCCAACACAGGAAGGACGTTCACCTGCTGGGATGCGTCCAGAGGAGGCCACAAAAATGATCAGGGCAAGGCTGGAGCGCCTCTCCTATGAAGACAGGCTGAGAGAGTTGGTGTTGTTCAGGCTGGAGAAGAGAAGGCCCCAGGAAAACCTTATACCACTGTGGCAGGGTATATCAGCCCTCTCCCCCCCCCTGGTGGCCAGTGCAGATAGGGGAGAAAACCCAGGCAGGCAATGGCCAGCAGGTATCATCTCCTGGCAACAAAAGCTCTGCCACCTTAGTGGATGTGGGAAGAGATAAACAAACAGAGGTGACCAAAAGGCCAGTCTTGCACTACGAAAGTACGACAGAGTATCACAGAGGCAGTAGTCTCCTACACACACCCTGAAAGCGTGCAAGACTTCTTCCTGGAGTCTGGTCTCAGATTCCGTGGTTACTTTCCTGGGAATTGAGGGAAAGGATTTCGATGTGTACTCCATTACCAACTGGATGTTAAGAAAAATTGCACCCTAAGTTATGTTACTTCTTCGCCAGCTGTAGAATTAATGGTACCTCTAACCCCGCATGTATGGTACTAGCTGTCCTCTTTTGTCTTTTTCCTGTGTAGTAATAGTCTGTCTTAAGTTCTTATGTCTGTTAGTTTTGTGCCTGTTAAATACATAATTCATTGTATAATGGACAGAATCAGCCATTATTAAAGAACTTGTGAATGAGAGAGGCTCTTGGGGTGCTGGCTGCCTCAATAAAGCTACTGCCTGACACAAGAGGCCCGGAAAAAAGGCAGGGACTTATTTAAAGTCTAATCTAATTAATAACATCTAATTCATAACAAGCACCTTCTAGTACCTGAAGGTGCCCTGCAAGAGACCATAGAGGAGTTTTTTACAAGGGCATATAATGATAGGATGAGGAGTAATGGCTTTAAACTGAAAGAGATTAGGTTAAATCACATATTAGGAAGAAATTATTCATTATGAGGTGGTAAGACACCTGAACAGGTTGCCCAGAGAAGTTGTGGAAGCTCCATCCATGGAAGTGTTCAAAGCCAGGTTGTATGGTTCTATGAGCAACCTGGTCTAACAGATCCTTGCCCATAGCTGGAACCAGCTGAATTTCAAGTTCCTTTTCAGCACAAGCGATTTTATGATTCTAGGTATCCAAAATTAGAGGGACAAGCCATTTAGACTACCTGCAAATTTCATACTTTAAAAAAATAAACTTCCTATAGTAACCAGAAATACCAGTGCTTCATTGGTCAGAACATTAGATTTGTGACCCTCTGATTTTGATAGAGAGCATGTCCTAGTGGTATGAAAGAGCAACCAGCTTCTTGGGTGAAAATCTTGTTCTATTCAGTTCAATGAAAAATCTGCTCATTGGTTTTTCACTTTACTGGAGCTGAAGGGATGAAAAGGAAAGGAGAGGTTTAGGAAACTAATTTTCTGTCCCATTAAAAAAAAAAAATCATTTACAGAAAAGGGTCCGAAATTAGGGTAAAATGTTTATATACAATATTTTGCTATCAAAATGGATGTATTTTAAAAAATCAGTGGTTTGGTATGAGTTTGACTGTTTCATGTAAGCTTTGAGTTTGTTTGCTTTCTTTTAAAAAAGTAGGTAGTAATATAAATTTTTTGGACAGAAAATTAGAAGGCAGTTCCAAAAAAGAGTCTGAAATTTGATTGATAGAAAGTATTAATTGGGAGTCTTTTCCAAGGTGACATGGACTTATAAAGAGTTTCTGTTAAATTTTGCTGTGAAATTATTTGATAGATCCCATATTAGACTGTTAGTTGTACCTGTAAGAGCTGAGCATATTTTCCATTTACATGGAATACTAAGTATTTTCATAAATTTGTCAGTTTATAATTTATCAAGCTTACTGGCTTTAGGGGTGCCACCATTCTCATTTCAAGATTTTTTGCCCACCTTACATAAGGTGAGGCTCATGACAAGGTGAAAATCTATCATTCCTTATTTCTGTTTTCCGGAGGGTCTGAACTGAGCTATCAATCTTACATTAAGGGATATTTGAGAAAAACAATATGTTGCAGCTTGATGTTACTATCTGTTGTTTTCCTTGCTTCCCACAATTCAAATGCAGACATACTTTCATATGTGTTATCTGTCCAGCTTTTAATTCCATGTACCAGTTGATACAGAAAATCATTTCCTCTCTCCTGTTCACTGAAATAACAGTGCAGGACTGCCATTTGCAGCAGCAGTCTTGAACATATTTTTCTCTTTTGTACAAAGTGATTCAGATGTAGTTTGCACAGTAATCAACAGGAAATAATTTGATCATCTAATTGGAGTGCACAGCAAACACAGGCACCTTACCAAGGTAAGTATTTATACCTGCAGTTTATCAGTGTCTGAAATTGCACATCCAAATTTTAGTAAATTAGACTGAAGACACCTTGACATGCACATGAATATGATTAGATGTAGTGTTCAATAAATAAAGATTATTTTTACTCCTGCTTTCAAATCCTGTTGTTGTTTCTTCTGATCACAATGCACATGATGACCCCTGTTTCCTTAACATCCTGCTAGAAATAAACACAATCTTAGATTAATTTGTAGAATGTTTCATGGTTTTTGTGTCCAGCACATCTGCATTCTCAGATTTTTTTTCAGTTCTAGAAAAAAAAGATTATCATATTGGAATTTCTCCATGACTCCCTTATCTGATGCATTGTTTGAACCATCATTTTTTATCATGGTTTCTGTTCAATAAATCTACTGCATTAACCATTCTCATATCAGGGTTTTTTTGGACGTGACCTTCATTCTTGTATGTTTCCCAACAAAAAACTCTGAAAAATATGAGAAGTTTACCTAACAGAATTGATTATTCAGATGTCTGCTTTTTTAAACACAGCTGCAGTTACCAGTCCTGTCTGAAAGACTTTGACAATGGCCAAGCAGATCCTGAACTTACAGTACCTGGTTACCACATGTGCAGAGATTCTGATCTCCATCGAGGAAGTTCTGTTGATAAAATGGAGGATATTTTCATGTCCTTTTTATGATTTTACATTCTATTGATAGGACCAACCTTGTCTAGTTTGCAAATGAAGCATATCTTCATAAAGATAGAAAAACACATAGCTTCCTTTTGTTTTTTACTTTTTCTTTTCATTGCCTATATATTTCATGGTCCTTTCAAAGGTTACATCCACTACATGTAAAAAGTTTTTCCCGCTACATTTGCCTCTCTTGGGACAAAAATCTAATTTGCAGTAATCATAAGTAGTTTTGCTCCTCCCCTCCTGCTTATGTCTCCTTTACTCAAGAGCTTATCTGTTCAGTAACTAAATTAAGCTTAATGTTCAGAATACCAGAACAGCCTCTACCTGTATGAGGTGGAGGCTCATTGTCTCCAATACAGAACCAGAAGACATAGAAAACATCCTTCCACAGCCAGCTCAATTTTGGAAGATCAGTTATGTCAGTGTAGCTCTTTACCCAGTCTAGATATATGACTCTATACCACATTCCCAAAGGTAAAAAAAACCCCAAGCCTAGTAAAAATCAGTTTGTGAAAGTAATTGTTGTGTAGGATAAGAATCTTTGACCACTATAAGGAGATGTTTTAAAGTAGGGACTCTGCTCAAGGAATGGAAAAATTGCTCTTGCTAAGTATTGGTGCAGCTGCTCTCTCTCTTGATCTGGGTGAAGCTCAAGGAGTGGCCTCACAATACAGCACTGGCTCTATGCAAGCCTTTTCCCCTCCTTGCTGTGATCCAATCTCCCTTGTTCCTGTTCCTAGACAAAGCATGTCCCTGCTCCCCGTGATGGTCCTTCTGCCCGCTAACATTCTCCAGGTCCCATCCAGTTTGTTCCTACTTGTCTTTGCTGAGATAGATCATCAGGGGCTATCCACATTTTTTTAACTGAAACCTTTAACTCAGCTAATGGTTTTGTTTCCTTCAGAGAACAATGGCAAACTCTTGTTTCTCTGCTATGACTGTATTAGAAACCTAAACTTTTGTATAAAATTTCTGTATTAAATATGTGAGGTTAAATGAAGAGAATAACAAATGTTTCAACAATTACTGGATTCAGAAAAAAATATTATAAATGTATTTTAAATGCTTACCTTTCGACTAATAAATAAATCTCACATTTTAATAAGGCTTTTATTTTATATAATTGATGTAAAATTTGTCTCAAGTAACTTTAACACTTCATTACTTTTCATGGTATATGATTCAGAAAAATATCACAGGTTACCCATTAGAGATAAAATATAAAATTTAACTTCTGATATTAGTGCCTATTTTGTGTAACTCCCAAAATCAAAGACCTATGTCTGAAAATATGACATCAAATTCACTTGGCATACATTTTGTTTGTTCATTTTAATAAATAAGAAATATATAACTTAAAAGCAGATTATACTTTACAATATTATACTTTAGATTATACTATAAAAGCTGAAGCATAAAATACTTGCTCCCCCTGGAGATTCATTAGTTGCAAATCTGTATGGTTTGTGATAGTCAAACTTTCTGAATAGAGTTAAAAAAGAACCACAAAGTGAGTCTGAATTTGTGAATCCAACTCTAGAATTCACATCATGTTCTTTAAAACTCTTTTTCCTGTACTCTTTTTATTACACTAACACTACAATTATAATTTCCACAACAGTGGTTAATGAACAATAAAAGCTCCACCCAGTTTTTAATAAAAGAAATGAGTTGGAAGGAGCAAGAAACTTTTGGTAGAAATGGTCAGAGAAGAGACTTCTCTATCCTGGGGGAGCTGTCACAGGATTCTGGGTGTGGGGCTAAGCAGGCAGAACTGGTCTGAGGCTCCTCTGGCACGGGTCAGCCTAGGAGGAGAAACTCTGGAACAAAAACAGAAGCAAGGGTAAATGGGGAGGGAGAGAAAGTATAAAAGAGAAACAAAAACGTGGGGAAGGAAGTTCTGTTGTTTTTTTATGCACATCATAATGATGCAAGGGGTCATGAGTATCTTGCAAAACATAGCAGTTGCCCTGAGGAGCTTAAACATATTGGAATAAAATATGTGAGACTGAAGACAGTGGTTTGAAACACAATAGCCTAAATGTGTGGGAATGGTAAAAGCTGTGTCACGGAGTTCAGTTGCAGAGGAGGGCTGAGGTGCATCATATATCAAATTCACATGTATCTGATGTTCAAAGAATCATTATCTCTGCAAAGGTCTTTCTCACCTCAGAACTCTGGGAAGAGCAAAGAGCACTGAATGTAAAGCAAGGAATAATACTGAAAAGTCCAAGATGAAAACTAGAAAACTATCTCAATTCTCTTTTAGCCTTCAAAGAACTTTGTCTTACAGTTAAGCTGGTGGTGTGAAACCTGCCCTGCTTTATTGGTGTAAAAATAGAAAACAACTCATTTACTTTTCATTTTGAAATTAATTTTCATTCCAAGTGATTAATAATCTCAGCACAAATCTAACTTAAGATGTTCTCAGAAAGCATTATTTAGCAAATTAAACCAACTTGCATGGTTGTTTTTTGGTGGTATTTGCACTGCAAATACTTTTTATGAGTACAGCACAAGGATACATATGTATCTCTGTCAATTTCCTGATCAGTAACTACTGAAAATATTATTTTGGGTTTGTTTTTTTTTTTCACTAAAACAATGGCAGTTTTCACCACAAAACTGTCCCACTAAAGTGTTCTTTTACTGAAAAACTTAGGATTTTCTAGTATTCAGTACAATGTGGATATAGAGCCACCTGATAGCATGAAAGAAGGCTAGTACAGCAAACCATCACCAAGACCTTTCAGATTTTATATGAAAAAATGGAACTGTCATTTCCCAAAGTGGTTTCACAGCATATCTGCAAGTGCTGATAAAATTTCTTAGTCTTTTGAGATACAATTGAAAATTTTCTTTTTATTCATTCACATACCTTTTCCTGTAATCCGTTACATTCCTATCCTCAATAACGTCTTGTGGTACAGGTGAATTATATGTTACATAAAATTCTCTTTAATTAGTTTTACGTTTGCTTTCTTGCAGTTAGTTTTGTGTTCACTGTCTTTCAGTTCTATTCAATGCACCCATTCTATATGGCAAAATGAGGGAAATGTTAGAAACAAAAGAGGTACTAGGAAGATACCTCATCAAAACTAAGTTAAATATATTGATATTTATTAACATATATATATTTAAGTAAATTTCCTAATAGAAGATAGCATGGAATCAATGGTTATCAGTGTGTGGGGTTTTGTTCACTAAACAATCACTTATGTGACAGAATGAATAAAATAAGTAAAGTTTTCATTAATAGAAAATAATATATTTACTCTAAAAAATACTACACATTGGTGGTTTATCACTCTGCTTCATTTATAATTATTCTTCAAGACAGAAAGCACTCTAAGCAGAAATCTTAGGAATTAAGGCAGTGTCTAGTGTTGACAGCATGTGTCCAGATCCAGAAGACAACTCTATTTCACATGGCCACATTTGGTACATTTTCCATATTGTATGACCTTGTAACAACTTCATTTTTCCTATATGGATTCAGTTGAAAAAAGTTTTGCTCTATCTTAATGAGGAAATAAATACAATTTAAAAATATTTTTCTTCAGAAGAGAGCAAGTATGACTCAAATTATTTTTAATATGACAGCCTTTAAATATGTTACATATATTTTTCTTTTAATCTGGAAAGGGAAAAGGAGTAAAGCCTTTTTGCAGTCAGTTTGTACAGTTTGAAATTTATTGTTTATCTTATTTATCTTTTATTTTTCCAGTTAATGTGGTATCGTGAAGAAGAATTCTCTGGAGCTGTATTCTGATTACAATTCTTTTACCACAGCAGAAATGAATGGGCAAATGGTGAAGTTTAAAGAAAGAATTATGTCAAAGCTGGATGAAAACAAAATCAAGGTCAAAGAATTATGAATCACAGTATCATAAAATGGCTTGGTTTGGAAGGGATCTTAAAGATCATCCAGTTCCAACCCCTTTGTCATAGCCAGGGACGCCTTCAACAGGACCAGGTTGCTCAAGCTCCTTTCAACCTGGCATTAAACACTGGTGGGGTGCCCAGTGCCTCACCACCCCCACATAAACAATTTCTTCCTAATATCCAATTTAAACCTACTCTCTTTCAGGTTAAAGCCATTAGACCTTGTGCTATCACTACCTGCCCCTGTAAAAAGTCTCTATCTTTCTTTAGGCAGCCTTCAGGTATGGGAAGACCACAATCAGGTCATCCAAAAGCCTTTTTCTCTCCAGGCTTAACCATCAGATCTGAGATGATTCTGGGATGCATCTCATCAGATCCCTCCTGGTCTCACAGTGAGAGACCAGAGACCTATCTCTGCCATGGAAGAGATCTTTTGTCCTAGAGAAAGGGCATCCCAGAGAACAAGCTCTTTGAATGAGTTCCTGAAGCATGTCCTCTTCATATTTCCAGCTCTGTGACAGATCTAGGAAATCAAAAGGTGGGATTTAGCTAATTATTACAAAGATCCAAACATAGAGAATAGATGCCTGGCAGAGTTCAGCCTGAAGAAGAGGAGACTGAAGGCAGACCTCATCACAATCTACAACTTATTTGTGAGGGGAAGAGGAGGGGCAGACCCTAATCTCTTCTTTGTTGGTACCAGGGACAGGACCTGAGGGAATGGCCTGAAGTTGCATCAGGGGAGGTTTAGGTTGGATATTAGAAAAAGATTCTTCACCCAGAGGGTGGTTGGGCACTGGAATGGGCTCCTCAGGAAGTGGTCACAGCACCAGCCTGACAGAGTTTGAGAAGCATTGAAAATCCTCTCCAGCACATGGTGTGACTCTGATACTGACCTGGGCCGGGAGTTGGACTTCAATGATCCTTGTGGGTCCCTTCCAACTCAGCATATTCTGTGCTTCTGTAATTCTGATATGGAATATAAAAATTTATATTTTTATATGATTGAACAACAGTAAAATTATTATGTTAAAGAAGACAAACAGATCAATGACCTTGCAGTTAAGTGGCCTTTTCAAAACCATGTATCATTTCAATGCCATTCTTTAATGAAATCTGCAGAGGCCATAAGTCCTGGATAGAAAGAGATGGTTCTGTCTCTTGATATGACAGCTTTCACAAGTCATGTTGCCCTGCTCAGGGGAAATTTTCAACAGTGGGCAGACATTCACATTTTTTTCAAAGTTGTGTGTTTTTCCAGACGATATGAGTGAGTTTAGAAATATTCCTAATCAACTTCTGGTGTCAACAGAATGACACTTTGAACTCTACACTCTTTTACAGTGTACTCTATCAGTTCATAATTAACATGACCAATATAACATGAAGCAGAAAAAATTCATATAGGCAAAGAAGGTTGTTGTAAATTTTCCCTTTTTTTACAGTAATTGTTTTAAGAAGAAATACTTTAAATCATATTTTTTGATATCAAAACAAGTAATATGATGAGTTGAGATGTGTGAGCATACAGGTACTATAGCTCTCTACAAAGACAAGTTTAAAATTTAACATATAGACCCTCCCTCTTGACACTTTATTGTGTATCTTTATGGACGTGGGTACCAACACATAAAAGAGGGATTGTCTTACTGCATTTTTTTCTTTATATATGGCTAATAAAAGAAGGAGAAAAAAATATATATAAATATATATTTCCATTAAATGTGTTAGAATTGCTTTTTCAAAGATCGACTCTAGTATCTAGTATCAATAAATAGCCATGAACTAATAAAATTCAAGTTTCAAATCTGTCCATTGTTTAGGTTTTTATACAAACATAAAAACAAGAAGATCTATAGAAACAGCAGACCTTCATATACAAGCATGGCCTACAATGTTTCGATCTTTGAGTGAGATTTAGAGCATAGCCACAGTGCTGCTTACTGTGACCAACAGTGCAAACCAAGCACGTTGCTTTTAATTAGCCATTTTATATTTCTTTAATTATGGACCATTGTGGTAATATAAGAGGAGGCAATGTGTCAGCAGTGAGTGAAAAGGTACGTAACAACCATTACTATATCATATTTGGCAGCTGCCCATTTTTTCCCTGAACCAATTTATACCACTCTAAGGGCCTCTCTGGAGTGCCCTGGTGAATCTACATTTCTGCAGAAAGAGCTCTCAAGCATGCACTAACCTTTTCACACTCCAATCCCATTTCCAAGGTAAGAACCAGTACATCACAGAACAGAGTCTTTCTGGGTACCAATTTCAGGCAATGGGGGTGGGGGGGAGAACAGAACTCAACAAAAATGTTTGAAGAATCACATGTCAATATAAATTGATAATTAATGTGGGGTTTAATCTTATTGTCTTCTGAGCAAATTTTCATCACTTGATGTCCGAACCTGTCAATACAGTCATATTTACTTCCATCAGTGGCTTCTATCCCACAGATAGTAGGATTACTTACGCACTTGAAATTAAGCACATATGTATGATCATGATTTTTTCTTCACAATATTTGAAATAACTCGATATTATTTTCTCAGTTCTTAAAAACCTCAGGATTACATGGCTGGAAACAGGTGTCTCTGCACTTGTTCCTGATGATAGTTTGATATTGACTTCATGAATGTGACCCCAAATTCCAAGAGACACATAATGCCAGTGTCACAGGAGTGCATAAATTATTTTTGAAGAGAAGAAACATTTGTTAGAAATAGAGTACATGTAAACATGAGAGGAAAAATTTTTCAGATGGAAATTAATTCTGAGAGCTCCTGTGCAGTGAGGTGTTTATTGTCAAAGGTGTTGTCTGGATTCCAGAATTCTTTCTACTTCTCTTTTCGTAATAAATAGCTCCCCTGTGCCACGTAAAAAGGCCATGGCATTCATTTCATTTCATGAAGAATGAGCAGCTTGTTACTTGGAGGAGTAGAATTTATTTCCCAGAGTCAATTTTGAAATATTTTAAAATTCTTGATAAAATACCTTTTATCCAAAGTGTTAGATGGGTTTTAAAAGGGCTGAACAAACTTTTTCTAAATTAGAAAAGAATTATTAGCCATTAACTCATTATTTCCAGATTTCTTTTTGCTTTTATAAAAGCCATGCCTAATCTTTGTTTTTTGCTTGAGAAATGTTCTCCTCTGAGATTCTGATCTTTTGCAAGTATTTGGATGTATTTATTCAAACGTTGGAATGGATCAGACTGTAGTGCTGTAGAGAGGCATATAAGGCTGGATCTAGATCTCTTTTCTTTATTACTGGTAGCATATCCTTCAATCACTGACATTAAGTGAGCACGTGGGAGTTAAATGTTTTTTCCAACAGAACGGCTTCCTGTTTTTAACTTTCAATAATTTGCATAATTTTCCATATTTTGAATAGAAATCTAACAGGTTTCTCTAAGCCTGCCACTTGCAAAACGAAAAAATCTAGGCAAGTCATTGTGCAGCTGAAGGTCTGAGACACCCAGGAGCAGACACTCGCTTTCAGATCTGTGAAAGAAGTTGCAGTCATGACAGGTTAAAGTAGTCATGATAACAGGGGGAGGAAACTAAACCAAAACATAAACTGCTTGACAAATACATTCACTTCTGCTAGTGTTCTTGCCTCTTCTAATAATCTCAAGGATAAAAATCAAAAGCCTAAGCAAAAATTGTTTTGAGACATGAAATAAATCTAGTATTGAAGAGTTCTTGGCTTGGAAAATGGCTGAATACAGTACTGAAATGCACCCTAGTAAATAAATTCACCTGCTATTTTTTACCAGTCATATTTACAGGAAGTTAATATGTTTCTAGAAGTAAGACACTGTATTAAAAAGTTTTTTGGCTTCCTCATGACTGGATACAGGAAAAGTAAAAATAAAATGTTAAATGACAAATAATGATGCTTCTGAACTCATAAAAAGTTTGCTAATTCATCCTTTCTTATGTACTCACCAGCCTTTCTTCAGGAAATATCTGGAAAATAAGTACCAAAATAAACCATCTTCTTCTATAATTTTAATATCGTGTATTAATATTGTACATAAATGATGTGTATTGTTGCCGCTTAAAGTCTTCAGACTCTGCTTGAACTAACATGTGAAGAAAAAAATGATATTTGTTATTTCAGTAACACTATATGTTCCAGCCAAAATTGAGCTTGATCTCGCATATAAATAATATGTTGATAAACCTACAACTACAGGAGTCAGAGAGAACACTGATGTTTGACAATTTACAGATGGCATCTATGAGAGAAGACAAAATCAGTGTTAAACCTCTGCCTGTGTGCATGATAAAATGCATCAGAAAAAGAGAAATCTCTCTTAGAGGGATGGATAGATAGCTTTTGCTAAGAAGTTTTGAAACAAACTAACATTTCTTTTTCTCTTGGCTCATCAGGGAAGTTATCTGTATAGCTTGTGGGTGTTTTTTTCAAATCTCTACTTTATACAAAGTATAAAAGGTATGAGGCTTTGCTGAGATGATTCTACAACCTTCTTCCCCTGATGGTGATGCTACAGTGGCTGCATCATCAAGAAGCTGTCCCTGATGAATGAACATGTTATCTTGCTCTCATAAGAGCAGTGCTAGAAGGAAATTTTAAGAATACCATTTCTGAAAGTGCAAGAATTCACCAGAAAATGCCACACCTCTTTGGATATGTGTTTTTCTTAAGAAAGAACTCGACTTTTTGGATCACTTCATGGGACAAGAAGCTAAAGATACAGATTACAAGGCCTAATCTAAGTAATAGCTGTCGACATGAAACTCCAGAACTTCATTTGCATCCTGTGCTCCACAGTGAGGACAAGTGACAGGATCACAAGATGAAGCTGGCAAATGACATGATGCAGTAGGGTGGTAGAGCTGATAGCCCACTCCCACTGCCCAGCAGAGTGTGGAGGTCAGAGACATTTCACAGGGGAAAATGGGAAGTTGAAAATTGCTTATCTTCACACCTGCCGTAGCAATACTTTGGTGGCTTCCCTTACATGCAAAGATGAAGATGGGAGCTCTCCCAAATCCTTTTTTTTTACAGGAACATAAGAAATATGGAACAGACCACAGCAAAAGAGAGCAGCCAATCTACAGCTGTGGGTCAGGGTTTTAATGGGGAGACTGGGAAGACGTTGGGTGGTTTGAAGAATACAGAATAAAACAGCAGTCTGAGATCCTCCTTGGGAGGACTTCGGTCAGTTGAGCCCTGTGATTAGAAAGAAAAGGAACATGTGGAAAAGAGTGTGAATGAGTCTCTTTGCCCATGTGAGTATTGTTTGAAGGGGAAAAGAAAAACGAAAGAGCGGAGAGGTTAAACTGGCTGTTAAATAGAAGCACATTTCTTGCGCATAAAGTTTTATTGTGAGGGTTGTGTTTATGGGCTTAGTGAGAAGGGCTGATTAAATGGCAGGTTAATAAAGGGACAGCATGTGGTTTCTGAACTAGGTGGAGAAAAGTTATAAGGTGGAAGAGAAATAAGGCTGACTTAGAGCCAAAGTATGGAAAGAGGAAACCTTACATTGACACAGCTCATAATCAGTACACCTTATTCAGTACTGAGGAAGCTGTTGCAGAGAGGAAAAATAAGTGTGGCGTGTTCCATTGCTTTACCACCAAGGCTACTAAATGCATGGCTAGTTACCCCTAGTGACTGCAACTTGTGTGACCCTAAGTTTCAAAATTTCTATCCCAGCACAAAGTAAATGTGATATGGGAGCATCAAAGTCAACTATAATAAAGATATAAAGAACTAAAAGTTTTGTACATAACCTCGTATATTAAAATATATTCTTTTACGTATGTGGCCAAAAATTGAAGAAAGAAAACAGTAAAAAAAACTAATGTGATGCAGTGAAGATGTATAACTATGTACAGTGATACAATTATAATATCATTGATTCATAGAACAATAGATTATATGATCTGGATGTGATAGCCACTGTAGAATTTGGTCAAAACATGGTCACATCTTCAAGAATCTGAGAGTTGGTATTTTATGTGCAATTGTCATACATCTACACTTACATTAAGTGTAGGATAACTCATGTAGGATAACTCATGTAACCAAAGTTGCTCCTTTATTGTATGATCTCGACCTGCTGTCTTTTATTGAAACCCTTGCCAGCTCAGGTCCAACTTTTGTAACTGAATTTTTTCAAAGATTCTACACATCTGTGAAGTCTTCATTGGTTCTTGCCAGGCAAATTCTGTCTACTTTCATCTGTGGTACTTATCCTTCTTTGTTAACATAGCATTTCCTGAAATACAACCCAATTTGATCTATGGTCTTGGAAATGCCTATTTAGTGTGGCAAATTTCAAATACTTCATCAGCACTTTTGAAAAATACCACTGTTTTGACAGAAACACATTACTTTTATTAAAATTTAAATGTACGTCTTTATAATGGAACATTATGACAGGATGCCCTCAAGTGGTAAAATATAGACTCCACCCAGTAAAAATTGAAGTGGTTAATGAAAAGATATTCCCTGCTAGAAGACACACTGCTGGTTCAGATATTGACACTCTAGATGAAGCTAAATATCTCCTGGTTCTAAGAGTATCACAAAATGAATTAAAATCAGATAATATGATTTTTTCAAGATAAAGACTGGGAGAGAAAAGAAGTTGTCAAAGATAAAATATTGTCTACCCTTTAGCCTACATGGATGGAATAATTTCTTGCCTACAATATTAGCTCCTAGTTTTTTCACAAGACTGGCAAAATCTTCATATAAGTCCTGGTGTTGCTAGAGAGGAACTATCAACAGTCAGTATAATTGCATGAATTCTCATTTATTTGCATTAATTCCAGCATGAGAGTTCTGTTTCAAAACCATACTGTATCAAGCACCATAAAAGTGAAGTACATGCATGTATTCATAAATATTCACAGATGATGTTTTATAGGTTCACTGTTCTTTGGCAATACAGCACACATTGACACAAATAATTTTCTGAGTTCATAGGAAGTTGGCTTGCAGTGAGTGACAAACCTGGCAACAACAACAAAAAGAAATATTCAGCAGTTGGTATGAATTTATTTTTTAAAAGTTCTTCAACTCTTAGCAAGAATTTTCATTCTCTTTCCCCTTAAAAAAAATACAAACCCAGAAGATTTGACTAACCCAATTTCTTTTTTTTTCCAGTATCCCAACAGAGGTTTTGCAAGGAATACCATTACTACTTTGCTAATATGGTTTATCTTATACGAGATTTAAAAAATGTTTTGTATGTAAGCTAGAATATGTAAGTTTGAAATATTCATTAATAATTCAAATGCCACCATGACTCTGCTAAATAAAACAGAGCAGAACTTTAGTAGCTGCTATTTCTTTCACTTTAAAACTTTGCTTTTTAACTAAACAGGTGTCATCTAAAAAAATATTTGAAAATAAGTGGTAAGTGGTTCAGCTAATCCTAAATTCTTTCTCTTTAAAGTCACTGTTTTATCTAACATCTGAAGTTTCTCTTCATTAGGTGTGTAATCTTCTTAAAACCTCCTTTTTCCATGAGAGCCACAAGTATTTCCATGTAAGATTTTTTAAGTAGGTAATTCTACATACATTTGTGAGGCCAATGTGACATCATCTGCACTGCTCAAGGACAAAGGACTTAAAACATCATGCTTTTCAGTCATCTTTTACTGGGCTAAGACCTATATTATTTGTAAAAGTACTACACTGAAGATTTTGCATGAAGCCTAAGAGGTTTCAAAACAATGCAGATAACCTTATTATGATCTTTGGGGAAAAAAATCCAACAATCCAACCCCAAAACAAAACAACAAAACAAACAGAAAAGCTGTGAAAAATCATTAATGTTACCACAGGTGTGGGAAATGATGCTAGAATAATTCCCTTTTTGCACAACACTCTTTCCCTGACTCTCTGCTCAGGCAGCTACGTGCCCACATAATGTGGTCCTTGCCCTCTTACTCTCCCCTTCTGACTGCCTGGGTCAGTCTTTACATAAAAGAACCCAAGTTCCACCTACAAAGCCGTCTCTCTGTCTTTATTTTCATGGCAGACACTTTTATATCAGAGTACTTTCATCACAGTGGCACCCATACCAGAGCTACAATACTGTAGTTAAGGGTCTGTTCTTTGGCATTTCTATTCTAAAGCACTATTGTATGAGGTTGCTCAGCAGCTAAAATTCCTTCCATGCTGAGACTTGGCATACAAGTGCTTAGCTCAAAAGCAATTTAATTTTTTTAAAATTTAGTTTTTAACTCTCTGCTGTCCCTTTGGAAAATATAAAGGTGAAAAACAATAAATGCTGGCTGTCTTTGAGTGATTGCTGGTTTTGTGATTGTGTGAGTAGTTTTTATAATTAAACGTTGCATGCTGTTTGTCAGTAATGTAGTTTTCAGGAACTATCTGAAATCCTTTAATTACCCTCTATGAAATAAGTAAAACAAGATCCAGTAGTAATTCTGTCTGAATGGATGCTGCATTTGCTAGAGTGTGAAGGTACTCTCCTATAATGATCATTTGTAAATATTATCTTGATTGGTTTTTACAGGTAGAGTTAAAATAATATATTAAATTCAGAAGACTTAGAATAGCTTTGACTAGGAGATTTAGGAGATAAAACCGTTGCCACATGGACTGAAACAGAATTTCTGTCTTCTCATCCCCTTCATGAAACACTCTATGGAGCAAGGTTCACTCTGAGGATTTCACACCATCCTTTGAAGCCATTGTTAGGGGTTGCTCATAGTGGCAAGGTGCCAGACTGATGGACTTTTGGTCTGTTCTCCTGTAGTTAATAATGGAAAGGGTGCCGAGCAGCTTAATGTGGATTAATGAGGACACTTTAAATTATATCACTGTTATTTCAGAAAAGGTAGGAAAACACTGAGCGGTGCTACATCAGTATATTGATTGACAGTTCTTATACAGCCACAGATATTACTAGTAATAATAATAATAATAAAAATAAATTCATAAAATGTCTTGGAGTTGTTTTTTTTTAATTTTTTAAGCCATTAAAACCTGGGGATTTTGGCTTAAGAAATCTGGAAGATTATATAAATTTCCAGGAAGACACACAGACACTAACTGAGAGTGATATCTTTCTATTTAAATAAAGGATGGAACTTGAGTATTTATTTCCACATTAGAGACAAGGTGAAGGTGTAACATCCCAATTTTAACATCCTTGTGTACAAAACAGCACTGATGGCAGAACTCAACCACTGTAGGAAGGGGTAATGTGTTGAGACATATAATTTTGTTTGGACATTAGAGAGATGCTTGAAATCTGACAGTAGGATATAATTTGCTGAAGGTACACTGGCTGGAAAACTTTATTTGTTCTAAAGGGTAAATGTCAAAGGTAAATGATCTACATATTTTCCACAAGTTACCTCATTGGCCTTTTCTGAACAATTGAAACTGGATTTTAAAATATCTCTGGACCTGTTTGGAAGAATGATATACAGGTATATATGACCCTCAATTCTTTAACCCTGACATGCATGTTTCACAGTAAACTAAGCAGTCCTCAAGAATCTAGTCATGCCCTGAAACTGCTTTTTCACATCTTTTCTTCTGAATAATAATCTATTTACTTTCCCTCACATCTTTGCTCATATAACCCAGCATACTTCTAAAGAGAGAAACACTAAGTATCAAATGTTATCTAGTCTGAAAAATATTTGTATTTATGACATCTTTCTTTACCAAATTTTTCAGTATAAGCCCAATAAATGTTTATGCCTTTAAAGGCATCTGCATCTCTTGTTGGAGAGAGAAAACCAGACAAATTCAAACACCGTATCCTCCTTGATGCTGCAGTTCCTTTGTGAGGATCACAGGTAGCTGGAAAAATTGTGCACATGTACAAGAGGAAAATAGAAGAGTGGTTTTTTCCCAGAATCAGGCTATTATCACTAACAAGCTGGTTCTTCTAACCTTTTCCTTTTGGTAATATCTAGCCTCAATAACATCCCCAAAAATGTGCAGATAAAGTACTGGTGGTCCAAGAAAGAATCCCAAACATCTGACAGACAAAGTCCAAACCCCATACACATCTATATTGGTAAAATTGTACTCAGTTCTCCTCCCCTCCATTTTACTGGAAAATCAAACACAGAAATATAATTGGAATAGCAGCAGAACTCTAATTGCAAATCAATTGTCTGCTGGAACAGTAAAGGAAACCTTTAAGTATTTGCCAGCTATGCTTTTCTTTTTGTGTAAATATCCTCTTTTTCAAGCTTAGTCTAGTGTAATAATCATCTCTCTTTTTAAACAAAATGTACAAAATATCTGAAGCAATTAGACTGCATTACTGTTTAATTACAACAAATGGTAATTTTCAAATCATAGCTACTGTCTTTTCCATAGCTATACAATCACAAATGAGTGCTCTCAGCTTAGTGGGCTTCTGCTGGAATTGCTGCAAGGCCCTAAAGTACAGTACAGCAGTGTGAGCACACATTTCTGTAATACACCCAATTAGTAAGTAATCCTGTAACTCATTGCCCAATTAAAGATTGCTTTTCTTTTTTACATGTTTTTACGCATGTGTATGAATTTGGGTGTTTATGAATATGTATAGCCTATAGAATTAAAGCAAGATGGGCTCATAGATTACTACTTATGAACTATCAAACTAAAATTCTCTTCCTCAGGGATTGGCTATTTGCAAGGTTCTTAATTGTGTTGCAAATGGATGCGTAAAGATTAAAACCAGATGTCAGTCTCTTGATCTTTAAATTGTAAGTTAGTTGTACTATTTTTTTAAACGAAGTCAGTTTACTAATTTCTTCTTTCAAAAGTATGTTCTGTGTTATTCTGTAAGGATGGACACTATTTCTTGCCTTGCAAGATGTCAAGACTGATGAGAAATTTTAACAAATTAGAAAATAGATAAGGAACATTTTGTTTAGACATCCTGATTTTTCAAAGAGGAGGCATAAGTGAATAAATTAATCACAAAATGACACGATAGGGCCACTGTGTAAACAGATGAAAAAAACCCCTCAGATTTTTGTAAAGAACTAATTACACTAAGTGAATCACTAAATTATTTGTATTGTGAAGTAAAATAATGAGGTAAATTCTTATAAGAAATTTGGTATAATGCATGTTTGTAATCTCCAGATATGTTTCATGTGATAAAAATCTGATTTCAATTTTAGCTTCAGTAACATTTCTATAAAGTCAGAGAAAATCCAAAGAATAAAGAGAACTAGGTATTGATGTATTTTCTCTACAAATAAAGAAGTTATACTCTTTAGGGTAAATGATGTATACTAATTACTTATTATCTTCCCATTCTAAAAATCAAAATTTTCTCTCTGAAATATGTAAGCTGGTTTCTTCATGTTCTTGACATAGGAAATATAAGCAAAAATATGAAAGATATTATCAGATGACAAAAATTTGGGAATTTGAATTGATTGTAAGACTGTTTGTGACAGTAACTGGATGTTTCTGAAAATACAGAAGAATTGTGCCTTTACCTTTGCAAAGATGCTTTCTGAAATACCATTTAATAGTTGTGATTCCTCAGCTGGAATTCTGTGGGCAGTGGCAGTGGATGCTACTTGACAAATGTAAATTCAAACCTGAATGTATTCAGAAAATTGTCATTAAGATAACCAGGTGAATAAAACATTTACCTTATGAGATGAGAATTAAAAACTTAATCTACCACCAGTTGCCTAGAAAAGACCTGCTTTTTTGTTCCAAACTGTATCCATGCCCATGAAGATGCTTCCAGTTCTGCATCCTCTATGGATAACTACTGTCTCAATTTCAATTAAAAGATCACCTGAAGAGTGTACATATTTTCAAAATTTTTCAATGCCTTTGGTGTATAAATCCGGACTGAAAAAAAGATGAAAATTCAGTTTCCATTTCTTGGGTGCCTTCTCTTATTTACTGCTTCATCTCCAGTCAGGTGCAACCTCACTCCTGCAGCACCAGGAAACAAAGGCTGATCTATTCATAGCCAAAGTGAGTATTCAAAGAGCCAAACTAATGTAGTGCAGGAGCTGACACTGCTGGAGCTTTCCACATTCATCCTACAGTCATCAACAGGAGGTTTCTTTTGTTTGTATTCCAAACACAGCAACCTGAGTTTTCCAGGGTTAAGCTTTCTTCTATACATATAGTCACTGTTCCTTTTCCCCCTGTGAAATAAGGGGAAGGCCATTTAATGATAAAAACCATGTTATTATCATTTACCTCTACCATGGATGTGTCCCTGATTCTCTGGTCACTATGCAAAGAAAAAAATTCTCCTTTGCTGATGAATCCTGAAATCTAAGGAGTCCCTTTAATCTGAGAAATCTAGATGACAGTCATTACTTGAATTTCTCACAGCTCATGTACGATTTAATAGGCAACAGCAGGAATCTAAGCATGCCTGAATCTCCAGAGGGAGACAAAGGAGAGGATGGATAACACCACATGCCTGTCATCTCACTCCAGCTCAAAAAGGGATTCCCCTGGGGTAATGATATGTATAGGGTTCATAAAAGATGATAAGGTGTTTGCACTTCTCTAAGGAGGTGTATGAGGAACGATTGCACGCCTGAAGTTTGGGAGTGCTAGATTTCAGACACACAATTCTTTGTAATGTTTACAGCTAGGGCTCTTACCTGTTACAAGCAGCCTCAGAGCAGCTAATAAGCGGAGACTTGGGTCACCTTTACAGTTAAATTTCCCACCTAATGTTTGTCAAGAAACCTCAGTGGAAAAGGACAATATTTCAGATATATTTATGGAGATCTTCTAATTGTTTATGCATCAAGATAGCACTGGAAAATAAATAAGCATATTCAGGTCTTTTTTATATGTCACCACAGCTTGTATGGGATAAGTCTTTAGTGGCTGAGCTTTGGAACATTGGCAGTAGAAGAAGGGAAACCATGTGAAAAGGTTAGCCAAAAATGTCAGCTTTAACTTTAGAGGAATAACGTTCTCAGAACAGAAAATCCATAAAAGAGATATAGGACTAAAATGAAACCAGAAGGACAGCAAGAAAGCCTACTTTATGTTTTGAGAGCATAAAGTTGCTAATCATTCTGTATCAAAATTTTTGTGTTTTATGGTCACTTATTAAGAGGAAATCAAAGCAAACTGATTTGATTTCTGCAGATGCTGGATGATGCTGAGAAATCAGTCCACCTCTTTAGAAGCCTGAGTATGAATAGTAATCCTTTACATACTTCCATTTTGCACATTTTGCCTGACTTAAGATATTACAAAGCAATGGACACAAAGGAACTGAGATGGTTTTTCATCTGCTTATTCAAAGATGGGGTGAACATGATAGGAAACATTAAGCATTTGGCAATTCAAATCAGGGACTGGAACTGCAACTTTATTCTGTCACAAGGACTTGCAAACTACCTAGCTGTGCAGACTTTGTGTTCTTCAAAGATGCTCCCCTTAAGGAAAACAACTGATTTTTTTTTACGATAGGCAGCATGTCTGATGTTCAAACTTACCAATTTCATATAACATATTCATTTTCCTACCTTCTATTCTTCATGTTGCTTTTCATAAGGCAGACATTTGGATTCTTCTCAAGGAAGAATAAAAAATATTTTTTAAATTTGCTTCTTAGTCATACCCATTAATTTATATTAGAGAAAGATTCCTTCCTTGATAGTAAATTGAAAGTATTCACATCATGGTCAGAGCACCAGGTGTGATCAGGCAAGTAATTTCAATAAAATAATACAATTCTTGTGTTATTTGATGGAATGTACAATTTTACTGCATTGAAATACAGGTGAGGAATATAGTATACTATTATAATTCCCTAAATTTGTGATTATGCTCTCTAATTTAAAAATCCACCATGCTGCTTTTGAGTTGGACACTAGAAATGCTACCTTCCGTCAGTCTTTAATATCACAGGGGCTAAAGAGTTGATGGAAACCTATTTCATGTAGTTTTTTATAGCCTTAAAAGTGGCAGCACGTTCAGGACTATTTCCTCTTCATTCAAGCCCTTCAAGGGTTTCTGCAAATGGCTGCAGATAGCAGAAGCCAGGATTTCTGAATAGCTCTGTGGTGCCCCACAAACTCAGTTCTGGCGGAGCGTAAGTCTGGGATATTTGTAAGCATCACTCAGGAGACTGATAACTTTGTTTAGCTACCCCTGCTTTCCTGCCTCATCCAGGCAGGACTAGTATGGTACCCTGTCCCCCTGTCCTTGCTACAGCACCTCCATGGAAGCGTTCAAGGTCAGGCTGGATGGGCCTCTGAGCAACCTGACCTAGCTGAAGATGTCCCTGCTCACTGCAGGGGGGTTGAACTAGATGACATAATAAGGTCCCATCTAAACCAAACTAATCTGTGACTCTATGATGCTATAAAGCATGAGATGAAATTTTCATTTATTTATAAGTGTATAAATGAAGTCTTACTAAATGGCACTGCAAAGCCACAGAGCATGTCATTTCACTATTAAAGAAATTAGCAAGTATCCATTAAGTGGAAACATTTTGATTTTTTTTTATCTTAGATTACATTTTAACATAATTTTGAAGTATTTGAATAAGAAATATTTATACCTCTAACCTTTCTTCCAACAGGTCCAGCATCAGAGCTATAGATTTCACTAAAAAGTATCATAGGTAACTATTATGGGTTTCTAAAAGTACAAGAGATTTGGTTTAAAATAAATGTTGTCAGCTTGAAATTTAGTCACTGAAAAATAGTCAAGAGAGTAGTCATTTCTGACATATCACTTCTTATTGAATCACTCTACTATTGCGGGATGCTTTTCAGCCATACATATTTTTTATATATTTTTTAGTTCTTTGTGAAAATAACCCCAAAATTATAATAAAAGATATAGTAGACTATCCAGAAAGACTGGAAAATGTACTAGCAAATAAAGGAAAATATTTAAAGTAAATAATATGTTTGAATTACCTTCCACTGTTCTATCCTTTATATAACCTCATCTGCAGTAAAATTGGCAACAATATTAATCACTGGCTGTTCAATTATTTTCATGTTATAGCTTTCAAGGTACTGTCATAAAGGAATTTAAACTTACTTCAATTAGTCATCTTTCTTATTAGTGATTTTGGATTTTAAAATATTGTCAAATAATAATAAGGTAGACAGACAGTCATTCAAAGTAATGAAGATTGTGACATACAGAAATAGAGGATGATTTTACAAAATTTGGCTCTGAACTGAGTCATGCTTTATGGAGCGGGTTTTGTGCTGCACTTACTGTAAAAAATTGAGGGCTTGCTTTTTAGGTTTTTTTTGTTTGTTTGTTTTTGGGGATTTTTTTTTCAGTTTACCTATGAGAATTCTAGAAATATTTTTGTCTTATGCAATTTCAGTAAGAAATTCAAGTACAGAAAAAAGCCGGCTTTTAATCTGATAGACCCCAACAGTGATTGTGTCTAACCCTTTCAAGGATTGTTTATTGAGCAGAAAGACTGTCTGTGTCCCCAAAGCTTCCTGTGCTCTCAGGAGCTCTGAGAGACATGGCAGAGGAGCAGGTGAATGTCTGCATTTTGGCCTGTGTGAATGTAAACAGCTGTGATGCAACATCTTAACAATGCTCATCCCAATTGCTTGTACGTACAGGAATCATTTTATAACAGAAATAGTAGTGATCTGGCTTAAACATCCTTGGGGAGAAGTGAATGGGCATGGTCAGACCCAGCCATTCAAGCCAACATGTGATTTTGCAGCACTAAAAATCTGACAAATGTGATCTTTCTGAAAGATTCAGTTAAAACAATTATCGTTGAACTGTCACATTCAAGAAAATCCTCTCATCTTAGCTTTTGATCATCTTGCCCTATTTACAGAGTCTCTGAGCACTTCAGATAATTTTAGTGCAGGGGATAAACTAGTATTACCATCATTGAGGCAGCAAGGATGGTACTTCGTTAGCTAACTCTTAATCGTTTCAAATGGGAAGAATTGTCTAACATAAAGTAAGGTTTTCAGTTAAAGATGAGACTTACGACATTGTTTCCTGACTGTGTAACAGGAAAGGCCTACTGGCATAATGTTAGCTTTGAAGGTAAAGACAATTAGATGAAAGCCGTCACCCTTTAGTTTTCATAATGTAAGTTTAAAGTGTTAAATGAAAGTTCCCCACGACAGCTGTGGGAATAGTTCTACTGTATCAGGATTATCTTGAGTCAGTGCCTAAGAACACCAGAGCCATAAACCAGGTGTAAGACTGCTATTGGGTCAGTACTACAGCCATGGCAGCACAGAGTTTTGTTTGAGGAAAATAAATTAGGTTTTGTGAAACTCTATCCTTCTCTGGCTGGACTACACCCAATTCCCACACTAACTATATTACTATGTAGACTGTTCCTACAGACAACTCACAGATAAAGGACAGCAGACTTCAGTTTAGCATGACTGGTAGAAATGTAATCACTCTTCAGTCCATTAACAATTATCTCTAAGAAGGTACTCGTGGAGACAGAAATTTTTAAAGGGAAAAATCAATGAATTGTTTATTAGCCTAAGTTTAATTCCAGAAAAAAATATTTAATCAAACACATTATTTTGACTGCCTAGAAGATAAGGAAATAAGAACAAACAAGCATTTGTTATAATCAAATTTCATCTAATCTTCTTTTGAGAAATTTAATGATTTTCTCTATAGTGTCATATATATTGACTTCACTAAGATTTCTAACATCTTGCATGACTAGTTGAAACTGCCACAAGATGAGCATACAGATGGATAGAAGAAAGTTCTGAAGTTCACTGTCAACTTACAAGAATTTTCCTAGTAGGATTCCACAAAGACCTGGATGGAAGCTGAGCAAGAACATTACTACTTACCTTTTTATGCAACACAGACCCTGCTTACACAGTGGGAATGACTGCAGGCATACTTTATAGTGCTGGGATTTGGGGTGCTCCTAACATTGCAGAAATAACCCTTGGAAAGACAAAACACTGTTCAACAAGGACAAATGTCTGACATGTAATTTTTAGCAGGTCAAAGGCTGAGTGGGAACCATGGATGCAGCACTCTTAAAGAAAGGCAAATAACACCAGGGGGTATAAACAGTGAAACTGCAAAGCAAATTAAGTGGCCTTTTAAAACTAGTGCTGGCCAGTATTTTTCCTGCCTTGGACATAATGGTTCAAAAAAGATTTTGACTAGCAGGGGAAAATCTAAAGAAAAGCAAAGAAAGGATTCAAATGTCTCGTTTGAATTTTTGAGCTGTCAGAGAAGCTGCAAAGAGGAAAAGAATGAATCATTCTCATGTCCACTGTGGATGAAATGACACTATCACAGAATTAGAGTTGAAAGAAACTTTGACATGTTCTTACAGGAAACACTATCCCTTCTAAATATATTCTGTATTGACCTTGAATCATTAGTCCAGGTAGAGAATTATTGTTAACAGTCACTACTCTGATATTTAGAAACCTCCTTCTCAAGGAATCAGATCACGGAAAACTCAAATGAAGGAATAAATTTGTATTCAAAGTGAGTATGTCCTAGAGCCTGCTGTGTGAGAATTATTACCATCCCTTGTTTTGAACATCTCTTGTATGTAATGTTGGATGCTTAGATATTGGCATAAGAGTGTAGGTTAGTAGAATTTCCAAGAAACTTTCAAGAAAATAAATTTTTACCTTCATTGTTTCTCATAAAAGAGATGCATATAAGCAGTATGTCTGTTATAAATAGTATTTCACACTTTTCAAAATATTCATTTTCATTCAATTTTTAACATATTTTTTAAAAAATCCTAAAATTTACTAGAATTTAAAACCTTCTAAGATTTCCCCCTTCCTCCTGAAACTTAGCTAATTTAGCATCTTCTCAGAGGATAAATGCAACATTCTTGTCACATTCAGTAATAAGTTTTATTTAAAAAGCAACATAAGAAAACAAAAAAGAGCAAAAGTAACATGCCTGGCAACCTAAACATATATTGCCAAGTCTACTCTGTGTTCTTTTGAACTTTTATAAGAAGCGTTCTTGAATTGAGAGCTGCACTAAACTTTTTCTTAAAGATCTGAACTGCAGAGAAAGGGTCTCTTTAGGAAAAAATTCTTTTGAACTTTATATATTTGAATCAGCTATTATATCTGGAAAACTTCTAAGTGCACTTTTGCTACATGAATTTAGAATAAAAATAGTATATTTAATTTAGTGCATATACATTGTTGGAAGAGGATTTCTGAAACCACTTTTCTTAAGTGCTGTCTAAGTTTTTATATCTTATAGAACTTTAAAAAACATTCCACGTTCCCCCAGTTTTAATTGAGCTGTATGTACAGTTTTAAGGAGAAGGAGAATTTTGAGAAGATGTTCAACAGTTCAACATATCAAAGGCAGTTTTATAAAATTTTGCTCAAGGTTAACAAGCAATACTTCACGCATTATCCTAACTAGAGAGAGAAGCCAACAGATAACATTTCTGCTGTTGAGAAAACAGTTCGCTATCATATTCAAATTTAAATGCTGTCGGGACATTTCTTTGCATCTGTGTTTTATCCAATGATTGATTTTTAATAGACTATTTAAGTGATTCACTAAGTTGAATTATTCATCCAGAAAAGACAAAGAGCATGTAGTCCACCTTCCTTCCTGTCTCTCCCTGAATTAATTAGTGTTTTAACAAGTGGATGACTTCTAGAAGGAAAACATTCAAAGAAATGGAGAACTCACAATACTCCTAGCAGGCTGTTCCAATGGCTCCTAAGTTTTACTACTTAAAAATCTTCATATATTCCTGGATTATATTTTTCTGGCTGTAACTCCTATCATTTGTCTTTTGTTACATTTTTGTGTGAAATACTGAAGAGCTCCTTGTTAAGAAATTTTTCAGTCCCTTAAGATTTAATGTGATCAGATCTCTCCAGAAACTTTTCTTTGATAGTCTAAAGCAATAGATTTTGAGTCTTTTACTGTAAGCCATGCTTTCCAATACTTTGATTATCCTCCTGGATTTTAATCATTTTCCTATGGTGTATTTACATTCACTTTAGAGAGTTGTGTCTACTCTAAAACAAGCATGTCTGATGCTTGTACTTAAACTACAAATTATGCCTATGATGGTAATACAGTGGTCTTCATCCTGAATAGAACACTGAATATAATTTGTTAGTGTGATGACAGTTCTAGTCTCGAGTTTAATAGAAAAAAAGAGTCTGCTGGAGATCTCTGTTCAGGGAATTTGTTCCAATATCCACTTTTTACAGTTTTTCTGTCCAGTCTTTCCCAATTAATGTCATAATTTACCTTCAGTGACTAAACTATATTCCAGTACTTCTGGGGTAGATTCTTCAAAAGTATCCCACCTTGATGTGATGCTCATGTCCCATACAAAATAATGGTAAGCTCCTTATGACTTCCAGGAGCAGAAAGGAGGAAGCTAAATTACTTTCTTCTCAATATTTCATAATATATTTATAGAAATCTTACTTTAAAACATGATGTCACCAAAGTATTTATATACTTAATCTGCAAAGCATTCATTGAGTTAGTAGATCAGAAAGTAACAATGTTGTATATAGATACAGATTTAGATATACGTATAGATGATGTAGATAGATATAGATATAGATGATATAGATATAGATAGATATAGATATAGATAGATGTATCAATGCAATTAAAATAGCAGCCTTTAAATTCTTAAAATCACCCTATGATTTAAATCACTGTGACTTTAAGCCCTCCATTTTTCTAGGGACAAATGAAGTTTCCAATCAGCCTTGGAACCTTTAAGAGTTGTTGTCTGTGGGAGATGTGAAGGATTTTAGAATAGAGTTTAAATTTGCTATTTGTTCAAGGCAGTTTTTCATAAGTTATGTCAGTCATACACAGTTCATGGTTATGCCTTTAAATTTCCTCATTTCCTCATTAAATAGAGGCATAATTATTCCCCAGGTAGAATGGAGAGAAGACATTTTCCTCTAAATATTCTAATACCACACTTGGCATCAGATGACTGTAAAGGGACCTTTCTCATGGAAACAAGTAAAAGATTAAAAATTTCTACAGAGGTTACCATGATTTCAATTTCAGTTTCTCAGGAGGATGAACAGGAAGTAATCTTGCATTATCTGAAAAGTCTAAAAGATTTTCCTCTTCCTCATACTTTGATTTATCACTCTTACGTGATTTTGCAGGGAAAATATGCAGGGGGTGTAATGATAATGAGGAACAATCTGTCAGTTTGTTAATTGCCTTTCAAAGAGATGTAGGCTGCTATTAGGCTGCCCTTAGACTCCTGTTATTCCAGCTAAACACCCCCATCTCTTCCATGACCTCTTTATAGGTCCTGTGCTCCAGGCTCCTGACCAGCTACTCATACTCTGCTGGATGCTCTTTAGTTTCTTAAGATCCTCCTTGTACCAAGGGGCCCAAACACAGATGCAGTAATTTATACCAGTGGGGACTTAGTGTCTTTTTTGCAATGACAATGCAGCTGGCTCATATGCTATCATATATTCCATTACAGAAATAATTAAAACAGAAATCCTACACAACAGTCTACAAGCAAGCAAGTAAATAAATAAATGAATAAATAAATATACCTGAAACATGCATTGTTGAAAAAACTACAGTGTTAATAAGGGAGGTGGTGGCTGTACATAGCAGAGAAAATAGCATTTTATGGAATACTTCATTCTGTAATTTGACATTAAGTAGCAAGATGAGAACTGAACAGGGGAAATGAATGACTGCAGGAACTCCTAGGAAGTTTAGGCTACAAATAGGGATTGTTTTCTCCTGGTATAGGACCTCCATACTCTGTGCAGACATGGACATGCCTTACTAAGAATATTGGCTTATAATAATAAGTAACTAACAAGTTTTAAGTGAGATTACAGATTTCAGAGCTGAATGTTTTTAGTGCCTCTTGAGACACAGTTTAATATCATACACTATGTTTTTGAAACATTGGGGTAGATTTCCATTGCTAGTTTGGAACTAACCCAATCCAGCCCTGTGATGTAGGAAACTCATTTAAATGACTGAAGAAGCTTCTAAGAAGTCTGAGTGGGCTTTGACATGAAGACTAGAGGCAGGATAAAATTACTCTCTCTGTTCTCAGGTATCTAATCCCCTGGGAAAGCGACACCAGTAAGGCAGGACAGTCTCCAACAGGCAACATGAACTTTTTACAAGCTGCAGCAGTGGAACCCCTTGGAAGCCTTTTCTATTTGTCACCTAAACAGGTTCCCTAGCCAAAGATTCCTAAATTGCATGTTATGAGTTTGGAGACTATAGATTTTATGACAATTTTGATACGCAACTGACAAGGTCAAAAAAATACTTTTTCAGAAATACTCTAGTGCATATAATTTGTATTTTTCAGAGGAGACAAAACCATTATAACAGACATTAACTGGAGAGAGGACACAACCCCAATCTTATAGATAAAATCTAAGAAAATTGTCATCCTTTCTTGGTGTTTTGTAGTCAATAAGTTTTGTAGCAGACTCCTTTCCTTTTATTTTTAATTTCTAAGTTTTCTTGGTGTCAATTATGCATGTTTCCATTTCTCTGCATCAACAATGGTATCTGTCTGTTTTCTTCTTTATTTCAAGAGTTTCTATTCTGAAGTGTTACTTCTTCTTCTGTTACTGCAGCCTACTTCAGCATAGTAATTTAATTGATTGTGTCCTTCAATTGACTATCCACATTTCAAATTACACTTCTTTGGATTCTTAACCCAAAGTTTTGCAAGATATGTTTAGCGCTATTTATTATAATGATTTTTAATATCCACTTTTATTATTTCTACGTACTTGTTGATTCTCTTTAAGTTACAGTATGTTATGTTGTAATAGAGTCAGGAGAGATACCCAAATCTACATTTGAAATAGCCTCAGTTGAGGGCCAGTATATCATAATTCGTTATTATTCAGCTATCCCACATTCTGTCACGTGGGGATGTCACATCTAGCATTTCTTATAATGTTCATTCCAGGATTCTTCTTAGCCTATGGATTACAAAATTAAAAAAATATTTATGGGCATCCAGAGCCAAAAATGAGTGAAGTAGTCACATTCAAACCACAAGGTTCAAATCTCCAGAGTTCCCCCACTTTTATGTTGATGTCACTTCATTGAATCAGTGGTGTGATATCCTAAAGAATCAGGGCACAAAGGGTTAGTGCAAAATCCAACTTTATTTAATCTTCATTAGTGATCTGGAGGTGGAAGCAAACAGCTCATTAACGGAATTTGCAGATGCTAATAAATTGAGAGAAGTTATGTACCCAAGGGAAGATTGCAAAATAATAAAAGGGCATCCAACAGGGGTTTAAAATGTGGACAGAAAAAACAATTCAACTCAGGAGAGCCAATATTAATACAACTCAGAAAATAATTAAAAGCACAAATAAGAATGCAAATTAATTCCATACCTTACAGTAAAGAATGAGACATTGTATCAGCAGAAGAATATCTACCCTCTTAGATATTTGGAAAGGAAAACACAGAATTAGAGCCCGTCATCAATGACAGGCAAAATAGAGAGGCAAAATGCATACTTAGAAACATAATGCAAGATGCTTCTGCTTTAGGATTTTCAGTGAACTGATGAAGTCACTAATTCACTATACATGTTCAGTGAATTCCCGCAAGCAATTTTTTATACCTTTGGTTGTCCAAGTAGTCTCATTTTTTAATGTCTGTCAGGAAGTTGCCTGGATTTAAACACAATGAAAATTTATACAATAATATGAAGTTCGGAATTTGAAAATGTAAAGACTGTTTATGCCTTTTGGCCTTTATTAATTTTCAAGAATTAGTAAAGATTAAAAACTCTATTAAAATAAGGAAATTCAGGAATTGCTGCTATTAAATAAAGAGCAGGTATTACACCCCTTTGACCTAGCAGGAAATATTTACAACCTGTATCAGTCTTTTATTAAGTTTATTTACAGAGGTAAATAACACTGCTATTATGGTTTAAACTATGCATGGTTGGACATAATCAATTTAAATTTCTATCTTTGGACCTCTATAGCTGAAGACAGTGACATGTCAAATAAAACAGTAAAAACAATAATTATAAGAAAATCATAGTCGTTTATACATCTTTTTTATTCCTGCATTAGATTCTTTGTTTCCTCATGGTGGGGAATAATATCTCAAATGTACAGAGAAATAAAAATTGTACTGCTTGCTTTGGCTAGATTTAAACTTGTTCATGAGTTCATGAGGACATAATGCCATTCAGATGTGTGCCTGAGGTTTTGCTAAATATTTCCAAGTATTTTGACAGCTAATCCCTATTCCTTTTATATTTAGAAAGTTAAAATTATAATTAAAAACTTCAGTTTGTGTAGCTCATTGTCCAAATATAATACAGGTCATTGTACACTAAACATGTCTTCCCTCCAGTAATTTCCTACCCCCAGCATTTTTTCCCTTATCTTTTATGCTTATTTATTTGTTTAATGTTCGTATCAAACCCGAAAATGTTCCCTTTCTCTTCCCCATGCAACCATTCTTCTTGCTCTTCTGCCTTCCTTTTGTTAGAGTGATATTTACTGCAGTAGCACTTCCTCTGCTATTCCTTTCCTCTTCTAATTGCTTTGAGGACTATTTGGAACGATTCCCTCCGTCTCTAAAGACTCTTTAAGATCATATTAGTTGTTCATCTCATCATTTTTGCAGTCCCTTAGTTGGTGGTGGCCTAGAGCTTCTCATTTTGAGCTTCAGTTAATATGATGTTCTCCTGTCATTGCCACTCAAGCATATGCATCACAGCTGTGAAGCTGCAGAACATGCAAGCCTTGGCACTTATCAAGCTTGCTTTGTGTTTGAGGCGGATGAGATAAAAAAGAGCTGTAGCATCCTGAGACACAAATGATCACATATGGGGGAGAAGGAAAGAAAATAAAGAATGTGTAGGCTTTGACCTCCAGTGCACATTTTTGTGTGACTAGTTGCCTAATGATACACATCTGTGAAATCAGCATTGTATGCCCTCTAAAAAAGGGCAGCTCAATTTGTTGATGTTATTGTGGACTGACAGAGCATGATCTGATCAGCATTTGTACACTACAATCTAACTCAAGAAAACTGAGAAATACTGGAAATACGTAGGCTTTGCAGACAGGCAGAGGAGGATGAGCAATGAAATGGAATTTCAGCTAATATGTGTGGTATGTCTGGAATCCCTATCTGAGATAGGGTATTAAAATTGAATTTCCCAGAAGAAATATAGGACTGTCAGAGAAACACCACTGGCAGCATGAGAAAAAAAATTGTCATTGCTTTCATTCTGTAATTTATCTGCTTTGCAAGCATAAATCAGTCATTATGCTTTAACACAAAATAGTTAACTTGTCACTTTCCCCTATGCAATTCCTCAGGTATCCAGTGAGACAATCTTCCTGGCTGTCAAACACACGTACCTTGGAATTGCACACCCATACATTTAGGGCCAGGTTTGCTGTCTTTCACCAAATTCAGCCCTCTCATTCATCACACTAGGTCAGGTCACCAGACTAGTGCTGGTGGGCTTGCTTGGCTGGCTTCCCTGTGTGGCAGCTGCAGAGTGCTGACTGTGATTAATCATGCTGCAGTTGTAGTGCTCTATTAATTGTTTTGCTTTACAGACAAAAAGAAAAACTTTCAAAATTGTTAGGTCTCTAAAAAGACACAAGTTACCACTTTAACTTCTTCGAATCAGTGTTAAAATACTGAGAAATAGTATTAGTCTCTTATTTTCTCTTTGATTATGATCCAGGCTATAGAGAATCATGAAGTATCTTCCAGTCAAATAAGCTAGCATTGTTTTGAAGATTGTAAAATAAGGTAATAATTAGGAAATTTTAGGATTTATGTTTAATTTAAGGTCTCTATTTTCTCTAAAAATGTTTCTTTTAGGCTTTTGTGATCAATAGCTTTTGTAGTTTGTACAAAACCTAAAGCCCAGTTGCCTGAAATCCCTTTTTCCCCCCTCTCTTTTGACTGTAATTGAAAAGAAAATCCATACTTTTTACATTTTTAGATAAAAATATAGTTTGGGATTTGATTAGGAATCTAAAGGATTTATTTCCCTTTTGTCCCAAAGTCTGAGTCCAATACTTCTCACAGCTAAACTCAGGGTTGTGTCTGTGGTTGATTTATGGCTAGAGTGCTTAGTACCACTCTGTTCTGCCAAGTTCTGTCTTGTTCCTTGTTTTCAAAATCCATCCTAAACCTTTAGTTTGTGATTTCTCATCAGAGTTTAGTAAGCCTAATACTTTCCCTACCAAAAAAGTCAACAGTTTCTCGGATTCCCATCCTCAGCCAGAGTCCTCATGTCTTCCTCATTGTTGTTCATCTGATACATGGTGGGTGAGCTGATGATCAGAAATTATCCACCTGAGTGGTGGAGGGAGGGAATGGTGTTTCTTTACTGATATCTTAATTAGTTAACTGTGGAGAAAGAGAAATGCCCTCATTGACAGAAAGTCAGTAGACATGTATGGTGAGAAGGAGTTGCATAGGGGAGGGCAGAAATCTGTTCTGACAGCAGCAAGCATGAAACTCACCTTTAGCATCTGGCCCACAGTTTGCTGGGTTAAATAAAATTGTTCTAATTGAGTTGGAATCCCGGCAAATTCTGAACCATTTATTGATTTTTATGGTGTCCTTCTAGTTTTACTTATAGTACTCATAGCTGAATGTTCTACATAGGTGTGAAAATCCAATACACTTTATTTTACTGCTTATTCTGCTTTTTGTTCAGCATTGTCCAGGCTGAATTCACTGAATTGAACACAACTATCCATCACTGAATTCTTGCCTGTAAAATCGTAATTGTCTTGGTTGAAGACAAGGAAGTCATGGTGCTGAAGAAGAGGTCTGAGGAAAACATCAGAGTGATGGTTTTTGGTTGCATAACATCCCCCTGGATCTAGCTGAGGATGGGGTGACATGGTAATGAAGAGCTATCTAGCTCCTTTTTCCTTTCTGTTTGGAAGCTTCTAGACCAAAAAAGTTTCTTGTAACCCAGAAAAATTGTTCTCTACTCAATGTCCCAATTCAAACCAAACAAACAAAAACCCAAAACAAACCAAACAAAAACAAATTCAATGCATATGTTGTTCTTCATATCCACTGTGAACAGTTATCTATTCTTTGAGGAGCAAACTGCAGAGAAGTTAAAGGTTATGTTAGATTTATCTTCACTGGTTTATAACATTAATACCTTTGGCTGTGTGCCTTGCCTCGCTGCTCGTGCCGAATATACTGTAACAGATGCATTCCTCTCATCAAAATTCCTTCATAGGTTTGGTTTTTATCCTTATTCTGCTGCCTCTCATTACTTGAATTGATATGTTGATCCATGAACTTGAATGACTCAGGTAACAAAGCACGCTTCCTTCTACTCCTCCTGTTATAAGCCAGTCAATTCTGATAAAACAGATAAAAAGTGTGTTTAATGTTCTATCATGTAGCCATTAAATCCATTGGCAAACATCTGTCAGACTGCTAAGAAAAAGAGCAAGAAGCCATGCTCTCAGCATGGCTTGGAGGAAAGAGGGAATTCTGTGCCCAAATCTTAGTCTTAAAATTCTGAAAAAAAGAAGCTATTTCAGATATTTTCTTATATCTCGTTCCTCTCAAGGTTCCCCCAAACTATTTTTTTTCATGTAAAACAGCTATGTATTGGGAGAAATCAGTCTGTTATTAACTTGTCGACATAAGGTCATGAACTTTAGCTTTTAGGTCAAAGAAAGAAATCAAAACTTTGTTCCCACAAAAGTCACCATGAGACTACCAGCCACAATGACAAAGGATTTATTTTTGATTCACTATCAGATAATTGTACGTGATGATACATATTTCAATGCATCATACAAAACCAAGCAGAAAAAAAGTCTTATAGTGAAGCAATCATAATATAATACAGTATCTTTTGTCATGCAGAATTCACTTTTTTTTTGCACAGTAGGGCTAGTACTTGTGAAGAGTTGGAATGTTTGGAAACTGGGCTAGAAATAAAAGCTATGTAGACAGATAAAAGTGATAAATAGAACACACCAAATTTTCCAATACCTTGGTTCTGAACCAGTGCCATCTGGTTTTAAGTATAAATAATTCAGGGGAAGAAGTATCTAAGAGTAAGAGGGATCTCCTGGTGGAAATGCATTTGGTGTCTCTACGGCTGACTGGGAAAATAAAGTGAAGATAAAAACAGGGTGCATGGCTGAAACAGCAGCGCTTTGATCTTGGACTGTGCTTCTTAACAGCTCCACACCTTCAGAGCCTGGCATATGTTAAATCAGCTCTTATGTTTCTCCATCTACATGTGGTGGAAAAAGTTGCTATGGAGGAGAGCTGGGCTAAGAAACTAAACACTGAATTTCAAGATTTACATAGAGAGCACCCTTTAAACCAGTAGTGGTCATAATCAAATATCTTCCCACCTAAATCTTTATTGTTCTTAATGAGCAAGAGTTTCAATAATTACCAAGTTGTAAGTGCAGTTTAAAGCCTCCCAATACCCATCTACATATCTAAGATTAGTCAGAGAATTACACTAAAATTTCTGGTGAGTAAAAGGATCTATTTTAATTTTATGGATAATAGTCTGTGGGGCTTGTAAAACAGCTATAGATTTATATTTTTCTCTAAATTTTCCTTTATGACTGCTATATTCTACAGACACTGGAATGGAGTGCATCTCACAGGAAAATCAGAAAATTTGTGAAAATACTTGTCTTCATTGAAACTTGCCTTGGCAACATAACCCAGTGGTGGAAACATGTGAAATGGAGGTAACAATCAGTAATGAAGGCAATGAGGGACAAACTTTCCTACTTTTTTTTCTTTGCAGTGCTTGAAGGCATTACAGACTGTTACAAAGCTTTCTGCTGAAACCTTTACCAGCTAAAAAATGTTAGAACTACCTTGATCCTTCAGTTTAATTTTCTAAATCCTTGGGTGGATGTGCCAGCTACTCTGCTTCACCTAGGTCACAGGGGGTATGTGGGTGACTGTAGCCAAAACAGTTCTCTAATTCTGTAGCCAAGGTTATTTCAGCTCAAAAAGCTGAGCTACATTCTCCAGCTGCACTCACTCCTGAACTCTTGTACTGCAGCAAGTTTTAGCATGGACAAGCACTTTTTGCTTTTCCATATTTGACTGTACTTATAGTGTTGCAAAGGGAGGGCACAGAAGAGGACACAGAAGCAGTTATTCCATCTCTGCCTCTGTAGCTCCCAGTCTGATCCACGTTCCTCTCTGCCTCCTGTTTTCAGGAGGAAGCAAGAAGCCTCTCCCTGTAAAAAACTGGTACAGAACTAGCACGGATTTTCCTCTCTGAAGTACTAATCACACTTTGCTATGTATTTCCATTCTTATTTATTTTCTTAAGAAAGGAATTGCCTGTGTAAAGTGTGAGGCAATCATATTTCCTGTTAAGAAGGTCTGGAGTTTAATTCAAATGTATATTCTGGTTTTGCTATATGTATTTATTTTGGGAGAGCTAAGTGGCAATCATGAAAGGAAACTAATCCACAACTACCTGTCTTCCCAATTCCCATTCAAGAATTTAATTTCACTGGTATCTCAATGCCTCATTGTTCTCAGTACTTCTGAAAAACACCAGTATACAACTTCAGGTACTTCATATACCAGTACTATTTTAGGTTATCTTAGCTGCAGAAGACTGATTTCAAAATAAGACACTTTTTAACATTTTGTACCTTACATATTAGTTAGGTCAGCAGTTTTAGAATAACTACAGCCTTGTTCATAAAGGTGTTTATTGTCATTTTGACTATACTAAAGTTGGCATCGAATTGCTCATCAACCTCCAAAAGGCTTGTTCTGGTGGTAGGAGAATAATTGAATTGTCAACAAAGATCAGTAAATTAATGTTAATATTTCCTGTTTGAATTCTCTAGTTCCTCAAATCGTCTTCATAGAACAAGGAGAAAGACTTATGAAAGATGTCATAAGAGCATGATTAGAATTTATATATTGCAACAGGCTTACAAATGTCGTTGCAAAAATTAATCCCCAAATGTGTTTACGTACTCTTCCACCAAGAGTACCCAAGATTCAGCCATTCCCAAAAAATCTTCTGTCTCACTGGCATGAAGTCTTCTTTTTCTTGACTTTCTTTGACTTTTCTTGTTTTCTGACTAATTTCATAATTTTTATTTTAATCTTTTATATACTTAGATACATTAGCAATGTGCCTTTTCGGTGCTTGGCTTTGGTATGATGTCTCCAGATGAGGTATTCTTTTTTCCATTCTTGTATATTTTTTTCAGGTATAGTAAAAAATAAAAGTAGTCATTTTTGTGAAAAGATTGAGGATAGAGGTTGTACAAATCTTATATTTCCTGCTATTTTTGATATGCCAAAGATTTTGATTTTATTGAAAATTTGCTTCCCTCAATATGCTCACTTTATCTCAGAGTCTTTAAGTATATTTGTGCTGTATGTACTGTTTTTAAAACAGCACCAAAGGCTGGCTCTGCAGCTGTAATACAAGGTAGCTGTTCTACACAGGGCTAATTTCTCAGACACAAATACTGAAAATATTAACATCCACCCATCCTTTCTCTGTCTTCCATTAACCTCTGCTGAACAATTACTACCCTTCAAAGTAGTCATGTCTATGCCAGAAAGGACCACCTGGAACAGGAAGGGACGGTAAGCAGGAGCAAGATAGTTATTCATAACCCTCTTGAAAATAAGAGTTTTTACAAATTACCCAGGTGTAGTTGCACAGATACCTTTCAACTCTCCAGTCAGATGAGTTTTGATGCTACAAAAGTTTGAAAAATTTCTAAAATATATCCTCACATGGAAAGAAATCTCAAGATTTTTTAAAAAATAAGTTAAATAAATCCAATTGTGGAGATATTTTTCATGACAACAGTTAAATATTTTCCTTGTTGATGTATTTTTTTTTATAAAAGTGGTGTGAATTTTTCTAGTGCACTACTTTCTATGGGGGGGCAGGGCAGGACAGTTGTTAACTACTCACAGGAGAAGGAAAGCTGATACTGGGAACCAGCTTCTCTAGTGCCCAAAAACAGTCTGCAGGCTGCTGTAGGGCCCCTGCAGGAGTTCAGCCTCTGCTGGAGAGCTGCTGCTGGTGAAGCAGAGATTGGCTGAATCTCCCCTCTGAAGAGGCAGAAGCGAATGGAGAGACACCACTGTATTAGTACTTGCAACTAATCCTAGTATGTTAGGGCTGATGAACCTGTAATGCTGCATGCACAAGGTCTCTGAAGATACCTCCTCAGCATGTAACATGCTTGACACACCATAGCCATCTCTGGAGACACATTGTCATAAAAGGGGCGGGGTGGATGGGAAGGCTGGCAGTGCATCTTCATTCCAAGTATTTTTCTACCTGATGAGAATATGGTTCTTCTGACTATGCTTTACAATAGTTGTTACTTTAAAAAGAAATTCTGTCAGCTACATTTGGACTTTCAAGCTCTCATGTCTGTTTTTACTACTGCATGGATGGTATTTTCCAAAAGCTACCTAAGTGGCACGGAGGTATAGAGATTTTTTCATACCAAGAAATTTTGCCTTTTGGGTTCATTTCTGCTGAATAGCAACAAGTAAAACTCACTCCTCTGACTGTAACTGTTGTATTTTATGCTTATTTAATTCAGGAAGTAGTCTGAAGACCCTCTGAAAAAAGGATATTTTAGAATTAAGGATGATTATGCACGGAAGAAAGAAAGAAGTGAGGAGCATCTGAAGGCAATATAGAAGTCGGTGTCTGTTAGAGCTTTGTCTCAAGTAGAATTGTCTACACAAAATCTGATGTTAGCAGAATCTCAACAGTTAATAGTAAAGATCATTTTTCCTTAGAACTTCAGGAAGAATTTTGTAAATGATCCTTTTATAAAGCAAGGAGATATATTTTAAATTTTGCCCAGGGTTCTCTGTCAAACAATTCTGTTTAGACTGAAGTGGTGTGACCTTGAATCCTCATTCAAACATAGAGTGCACAATGCTTTTCTCAGGTAGCAAGATGCTTAACGCCCAGCTTGTTCAATAAGATGATCATTATATATTTTCTTTTGGTCCAACAGTATTCAGAGTATAATATTTTTTACAAAACTGGGGGGAAAATGTAGTTAGTGATCATCAAATTTTCATACACCAGAGGTTTGGGAAAAGCAATTATATAAAAGTGGAGCATTGAATTCAACATATCCCCACATAAAACAAATAATATTTTTATTATATTTGAAAAGCAACTATAAGCTATAAAAAACAAAACCTGGAATGAAATTTGCCTGTTAAAAGCACATCAAGAAAAATGAGAGGGAAAAGTGCTGTTTTGATAACATCTAGACATTTTCATGTTTATTTTTTTGAATGTGTGCTGACAATATCAAATCAATATTTTGATCAGTGTTAATCAAAAAATGCCTGACGTTACTGGTAAGCAAAATAATATTTGGTGTATTTAAATTGAGTAGAAGTTGAGCTCAGCTTTCAATCTATAAAGGGCATGATGAATATTGCAAAGGGTATTTGTTTCTTTCATACTGTCCAGTATTCACCAAAAATATGCCATCTTAGACCCATGCGATGAATGCGATTCACAGATCCATGGATCATAGTGGAATGTTTTCTTTCAAGTTAATGGCTTTTTTTTTTTCAGTTGACAAATTAATTGTTTTCTGTGTGATAGAAGATGTGTGCATACACCAAGCAAAAGAAGGTGCATAAGTAACTTGCTGACTTTCTTGCTCGGGAATGCATGCAAATTTCTGGGTTTAGGGAAATTACGTAGGCAATGTGTAACAAAAAACCAATTCTAGTTCCTCATTTGAGTAACTTAGAATGTAAATGTGGAAGTACTGTTCTTACCATACAAACCTTTGAGTCAACAGCTAAGTTATGTTATACATTATTAAATACGTTTAATTGAAGTATATATGAATCCTTGGCTGAATGTTGTTCAAATTCCAACACTTGACGGAAAGGATGTGCTGTGATTTTAAGATATTTAGACAGTTCACTCTGGCTAAATGCAAGGTTCAGTCTGACATTTCAATCAGTTTCTAATCTACTCCTATTATCAAATGAAGGGGGAAAATAGGGTTTTTTTCAAACAACAATTATTTCAATAGACTTAAATGAAAGAATTTGATGAATGTCATATCATTTACCCAATGTACTTAGTATACAGATGCCTCCAATTTTCCTTTATTGCCAAAAAAAAAGGGGTTAGTTTTCAATCTATACAGAAAGACTTGCAATGAGTAATGTGGCTTAAAACCAGCGAGTTTTAAAGCATGTTTGTTTTACTTACTGTCAAAAAAATGTGGTGGTGTTAAGAAGTGCCAGTGCTCCCAAGATGCCTGGGGTGAAATCTTGAACCTACCAAGATGAACAGGAATTTTACCCTTAACTTCACTGACTTAAGCTTATATGTGTTTATGTGTCAGAACAGAACAGAACACTAAAAGCAAAAAATCTCAATCCCACTTGGGAGCTATCTCTGATAGCACAAATCTAAGAAATAAGTTGAGTAAATAGAGGCAAGAAACTCTTTATCACAAGATATGTAGCCACAAGACATAGAAATCTAAAGACTAATGATTTTGCTAAGATATTTCCCATCCCTACATCGTATTCAAATAGCAGAGACAGAAGTAATTTATTCCTAAATATACCCAGTAAGAATATTAGCCCCTTATAACTACGATTCCAGTGGATTTTGATTGTCTGCATTGATACTATGCTAATATTTTCTTTGTGCCATTCAAAATATATTACTGTAATGTTAGCCAAAGTCTCAAGTTTTCATCACAGCCATTGTAAGAAACAATAGACAGGTCCATGAAGGCACTGGTTTAATTTACATAGGGATTGAAGGTTATGACTTGAGCTTAGAATATCTGAAAATCCCCAGTAGCAATGTCTCCTGAATTATGTGGAAAGAAATATTTAGCTAGGACTGTATAGGTTTAAAAATTGAACACCTAGATTATATTTTGCTTTGTTTAAAGATTAGTCTTAATGTTCCATAAATGGAAAATAATGTTTAAAATTGGGGAAAAAAATTGACCTCCATGTGAAACATATTTTTCTGCAGCAATAGACATACCATAAGTAATGGATTTATGTCTGACGCCTTGCACTATGAAGCAATACTTGACAGAGATAAATCAGCCTGAGAAAACTGAAAAAAAAAATGAATCAAAAGAAAGGGGAAAAAGAGAAGGTATTAAGACCAGACAAGTATAAAAATAACTAAGTTAACTGAATAAACATTATGAAAACAAAATATAGCCAAGGGAATAGTAAGGAAGTAGCATAAATACTTCAAAGCAAGTCTTTTTTTTTCATGAAAAACAATATTATGATTAGTCTCAGTTTTCTAGCCTAAAGGTATTTTTCTAAAATTCTTTTGTACATTATTCATATTCTTAGTATAAAGAGCCATGTTGGCTCTGTGATGATTGGTAGCAGGATAACAACAGAAAGAGCAGCTTTGCTTTCTGCTTTGCATTCTTTCTTGGGCTTGAGTGGTAAAGTGGCAATGGAATTTGGCACTCAAGTGTCTACCCTGAGTCTCACAGCTAGAATTTGATTCCCAGCATTCACAGCATCTTTTGAAATGATGAGTCAGACAGAGGCTGACAGACTTCCAGACCTTGGTCACATGTGTGAAAGGACAGTGATTTTCTTTTGAGGAAGGAAAAAAAAAATCTCAGATGAGCAGTCATAGTTTTGTGTCCAGAGAGAAGAAGGATGAATTGAATTTGCATTAGAAACCCTTGTACCCAATCAGGGAGTAGAGGAATGTACAGGACACATAAGAATATGTCTCTTACATTTCAAATTCGCAAGAGCAGGGGAGGAAAAAGGTTTATAATGATGATTTTTGTTTTAAAGAAATGCTTTGTAAGATTGAAAACCTTTAAAAAATGAATATAAAATTATAAATTTTAAAAGTGATACTCACTTTTCACCTTTAACCAAGTATCAAGTAACCTAATAAAATTGATTTAAGACACATTTTTGTTCACTGAAATCTACATGAGCTGGAGGTATGGTGTGAATCTCATCACAGGAAGGAGCAAGTGAAGACCTTGAGACAATGGCAGAGGTTGAAAACTACCTGTGCCACCAGCAGGCCACCTTGCTCAGAAAACCAAGGATTGAGGTGTGGAACCTGTGTCCAATCTGGATTCCAAAACTCCCCCAAATTCAGGAAAAGTTGGATATGATGTCTTTCATTTAAACCAAAGCCCCCAGTTTCTAATGAACTAGAGAAAGGTAAGGGGTTCTGATTCGCTTTATGCCACACACAAGGGTGACCTCTTCTGGTCAAGGACAAAACTGTCTACCATTCTATACTGATTTTTCCACCTCTTGTTTTAGCCTAAGTGAAATTACTTCCCTCTCAAAGGGAGTACCCAAAATTTCCCTAACATTGGGACTTTGTTCATCAGAAAGATGTACAGCAGATTTCCTGCTGTACCAATCTGAAGTTTGATGATTTATAAGTATTTATGGTACATTCAAGTTACCCCAACAATGGACTACCTGGTCCTACGATTGCCACTTTAAACTCTGCAAAAGTTCAGACTGAACATCTGCAAGAAAAAAAAGAAAAAAGAGTGCTGATTTGTCAACTTTATTTGCAGATGTAATGGATGCAATTTCATTCAAAAATATAAATTCCCTGATGTATTTCCAAAGGAGGTGGCTTTGTCAGAAACTGCTGCTGAATGTGGCTGGAAGGAACTTTAGGAACAGCCCCGAAGGGCATAGTAGGCCAAAAAGTGTTGTATGAGAGCCCAGAAGACTAAAGTGAAATTCTGACCAGCAGAGGTATCAATGAATGTTTTCTAATCAGGCTCAGAAACACCACAGTTCATCCCTAAGCCTTAAAAAAATGTATTCGTATTTTCAATTTCTATAAATGCATAATACCACATGTGCTGGAAAATTATTTCATTTAAACATTAGAAGAATAATATTTATTATTTTAATATTAATAATTTACTGAGATTTTCTCAGAAGAAGTGTTTAAAACTTTCTGCAAAGGAGTGACATAAATAAACTTGTAAACGATCAGTTTCAAATAATTTTGAAAACTGACTATCTTCTTTTGCTCTTCAGATGAAAATCCAGACATTAGATCTTCGTTATGGTTGGTGGTTACCATAAGACATATATAAAATATATGAAAACCTGCTTAAATATTTTCAGTGCAATGACTGTGTCCTCTTAAATATTGTAGCTGTTATGACAGATGAAGTTCCATCTGTGGTTGGTAGTACTGCAAGTTTAATTCAATATTGCATTAAAGTCATTCTCTTGTTGATGAAATTTCAATTTACCAGGCACTAAAAGGGTCCTTTTCCAAGAGAAGGTTAGAAATTTTTTCCTGGGAGTGATGAAACTTGTGAATACCATTGCTGCCCTTTTAATAACAGATATTTTATGACATCAAGTCTCAAATTCTGAATTCCTGAGATAAAGAAGCAGTAAAAAAAAATGAATTATTTATTTTTTATTGCTTTTTGAAATATTCTTTGCAAAACACATCCCTGTGTCCTTGTCTCTGAAGAGCCAACCCAGCATCCATGAACTTTGTGTATAAACATCCTGATTATTTCTAAAATTTTATTTAACACCTTATTAGTTTAGGCTTAAAAATTAACTTAATAGGAAATATCAGTGTTGTGATGTTAACTGGGGGCCTAAAATTGTACTTGAGGAAAAATGCTTGATCTTCCTCTCAGCTGAAAACTGCTTTAAGAAATCACCAACAGATGAACATATCTGAATTTCCAAGAGGTACAAAGAGGACAGGTTTCAGTGTAGATCACTTTCAGGAAAAGGTTTGATCTTAACAAACTTAGATTATTCAGTGCTGTGAACTTCAGCCCAGCTTGGACACAGATAACAGCACTGTATATCTATAATTTTATTGATTTAATTCATCTAGGATTTCTCTTTGTGGTTGAAAAGGAGTTATAAATGTATAAGGGAAGATTTGGTCACTGGGAGTTAAAATGCTTTACTTTATTGAGGAAACATCTGGAAAACTTAGATACTTTCATATATGATGTTGGCAACATCAAAGCAGAACTCCAAGCATATTCAGATATAATTGGGAAGTCATTGAAAATCTTTCCATTATAACTTCTAAACTTCCCCAGCTGCTAAGAAAAACACTGTCACACTGCCACTGGCAGTCACACACAGACCTGTTTGAGGGCTCTGACTCATACAATTCAAGTGGCTGGGAATCTTGCTGCTGCCACAGGAAACAGGCAATTTCCAGGATACCTCTATTCAGGGCAAAAGCCTTTGTTAAACACTTGGCTTTTTGATTGAAAATATGGAGCATGGTGGGATTAAAGAAAGTCAATTCAGTCACCCAAACGAACTCTTGAAAATTTGCAGCTCATTGCCTGGTTCCTCCTGTTTCTCCAGGAGGAAGAGAGACTGGGGAACATTGCCATTGTTGCCAGCTTTTGGTTTAATTTTCTCACGTGAAATAATTTGTCACATTTAACACTGAAAAATAACTAATGGCTAAGATGAGCGTATATGTGTGGCTGTGAAAAGGAAATACTTTGAAATACAGCCTTGAAATGCTGCTTTATTTTTTGATACTCAACTGCAAAAATCCCAGAACAGTCTGAGAAATGTCTGTTCACACTGAAGGGCTAAATTTTTGGTATGTGCTATCAAAAATATTTATTAGTGCTATTGTACTCTTCTGTTGTCTAGTTTTGATGTGTAGGTGCAGATCCACTTTTTATGAGGGTTTCTACTTATTTTTGAAATTTCTGTTGACCTCTTGGCCATAGAAAATAGAAAATGACAAATCGTATGGAGGAAATAAACTAAGAATTCTAAGATGTTGCAGAATTCATGAATATACTAGCAATCTTACTTTACTTCAGATCTTATTATCTTGTATCTGAATTTGTGTCAATGCAAGCAAAAATTCATAAGTAAGAATTTTTTTTTTATTTTTTGTTAAAAAACAAATGGACATATAAATTGGGCAGCATGAAGAAGTATTTTCAAAGAGCAGGGTTTCTATCACAGCTGGATACCTCATCAGTGATAATTGATCAATTTGGAAGAAAATTTACTGAGAGTTTTACAGTTGTCCTTATAAGAAAAAGAGCCAGTCACTTTTCATCATGTCAAACAATCATTACTGGGGCCAGGGTTTCTGTTTCAGACAAGGTAGGACTGAGGAGCTTTAGAGTTGCTCCACTAACACACTCAATGCATCAGATGGGTCAGCCAATGCTATGCAGGTAAAAGTGCCTACTTGTAGTCACTTCCAGAGAACTGTAAGCTCTGCCTGAACTTTTCAAATTAGTTATATACTAAAATTAAGGAAACTGTGGGTTTAGTTCATCACTCGACATTTTGAGCAACAGATTTCAAGTCAGAAGCCAGGTCAGCATCCACTCCGTGGATTTGCATTACCACAGATAATTAAGTATCTCGGGCCATAAATCAGATAAAAGATCAAATTCTAATACCTACAGGAAACTAAGAGTTATACTTAAAAGTCTTACACCATCCTGACCAGGATTTCCCTTACCAAAAGAAAGACTTATCTTCTGACATGAAATCTAGAACCTCCATCACCAATTTAATATCTGCAACTTCAGTGATCTCTTCATGCCTCAAGGTTAGCTCACCACAGCTATTTCAAAGATAAGTAGATGTACACATAGTCATCATCCGTCAGGATTATCCTCCAATATCCTTTTACAAGTAAACCTTCTAGTCTGATACTCTTCCTTTGATTCTTACAAAGAATTTTGGTCTTGTTTCTTTTTCTGTCTATTTTTAACATGACCAGCCACAGACACAATTTGCTGATACAGCTAGAAAAGGGACATCTCGAATGCCAAACTTCAGATATGGCAGTAATCTAACTATAAAAGACCCATGATAACTACTTTCCAAAGTTCAGATAGTGCTACTGTGTTATGGGGAGGGAGCCTCTCTCATCTGTACCATCCCTAGTCCTTGTCTTTACCAGTACTAAGCTGCTTCAATCCTCTCCCCTGCAGAGGAAAGGAAAAAAACCTAAAACCTACCCCAGCCACAAACATATACATAAGTTTCTATGGCTTCTGCGGCTGGAAACCCATCAGCCCTGGATGATTCCCAGCACCTGTGCACGATTTCCTTTCAAAATGGGACCAGCTGCCTTTTAAAGGGCCCCAGAACTCCCATGCTCTGTAATACTGGAGTGGGGGAGAAACGAATTTCTTAAATTTTACGTAAGTGAGCTCTGGAGTGGAAGATAAATTAGAGCTTGTGGACTCATGAACAGGAGGTTAAGCTGAAGACAGAAATAGAGTAAGGGCAAAGTTGGGAGGGAGTAATGGGATCTGCTGTAAATCAGGAAAGAACAGTAAAAAAAAGAACAACAAGGCTGAAGAAAAACAAGTATTCTGGAGAAGATGTAAAACATAGGTAGGAAGGAAAACAAGACTAACTGTGCACGCATGAGGTACAGTAGAAAAATGAAGACTAGAATTAATATGAACATGGTTAAGCATATAAAGGTGAAAAAATCACTTCTGCTTATAAACAAGGAAAATAAAACCCCAGGTTTGAATTATTATGTTATATTTACTTGATGTATAGTGAAAACTAGAAGAACTTACTTGTGAGAAGGAGCCAACTTTAGAAATTATTTTGAAAGTAGGGTTTGGACATGGTAGACCAGAACAGCTGTTCAGAAGCCATTATGGTCCATTGTGCAAATTTTTCTTAGTTCAGTGCTTATTGGCTTAATAGAGTGCTCAGCAGGAATCCTTATGGTCCCCTCTATTAATCTTGCTGTCAGCCCTACACAAATTCCATACTTAAAAAAATATCCCCAGCCCCATCCCCTTAACCCCCCTACACTTACAGCATGACAAGAATGTGGAGGGAGTCAGACCCACTCTCCTAAAAACAGGAGGCTGCACAGTAAAGATACTGTGCATTGCAGGGGTAACAGGGGAGAAAAAGGCACATTGCTGTGCTTGGCTTCCTCTCATTCCTTTTTCCTTTATCTAAGCACCTTATTTTTTCTGGTCCTCTTTTTTCACAGAACCGGGGGTTTTATCTCTTCTAAGGTATAAGACATCTGTCCCTCATCACATTCCAAAACCAAAGGGATACAGAGGTCTACTCTTCACTCATCCCTATCTGCATCTTCCACTCAAAAAGATCATATAAGTAGAGCTTCCAACCCAAGGTCTGACAGATGTCTTCTTGATGTTTGTTTGCATGAAAGGCATTTTTAAAAGGATTACTGCAGGAGGGGATATAATTTTTCCTTCTTCAGTCAAAGCAGAATGTATTAACTTGTTTTTTAAGCTTGTGGAATGATACTTCCTAGGCAATGTCCATCTACAAGGCAATAAGTACAGTTGCCTCAAATAGCTAGAGGAAAGGTTGCATTGAAATTGCATGGGATTTTCTTCTAAAAGTATCTTCATTATCCAGTATAGACAAAATAGATCCTGAAACATCATTAATTTTATGTTTTCCCTTCATTCCTGTGCATGATAAATTGTCGGTGAATTTTTCTTCCAAATTAAGTAAGCTTTGATTTATCTTTGAACTAGATTCCAGGCTGGGCTAAATTTTTCCTAATTTAATTGTAGTCCCTAGAAAAACTGCAGAGAGGTGTTGACATAACCTTAATCACAGTGGTTCTGACGGTTTGTTTAACACAGCTGTTTGTTTTGGAATAGTGAATTTAGAGAAAAAAAATCTGTGCATATTGCACTCCACAAAGCACATGAAGGTCTGAAGGCTACAGGTAGTAGTTATTGCAAAATATTTAACTTTCATCTGGAGTCAGTCAGTCCTCTTTATGTAACAGATATTGAAGATTGCAATCTAGCTCATCCTTCTGTACAAGCAGAATTTTGGTATCACTGCAGAGCTTTCTTATGGGTCCTGGTCTGAAGTTCATCTTCTTTTGAGATTACTCTATGAAGAATGTTTATGATTACATTAATTTTCTCTCTCTCTCGCTTTTGAAAATGCATTTACTTACCAGAATCTTTCATGGTGAATCTAAGTTGTGTATCTGAAGATGAGGCTGAATTTTCCATGTAGTAAACAGAGTGAATAAAGCAACAGACTACAGAATGCTATGTAAATTATTCACAGGATTTAGGATGTTTGGTTATGCCTTGGATTAATCAGTATGGTTTTAATTACACTTGTTACAAACTGAACACATTTTTTACTATACGATCAAGGAGCCAAATTCAAAGATAACAGACTTTTCACATGTTTTGTACCTTCTGTCATGACAGATCAAGCTATTATTCACTGCATGATGTGCATTACTCTTTTAACAGTAATGTTAGTTTTCTTCAGGGCAATGTCATAACAAATAAATATAAAGCATAAATGTGATGTCTTTATATCCTTAACATCTGAGGTGTGAGATCGCCTACATTAGCAACTGCCCTTGAGCTAAACAAGATAGCTTGAAAATTCAGATCTCTAGAAGATTTTACTGTTCTTCTTATGGTTAAGAATTTATAGATAAACTGGTGCCAACTTTTACTACATATGTAGCTTGGATTTTTTGGATTTTGTTCAACTTCTAAAAGCCTGTTTTGGCAGCACAGATTTGTCTATGGGTAAAGTAGCTTAAAAACAGGCAGAATGCAGCTTCCCTTGTAGCTGAAAGTAAACTATCAATTTGAAAGGCACTCTGAAAGAATTATATAAAAAAACATTAAGGGACAGACATGGAGTTACTTGGAGTAAATCAGAATAGCTCTTTCAAATTCAAAGAAGACACAGTGATTTATACCAGATGAGGATTTGCCCATAATAAAATAACTTTAAAATTTAAATATTTATACAACTGAGGTATTACAGAAAGTTTAAAAGTAAAATACTTTTCTTAATCTTCCCAGTCAAAGTTCCATGACTTTTTGTGGTTACTGGTATGTTTCCACCATGTTATATTTTTAACCCAGTTACTGGCTCTTAAATTTGTTGCAGGCCATCATGTGCCTGGATCTGCATGTAAATCAGAGCTGAAAAAATTAAGCCAAATGAAAATAAATTTATTTCTTTTTCTAAAAGAAATAACTTCTAAAACCCCAACAAAAAATTTACAGTTAATTAATAGTTCCCCTTGAATTACAAACACAAGGTGATAACTAGAAAGGCAAGGTTCGCTAATACATAACATCTGAGCAGTTGTCCTGGTTTCAGCTAGGGTAGAGGGAAAGAATTCTCCACAACAAAAAACTTAAGGAAATTTCAGTGCACTTATATTCAACAGAAGGTTCTCCATAAATCTGATCTTCTTGCACTTTGTCTTCTCCCTCTGGATAGTGCTCGGGTCTCAAGTCCTGTGGATTGCCTTTCCCAAACATGTTCTTGTATTTATCAGCAGCTTCCCTGAAGGCAATGGCTTATTCTATGTTGGAGTCCTTCTGTGTAAATGGAAGATATTTTAATAAAAACCTTTAGATTAGAGGTGTTTTGTTGAGGATTTCTAAGTAGAGTCTTGTGCCCTGGTCTAAGTATACCTCAAGGAACATGTGATCCAGTAGTGTTAATATTTTGTATAGTTCTTTGTGCTGATCCATAGTCCAGATGTTCTGGCAGAAGTTGTCTGGAAGCCAGTGCTCTGCTTGGGACTGTTTGGTTTTTTTCAATACAAACAAAGTGAGTCAAGTCATCCACCTGGAATAATGAAAAGAATTCCCCCATCCTCCAGGAAAGCAACTCAGCTTAGTTCATTGATCTTGCATAAAAAAATTTAAATCCTCTGAACTTTCACTATGCCTTCTGATTTTGGAAGCACTTAGTGCATACTGCCTGTTCAGCCAGCTGTCCAAGTGTTATTAGAAGCGTCTGGTGTTTCTTTACACAGGTAAGTGTATTAGGACTGAGTTTCAGAAAGCAGAAAGGTGCTTTAGCATTGCTGGAATGTCAGCTGTTTAGTCTTTGCTGTTGCTTACAGGAAGCATACATAGGAGTTCTCCATTGCAGACCCATTTCCAGGGCTCATTTATTCATACAAATATGCCTGCACGTTAGCTGCACATCTGGAACTGTTGATCTTTGATTTTCATATGAATTGAACGAGTTACTTACATAAGCATGTACTTTTCAATGGTCTTTTGGGTCACTATGCAGGCTACCCACCTTAGTTGCAACATAACTGAAACCTTTGACATTTTAGTTAATGTTTCCCTTTGTAATTCAAACTATGATCATTTCTATTCTGACTTTCCAGATGTTTTACTTGCCATACATTTATTTTAAAACCTTTTTCAGTACAAATATCTCTAATTTGAACCATCCAGGTCCACCAATTATAGATATTCCTAAAATCTCTATATGCCTAAGTAGAAATATATGTTGATGAAAAATTAAGGGTTGATCTATAAATATAAAAATTGAAATAGCTGTAGAAAGCTCCTACCCCTAAAAAATTGAAGTGTTTTTGTCCTCTTTAAATAGTAGCTTCAGAGTTATTATTCAGGGCAAGACACATGAGGAAATAAGCTATGTCTATAGATTTACACTTTTATCATATAAAACATTCCTTGAATACTCTAAAATACAGTAGAGTTCAAAACTGCTGTTACATATAGAATGAAAAGTTTGAAGTGTTGGAGTATAGCAGCATTTTTGAAGGTGGTATTTTGATCATATCAAAAGATCATGGACTGAAGTTTAACATCACAAGCATACAAGGCAAATGCCTATTTTAAATTAAATATTTATTTTACCTCTCATTGGTTTTGATATATTTATTCTCACTTGTACAATCCCATCAGATATCATTTTATTAGTCTATTAATTTAATTTTCTCAAAGAAAGAATAAACAATGTTCGAACGAATTTCATAGATTATACCAATTTGGGAAAAAATTATTTTAGATTAATATCAGAGTAGTATATGATTTTTTATGATTCCTTCTGTTTTAATCACCTGTGCCCAAAAAGCCTAATCATTTATATGTATATGTACATATATATATACATATAAATAAAATCTGATTATAGTATTACTTAATTATTATCTTACTATATTATTATAAGACATTTTCGAACCAGTATTCTGTAAGGTTAACCTTCCCCTTTTAGAGGATCATGTAAAATCGATGCAGTAAGAATCAATGGAAACTGCTAAGTTACCTTTATTGGCACTGGGAGCCCTTAGGTATGACACTTGTAGATGAGACAATACATTAAAAATGATGAACATGCCTCAACCAAATGAAGTATCAGCTAGTAGCGCAACAGTGCTGCATGCAGCCAGCCCAAACACAGTGAGGCAAACAACAAAAATTATGAATGAAAGGGAGACCTGGACTTTGTTGTGAGAGATACTGCAGCTAAACTTTGACAGAAAATATTTGGGGAAGAATATCAGTGATGCTCACCCCGAGATGAAAAGGCCTGACCAGCCAGCCCCTGAGGCTTATATTCCAGGGTACTCAATACTCCATTTTATCTAACTCCAGCTGTCATGGTCAGAGACCAAGCAACAGGTGTCCCTCCCTGGAAGGAAGGGTCAGGGCTCGTGGGAAAAGGGGAACGAGGAGATTTTATAAAGCACAGGCGTGAAGTCCAGCTAACAGCTGAGGAGAAATGACTTTGCAGGTAGGAAGCACTCACAAGAAAGTGAATAGAAGACATAAGAATGTTTTCAAAAGAGTGATGTTAAATCTGTATGTGTCTAGAAAAAAATATAATTTTTTAAGATATCTCTTGGACTATTTGTGTGTCCTGCATATGACCAAGAGACTCTCATACAATGGGAAGGGAACCTGAGGAGAAAAAGAAAAATATTTCTCTCTCAAACATTCAGGTTCAATCCAGGATTGTGTTGAGGCCATACTTGGAGAAAAAGGTCAAACCTTGTTAAAATTTACTTCAAAATATGTGAACATTTGCAGCTCAAAATGCCTTTCCCAACATTTGCAGAACCATTATATCTTGAGGGGTTTTATTCAAGTTTTTGCTCTTTTTGAGCCTGGTTTTGTACTTTTTTTTCATTTTTTTCCATATCATCTATAATACTTGTCAACATTTATGACCTTAAAATACAGAATAGCTTCAGGCAGAATTAATTCAGTCATGATACTCCTATGCTGAAGAAAATCACGAAGAAAATTAACACTCATTAAAAGCAAAAGTGTTTAAAATCTAATATCTCATTGCAAAACTGTCCCAATTAAAATGCAATTAGCTTTATAAGTGATGTATATAATAGCTAAGAAGGTCAATTGCTCTGTACTTTATAGCTCTAATTTGTTTTCAGATTATCTAGTGCAAGAAAATTTAGAATGACTTTTAAACTTCTAATTTTTAGAATTTGTTACTAAATGTTGCCTTTACTTAAGCATTTTTATTAAAAAAGAAAATATTAATAACTATTTGCAAATAATTCTGCATTTATTTTTCTGTTTCTTATGATAACCACTAATGGTAGAATTTCTAGTAATAAACAACCCTCTTTAAAGAAATCCCTCACTTTCGGAGATGCTGAAATAGTTATTCTGTATAGATCAACATGTTCTACCTTTCAAAGATACGTAGTCCAACCATAAATAGCTATCAATGGGGGAATAGATGCCTGTTTGATGGTATGATGAATTACTTTTCTCTAGGTACCCTTTTCTCTTTACTGTCCTGGGAAAGATCTGGACAGTTAGCTGAAATGGATGCCTACATTCCACATCTCTTACATGGTCTGATGACATGAAGCACGACTAATTATATACAGTAATTTAGTTTGGAGAAAATTTGCTATATTATAAATCTTTTGTACTTTATTTCTGACAGCAAAATGATCAATTTCAAGCACTTGTTATGTTGCTAAAAATACAAAAGAAATCTGTATCAAAATCCACTGTAAGCAATTTGCTTCTCATATTCATTATTTAACAAATTATGAACAACCATGAGGAGGAAACTAAATTCTCAGCTATCCCTTCAATGAGATTTCAATGTAAAGTAATCAGCATCCTTGTTTCCTTTCTGTATATGTTACCAGGGTTTGTTTCTTCCTAATGGCTGGTGGGCTGAAAAGATATTCTCCCTTCATTTGACATGCCTGTTTGAACTTACTACTTCTAAAGTATGTAAGGAAAAAGTTTCCATTCTTTTGCCTTTCTGTATCTGATAACATGTCCCCTTCTCCATCCAAAAATAGTTATATCAGTTTAGAATTTGTCTTGCTCCTATTATGTTTAAACTGCTTCAGTTGATTAATCATAAATCAATATCTCATATATTCCATTCTTTTTTTCGTTTGCATGAACATATTTCCATTGCTTTTTTTTTTCTCTTTCAATTTTCCTATCAGCTCAGCAAAGTTTTAGCAAAAGTAGTCTCTGATTTTGAATTAGGTTAGGTTTTGGATCAAGTTTTGTTTAAGCTATTTTCAAGTATTCTAGTGATTTAAGAAATGAATCAAAAATTATACTTGTTGGTACTAAATTTTCTTGTTTCTTAGGCGGTGATTGTAGATATGATTGTACATATTTTATTTACATTCAGCTACATTAAAGAGATGGTACCTAGCAGGTACCAATGTTTTTCAGCTTTTTAATAAAGTGAAAATTGGTGTATTTTCTAACTTCACTGCTCATTTTTATCAGGGAAACTTCAGGGAAAAATTACCCTCTGGTCTTATGTCTGCTAAATTATAATTACAGAGCAAGCCAGACATTGTCAGGCTCAGAAGAACTTAAATCCATCTTGTTTCAAAGCAGGTTTTTTTTCTCTAAAAGTGTTGGACAAGTTATTTGGTAGTTTCAGTGATAGGTATGACTTTTTATGTGAATACATTTTGTTATGGAATGCTCGAGCCTGTGTGAAACCATTTTGGATGCTGGAGTTTTTAACATTTACATATGCTCACTATCATCAAGGTAAAAGTATCTTAGGAAGTGGGGTTATGTGGGTTTACATATATATATGTAAAATTTCATTTTAACCTAAATCATGTACTTGAGGCTGGACTTGTCCTGTATCCAACACATCTGGGTGCCAGTCCAGGCTCAGCCACGAGTTCTGGATGTGCTCTGGAGCATGATGGAGGAGGCAGATGCACTGCCCTGCCCTGGGCAGTGCCAACATGCACAAGAGGGAGCACCAGCTATTCAGGGAGGGTTCTCCATCACCTCTCACCGTGCTCTCGTTTGTCTGCCCACTCCACCTCTCAGTGCAGAGCACCCTGTGCCTCCAGGGCCTGTAACCTGAGCACAGGGTGAGCCAGATTTGTGTCATTTGAGGGTAGATTGGGGCAGCGTCCCTTCTTCTCACTCTTCTTAAAAGACACAGCACATCTGTAATCTCTCTGTATTCTATGAAGCGGAAAACATTGCTGAAAAGTAGAACTTGTATCTCTTTAATGACTTTGATTTTCTAATGAGATAGTTGGTTTTCATTTTTTTCTTTTATTTCCCCCCACCCCATTCTCTCATGGAAAAATTAAGAAAAAAGAGAAAGGGAGGAAAACAGAGCCTCGTTTAAAAGCAGATGTATTGAAAATAACTATTAGCTTCGTGCTTAGTCTTTCAACAAGCAAATCATTGCTTGTGAAAAAAAACCTCTGCTTAACCCAATCAGAAAATTAAGACATAAGTAAGCAAAAAATGCTGTAAGTGATTATTACCTTCTAATCTGCATAGATATCTGTAAGTGTTCTCATGGAAGGCCACAAACAATGAAGAATTTCAAGATTATTTTTCTATTATTTCTTTTATTCATTTTTTCAATAATATTTTTCAACACTCTGGACAAATAGATGTAGATATCAAACACATTTTTCTAATCTTTATTTAGAATCAAAGCAAGCCCAAGGCATGACTAGTTTTTAAGGGAAAAACCAGTTATAAGTTAGTCTAGGTCATTTGTGGGCTTGTGACTGGAGTCAAAGTTGACAGTTTATTGCATTGCTGGTATGTACATAAAATTTAGAATCACAACCCCAGAAGAAGAATGTTGGCTTAAACAGATCAGAAGTTCTTTTTTTTATTATTATTTCTGTTCACTAATACCCTTGTAAGATAGCTTCATGGTTGTTTTATTTAATGATAAATTTGTAAGAATAATTGCCTGTAGGAATGCAGTAGATGAGAGGAATATGGACAGAAGTAAAATCCAAGCAGAACAAGAAGTCCACAGAGGGACCTCTCTGACAGTTAAACCCCCTTATAGATTGATGTACCACTCAGTATCTTCTGTTAGGAGATTTGTACTTGGACACTCTATATTTACTGTCATCTTGTTACACCAACTTCTTACAGTAGGGAAAAAGAAATAGTCTCCTTACCATGCAACTTTGGCAAGAGAAAGGAAATGGTTAAAACCATGTGCTTACAACATCTGCGTGAAAATTCTGGTGATTTTCATGAACCTCACATCTTCGTAGTACTTATCCAAGAATAAGGTACTTCATACAGTAGATAAATATGAAAAGATCTCATATGTTTTTCTATTTTTATTATTATTATTACTATTGTGACTGATGATTATCACACATTATTAATTAATATTATCTATTAATATAGAAATGGGGTTTGGACGTCATTGCAGAAGTTCAGGAAGAAAAAGATTTTCAAACAATAAACTTTACGACCTTTGGATTTTAGATAAGTGGGAATAGAGAATTTATCATATTTCCTCTGTAATTGTATATTTGATAGAAAATATGCATGGAATTTAAAAGGACATCAGCTAAAAATGTATTCACATGCTCATGAAGGGTAATTAAAACCGATAATATGACCTGACTGGAAAAGGGAGGACAGGGTGCATGCATGAAAACTTAATGGAATATTTAAGTAAGGATTTTTTAAAGTGCTGAAATAGATTCTATGTTTTAATCATTTTTAATCTGTTCTCTAAAATTCTCTGCTGGTATCAAACTCATTTTATGAATTTTTTTAAAAGCAAGGTTGGTCCTGTGTAACAGGACTTGGATTTTAAGACAGCTTTATTTTTCTATTATTTTAATTTAATATTTAGGGACCACAGAATATTTGAATAAAGGAAAACAGGCATTCAGTCTGAGCTGAGGTTGCTGAGGGTACAGAGGGCATCTGAATCTCTAAACATCACAAATATTTTTGAGAGGTTGGAAGAAACTATGTAAAATGTCCTTAGTGTTTTCATTTTCTTTATTTTGGGAGTATTTCATAGAATCAAAGACTGTCAAGAAATTAAGTGTATGCACTGTGGTGAAGGACACCACCTTTGAGAAAGGGCAGCAAGAGGCAATGTGCCAGATCAAAACAGACATTTGGAATAAAATGTTTGCTCAAACATAAAACATTGTCATGTCTTTGGATACAAACAGCTAATTCCAAGAACCCTAGTTTCAAATACTCTTTATCCTCTTGCAAGATAAACCTGGGAAAAAAGTGAAAAGGACATCCCATGATCTCCCATGCCCAGAGCTCATGGCAGTTTCAAAAAGACTCATGCAGACACAGAAAACATAAAGGAAGAAAGACACCTTGGGATTTTAAAAAAGCATTTAAACATTTATTAACATTTTTGATTATCATTCTTTTTTTGTATATCAGAGTATAGCCAGATACTGGTACCATAAAATATTAATAAATACACAGTGAATATCCACTTTATTGGTTTTGAAACATATTTGACCTGGATGGTAGTTGAATCACAGGGAAATATACACAGTCTAAAATGGAATTTGGAATTCACTAATAACATGCTTCCTAATTACCTAGAGTCTGAAGTCCCAGAGAATAAAATTCAAAATCCAGTCAAAATTAAAATTAAATTTACCCTCATTCCTTTTTGTGTCAGGAAAGATCTCAATTCCTTGCACACCATGAGAATGACCACAAGGCAGGCAATGCCTTTTCAAAGTCCAAAGCCCCTTTGCCTTTGAACCTTATTTTGTGCCAAAAATTTAAAAGCTTCCTTGATTCCTTTTTGTGCTTTACTGTTGAATTTCTTCCATTTTGTCAAAGCTGTTTCCTTACAGTTTCAGGGCTTTCGAGCCTCGTAATGGCCTTTCTAGTTGACCCTGACCCATTCTTCATGGATCTACTACTCATCTACTACCATGGTGTTGATGCTTTATCTGGCTACCTAGAAAGAGAGACTAGACAGGAGTAAAGGAAAAAAGGAGGTATTTATTTAAAAGGCCTTCAGATGTACACTTTTGGGCTCCAGAGGGTCCTGCCTCAGTGGATCCCAAAATGGACGACAGGTCACGAGTTCTCCACACTTTTATATCAACATAAATTCACCAACCAAAACCCAGCCAATGATGGAATTTCCCCAAGCTTGCCCCCCTCCCCCCAAGATGATGGTTTACAGTTCTTGTTCTGGATGTCCTTGGAGAGAAAGTTACAGAGGTTTGTTATGTCTATCTTAGCATAGAGAACAGCACTTAACAAACTACAGAAAACTTCAGAGCTACATTAGCAGTACAGGATTTGAAAAATATAAAAGTTAAAACCTAAGGCATCAGTGTAGTGTCATAATGCTTCCATGAAGTAGTCTCTGAAGGGGTTAATTTTCCCCTGCCATTCAGCTGTTAGTTTCTCTTAAATTTCCCTCTGGACTGTCACAAAGGATAACAGAGATGTAATAAAAAGGTCACGCAGGTGCTCCCACAGAATACGTTATCAAGTCCTAGCAGTGAAGGAATGTGAGTAGGCCTATTTGAATGAACAATGAGCAGACAATAAAAGGAAAGTTGAATTACAGGCAGCAGGCAGGTTTGCACTGAAAGAGTAAACAGGATTTACTGTATTCAAGGAGTCTGAAAAATTACACTCATTAACCATGTATCAAGTAAATCGATAATACCATTATGTGTTACAATGAGAATTAGCTTTAACAGCTATTTCATACAACTCAGCAGGGACTCACAGCTAATTCAATTTCTACCGCATTGTATTCACACTAATATTCCTTCAAAATGGTATTATTTTTGGTTTGTCTTTAGTCTGTTTCCTCACCTTACTCAATGCATCTAAGAAAATAAAATACAGCTCTCAAGAGGTGTAGTTGTAACATAAGGTTCATTGCTCCTGCACCTCGTGTAAAAACACTGAAGACCAAACCTTTGTCTTGCATGTACTGCCACTAATGCCTTCATTAGCCAGTCAGCTTTCTATTCCGCAATAGATCAATGCCAGCTCCCAATGATTCCTTAAAACAGGTCATCCATGAGGACTGTGGCGGTAAGGATCCTTCTGTCTACCTCTTTCCTTGCTTTTCCTTTATCAGAGGCTTCCTGGATGGCTATTATTTTCAAGTGCAGCAGCAGCATGCTTAATTGGGAGCCAGCAAATGAAAACAACTTGGTGTTCGCACCTTTACTGTGCTGCATGGCCCAATTTAATAAATAAAGGCAGGAAGGAGGGTGAGATACAAATTGGTACTTTGTTAAAAAGTATCCAATAAATATGGCTGATGTGGATAAAAAAGTCATACTCTACGGAAAAAACAGAATAAAATGTAAATAGTGAATTGTCGCAAGGCAATACAAGAATGACATTTAAGAATTTCAGCTTGCAGAGACTTGTGGCAGAAATCTTAGCCTTTACGTGAGAGAAATCAGGACAAATATTCAATAGAGCATGCAATAAAATGCCAACAGTCTTACCCAGGGTCACTTCCCTCGGCAAAGACATAATAATCGATATAATTTATGATCTTGTTTATGATGTATTTTACTTCTTTTCCTCTGTGAAGATCTTTTTAACAGAAAGTGATAGACACACCAAGATTTGGGGTTTTTTGTGCTGAAAAATCTCCAAATGATTTCCAGAGAGAAAACGAAGAAACTAGAGAGATTGAGGGAGGAGAATCATTTATCATTTGTGACATCATCACTGTTGCTTTTCTAAAATTTTTTACTATATCTGACCATCTATTCCTCTAGAGAGGTATACAAGGTACAAATCCCAAGATCTATGAGATTACTAAATCTTATACAATAGTCACTGAAATTCACATTCACAAGTCATTTCCAGTATCCTAGTATATGTTGCAAATGAGACACACATGCCAAACATGCAGCCTAGATTGAAAACATTGCTTCATAATGTATTTAGCCTATGACAATGCTAGTGAACCCTAGTGAGGTACTCCTTTTTCTAAAATTTGAGGTTGTCTTCATTCCTTGTGTGATTTTTATCTAAAATGCTCTTTCATACCACTCTAACTAAATAATTGAAAAGCCTGATATTTGCTATTCGATGCCAAGTGGAAGTCTGCAATGGAACAAAGTGATCAATGTTTTAAATTGGCCATTAGAATTTATTTATTGAATTTTTTATTTGTGTCAAATAACAAGTAGATTGATGAAACTATTCATATATGAGAACAAAACCAGGATAATAACTGCTCGTGATTATTTGGTCAGTACTGTGCATTGAAAAACAATCCTTTTTTCACCTTTAAAATAAGTATAGTCAAATAATTACTTGTCATACGCCATAGAGTGCACACAGGTTCTATTTGGAACTCAGCTGTCCTCTCAGTTTTTTACCTATGCTGTTATTCTTGGGGATCCAGGCAAACACCTGGTTTCTAAAGTTCCCTCTTGCAGATTCTTTGCACCTGATTGTGTGTTTAAAGTTTGACTGAATAACAATAAAGCAGTTATTAGGTAGTATTGGGTAGTTAAAATACAGGAACACATGTGCAGTTTTTAATGGGGGTTTTTGTTGCGGGTTTGTTTTTTTTTTTTCCCTGAGGGAATGCCTAACTGGATGGGGAGGCACTCTTATCGCATGCTTGAAATGGTGATTGTTTTCAATTGAAAACAAAGTCGCAGAAGGTCAGAATGGGTCACTTGTACGATATTGAGTGTTTCTAAATTGGCTGTTTCTTGGTGGTTTATTAAGAGCTTGGTTTAATGTTTGCCAGTCTTTTCCATGTACAATGTTGCTGTAAGGGACACAGTATCAAAATGTGTAAGAAACTGTCTTATCTATCCTAACAAGGCCCAGAGCTGCTGTTTATATTTTGTCCTCAATTTTCACTGAAGAATATTGCTTGTTATCAGACGACTGAGCAGATCATCAAATAGAGTTTATTTATTTATTTATTGAGAATTTATGACATCCGTACAAGTTACATGTCACTTCAGTTGAGAGTACTAACAAAATTAAATAAAGCTTTTTAAAAGTAGACAGAAATTCTAAGTAATTTTGAGGGGAGTCATGAAGCAAATGCTTTCAGAAGCAGATGAACAGAAGGAAAGAAAGAAAATAACAAGATCAGAGTTTTCAGTATGTATTGTGAATAAACACTTCTGCCACGTTGCCCTTTTACATCCATCCAAAGGTGCCTTTTGGGACCACATCCTCCAACATACAGAGGGCAGACTGTTATTTGACTAAGACAAAACAACAGAAACCCACAAGATGGTAACACACAGACCCCACTTCTGTCTGCATCACTCTCTAGTTTCATGCCTTCATTCATCTGCAGCTGCCTTCTCTCATCTTTGAGGCTACATCAAGGCTTCCTGCTGCCAGGCTGTGGCGAGATGTCTCGCCTCAGACGTCCTGGAGGCAGAATGAAGGCACCCATGAGTGATTGAAGGTAACAGATAGATGGGCTGAGTGCTCATTAACAATACGTGTGCCTATGAAAAACCTGGTGCCCCAGGCCAACTGTCCATTTGGCCCAACCCCAGCATTTAACAGTTGCTCAAAAATATTTGTGTTCCATTATAGTTAATTTTTCCCACATATTTACAGCAGTGGATTGCCATAATGAGTTCCAGCTTTTGAACTAGACTGACCTATCTTGTCAAAATCAGAGCCATGTCAGCAGAAACAGGAGACTTGTTCAAACTACGTGTGAAGTGTGTGGTACATGATGTATTTCAACACAACTTTTTTCTCTCCCCATGTAGCCCACCCCATGTCTGATGAACTTGGGATGTTCTGAGGAATGTGTGTGCAGTAAACACCAACAGAACATGAGGATGGCATGTTGAGAGACAAACTATTGTTTTTTCTAGTAGAATATGCCTTGTCTTACCTTCACTAGGTACATGTACAATGCCATAGAGATGAGTGTTTCAATACTTGACCTATTCATTTTTCTCATAGCTTGTTTCTGGTGGAAAAATCAGCCTAAAAATGAACCATGCTATTGTCCTATTTCTTTAAGATCTTATTTGCTAGAGAATAACTAACAGTAAACAAAAGACTGAAACCTGGCTTGCCAGCTAACAAAATTAATTATATGAAATTATATGACTAAGATTCTAAGACTGCTATAGCTGCAGAAAATACAAGAAATACTCTGTTATGTGTGAATTTCCAAGCATTTTCTGATAGATCTGCACAGAATACTTGAGTATAATTCTGTCAGACTTCCATCTCTTAAATCATTTTTTTTCTCTCAGGCTCTGGAAATAGATTTTGTCATGTGTAAACTTAAGAAATTAATTGTAAAGGCATATCCTTCAGACAGCATTTGCCTCATCCTACCTATTCTGGGCACTGGTGAGAAGAAGCACTGGCCTTGTCAGCTGCTCAGAGGGCTGCTCCCCTCCAGGTCAGGGGTGTATGGTCTCTATACTCCCAGTCCATGCATGCTGGTCTCTCTCATCCTCCCAGCAGGAGGAGATAATGTAAAACTTCCAGTTTTATTTTCAGTGGTTATGCTGGGAAAAGCGAGCTGAACAAGGGAGGGTTGTGATGTTGAGGCATTTCTTACTTTTTGTAGGTACTCAGAGTATCCAACAGCAGTTTCTGTTGATCCTCACAGCCCTTTTTCCTTCACAATCAGGCTTCCTGCTGATGGAGAAACTGGGAGGTGACTCCTCAACCAGAATACTCCTCCTGAAGCTCTGGGTAATTTGTTTTATTTGCTTGCACTCAGTATTAAGAGACTCTAAGTCAATATTTACTGGAAAACTGTGCAGAGAGCATAGGTTGATGTTCTTGTAATATTTTATAATATTCTATTTAGAATAAGGAAGCTGATAAAGCTCACAAGATGAAATTTTATTTCAGACACAGGTTTTTAATCTCTAATAAATTCTGCTTTTATGGTACATTTTATGGTAGCAGATATTAATAGAAGGGAAAATACTACTAGACTTCTATTACAGCTACACTGATAAAAACTTCCTCCTCAACCTGTGGCTCCTTGCTCCATAGGCAAGGGAACTGAGTGGCTCAGGTGCCTACTTTCCAGGGTGAGTCATTCTAAAGCCAGCAGGTTATTGCCATGTGTCATAGCAGTCCACGTCTCTAGTGAGCTGTTCATTATGCCCTTGTAGCCTTAAAGCCTAGGGTCTTTTTGTTAGAGAAATCATTCCTTAGATAGCTCGAAGACTGTTACATTATAGTGTCACCCAAGTGTGGCATGGTATGTCCCCACTAAAAGGGGCCTTGGGGATCTGCAGCAGAAGGGCTGCTGAAATAGCATCTTCATGCTGGAAAGCTGGAAATAGCCCAGCCAGGTGTAGCTTCATTTGTTTGCCCTTGCCACGTGCAGTGAAGGGGCTCCGAAACAATTTATCCCCAGAACCATGCATAGGTTTCATCTCAGCAGGGAATGTGGACAGAATTAGGAGTCAGAACACAAGTTATCTGCAGCAATCTTACAGGCTAAAGTTGTCCCAGGTCATCTGTGTGCTACCTGAGTGCTGAGCCTAATTATCACAGAAATTTGTATTAAAATAAAAAGAAGAGGAAAGTTAGAAGTTCAAATTTAGAACATTGGCAGTATTTTCAGAGATAGTGCTATAGTTCTACATTTTCTCCTCTGTTCACAAGCCTTCATGTATTATATTATCTGTGGGTAGGTTTTATGATGGTACCAGCTTATTATAAATACTGTGTATAAGCAAGTGCTAATTTAATTTCATAATTTCTTAATTTTGACCAATTTTTTCTGACTTGAACTGCCATTTGTCATCAATATTGTCATTTTGACATTCTCACAATGATTTATAATGTATTTTATAAGAAACTTTAATTAAAGCTCTACAGTAAAGATATCTCAATCCCAGGTTGGCCCTTTTGAGGCCCTATAATACTACAGGTAATGGTAAATATTCAAATACTGTCTTGTATGAGGGGTTTTGTCCAGCAAATTTATTTATTGTGTATGACCAACATTTCTGAAGCTGTTTTCTACCACTTTTTCAAAACCGTTACACTCTTTTCCTGCTTGTCTTTCCATTTATTCCACTCTTATTTTTCTCATATGTATAATAAATGGTAATGCCCAATATTAAATAAAAAACCATGACAATTTAAACTAAAAATCTGTGTGCAACAGTCAACGAATAAATGATAATGCAAAAGAAAACATAATTCAGCATTTATTTTATTACTTTAAAATAAAAACCAGAAGCCAGAAACACCTTGATCCTCCCACCTGCACATGTCCTGGAGGACATCACCCCTGATGGCCACCTCCTTCCTTGTCATGTCTCATGGATGTGCCACCTTGTAGACAAGCCTCATCCGTGTCACTTATTGTTAGGTCAGCATTTGTCTCTAATTACAGCTGAGGCCAAGGGGGCAGCTAGAATGGACACACTGTTTCTGCTTCAGAGGTACAATGTGGGTAGATTTTTTTGTTTTGATTTTTTTTTTTAAGTAAGTGAATTTTTAAATATTTAAATATGTAATTATGTAGCTCTCCTTGCTTTTGCATATATTGAGCTACTATGGGAATTCAATGTGAAAGTTTTTGTATTTTACCTCAGAACTGTCTCCACATATCTGCTATCTTAAGCCTTAGGCAACTAGAAGAAACAGAAAAGAAATTAAAGTAAATAATCAGAAGACAGTATGACATTAATGACATTAATTTTTATTTAAAATACACTTTGGAGATATTCCTTAGACAGCTCTCCAAAGCATCTTGTCATATTGTGAGATTTTCTAAGCACTGATAGATTTCTAATGACTAATAGAGAGTAGTATTACTTTCCAAGTGATCAGTGTGGTTTCCTTTCATCTTTGAGTTTCTAGGAAAGAACCCCTAATTTAGAGTCTAATATCTTTCTTCTGTTCCCATACACAGCAGATGGCACATGCAACTGCATCCTACTTTCTAATTCCTATGTGACATTTATTATTCATCAGAAAGGAAGTTAAAAAATATTATCTCTGCAGCTTCAGTTTGACTGGTCATATAAATTAGAAAAAATATTGCTTGAAAGAAATTATATTTGAAATCATAAAAGCTATTAAAACTATAGCATAGGGGCCACCCAGTGGGGCAGCAGCAGAGTGTTCTGCCACAGCATGGCTCAATGAAGAAAGCACATTTGTTGAAACTTTTTGACAACATTGTCTACTACGTAATTTTACATTCATCTATGATATTTCTTCATTTAGTAATAAAGAAGTTGGAGAAAAGCTCAAGTACCAGCAATCATATATTCTAGTATACTGAATGTTTCTTCTACTTGAGATCTCAGTATAATTTTATGTATACTTTACAGTATTGCTTAGAGTAGTGCTTATTAATGCCTCATTCTAAACTGCAGGCAGGGTTTTCACTTATGTTTATAGATATCTTTAATTTAAGGAAAATATTATTATTCAATTAAGTGAAAAATCTGTATTTTTAAGTATGTATGACATTCAGAGGGATGGTACATCATATATAAAAGGTGGAGGAGTCTTGGACAGAAAGGCAAATCTCCCTCAGAAAAAAAGAAAGAATTACATGCTGGTAAATTAATTTTTCTTCATCAATTAGACTGAAGTAATTCTAGTGTTGGGTCATCAAAGACAAATGAATGTTTTAGAAACACAAATTCTTGATATTTAAAAGTACTTTTTTCCAGTAAATTACTAATGTTTTCATTTTTCAAATAATATTTTAAAAGCAATTAGATCTTTTTCAGCTTACAGAGTGAGTTGCAAGTTCACCTAACATTGACTTCCCTTTTGAAGTTCGGGCCCTGACTTAGAGTTCTGTACACTTCTTAAACTGTTTCAATTGTTAATGATGGAGTGGGGGAGGGGAAGAAATGCAGTTCAGTTTTTTCTTTAAAAAAAAAACCCAAAAACGTAGATTTAATTTAGAATTTGAAAGAATTTCTCTTTAATTAGAATTTTGTATTTTTTTAGTTTTCTGCAATAGTAAGGTACTTTGGACTGTTCAGCCTCTTGAGTGGAAACAGACCAGTTCCAAGGTAACATAGGTTTTTTTAAATACTGAAACAAGTCACTGTGTAAAATATCTTACAAAATACCTGGTTTAGGGAAAGACAGAGTATTTCTACTACCAGCAGCAGTTACTGAATTGTAGTTCAGTATATCCATCATATCTAAAAATATTTCCATGTGAGATCTGTTTATCTCCATTATAGAAGTTGCATGCATCTTGATGCACGCACAAAAGCATCTAAAGGAGATCAGTGCATTATTTAACAGATTTACCGTTCTTGAATTCAAGGCTTATATGTACCAGTTAATCTCGTAGTTACTCTTCACTCTACACAATTTCTCTCTGCAAAAATAGATCAAAATTTCTTAATTATTGCTTTGATATTGATAACTGCCATTGTTTATAAAGTTAGATGTGTTTAGCAGAGGTTACACTAATGTGGGATTTTAATCTGAATTACCTTGTAGAAAGTCACCCTGATAATAGCAAAAGAAAAATAGAAGAGAAGCTAAAAATTTGCCTTACTTCCTAATCTCATAACACCTACTTTTATACTTTTTTTTTTTAAACTTTGGAAGGATGCACTTCCTGATTACTTAATATCTTCAGTGATGCTTCTCAGTTGTCAACCTTTAAAGTGATCTGGATGCAGATAAATCCAGGATCTTTAGATCTTGGAGTCATACTCTTCTCCAAGAGGCTATTGTCATTGCTAAGGCTTGTAAAAATTTCTCCCAGAATATAATTTCTGAAAAATAATCAAAGTAAGGGACAAAGTATGAATATGACATCTTGTGACCTTGAAATTTTTTATATAAATTTGTGGAATTCTGAGACAGCTTTCCAAAGGTGTCTCTGCAAAAGTAAACTTGAAATGTTCAGAGTTACCCTTAAGAGTTATTTTAAAAAGTAGGAAACAACAATCAAGACGATCACATTGAGCTAAGTGATTCTGATGACACTCAGGTCTTCACTCACCCCATCTTCACAACGAATGAAAATGCCCACTTATTTTATTTAAGCTTATGAGATTTTAACCCCTTGGTTGATGAAATTTGGATTAATTTTCATGAGGCTTGCAAAAACTCTTATTCAAAATTTTTGGAATATTTTTGAAATTGACAGGTATCTTTAGAGTATAACACTTCGATTTTTTTTCATTTTCAAAATAATGTCAACCAGTAAGAATGCACAGTATCAAACTTTAAGAATATACACCTTGCAGATAGTTCTTTCAAAGTTTATGTGGTAATAACACATTATTAATACTTTTTAATAAAAGGCAGTGTGTGTTTTCAATTGGAATAAAATATTTTCTCTACCTATATTCCCTTCCCTACCTATATTTCCTTCCTAACTAGCTATTGAAATACTTGGAATTTATTTTCTTCAATATTAAAAAGCTACTGACTAATGGATTAATAGGAACATTCTCTTCAAAGCTTCTGAAAGTAATTTGCCTTTGAAAGATGGAAAAAAACCCAGTAATTATTAGTCCAAGGATTTTGTAGATTAATCTAAGAATCCAGACTTGTTAAGTCTTGTTTGGAGTCCTATCCTAGTACTAAAGGAATTTAAAGCTCTTTTCACTAGAATTTTTTCTTACCATCTGCCTATAGAAAAAAAAGTAAAAAGATTTCCATGGGACCTACAGCTTGCATCACACTTCCACAATGTATTGTGGTTTTGCTACTACATCCAGAAGGGCTGCTCATTTGTTATGTAGTTAGAAATATCCTTCAGTCTTGATCATAATGAGAGAAAAACATTTGCAGTATATCTTCCAATTTTTAAATAAATTGTTTATTTTATACAGAGTGAGCTTGTCCCTTTCCCCTTTGAACTTTCTCCTTTTCCCCAGCTTCCTCTACATCACTTACAAGTACTGTACCTCAGATACCATTGTCATTCATAGTCTGAGAGAAGTCCTGAGAGATATTAACAGGATAACACAACCTTTCATGTCCTTTTTTCCAGAGTATTGAAATTCTCAATTTTGTTGCTGTGCATGCATATCATTTTCTTACTAAATTTAATTGCTATATAATTTCAAGGTAATTTAGGTTACTTCTGGTCAACTGTGGTACTTCCATGAAATTCTCATCTGTTTGGCAACAATTGACCTAATATTTATTATTTTCAAATATTTTAATTCTGAAAATTTAAGATAAAAATGGATTAACTGTAATTTATTGTAGAGCCTACTCTGTGAATGTTCTTCAGAGATGGGGCAAATAACCCATTTTTTATTTGGTTCCATTTTTTTTTAAATCATAGCAGTCACTAATAAGATGTTCAGTAAATCTTTTGGTGAAGGAAATATTTCCCATGCATATATGTTTGGATTTTTTTCCCTCAGCTTTCCTAAATATTTTCTACTCATTAGATTTCATCCTACTGACAGGTAGGGAGGAGCCTAAATATTCTTTTTTCCACTGACGATAGGCTGTGAATTAAACATGTTGAAAAAAATTCCTTCATCCATTTCTGAAGCCTTAAAAAGCTCCAATTAAACCAGGCTAAACAGAACATAGGCAAAATATCTGCATTTGATTGTATGAAATCTGTCTTTCCATCTCTCATATTATGATCCCATTCTTTGCTCTTAGTCCTATCAAAAGGAAAGGAAAAGCCTTGATTAACTCTTCCAAGGTAACTATGACCATCAAGTAACAAATAAAGCTTTTAATGCTTGAAAGATAGACAAAATCTAAATTTTTGGTATTTCATAGCTCCTACAGAACAGTTCTTTGCTTGATCAATGTAAGTCCAAGATCTTTCAGGCCAATGGACCCACTTTTTCCACAAATACTAGTACTCAGTCATAGGTAGCAGAGACCTGTCATGTGTTTGTGGTCCTTTTCTTTTTACCCTTTGTTTTTCCCATCTAAATTGAATAGTAAAGTATTTGAGCCACAGGAACCCTTAAAGACCCTCTTAGACCCTCAATTCATTGGCATGTAGGCACAATAAAATCAAGGCAAAATGGATATTATCATTCAAACATATATGATCTTCAATTTCCAGCTATTGTAAATTCAGCTTCCAAGAAAGTATTCTCTTTAAAAAAATGTGTGTTCAAAATTGCGTTTGGACTGTTTTATAGGCTCTGTATTTCTAGAAACACAGCTCTTTGAAAATTGTTAATTAAATTGAAAAAGGGTCTCTGAAGCACATGTACACTAGGTACCTTCTAAGTCTAATCAGAGTGGGATTGCTCAAACAAAGTCCTTCCTATGCTGGTGCAGCACTCTGCATCCATAGATCCAGATCTGTGCTCAGGCAGATGGAGCTGTGAAGACAAAGCTGCCTTCCAAAACCATTGCTTTTTGTCCCCTTAATAAATATTCTCAGAGAGGAAAAATCTATTGAAATGAAATTAAATGGTTTCACAGGATTTTTCCTTTTTATCCCGGTAATAATTTGGCCTTTCTGCTCAGGCTTTATTATTCTCAAACATAATTCTATATGATTCCCATGCAGATGAAACACAAACACAGATGATAATTTAAAACTCTCCTTATTATTCCTCATAAGAACTCCAATAAATCATTACAGTGTTATCATTATTCCGACTTGTTTTGACAAGGCTACAACCTTCATGTTTCCAAATGAGTTAGGTCTGAATTTATCTAAGCCCAGGATACTTTATGTGTTCTGAAAATGTCATGAAATTTTCCCTGCCATATATCTTCATAGTGCTAATTTACCACCAGAACCATATGTTTCTAATCTTAGATTACAGCTGTATAAAACACTCAAAATTGTGTTCATTAAAAGTACTCCTGTAGTTAGGTCAGCCTATCTATATTTATTTTAGGTATGAGGTAGAGTTCTTATTCTATTGCTAGTCATTTGGTAGGGACTATAGGATACATAGGAATGTCACAGAGGAACTGAGAAGAAAAGCAAATGTGAGTACAAGATATTTTTTCATCCATGGAAGGAAAGTTCATTCAGAGGATTGTGTATATATTAAATGTTTGCTCAATCCCAAAATATAACTTCAATGTTGGCATGGAAAGAAAATGCCAAAGGTAATGCTTCAAAGTGTGCCTTCCATTTCATAAATATTCAGGGTTATAGTTTTCGTTCTTTTCAGGAAGATTGAGAAAAATATTGTCAAGTAAATTATAGCAAAAGAGTATCCAAAAGAAAAACATCTGGGAAAAAAGCACATTTTGAACCCATGAGTGTTTTGTTGTCTGTCTTACTCCTACTCTCAAAATGGTGCATTGAGTAGAGAGATGCTTGCATGTACATTGTTGTATGCAAGAATCTTCTTTGGAGGGCATTCCAGTGCATTGTGTGTTACGAGAAATGCCATGCAGTAATGTTAATCTCATATTGGTGTTGTTGTTTGAGTTAAATAGATACATAAAACTTACATGAGTTGTTGGCACGCAAGTTATTGCTTTCTGGGGACTACAGCAAGTTACTGAAACCTTTTTGAAATGATGTCATGATTTTTTGTAATTGAATATGCATATTTTACATGTTGGAGGCTGAAACACACTTTTTTTGGCAAGCTCTTTCAACAGATGCACATGCTGGGGCCCTATTCTAGGAGGTCTTACAGCATACGTAAGTCAATATTTGTGCATAATTTATAAAACTGAGCAGTGGAACATGGCTTTTCCATCAAATTTACACGATCATATTTCCCTCACTTTGTTTTTTCTTAACAGGATGTCAAAGCCCCAAAGACATTTAAAAAAAAAGAAATTATAATGCAGGATGAGAAACTAAACATTATTAGCTAATTCTAGTAGAAATTGACATTTTTTTCTGCAGGAAAAGTACAAATGAAAAACAGAAACAAAGGGGAGTATTGAAAAACTGGTAATTAGTCTTTCAATCCATACTCTCAAGTCTCTGAATTTCTCTTTAATTAGCCTGTCTTTCAATTTCTTTCAGGTTTTGATGAAAGAGATAAGCATAGGCAAGGCTGTACTGAACAGAAACCATTTTCGAAACATGTCTGAAGAGCTCATAATATTAGTTAGAGTTGTCTGTGTATCTTGTAGCTCTTTATATTGCCTTTGTTCATTTCAACCAAAAGAATGGGAAGACAAAATGAACATGCTTGCGAGGAAAGTGAATTGCTGTGTCTCAAACATGATGATACAGTCACGGAATTCAATCCACTATAGTCACTGAATTCAACCCACTAATTTCTGCTACTGCCATATTGATTAGAAATCTACTGTGCTTAATACATCATGAGCCATTTTCTATACCGAGCAAAACTTGAATAGATATTAAGGTAAACATTGATTGACTCTTTTGACTTATTGCCAAATTATCAATAATGAAAATATATCATACAAAGTAAATAAAAGAGAATAAAGATTTCAGAGGATAGTGGTGTTTTAATTTATATCCTATATTTTTATAAGATAAGAGTTATATGCTACTAATCACAGAAGCAATACATATTATAATGTATCATCTATATCCAGTATTTTAGCTATATTCAATGAACACTTGGTACAGAATAGTTTACATATTCCTGAGTAACAGGTCAAGAGTTTTGCAACTATTATTGTAAAGGATAAACCTTAACAGTGATTTCTGTAAATTAGAATATATTTCATTAATAGCATAATTACAAATTATGTCAATATGTGTCTTATCAGAACCATTCTGAAATATTAAAATACAATAAACTCGTAAAAGAATCCCTCATTTTAATGTTTTTTGAAACGTGTTCTTTCATTAGGTCAAATTTAAAAGACAAGAATCAGACCAGTAGAGTTCCTGGCTCAGCTCTGTGAATGTGCACACAAGTGGATTTTAATGTGTTAGCTTCTCTGATGCCTATGATTTTTCCTTTTTATCTTTTTTGGTTTTTTCCTTTTCCTTTTTTTTTTTTCTTGGAATGTCTTTTCATTATAGGTAAACATGATGTCTCATCACTGATTTTTTGTCATTACCTTACCACTAGATCTGAGTACATATTTCATCTCCCAAAACTTCAAGGTTTATGAAAAAAGTTTAATGAAGCTTCTAGAATGTGCTGGCTTATTTTGACCCATGACATCAGCATGTAATTGATTATTTACTAGTTAGAAAAGTAGGTTGAGGAGGAAAACTGAAAATCCAATCCTAATCTGCCCTCAGATGCTCTCAAATGGCTTGAATTTATTTCCTATCAAGAAACAATGACAGAATGATGACCAAATTCTGGAATTTCTCATTCCAGGAAAAATATTAGTCAATATATTAGCTACAGCTTTTCTGTTACAGAAATCTGAGAATTGGATTATTCCTTTATTTCTGGGACCATAAAAGTCCTGCAGTAGGTGTCCTGGGTGCTACTTTCCTTTTTGGAACCATGAAATACTAAAATATTTTTTAAAATCTGAAAAAAATCAATTTTTACAGGTTCCGAAAAAGTCTTTCTTAGACAATGTTTATGCTACCACAAATTTTCTTAGGAGTAAATAGCTTTTCTTTGCAGTGAAAATACAACAAATCTATTTATTACTGCTCCTATTGAGTAAAACTCTAAATATCAAATCATTTAGAAGTCAATGAAAACCACAAAACTGAAGTGAACCTAAGAATCTTAAACGGATGTCTAGATCTTGGCACATGCAACCTAAGTTAATTGTTTAACTGAAAACTGAGAGAAAAATTCTTGAATTTCAACTTAGATATATATATGCTTTTAGTATGAAGATTCATTTATATAATTCTAAGCTTTTATCTTAGCCTTCATTTTATACACTGCATAGGAAAAAAAATTAGGTAACAAAGATTTATGGCTCTCTCATGACAGATAACAAATTAACAACAACTATGACAGTATCCCAAGAAGTTCTTGCTGTTGAACGCTGATGAGGAGCTATCCTGGTGAAAAACATGGGCTGCCAATTTTAGCAACTGGTTTTAGAGACAGTTTAGACTCAGACATGAAATTTCTAAAGAATATGAAATAGGTATAAGTCTTTAAGTTTTGGCTCCTCTTACAGAAACCAAAGTATTTTAACATGAGGAAGTAGAGGATTTTCCTAAAATACACTAGGTATTGTGCTGCTGTGTACATTTTACCTCTAGGTGAGCTGATGTACGTAATGACCCCAGATCACACTGCAAAAATATGTGAGCATCAAGAATATAAACTAGCTGTTGTCCCTAATTATAGTCACCAGTGCTCATTCCCTTCAGTCAAAAAACTTCATTTCAGGAAAGATGTCTGGAAATTGGCACTAAAAAACTGTTTTCAAATAATTCTGTCTTGAAACAGCTGAAAGAATAACTGGGAAAATAGACCAAGAATTCACTACAGCTTTCACATTCCTGGCAACCTTTACTGACATTCTACTGCAGACACCACTTTTAACATCTTGCTTTCATAAATTTCAAATAAAAAGATAATGATGTCAAAGATATGGTGTTTGATCTGGCATCAAGAACAAAGTTTACATATACAGCGATAAACTCCTTTATGTAATAGAAATAAATAGCTAAGAATTTGGTTTCATCAAGCATATCATAGTACAACTAGAATAATGAGTCTAAGAACAATTTCTCAGTATGCAGATGTGATTAAATTGGGTGGAACATCAAGTAATGAGGAGTAATAAACTAGGACTTGAATCACCGAGGAAATATGCCTGAGCTAATTTGTAGTAAATAGGCTTTGACAAAGATGGATGTATCGTAAGGTGCTGAAAGGAAAGATCCTCATCTGTGGGAATGAAATGGTGCAGAAGTCTTCTCATTTCAGACAGATAATCCACACCTTTGCCAACACCCTGTACAGTATGCTTTACATATAAACAGCATTTTGTGCATAAATATGGTTCCACAGCAACAGTAACATGACATGAAAAGAAAGCCTGTGAAGCATCATAAGGAAGCCAATGGAAAGGGAAGAAAAATGAAAAAAAAAAATGGAAAGAGTGGGAAAACACAGAAGTACAAAGTATTTCAAATTCTGTTGAAACCTTCAAAGCTAGATTCAAAGAAAAATTGAAGAGAAGGATCCTGCTTTATTAGGAAGAGTCAATAGATTGAATACTCCGTTCTTTTCTGTGTTTAAATCCTCTTTAGTCTTCGTAAGATTACTGAGTCCTGGCTTCTTTTTCAAGTGGAAAAGTGATGCTAAATTTTACCTTTGAAAATGCAGCATCTTTTTCCTGATTTTCTCTTTTTTTCATGTACTTCCTTTATTGAAAACTTAAGTCTCAACAGAAATAGATTTTGGAAGTTTAGTAAAGATAGGTGTTCTAAACTTTTGCTACATACCTAAAACTTAAACCAAAGTAGCCTAGAAAGCTCATTGAAATAAACACCCTGTACAAACACACATGTGCCACAATATACTGGAATCTGTGATTCTGAGTGCATTTGGTGACTGCTAGCCTGTATGCCCTTTTTATTCACTCCGGGCTCTTCAGTCACTCTAGAAGGCCTTTCAGTCCCTTTTTAATTACCTGAATTTTTTCTAAATGCAGTCTAATTCTCCCTCTGTATTTACCAGAGTCACCACCCTCAACCTGAACCCAACCCCAATTGAGCAATTAATTTTACCTTCAGAGTGAACTATCTTAATCAGTTTCTCTCTCTCATCTCTTCAGCCTGATGTATCAGCAATAACCCTGAATGAAATCTAGTGTTAAATCTGTGCCAGTACATCGTTTTCTTGTACAGAACACAGAGAGGAAACCAGATTCAGAAAAGGAGAGCTTTCATTTTGTCATATTAAGTATTTTCTTTGTTGTTCTGAAACACACGTTTATGTATCCAGAAATGGAATTAAGTAACCAAGGGCTATTTGTAATCTTAATCTGGTCAGTGTGCATAATCTCCAAAACTATTGAAATGTAATGTAAAGCAGAAAAATGACATTTGTTTTCACATTTTACTTTTAATTTCTTGATACTTGAATGCATCAGCTGCTTGTCAACAGCTACCAATATATCTGTGCACTGAGAAAGCAAGCAAGCATTAGTGCCTCGGTTTTCTTGACTATTGCAGCTGGTCATTGATGAAGTCAAATATAAACTGGATGCTTTTGAGATTTTCTGTTTGTATCCATTCCTGGAAAAAGTCTGATGATATATTAAGATGAAATACAACAAGTAGAAAAGAGCTGATCTTCATATCACCTATTGACCATAAAATGAGTGAAACGTCTAACGTGATAGAACTTATGCTATCCTACTTCTTGTTCTTTCTATGCTGAATTAAAATGAGAGTTCTTTATGTTTTAGGTTTCCATTGTTAGAAAGTGGTTGCTGTATATGAAATAATAGAGGTCACACAAACCCTGCCTGTCCCGTTTTCTCTGTGTCTTTCAAAATAACCTAATCTAGAAGAAAAACTGATTTCTATTTTGTTTCTGTCTCTGAAATATATAAGTTCCCAAGGGAAGGGGAAGGATCATAATATAATCTTTATAATTTTCAAGATTAAAAAACCATACTGAAATATAGTTTATGATCTTATAAATTAATTTTTATATAATCATTGAATTTAAAGTTTACTTGAATAAGGTTTTTCTTATGCAAAGTATACAATCACCAGATTCACAGTAGTATAGTACTTTTAAAACCGTATTTCATTAAATTAAATGTAATTTGATAAAGACAGGAAAATTTTTATTTCCAGGAGTAACAACTCATTTGAAGTGAGTGTAATAAAACAGCTCTACATCTCACCACTATCTTCAAACTAATATAGTATATCTTTAGGATTTCTGGCATGTCTCAGGAGGCCAAATGCACTTGCAGAAAGGCAGTGTGAAGCAAATATGACCAATCACTCGCTACTGTGACTATTTATGCAGTTTTCATCAAGAAATATTATAGTTATTAGGTTTCAGCAGGGATATTTTACTATCAGGCAGAAACAAAATCTCCGTTCTAGAATTAATATAATGTTGAACAAATATCCCTTGAAAGATATGACAAAAAATAAAATAGAATTACAACAGCTATTTTAGGGCTGTGCTAATACTGGTACTGCTTTTGCTTAGTCTTTGTTTCCCTTTGTTTCTTTACCCACCATCTCTGTATCTCTTGACTAACCTGATGACCCTTAGACTGCTGAAATTGTCTTTTTGCTGTTTTGCATATGTCTAGTCTGTTTCTTTGATGTATAGACACATATTTCTAACAGTAATTATCATTAGAAGCATTGATGTTTAACCACGTTGTGGCATTTCCAAATTTCTCAGTCTTTTCTAATAAGCAAATGTACAAAGTCAGAGGGAGCAGAAGACTAGAGTAATTCAAAATTATATGATTTGAATCAGAATAGTGCCAGTGACACACTCTGGGTTGCCCTCACTTGTTTATGTTTGGGGTTCAGATAAATTAGTGATGAGAGTGGGAGCCAAGGGAAGCCATAAGATCTCTTCATTAAGAATCCTTTTGTTCCCCCCTCCAAATAAACAACATTTCATCATTCTATAAGATCAAAGAAATTAAGTCCAAAGAGTTCTATTATGAGCCATTGAATAACCGAAGTTGATAAAGAGACACTGATTTCTGTCAGCCAAGGGTACACAACAAAGGAGTGTTCATTAGCTGCAGAAAAAAAGGGAAGTGACACAACTGGCCACATACTGGTTACTTAAGGGCTGTTATCTGTACAGCTCTCTGGCCATACCATACCCATGGTCTCTGGAGATAATAATTCAGAAGTTATTTATAAACCTGAAGATACCCATAATGTTCAGATGGAAAATTAAATGGATCTTCCCCCTGCCATACCTTCATTTTCTGCCCCTGAGGCACCAGTTTCAAACCACCTGATGAAAACACAGACATGCCTTCGAGCACCAATAGCAGGATTTGCTGTGATCCTTGTCTGAATTTCACAGTTAACCATTCACTTAACTGAATAAATGAACACATCACTGAGCACTAGCTTTAACCAACGAAAAAATGATCAATGCCAGTACCACTAGCAGATCATCTTTTCCTTAAAATGGTTTATGTGGAGGAAAAAAGGGTTGAAAAATAGAAGATTGGTGAGGAGAGAAAAAAATAAGTTGGTTTTAGAATTGTTTTTGCTCAAAGACCAACCTTGCATCTGGGAAATGTTAGAAAATACTCGTTGCAAGAAAATTCACATATTTGTGTTTGCTTTGGGTTGTTTTCTGTCTGCATGAAAAGAAATTTAATTTTCTCAGAGTGGATAACAGGATGTTGTTAAAGACTTAAGAGGCTTTTCCACAGACTGAGGCCTCCTTATAAAAGAGGAAAGGGAGGTAAAAGGGTTTGGATATTGTAAAACACCACTGGTGAAAGATTACCTGTGCTTCAGGCCCTTTGATATGTAATGCAGGGAATCAGGCCCCACCACTTTTGCCTCTGCTAAAACGAGCTTAGCAGCACACGTGCCTCTGTTCGTGTTTTAGAATCCTCCAGTCAGAAACATTATGGAATCCATCTGCTTTTTGCACTTCAGCCATGGTTTTTCCAGTCTTAGTGTTACTTGTATGTAGTTGGTTCACACAGTATAAGAATATACTATACAGCACAGATGTTCAAAGGTTTTTTCCAACTGAGATATCCCAGCTTGTTGGGATTTTTTACTTGTTTGTGTTAATAATAATTATCATCATAGCCATCAGCATCATCATCATCATCTCTATGCTTTTGCTATCAAACACATTCAAATAAATTCTCTTTTCAGATGTGTGTCTCTCTGAATCAATATTCCTTTAAGGGAAATACTGAAGCAGTTCTGCTTTGCTGCCTATGCAGAAAAGAGACCAGTCCAAAGTATATCTATGGCTGTCTATGTTCTAATTTCAGCATTCATTTACTTTACAGAACTGCAGAAGATGTTTGGGTTCAGGCAGGAGTGAATAAAGAGATTACTTCCTTTTTGAATCTGCATCAGATTTATTTTCCGCTTCAGACACTTAACACAATAACAAGTTTTGTGGGGTTTTGGGGGGGGTTTGTTTCGGTTTGGGGTTTGTTTTTTTTGCATAATAAATATTGGTTTGGTTTTATAATAGCTGGAGGGTATCTGGCTATTTGTAGCATGATCTTCGAAAGAGTACATCTATCATATTGCAAAATTGAAAATAAATCTCTGATAAATTTATGAAGCTCCCCAAGGTGCTGACATTGAATATTCAAATAATTTCAAAAAGCCCTGAACTAAAAGAGTTTGAAATGTACCTTCAAGAGGCACAGTTCTTGCTCCTAAATGCTCTTTGCTGACTGTTGCAAAAATATTTCTCATGTTGCTCCCATGAGACTCCAGGAAAATGAAAAAAATCCAAATCCCAAAATTCAAAAATAAAGTACATAGAAACCCATTATAGCATTCTTATCCATGAAGACGTGAGAGGCTGGAAAGATTGATGTCTCAAGATATTTTGCAGTGTGTGTTGGGGGAGGAAGGGGCAGATGGGGCCTTGCCCTGGTGAAATGATGCCCTGCTCAGCTCTCCCCATCCCTAGAGCCTGTGTCCCAGCCTGGCAATCCCTGGCACACAGGAGGCAATGCTCCACACCCCACTCCTCAAGCCCCAGTCCAGCCCCAGTGTGGCTGTATGACTGCAAGTCCCTCCTGGGGTAAGGGCCCAGGGAGTCTGAGGGGAAATGAAGGCATGAAGTGACCACGTCTTGACCTTACCTCCTCTTGGAGTTTCTAGCAGCTGAACACTCCTGGAGCCCAGGAGTTTGTATCTATAGGTGTCCTTTTCTATATCTTTTCTTTCTCTCTTTCTCTTTCTTCTTCCTCTAAGTCCCTCTCCTCAGAATTTTTGAGTAACTTAAAATGGGCTTAGAGTTTGCTAAGCTGAATGGGCAAGTTAATATTTTGAGAAGTGATTTGTGTTGACTGAATGTTGCACAAAATCTTTTGAGAAAATTATCTGATCTTCTAAGGTTGCCAGTAAAATCTGATTTTGTTGTTTTTACCTCCTGAGAATATCTTTTCAGTATTTCTCCTGTGTATCTCACTCGGAGTATATGAACAACTGTAAGAAGTCCTTTTAAAACTCTTTTCAAATAAGTTTTTTGGGGCCTTACAGAAGATAAAAACAATGTTATTCCTTGATGATGGCAAGATGAGTAATAAGGATGTTACACAACCGAAAACCATAAAAATGTACTTTCAGTGTATTTAATGTTGGTAATCACGAGTATGTGGTGTTGGGATCATTCACAAGAATCAATAGGTTTATTAATTTTGATTGACATTGATAAGAAAAATGGAACCATAATTATTACTATATTCTTTTTAATAACAAATTTTCACTGATCAGAGTTTTCCAGGAACATGGAAAACATTTTTTTAATACTGGTGAGTCTAGGGAATTTCAAGAACTAGAGGGTTATAAGATTTACTTTGTGATTCTTCTTTAATTGCCTGTTTGATGCTAAATTTTCTGTAATGTCTAGCACAAAAATTTGCAATATTAACAGCCTCAAACTATTTTGAGTCTTAGTCAGTCCTTATGGAGATAAAGTGCAGGAAAATTTTCACCACATAAGCCTTAGATTTATAAGAAGCCTGTAGTTTTAAAAGGAATTTAACCAAAACACTGACTCAGATAGCATCTTCATCTAAGAAAATTCTTATATTAATAATTTTGTAAAATATTAATATAAAGAACTTGTAGATGAAACATCCATTTTTAAACAGGAAGTAATTAAAGATTTACTGATGCCTGTATGCAATGCAAGGAAAAGTGAAAAATCTAAGTCTTCAATAGAATCATGAATTTTCCGTAATTTGCAACCTAATATTTCCACATATTAGATACACAGCTCTCTAGGTGACACTTAGAGAATCATATTTTATTTTGCTTCAACTGAGGTTTACCTTCTTAAGACTTGAGAAAATACGGCCCCTGGTTCCCCAAATAACCGGGAAAACCTGAAGTTATGCAATAGCTCAGAAAATTATTGATGGCAATATACCATTTCTGAGGTAACACTTTCTTTTTTCATGTGCATCTGTGGAGTTCTCAGCAATCACAATACAGTGTGGTGCCATGCACTAAAATAGAGTTTTCCCACTGAATTCAATGCAACATTGATTTTGACTGCAATTACAGCTTTTCTTGTATCTAACTCTGATCTCTTGCAGCACATCTGGAGTTATCTCTTACGAGACAAGATTTTATTCTGGCTACGTTATACTATCAGGACACTGGAGGATGATTTAAGAGCACCTGATCCACTGAGGCCAGTGCTGTGGAAAGTGCTGTTGCTCATATTGTTATTCTCCACAGTGGCAGAGTTAGTCTCCTGAGAAGCCCCAGAGGTGGATACTCAAGAGCCTCTAGCAGCCCAGTCGAGGCCCAGGTCAGCCCACACCTGGCAAGAACTGTCACTGAGTATAGCTGTGGGAAGCAGAAGGAGGTCGTGGTTGCCACTGCTATGACCAGCACAGGATCTGCACACCTTAATATCATGCCCAGAGTAATAATTAGTCTCTACCCATCAGTGCAGAGACTAAGGGATGCAGATACAGAAATGTTGTGCATCTCATCATCCAAAATGCATTCTTCTGTCTTTCCAGACTACTAAGACACTCTGGCCAGAGACAGGTGCTACCTGCCAACTCAGACCTGGCAGACAGCCAGCGCTGTTGAGTAGACTGCATCACTAGATCCTTCTGGCTTTGTCCTAATACCCTTCCCTGGGGTGCCTATGCCTTCCCTTAAAAGCTCTCTGAAACCACCACCTCCTCCTCTCCTCTCTGCCGCACTAAGCTGACTGGGAGCACACTACCATCACCACCACCTGCAGCCCACGCTAAGTTGTGTGCTACACAGCAGCATGTGTATGCTGTACACAGGTCAGGTCACAGGGAGTGTCAGAATCAGGTCAGGCATGCTGAACATTCGGTAAGTGAGAATATTTCTTGATAATGTTGTCTGTGATACGCTACACAGGTCCAAATCAGGCGCTTGAGCCTGAAGACCCTTCATTGGATTAACCTCCAAAAGCAAACAAGCCTATGAAGAAGTTGTCTCCCCATTTAAAAGACTACATGAACAGACACAATACAGAGCACATGAGGAACCACAAATTACTCATGAAAGTATGATAGTCCATGTTGTTCTGAATAATTTGTATCTACTGTGCTTAAAGACTATTTTCTGGACTTATCTCTGCTAAGTGTCTTTAGGAACTAGTAAAAACCCAGACAGACTAAAATGATGAAACAGGATTTCGGTCTAAGGATAGTGCTGAATGCTCCATGTACAGTATGAGTCTTTAAACAGCATCAGGTGTCTAGTATTTTGAGCTGAATACTATTTATTTTTCTTTTAAATATTACATAAATTAAATTGGAATGACTGAACTGTGGCAAAGATTCTATGGTTACTCTTTTTAATGTTAATTTTTAATTTTCTAATTTTTAAGTTTAATTTCTTAATTGAATACTATACACAGGAAAATTTTATTCTGTATATGTTATTTATTGACCTGTCATTGAAATATGTATATTGTTTCTATAAGGCTGATGGTTCACTTTTCCTTTGTTTTAAGAACTCAAAATAATTTTTTGTACTTCTCTTCATTGTTTCCAAATATTTTACTGTATGCTTTTCTATTTTCTGTAGGTTTTGTGCAGTGAAGTATGAATGCTGATTTATCTGCAAGAGACACATGGAGGGAGAAGTCTCATCAGGCACTCGGGGAAGAAAGCACACTTTTCACAAATGAACTGTTAATATCTTTCCCATTTCGGCACCCATGTACTCAGGGACATTGGAGCAGCTGCGATGAGGATGACGGATGTTCCAAAGTGGCTGCCATTGAACTCCTGCAATTTTAAAAGGTCACAGAGTGAAGAAAATGAAAAACCTCTGTTTTGGCAGAGACAAAGTTACCCTGGCACGGCTATCAAGTAAACAAATAGCTTAGTGCTCATATCTCACAAAAAATCCTAAAACTATTTCTAAAATACTTTTTCATCATCTTTATAAGCCTGTTTTCTCTTTAACTCTTTAAGAGTTTGATTTTTTATAGTTGTGTTTTCATGAATCTTGTGTTCAAAATTTGATCTCAATGTATTTGTATGCTTATAATCTCTTATTTACACATATTATGCATCCCTCAAGTATTATATAGCATAAGTATTCCCACACAGTCAAAAACTTAATTCTGTTTTTGTCACTCTTTTTTCTGCATCGGTTCTGTACCTATGATGGTAGGAAAGATAATTCAATTAAGATTTTGCTTTTTTTCAACTGTAATTACTAGTAAATTCTTGTCTCTTTTCGGCACTAATCCTTATTTTCTTCTAATTGTCAATCATATTTCTATGCTCATATTTAAAGAGAAAAATGGGCTGGTATCTTACATGAAGATTTTCTTCTCATTAATTTTTTTTTTTTTGATTGTGCAGTCACAGAGCTATGAAGGTAATTATTTGCCTAATTCCTGTTAGGTCTGATTTGCTGATTAAAAAAAATTTCAGAATACAGATCCCTGATGAATAAGATTGAAGTACACACATACCATTACGAATTTTTGACAGTGAAACAGAAATATTCTCACTGTGCAAATTGTCCAGTTCATTCATCAGGATTCTATTCTGTTCATTTGACATGTTTAAAGAGAAACAAAAGGTGGTCAAAATAGAGATTGGGGAGTTTAAGATTTCCTGAGGTGAATTGGATGAATTAATGAAAATTTCCTGCAAGATATATCCTGGCTACAAAAGGAGTGTACGAGGTATGCACCCTGAAGACCCAGAGGAGGAAAGCAGTGCAGTCTGTTCACACCTGGGGTCTGGCCACATCAGTGCCATTTCATATAAAGAGAACTGGGATGCTTTCAGGAAAATCCATGTGTAAAGACACTGCCTCCAGACCAGCACAACATTACATCAAGGTAGCTCCACCCAAAGATCTTTTGGATGTGTGATCACCAAAAGATGGAAAGAGGGAAAAGAAATAGAGATGAGAAGTTAGGAGCAGGGGAATGTGGAATGGTACTATAAGTTTGCTAGTAATGGCTGTAAATAAATCAAGAGGTTAGTCCTCATCTGTTTTAAGGTTGTCGAAGTAGAAGGATGTAAAATAACAATAAAATAAATTTGACTCAAACATAAATGTTTATCCTTCTGCTTATCCTTCTGCTTGTATACTTCCATGCACTAGTCACAAACAGGAGCTCATTTATATAATAAATTTAATGCTCCTGGAAATATTGAAACAACTAAAGAGACACTAAAGCAGTACCAATTTAATGGATTAAAATAAAGTACCACATACGAGTCCAGACAGATTTATAACTTCTCAACACTAACAATATATCTGGATAAAATTTCCACCACTAGCTTGGCTTTGTTAATTCAAAAGCATAAATTCAGTTAAGAAATAATTTCCCCAACAAGGATGTATCAGAAGATACCATAAAGAAACAGTACCAAAAATCTTCTTCAGATGTATTGAGCCTTTCTACAGAGTATTTTTGCAAGTACATAAATAAACATTTATGATCCAGTCTTAAATGGGACAAATTAAATTTAATGAAAAATGAAATCTTTTCTTATGGTGAAGGGTCTGGAGGGGAAGCCTTATGAGGAGTAGATGATTCAGCCTATTTAACCTGGAGAAGAGAAGACTGAGGGGAGACCTCATTGCAGTCAACAAATTCCTTGTGAGGGGAAGAGGAGGAGCAGGCACTGATCTCATCACCTTTGTGAGCAGTGACAGGACCAAAGGGAATGGGCTGAAGCTGAGACAAGAGGCGTTTAGGCTGGATATCAGGAAAATTTTTTTCACTGCAAGGGTGGTTGAGCACTGGAATGGGCTCCCCAGGGCAGAGGTCACCAAGCCTGACACAGTTCAAGAAGTGTTTGGACAACTCTCTCAGGTGTGATTGATGGTGTGATTCTTGGGGTGTCCTGAGCAGGGCCAGGAGCTGGACTCAGTCACCCTGATGGGTTCCTTCCAACTCAACATTTTCTATGATTCTATGGTTCGATGATAGAGTGGTAATTATTATAAAGTATCTGATGTAAGTATGTAGACTCTTATTACTAGGCCAAAATTCTCTTTGCTGAGAAAGGGCTCAAAACCTTCTTTGTGTTATTAGATTAAGTAATGCACATCTCAAACACTAATTCTGTTGTACCACCTCCTTCTTTCAGAAGGGTTTTACTAAATCTGCAAAACCTGTGAGAATGGTAACAAAGATGGTGAAAGACATTCCATAGTTCAAGTATAAGGAGTGATTGGAAGAGTGACCCAAGAGAGCACTATAATAGAAATCGATAATTTTATGAAATTACAAAAAGGTAAACCTGGAAAAAGATGACAATTGAGAAGCACCCAAAGAAATTATTAAGCAACAACTAAAGAAACAGGAAACAAGAGTATTTTTTCACATAATGTGTGAGAAAACTGTTGAATTTATTGTGACAAAAGGGAAAGACCCAAACTGTGAGTGCAAAAAGTAATTAGACACATTTACTGAAGAAAAATCAGCCAGGAGCTCCCTAAATTGCTTGAGATGGAAGGTTGTAGTTACTGTCTGTAATTAAGATAAGGGTATTTCTCTTTCTTTTTTTCACTAAACTTCTGCTGTGGGTAACTTTCAGAAAGTCTTGGGATAGATGAAAACTTCATCTGACTAATGTAGCTGCTGTGCACATGCTTTGTGTAAAGCAGGGAGGCTCACCTCCTGGCCCAGCAAAGAACTTCGTAAGTTCATTTCCTTTGGGTCCACTGAGTGGATTTAGAAAGTACTCAGTTTCCATGGCACCTAATTTCACCAGCACCCAAATTAATCCTTATGATTCAGTCAAAAATACTCAGCTCCTACAAGTCCTAAACTTCCCTTCACATGTGAGTGTCCAAGAGATCAGCTAGTAGAAATTTGTTATTTAGTTTAAATGCTTTCAGATATACAAGAGAATAAAGATTCTCTTGTAATACATGATAAATTACCATGCTTGGGTAAACTGTGATCATCAAATCACCATCAAATGCTTCTGATTTAGCTTTTTCCCTTAATCTTAAGGTTTCTGCAATAAAGACTCAAGAGGTTTTTACAGGAAGTTGTATTTTCTTCCCTGCTCCCTGTCTTGTGCATTGCTTTTGGGACCGAGAGGAAATAGTATAATCTCAGAAACAGTTTCACGTAGATGAGGAAATTACCTCTTATTTTTTGAGACTCAGAGATTAGTAGGTTTTATTACCACGTTTTTTGAATTTGTTGAAAGGTTTTGCTAGTAGCTCATTTTACCTGCACAAAATTAGGTATGCTTAGACTTCAGAAATTAATTTAATATGAAACTTTGCAAAAGAAACAATGTCTTCCTATTTCCAACATTTTTTGCAACTAGATCTCTAGAAACTTGTATTGACTTTCTGAAATAGAGTTTGTACCTGAAAGAGCCCAATTTTCCCAAGGTCAGATTGCTCTGCGAACTCAGATATGATTTATGCATTGTAACATAGATCAAAAGTGTGTCGAAGAAGGACATAATTATATGAGACAAAATATGAAAAAATAATGAGGTCGTTTCCTATTCAGGTATCTATATACAGGTCTTAATCCTTTCCAGGGAAAGGAAGATCAAAAACATGAGTGTCAAAGGGTATTTCAGATCCAATTTTATGTTTTATCCTCTTGATTCAGAAATAAATAATTTAATTAATTAATTTTGGACTACACTGACCTTTTCTGTCTGTGAAATAATAGGATATAAATTAAGCCATATATATATACAGTTAAATATACAAGTATAATTATATTCCAGATGTAAATATAGACTGAATAGGATAAAGCACCTGGATGAGCACAACCTTGAATAGAGTAATAATTGGAGAAATGTGTGAAAATCTCAATCCTGTGTAACTATATGAGAGTAAAGAAGTAGATATCAAAGAACATTTTTATTAGAACTGAAAAATATACATTTTTTCATTCATTATATTAAGGCAATTCTTAAAATTTTGTTAAGTACCACGTAACTTTAGAATTAAGCATTAAGAACATGCTAAACATTTAAAGAGGACAATTCAAACTCAGATGGAAGTTATAGTAAGGCAAACATAACTTTCTAGTAAGAAAAATTCAAATAATTCGTAAATCTGATTAAAAGAAGCTAAGATGATGTAAACCCATACTAGATTTGGATAACGGAGTTTAAAAATCTGAGAGATTCCCTTATACCTCACTCAGTTACTGGCATACCTGCCCACTGTCTCCCCCCACCACATCAGGTTCCCTGGTCTCCAGTCCCTCCAGTCCCAGATGGGAGCTGGGTGCTCACCCAGGGAAGCTGAGCAGAATGTTGCACCAGTACACACCACTCTTGGGGATAACCAGCATTTGAGTGGGACCAACATCTCTGGGACTTTTCCCTATTTCTGAGTTTTATACTACAGTCAAAATCTTCACCTTCTACTTCCTGTAATTCCTTCCTTCCCTGCCGTCTTTTCTCCCTCCCTGCCCTTCCTTCTCCCTCCCTCCTTCCCCCCTAATATTTTCCCCAAGACCACTTCTTCCTTTTGGGAATCTCTCTTCCATGCAGCATCTCTCCTTTCCAGGATCTTACACCCCTGTTTTCCCAGTCTAGACAGTCCAGGTAGGCACTGTCTAGCATAGCACATGACTGACCATCTCACTTAATTTTTTTTTTTTTTTCAATTCACAGATGGAGGATGAGACCCTTTTGTTTTGTCCAGGTGTTATAAAAATGTACAGCCAACCCATACCAGCTGCAGCTGGAGCTACACTCTTCCCAAACACATACAGCCAGTTGTCTTCTGCCTGGTAGTACTCACAATTTGAGCCACATGTTTACCTACTTTCCTGCTGAAGTTGAGCAACTAGCGCTACCCAACTAAGAAGAAAGAGCTGGCAGGGACAATAATATTCTATGTTGCAAGCACCTGCTATTGTATCATAACTAAATATGTGGCACACCTAAGAGTCTGGCAGTTAGAGAGTAAATTAATCACATTAGATAGTATAAAATACATAGTCACAGAACATTAAACTTGAAAAGACAGCTCATTTGCTTACTTGACCCTCGTGGAAAGAATAACTAAACGACATATTCTCTTGAACTTTATCCAGACATATGCCTACAATTATGAGATTTCCCTTACTTTTCCTGAAAGATTTTTGTAATCTAGTATCTTGGAATACTTGGAATACTATCTCTGGCATTAATGAAATTTTTTTCACATAAATACATTGAGGGCTATTGGTAGTTGATGTCACAGAGTAATCCACTTCTTCAAGCTTGGTTGGTTTTGGCTTGTAAAATTTATGATACTGAAAATATAAAGCTCTTTTTTAAGCAGACGGTCATTTCACAGTCAGGCACAGCAAAAATGATTAAAATTGTCCTTTACGGGCTAAAGACTTCAGAAATATGTGAAAAAAAATACAGCAGTGATCTCGTACACTGAAGAGACAAGAACCAATAGTGAATATTTTGGCCATAAATCATACTTCAGTGGACTGAAATAATACACGAAAGTCTGACACAATAATTCTGGTTAGTATTGTTAACTTTAAATATTAGAAATCTCAAAAAATATTCATCTATATAAACTAATCACTGCAAATACGTTCCAGTAAACTTTTCTTCTAATCTCAAGACCTTGAAATTAATGGGAATTTCCATTTTATCTCTTACTGGTATCAATTTAGCATTTTGACATCTAAAAATTAGTTACCCAGAAGGAGACTCAGCATGCAAGCTAAAAAATGCACAATAAAAAGGTAATTGTCTACACACAGAAAAAAATATATATAATTGCAGAGGAATTAGTCTGAACTTTTTATCCAAACTTACACCCTTTGGAAATTCAAAGCAGCACCAACTTCCAGGAGTCCATATTTCTAGAGGAAATTACTTTTTTCACTATATATATATATGGTTAAAGAAAGCAGGAGAACTTTCTTCCAGGCAGCATATTTCTTCTAGTGATGTGGACATGTAATTTTTACTTCTCCACAGCATTTCTTACTGATTAGACTATGAAAAGCAGCCTGATCCAAGACTGAGATCCTGTCCATCCAGTGAAAAATGCTCAGCTATAAAAATAAGAAAAGCCCAAAGGTGACTGGCTCTGTATCCTTCTCTGGAACACAGAGGTGTTAAAGCGAGGGCATGATGCCAGGATGAGGACCATGGATGGTACTCTGCAGTGGTACAGGATAGCAAAAGGGGTCATGGCTTTAAACTGGAAGAGGATGTGTTTAGATGGGTATTAGGAAGAAACTCTTCCCTGTGAGGGTGATGAGGCACTGGCACAGGCTGCCAAGAGAAGCTGCTGATGTCTCCCCACAGCAGCGTTCAAGGCCAGGCTGGATGGGGCTCGAGCAACCTGGTCTAGCGGAAGGTGGGAGAGGTTCTACCATAAAGTATATGCATTTTTCATTTCAGCATTATTTTTTTTAAAATGCTGCACATATTTATTTAGCACTGTTTACTTTATTTCCTTTTTTTTTTTTTCTTTTTTTTTCTTTTACGTATTGCCCAATTTGTAAGGGAAAATAATTTGAAAATTATAAACTTGGCAAGAAAGAGGTTTTGGTAATTTTCTTTCTAACAACATGTCATGTTGTACAGATGAGCCATCTTTTGACACGTTATCTAAAATATGTGCCATCTTTTAATTCCTTCTCCAATGACTTATGCCATCTGCCTGGAGTTGTAAACATAACTTTGGATGTAAAAATAAGGAAAAGAAGGAAGAACTCCGAAATCTAAGTATCAAAATATCAAGATCATAATATCAATACTGAAAGATGCAATAAATTTTACAAGAGGTCAATGTAATTTGTTAGGAATACAGATGTCCAGGTGATACATAGGAAACAAATTTAAGGGAAAAATAAAATTCAATAAAGGAAAAGGAAATCCTGAAAAATCTAGTAGAAGAAAGAATGAAAAATCCAAATATGTTTCCATTTAGTATAGGGACATTAAAAGGGATATATTATGGAAAAGGGGTATAGCAACCTATTTATTATGTATTTAAGACACTTAATTACAAGAAAAATTATATTAGAAGGGATTTACAGGTCAAAAAAAATATTCTACTTGTTTTAAAAATATTTCAGTTCTTAAAACCAGGAAATTCTCTTTAGAGAAATGTTCCTAGATCAATTTGAAACCTTATGAGGAGTCATCATAATAACTAAACAAAGTTGACAGCCTGCATCTTAAACCTTTCTGGAACTTCAAAATACTTCGTATGTTTGTAAAACAAGAACATATTGGCAATGGCTTTTTTTTTAATAAAATATATCTATGTAATTTCTGTGCCACAGAAAATCACAGCTGATTATATCATATTACAGTATGTGTTGATGTAACCATAGCAATAATTAAATTCATTCTTGGAACTTGTAGGACATATGGATTCTCCAGAAGGTTCAAACATTTGTTCTAGAAGTGCAACATTTTCTTTTTAAAAATTACTTCTTTTCTAAAGAAAATACAAAGCTTTTATAGAATCTTCAGACACAAAAGGAGTTGTTTTTCATATAAAGTCTGGTCTAATGTACTTATTTCATGCTCACATTTCTCATTTGCTCTTAATCAATCTGAATTAAGCACCATCTATTCTGCCCGCTATGCATGATGCCTGGCATTTATCAATTCACTACACACTTACATACAGATTTAAAACTTAATCTGGAAGACATGAACCGCAATTCCCTGTGGAGTGAGAAGTCAAGAACCCTCAGAAATATAACAGTAAGTGACAAATTAGGTTGTTTAATTATAAATATGAGTGTAGGTTATTTGTCACTTCAATAAATAATGAAATAGTGTCTACACCAGGTAGAATTTTAATTTGCCCTTTTAAGGAAGAGCCCTGACCTATAATTTACTATTATTGGGCAGATAATGTTAATAAAAACTCTTTTATTTCACTTTGCTATGAGAATTCTTGATGACGATATTTAGGATATGTTGAACTTTTATACTAGTCCATAGCATTAAAAGTGCTATAAGGAAAATAAGCATAAGTATATAGGTTTGCTAAGTAATTCTCAGAACCTCGAAGAGTGGAAGGCAAGATATCCATGAGATCTTTGGAAATGGAAATATAGGACAGCTTTCTAGAACATGCTTTATTCTGGGATGATGAGCAGAAAAGCAGACACGAGGTTTTGGAGCCAATCCTCATTTAATTTTGTGATAACTGCAAGTATCTTGAGGCCAAATGTAACACAGCATCTAATGATAATTGTTTTTATAAGCTTCCATATGATAAGCGCCTGAAGAAAAATCCTCATTGTATAGAGATTAATACAAAAAAAGGGGTTATATATTCTGACAAAAGTTTACATACTATTTATTACTTTCAAATCTATTGTAAGGTAAGGAACAATTCAGAGTGAGAGAGTATACAAGTTCTTTTGATCTTTTTTGTTTGCCAGCTAGACCACCCACAAATCAAAGAAGCCAGTCTGGCCAGAATTTTCAAGTTTGTTTTCTCAAGACGGACTACTAAAATAATGGCTTCATTTTGATTTTTCATAAATATTCCAAAATTTGCAACATCTCTCCCTGAAGTTTTAATGCTATTGTTTTCTTTTAAATATATTTCAAAGTGAAAAAATTGTAGAAACTTAGTCTGTATTATATAATAATGGTAGTAAGGAGGGTCTCACCCTCCAAAGAAGCAGTATAAAATTCATAAGAGATGCATTCTTATGCTAAATATTGGAGATCTGGCCTTCATGTTATTGATTGTTTAAATGGTTAAAAAGTAGTTATCAGGCAGGGTAGGAAAAAAATAAATGAACCAGTGTTCTAGAGTTAGTGAATCCTACAAGGCTAAGCAAAGGAGTGGTCTGTATCCATCACAAAATGACATTATAAATCTTTGTACCTTGCAAGGAAATGACATGAAAAATTAGACTGAGCAAGCCAGAGATACACTATTTGTAAGCCTCAAAGGAAAGGTTAATGCAAGTTAAATATTGACATGTCAGCAATAAGGATTATAGCAATTATAAATTTGCACTAATGCCAGCTGCTGTTTAATTATTATGTGACACTGACAGGTCAGTTTGGAAGATTGACAGCTGAAGGCATTTGCCTTATAGGAATTATTCAAGATCTTTGGAACAGGCTCTGATCTCAGTTACACTAGTTCAATCACAGAAATCTACTAGACTCAGGAGAGTTGATTTATATTTCCAGTGCAAGAGCAGAATCTGCTCTGTCGCATATTATATTCCTTTTACCTAGAGTCAGGAAAGTGAATTATTAGCTACGCTGTAAACACACCATAACACACTTCTCCCTTCTTTCCATCGAGTCACTCTTTTAAGAACTACACTAGAACATAAGAAAATACTGCTAGTTTCTGCCTGATAAAAGGGTGGGGAGGAAGTAAGAAATGTGCATTTCTACTCTAAATGGGAATGCTTTCATCAATCTTAGTAATAATCATAAATCTTGAGCTTTTGGGATGTGCCCAGAAAGAACAAATATGTAGATTGAAGGAGAATTTCATTCTTTTATAAGTTAAAAAACAAGAAGGGATTAAAACAGGAGAATTCCTGGAATACAGGAAAAATAGTAGATTGAAATATACTGGGTCTGATTAAATTATTTATCTGGGAAAATTAATTCAATGGCTGCCATTTTGCTGCACTTACATTGTTCACTAAGCAATCTTGACATCTAAAAGCACACTGAAGTTATGGTAGTAAATGCCTGTAAATGATCAACATGAAGCCCATGAATCAATTAAATTCTAATTAAATGTTAACAGACTGAATGAATGAAAGGAGGTCTTATATTAGTCCCTCCACACACTGGTGCATTTCTAAAAGACTCTTTAAAATAGAAAATTGTGACAATCACGTGATTTCTCCCTGAAGTTGCATGAAAAATAAACTGATCCAACAACTTTGTGATTTTAGTGGGAGAAAATTAAAGTAAGTCTTGTCACTTTTGAACTTTTTAGATCATTCCTTTTCTATTTTCAGTACCTAAGTAAATGAGGAAACCCATCCCAAAGCCTCATAGAATTCCTGATAAAGCTACAGTTTACTGACAGACCTTTCTGTGGATTTTGGCAGTTATTGATCTGTTTGCCTACAGTAAGATATGTTTAATTTTGAATACAGGAAATAAGTTGAAGTTCAACATCCTCTTAAATAGTTTGCTTCAGCTGTTTCAGACTATTTGAAGGAGATGCTAGCTGAGTCTCAGCAGGTAAGTGGAATGACATTTCAGTTCTCAACAACTATTTTTGCTTCCTCAGTTAAAGTCATCTAGAAATTACAAGGCATTGGAGTTTTTGCTTTTTCAGTTCTCAACAACTAATTTTGCTTCCTCAGTTAAAGTCATCTAGAAATTACAAGGCATTGGAGTTTTTCCTTTTTTTTTAACTGAACATTATAAATTTTATGGAAAATTATTGCTAGAGGCTTCTATATGCTTCTATGTTTCCCATTTTCTTATACCCAATCTTATGGTTTCACTAGGGTCATGGAATCAACATTGTAACCTTCCATAGCGTTCACTACACCTCCATTTGAATTCCAGTCTTCAAATTAATTCAAATATTAAATTCAATTTCTGGTAAGATAAAACAAATAAGCACAGTATTAAATTATTAAACTGTAAAAATAACTGACTTTCCGCAAGAATTGTTGGCACTCTTCTTTCTTCATTGAAAATTAGATCTTTCACTTTTTAAAATAAAGAAATTTGAAAGTAATCTCCAAGAAATTTCACATCCAAAAATATTTCATGTTAACAATTTACGCTTATGAAATTAAACTCACTAAAGCACAAGAACCTCTGAACTTTAGTTTTAGGCCAAACTTGTGGTTTAGAGTCCCTGGAATGCACTGCACACGTTTCTTACTGTAAGGAAGCAAGCCTACATCAAGCTCATAAAAGGAGATTGTTGTCCCCTGTCCTGAACAAAAGCAGAAGGAATGGTGACAGTCAGTGGATTCTTTTAAAAAAACACACTCCTAATCCTAACACTTATCCTGTAGTGTCATTCCACTATGTTGTTCACAAAAAGCGAAGATATTAGTTGAGATTTCTTTATGGCAATATACTGTGGCAGCAATACCACCCTGCAGCAACTCCAGAGAAGACCAAGGAAGTGAGTGAGTCAGGGTCTTTTACCCTAGACTTTTCTTGAGCTTTGGAGAAGAAACACAGGTGACCCTGCACTGCAGTAGTTAAGCAGATTATTTTAAGGGCTTTCAGTGATCAAAATGTAGCCAGGCTTTTGTATTATTATAAAAGTTTCAGCATTAGTAATTAGCTAAATGTTTGCAAATGTGTTGATAGAATGAAGTCAGAGCCCTTTTCTATCAGATCAAAAATTGATTAATCAGATGGCTCTATCAGTTCTTTTTCTCCTGCACCAAAACTAACAGCATCATCATTTCATTTAAAGCAAATATATTTATAAGTGTACTTTCAATTAATGGAGCAGACTGCATTTTTATTATGTTTTCTGAATTTGAATACACAAATCCAATTTGTACAGAAAACTCAAGATATTTCTCCAGTTTGAGGAGTTGTAAGGGAATTATGGCACAGATTTCAAGGACACTACCTTTTAAAAGATTGACCGAACTTAATTATGTTGTTAATTCCTGAGTGTGCTCATATGAAAAAAGTCATAACGAGATCCAAGGGGTTTGGCAACTGAGTGCTTCAGCACCTGGCATTGTACATGGTCTGAATTACAAGCAGGCAGAAAAGTAGAACTCTGTATTTTTATATACTGTAGATATGTGTGTGTGCATATATATATATACACATGTGTGTGTGTGTGTGTATTTATACATATACAGACACACAAACACACATACATACATATATATAACAGTAGCAGTAAGTGCCATTATGAGCTTTCCAGGGCAGAGAAGAAATGTCACTAATTTCCAGTTTGGAAGATAATTGTAAACAAAACTGGTTACAACAAAATATTTTGTTTGGTTTTTAATGTAAAAGCTGTTAATCTCAAGCAACCATAGGCACATCTTCATTGTTCTTCCAATCTTCACTTGGTTCTCCAAGTTTTAAATGCTTTTTTACTTGTTTGAAGAGCAAGTAGACATCTGTTATTTGGTAGTTATAGAAGTAACACCACTTTCCAAATCTACTTAAATGAATTCACCTAGAAACAAACCAAAATTGTTGTTGTCTTTATGGTTTTAATGCCAGGAACAAGTTTTCTCTTTTTTTAGAAGGATATAAAATTTTAGCTTTTAAAAACTACTAAAAAAAATAGGAATATATTTTTATATTTTAATAAACAACAGAGGCTCCTAAAGAACCAGATATATTCCTTGAGATATTTTTCTCCTCTAAAAAAAAATGCTCTACAGAACACTGGGAACTGCTAGGCTGGTTCAGACCTTTCTCCTCTAAAAAAAATGCTCTACAGAACGCTGGGAACTGCTAGGCTGGTTCAGACCTTTCTCCTCTAAAAAAAATGCTCTACAGAACGCTGGGAACTGCTAGGCTGGTTCAGACCTTTCTCCTCTAAAAAAAATGCTCTACAGAACGCTGGGAACTGCTAGGCTGGTTCAGACCTATCATGTCTCTAATTACACATGCTCTTTGAAATAGTGTCCAACACCAGTTTGCAGATGTCCCACTATCTACCCCACTGCCATTTTCCTAAGCAGATTGAATCTTCTACTTTTCATTGGGACATCCCAATTCTGTGAGCTTCTGAGGTTGTTTCTCAGAGTTAGGATAACTAGAAATTCCCAGGAATCTTTCCTGAATTGATGCATTGCACTTGTAATGAGAATAGGAAATGCAAATAATCCATTCTACGGTAGATTAATTAAAATTTTTTCATTCAGTTTTAACATTACTCTACCATATTACAAGTTGCATAATCCCCTAATATTTCCTTGTTGCTTTCTCTGTATTTGATTATTTGTGAAATAATTTCGGAACTTCAAAGCTACATTGTGAATATTCACTGAATATTTACAAATATATTAACACTGGACTTTCCATGGAGATTTGAAACTCTGTACTATCAATCTGTTGTGTCACAACTGACCATTTCCCATCTAGTTTTTTAACTCTTGCTATTTGTGGGAGACATCTGAGTAAAGGCTTGTTCCAATACATAATTATTACTTTACAATAATGTTCAAGGGATTACAATCACTTATCAGTCTTGTTAGATCTGATATCCTGTGGTATCCAACTTCAAAAAAGCAAAATTGTTAAACACAAATTTCTTAAACTGGCTAGGGTCCCAATAAAGTGGAAAGAAAAAAGTTTTCAGTCCTAGACAGCTTTTCAGCTTTATTGTGAGAAAGAAACAAAAAAAGAAAAAAAAAGTAACCCAGTATCCCCGAAAATCTTTTTTGGTATGGAATGAGGTTAGAAAATCATTTAACTAAGCAATATCCTTAACTTCTTTCTGTGTTTTCTCAGTCACACTTAAATATACAAAAAAAGGCCCTGGACAATTTGGTCTGACATTTATTGTGCAGTTAGAATAATTGTTTTGCACATGGCACTGAAATGATGAATAGAAGAGTTTTATTATAATTTACAACTTTGAACACAGCAGAGTTTAGTAATGTCAAAGATAAGAGCTGAGCCTGACAGGTAGCTGAAATCAATGAAAGGCAGAGTCAAGTTATGAGATGAAACAGTTTTTCAAGCTTTTCATGTCCCTTTATGTGTGAAACTCACTCTCACACATATTATGGTTTTGCAAATTACAGGACCCACAATATTTCTGGGATCACTGTAGAAAAATGGGTAATGAGAGGAAGAGAACAGAGTGTGCAAATTTTCCTCTTTATTATTGCATGACATGAAGACTTTTTACAGAAGTTAGGGAAAGGATTTTGCATACCTTTCTGCTTTCTCTAGCCAAGTAAGGCTAGAGAGAAAATATTTTTAAAATTATATTAGATATATATATACATATATTTATACTTTTTTTTTTTTTAAATTATAAACATGGTATTAGTATTAATACTGTTTTCTCCGAGGGCTAGGATTACCAGAAAGTTATTCTTACTACCATGGTGCTTATGCAAAACCATCTTTCAGCACTCTTCCATAAGGGTTCCCACCAAAACAGGGCAATAATCAGTGGTGATGATGTCTAAAGATTTTTAGCATTTTATATACTTTCATATATTTTTAAATCTGTAGGCTGTTAGGATATAGTTATGAGTTCTACTGCATTTTCTGCCCTCTCCCATAGTTTAACAAATCCTTACAAATACATTTTTCAAATTCTCTTTTGTCTTTCTTTTAGTCTAGCAAGGACAATTTGTTTTGCATTGCATATCATAGACACAATAAAGTGTAGGGCTAAAAGATCAGAGGGGGAGGGCTTCAATGAGGCAGAACCTGGGCAAAAATTTCCTAACCAACTGCCCTTCTAACTGGACAACATTTGATAAGAATAATAATCAACTAACCCCATGAAATTGTAGAAATATTGTATCACATGTGCATATTGCCATATTGTGCACCTGGAAGGATTTCAATAACGATTTGCTTTTATAGTAGCATTCTAAGACTGTTTGAAAAAGTTTTGTGTTTTATTCCAGGCAATAGGGAGGGGTTATTAGCACCACCCAGTTATTAACTGAGCATTTTTGCTTTATTCCCCTTTTCATTCCTATCCATTGGTTTTCACTGGTCAGATTCTGTGTTTGTGAAGAGAGTTTTATTCTATGAGCATCCAAATATCTGAATCACCAACTGGTCTGGGTGGAGCATTTATTATCTGTTTGGTATTTATTACCTATTTATCCTCAACAAAATGGGATTCAGCTTGCATGTCTATAATTTCTACAGACTGTCATAATTGTGTCGATCACTGTTATAATCACTATAAAATTATGTTTGTTGAATGATGTATATTTCCCCTGAATTTATGTTAGTTAGCATAAATTGTTCTTCTTTATGTCCTCAACAGTGAAAGTGTATCCAACTTTTCATAATTAAAGGTAAGTGCTCTAGGCTTATAAATATCGTACTCCTCCTACTTATGTTTCTGAGAATTGGCACAATATGAACTGTTCTTCAGTCTTCTGGATTTTTTCTTTCTATCCCTGAGATATATTACAAATCAACACCATCAAGCCAGAGATGTCATCAATGGCTCTTTTTTTATGGAACTTTCTCAGCTTGATGATTTCAAATGTTTATCACCTGCAGATATTACTTAACTTCTTTTTTGTGTTCTGAATAGAAAATACCTATTCACCTTAACAACAGACATATTAATTCTTTCCAAATGTAGGAGTGTTCCTAAACCCTTTGGCTTTCTTGTTTCTTAAAGCATCTTAATCTCCTCCATGTAGTGAATGACCTCTCTTTCCCGAGATTTTTATAGTTCTAATGAACTTAATATATATTATTTTATAGATATTTTAGCACAGAATATTTCACTATTAATATTCTACACTTGAAAAGATCTATTTTTATTGGTTGGAAAATTATTCTGCTCATAAATTTTTTATGTATTACATTTACCTTTTGACTTCTGCTTTCACTACCATACCAATATTAGACAAGCAGCCAGTTTGACCCCACTGTCATTTTCAGAATTATGTTTTTCATTAAGTAAACTCTGTTAAGCATTCTTAATTTTATTCACATGGTCTTTTGTGTTCTGACTGCTGACATAATTCTTACTGAGAATTGGTTTTCTGGTCTGATTAGACACTAGACACTAGTAGGGCAGTAGATACTAATGGGTTAACATCTCTAAAGAGGAACAACACATTATTTAAATAAATTTAGAAGGGAAATGATTGACATGATGTATAAAGGAAAGTCACAGAGATGTGAAGGAAGGCAGTATCACCTGTCAGTCTTGACAATTATAATTCCCTAGTCTAAGTCAAACCTCATATATTATTTGAATAAATTCTTTTCTGTATGGATATCTTAAATTTTTTCTGCCCAAGGCTAATGATTCCAAGTGCTGGAACTGGTCCATCTCTAGCATTCTGATGCTGCTATTCTGCACTAGACTGTAAACATCTAAGTTTTACAACATGGGGTGAAAAGCAACACATTCTCTGTGGCACAATTATCAAAATAAATATGGAGTGGCTGTAGTGGTTATATGCTCTCCAAACTGTTCAAAACTTAAAGTGAAGGGGAGTTTTTATTTTGCTTTGATATCCTTAATCTCTTTTGCTGATCCTTATAGCACACAAAAAATATGCTGTTCCTAAAGACATGTGCATGCATAATCTTAAAGGTCTGCTGAAGCACTTCTGCAAGATTTCTAATTTGTAAACTACAGTCTCATTCTGGAAGATATTTATGAAGATATTTAGTTTACAATAAGTAAATAAACACACTAAGGCTAATGGGCCCCATTGCCAGTTCTATTTATGGTGTACATGTTGAAACATATGTAACATAATAATTTTTCATAAAGGAATTATTACTGATAAAAGTTTGCCTTTCTTTTAAGCTTTTGCACACAATCATTTGTTAATAACTCCTTCCAAAATCTCTGACTGGCTAGGACATGTCTTACAGACAGGTGCAGCCTCAGAAATACACCAATTTGTCTTCTCTTGGCTAGAAACGTGACAACACTGGAGTGAATTTGGAAATATGCAACAAAATGTACCTGAAAAATCAAGAGGGCGCAGGTGTTTAACATGAAAATCAAACACCAATTCTTTCCATATATTTCCAGAATTTTGCCTTAGACTCCTCTATCCTAACAAAATTGGAGGTGATATAATTTCCCAGAATGAGAGAAATAACTGACAGTTCTGCTTATTGAGGAAAGTGGAGGGTTTTTTTTTCCATTAGGAAGGGAAGAATCTTCTCCAGTCTGATTCAAGGAGGCAAGAATTCCCACAGTCTAAACCCCATTTCAAACTCATTTTCTACAAAATATGAGGTATATCCAAAAATAAAGTTACTGAATAATGCAATCATTAAAGGAGTAGAAATAAAAAGTCTCTCTTTTATTCTAGAATCCATTTTAGGATGACTTAAAATACATTATTTTTATGTTGTCTAATCAGATTCTAACCAGATTTGGCAATGTAAATACCACAATAGCAAAATAGGCAAATGTTATACATGACTTAGTAGTCTACATTCCAATTTAAAAATCTCTAATAGTAATTCATTCATTTTTTTACAAAAATCAACCTTTCCTAACAGAGGAAACTCTGATTTTAAATAAATCAGGTAGTTCAAAAACAAGCATAAACATTGTAAAGCAGTACCAAGACTAATACAGATAATTAACCCACTTCTGATCCTGGATATTAGCTGGGGGGGAAAAAAAAAGGGAATTACTCATTTCTGCTAGCATTATCAGGAAACTAAAATTTTAATTTAGGTCTTCTTCATAGTAAATCCAAAATCTGTGATGATTCTTAGTTTTTGAACAGATAACACATACAAAAAAGGAAGCTGAAAAGTTCCCTATGGAATGTGTAAATAAGCTTTTAATAGCCTGTAAGATAACAAATTTATTAAAGTAATTTGCTTTGAATGGGCTCTCCCTAAGGCTAGCAATGAAATGGTTTCCAAGATGTTCTTTGTGAGGTGTTCTCTCCTGAAACACAGATGTCCATGGAAAGGCTGGGGGACACCAACCTACCAGCCTACAAACCAGAAACCTGCTGTCAGGTTCACAGTTTGCACACCTGAATTTACAATGCAGCCCCCAGATCCTTGGCTGGTGTCAATCAAGGCAGCCCTGCAGATGTTTATGGAGGGAGTATCCTGTTACCAGTGCCCAAGCACTGATGGTCATTTTTAGCAGTGGTCCCAGAGATAAACTGTGCTTCAGGGATTCCAGATTTTCCGAGAGGCTTAGCATTTTAGTTTGAAAAGCAAAGTTCTGCCTCAAACTATCTTCTTTTCTTGTGAAAAATACATTTTTATTCCAAGATTTGTATCTTATGTGTTAGTACAGAAGGTTATTCAGCCTTTTCCACTTTTCTGCAAATGAACTTTGAGACTCTAAGTTAATCTCGTTGTGCCAATCAGCACAGAGAAGAATGTGATCTCTCAGTCACTCATGTCCACCCCTCAGCCAAGGTCTCCATACCTTACGTGGGTTAATGTTTCCTTGAGCCTGAGAAGGTCCTGAGAGGGAAAGCTGAGAAACCTGAATCTTGATCTCCATCCATCACTTGCCAATTGATCTGGAGGTGAAGGTGTGTATGTTTCCTCCATGAAATTTTTATTATTGTACACAATATGAGTTTTAAAATAAAAATAATGCTCAAATCTTTCAGACAAGTTCCTTATCGAAAACCTTGGCAACAAAAATATGTGCATATAACATATGAACAGATGTAAACACACACTTAGAAATGAGGAGTGAAGTGCATTTTTTACTGTAATATACCTGTTCAAATGAAAATTGTGTATTTTAAATATAAGTCTGGACAATGCTTTATTGTTCTAATTTCATATTTATTTTAGTATCTGTAACATAATCTTAGCCATTTCATTCAAATTTGAAAATGCTAGTGAGGCTTTTTAAAGAGGATAACTAATACAATTTTACTTTTCATAAAGTGAGACTCTAAGAGATTATGTATCTCATCAGTTTTTATAAGATAACTTTAATTTTCTTTGTAAAACACCTTTTGACTAGGTAGAATGTACATGGAAACTTCATTATCCTACAAGGAAAACATTTTTCTTTTTATGGGAATGCAGTGGTTCTTCTATTTCCCCAATGGGGTTTGAATTAGTTTAGCAAAATCTAGTTTACTCATAACAGCTGCAGCTTGCACCTGTGCAGTATTTCAGAAAATCATTAGGAATTGTATATTACTTTTTCATTTCTATGGTTTAGGGGAAACAAATGGGTAAAAAGTGGTTACTGAGACCTAATGAAAAAGAACCTAATTCAATATTAGTTTGAAGAGGTATTTATTTTTTGAGGTATGTAATTAAACCTACAAAAGAATCAAGTTTAGGGAACAAAATTGCCATAGTTTCACACCATTTTCAAAACTGAAACTGCAGCTAAGCTCGATATAGGAATGTTTGATGCTTCTAATTTCTTTCAAAGTGAAATTTCAACCTTTTTTGTTGGTGGTCTTTTCAGAACCATTGACAAAATCCTCATTCCAGATTTTAAAGGTATGAACACAGAGAAGCCTAATGTGTGGTGAATCAGTCAGTGGGTGAATTAAATTCTCATTATGCTATGGATATCACCCCTCAGGGGACCTGTCAAGGGAGAGTGCTATGAGGAATTCAGAGCTTATTCTTGTCAGACAGTGATCTTCCCAACCTGCACTGCAGTGACGGTGAGCTACAAGCGTTCACTGAACTAAGGGAAGGGCACTGTGCTGTCGCCAGCCCTGCTCTGGGAGACAAGGGCTGCCTCAGCATGAACCACACCAGGCCAGAAAGCACAGGGTGCACACTGTGGCAAATGGAAAGGGACAAGAAACACAGAAAGCCACAAAGATCCCCCAAACACATCAATATTTTTCTCCTCTCTGATATGTTTTGCTAACTGACAATGTCAGGTGGCACAAGACGTGCCATGGAAATACAATCCTTTCTGTCAATTACCAATATCCCCTTTCGTGACAAAAACAGGAGACAATAAACAAAATTTCTAACAGTATTTGTAGCATTTTAGCATTTACTCAAGATAGAAAATAAAAATACATAAGATGTACATACTTCCATCCATTTCTTAAAGACACCTGTGGCAAACTGCCTTACAAATAAACGTAAGTGCATTCCACTTAAAAAAAAAAAAAAAGAAATGGACAGAATGGTTCCGCATTAAATGCGGATAGAGTAACAATCCTATTTTAGGTTTTCAAATGGTTACAAAGAAATCACTTAAAATAAAACATAAAAAGAACGAATGCTATTAAAGACTGTCAGTAGGCTTGACAAGTTAATGAGGGTTAGATTGTGAGAGTATTATTGTTTTAGCAGAGTATTATATTCCACTCAGATTCTCTCCCTGACTTCATAGACAAAACTTGCTCAGAAATCCGTGCCAACTATTACATTAGGTTAATGGGACCCCGGCACGCAAAAGAAGGCAGTATAGTCCTGTTGACCTACCACATGGGAAAGGGATATTGTAACTACAAATTCAGAAGGGATACTAGATAGTTTTTCTTTTCCTTTTGAAATGTGAGAATGAAGTAAAGTGATTAAAAATATGTCTAATACAATGAACACCAATTAATGAATTGTTAGACTCCAGGAATATATATCTTTGTTCCTAAGTGAAATAGGCTTCACCTCCTCTCCCCACTTCTAATTTTCTCTTATCTTTAAAAGAGGTAGAATACTTCCTGTAAGACCTAACAGCTGAGAAAATCTCATAAAGACACTGTTTTCATTAGTGCTTACTTGAGGATCTGAAAATATGTACTTCTGTTTTTCTTTTTTACCTTAAAAGACAAACATAATGTTTTTGAGCTGAGGCATGTGAAAAGCACTTCTATAACCTGCTAATTTCATTAAGGTCTGGACAAAACAACCACAATTACTTGAGCTTTTGTTCAAAACCACAGCTGTGGCATTGTTGCAATTTTGTTTCATATAATCATTCTGTGGCTAATGCATTCCTCTTGAATGCAATAATTTACATTGAAATGTCTTCAGCCTGACAGGGTTTATAGCCGCAATCTGAATTCCAGGAATTGAAAATCTGAGCTGTCTAGTCCAAGCCCCACAGAACAGGCTTAGCAATTCAGAACTAGGTATGTAGAAGGTATGTAAGACATCCAGGGAAATGGTACCAGACAGCAGAGGACAGCACTGCCAGCCGTGTTCCTGCGGCAGGGATGGGCTGCACTGGCCATGCAAAAGAGTTAAATGGGCAATTCACTAAATCAATTGCTATCTCAGCTCTCCTTCTGCAGCTGTGGGGAATTCAGATCTCTCTTTGGTTATGCGATCCATGTCCTATATCTAGCTCAGATTTTTAATACCTTCTTGGACTTGGATTCAGGTGAAGTGTTTCATGCCAGTAACTGTTTTTTGGTTATTTAGGAGGAGAAAATATTATAAGAAAGTCAACCTCATTCCCACCTCTCTCATTTCTCCCCAAAAGAATGGCTTCAGGATCAGTCATTGCACATCCTGTTTAGGCTGTGCTAAGATTCATTGGCCCAGAAAGGGAGGATTACACCCCTGCACTGTCATTATGTCTTTTGTTCAGAAGAGGGAGATGGTTCTAAGAGTCTTTCCTGAATTTTATCATGTTTCTCTTTTGATTGTCACCTGTGTCTGTGGTTATTGTTAGTGGGATGTTCTGCTTATTTTTACTGTCTCCTTATAGCCTCTGTCTTCCTATGCCTTCCCTATATGGCTGCTTTTCTGCATAACTAATACGATTTACACCCTTCAATTTGAGCTTTATCTAATTTAACCCCTTAATCATTAACCATTCTTTCCTCTCCTTGCCACACCGTTTGCTTTACTTCTTTCTGTCCTGACTTCTGCACCTATTTGAACAGCTCAACCTCACCCCCGTTTTTCCTGGTTACACTCCCTGCCTCTCCTTTTCCCTCAGATACAAGTGGACCTTTGTTGTCTTGTCATAGCTGAGATCAAGGGACATCAGCCAACTTCTGCAGTCCTTAATCAATGACTTACAGGACAGCCACTTGATTAAGGAGTGTGAACTTAGGATCTATAATGTGTGACAGTACCCATGAAATTTGTCTATATCCAGAAAAAAAGTTACACTCCTCGCTCCAGTTTCTTTTACAATTATTTTTTACTGTATTTTATTTCTTACATTAACAGCATAACTCATCTCTGAAAAAAAAATATTAGTTTTATGAATGTAGAAATATTAAAATAGATTAGAGAGAGAGGAAAAAAGTGAGTTAAAATTGCAGAAAAAAATTTTGGTGAGTATCATATAGCTTTTCAGGAAAAGAATATTATTAATGGAAAAAATTGAACTACACTTAACAAAGATTTATGAATGGAACTGTACATGTGGCAAAACAAATTTCACCTGCTTTTGTGGGAGAGTTTGGACTTTCAAGCTGTGTCTGGGCAAAGAGCCATTTTAAAAGTCTTTTAAGTCATGTCAACAGAATGCAAATCAAGCAAAACGTGAAACACTGTGGAGTGGTTTATCTGCACTGGTATACTGGGTACAAAAATTTCTAAGTTTATGCAACATTCCATTTTATCACAACACTGTAATATTTTTCATTTACCCGTAGTATTTCAGAATGATAGCAGAAGTGCATGTGAACATTTCCTATAGGTTGATCAGCTTTGCCTTGGCAGCAGCATTTGTTTAATCAGCCTGCACTGACATTTTGTGAAAGGCTCTTGTGCCACAGTGTCCCAAGAGTGTGGTCTCTCTGGATTTTATTCTTGTTTGATCATTGCTTGAATGTGCCCCCCACCCCATTACTCCTTAAGCTATGCTCTGTATTTTTTAACTGATGGTATTTAAGCTGACATAGCAGCTGAAATGACAGGCAAACAAAGCCACAGAAGCCCCTCTGCTTACAGCCAGCCTCATCCTTGACAGTTGCCCTTGTCCTGCTAATTTTAACTGTCATGCCAATTGGATTTGAGAGCCAAAGCACAGATGAAATCAGTAATACAGAAATATTGTTCAAATTTTATGTCCACATTCCTGTTTTCCAGGGGAAAATGTAGAAGGAAATTCATGTTGCCCAGGCAAGTTTGAGGATGTGGAGGTCATTTAGCCATTAGATGTATTCACATGGAAAGAAGACCATTAACTTTTGGTCTGTGGAATAAGCTGATCAGACTGCACAGAATAGATCAAGGATTTCTGTAGTAGCTAATTATAACTGTACTCCTATCAGCAGGAGCAGCTTCCACAAAACTCTCTTATGACTGAAAAAATACATGTTAATTTGCCTCTGATAAACAATGTAGCAACTGTTTCTTCACTACATCTTTCTTCTAAAGTTTGTCAGATGGATTTTGAAAGTTAATTTGGATATAATTTGTTTCTAATCATTCTTATGGTTTTCCAGCAGTGCCTTTCAAAGGCATCAAGTACTCTTCAAATATTTTATAGTAATTTAAATATATGTCTATAATATACTTATATATATATGTGTCTACTTAAAATTTAGTAACTTTTTATTTCTTTTTATTTTCATATTTGCTGAAAGCTGTAAACACAGAATTTTTTAATAAAATATTCACTTTTATAAGAGTGATTTAAATTCAATGCTGTGTCTAAGGTAGGCAGAGGAAGAAAAGTACAATTTCTTACTTGTTAAGCTTAGTGTACTAAGGGAATTCAATAACTGTGCCATCTGACATGAAGGTGTCATTTGAGATCCTCTTACCAGAAGAAACAGGAAAGTCACTATTGCCACAAGTGAAATTAGACAGGAAGAAAGTAAAAAAAAATTAACATGAAATACAAAGTAATCACATTTCTGTATATTCTGTTCTGTCTCAGCTGCCAATTTCTTCTAATTAATCTGTTGAGTGAAACGGTATTTATTCATTACCTGATCTCATATGAAAAATTATCTGGCTAGTGTCATTGGGGTTTTCCATAGGAAATTTCCTGATTTTGCAGGAACTTGAAAACCTCTAGTATCTGTTAGTCTTCAAAATTTTCACAAGGAATTAGAAACTGAGGAAATTTTTTTTTGCATTTTACTGTGGAAAGGCTATTGACCAATTCTATTACATCTTCCTCTGTGCTGAACTCCTAATGGGTTTGTGTTTATACAGGATCTTTTGCTCCTCAATAAAATATACAAAAGAAACAAAACCAAACCTTAAACAATTCCTTCCCCATCTGTCTACAGAACTGTCATCTCAATCAGGGACTGACATATTCATGTGTTTCTGAAAATCCAAGAAACACACACATTAGCAATTCCAGACACCCTGGGTATAACAGAGAGCCAGCTTTATTCTGCATGATAGCAAAAATATCCAATTCAGATCTGAGTTTTTATTAAAGGTGCTATCATTCTGTTTTTTGTTTGTACAGTTTCCTAATCTCTGTCGGATGGTCCTGAATGAGAAGGCAATAGAAATCAGGAATAATGATTTAACCAAAAGAAATGTGCTTTGTTCTCTTTCAGAATGCTTTTTAAAGGTACCATCATGCGCCTGGATTTAGTTATTTATGGCAGAGGTCTACAGAGAAAGCTATTTTATGGGTAATGGATTCTGAAGAAGTGGCAAAGATACAAGGTCAGAAAAAACGTGACAAATCGTCCATTAGAAAGAAGGGTTATAAAGAAACTATGACTTATATGAGAAAAGTTCTAATATGGTCATGGCGATGGCTGATTCTTTTCTTACAATATGCCAAGTCAGGAGTTTATCACTAACTGTGGATTTCATACTACTGGAATCAATAGACTTGCAAATGTATAACTCTGGAGAAAGGGAGCAAGGATGCATTTTCCTGTCTCTATATAATCTAATAGATTCAAAGAAGCAGTTTCTTTTTTTCTTTTTTTTTTTTTTCTTATTTTGACCCAAATATATAAGGGAAGAAACAGCCCTGCCCACTTGAACAAAAAGTGTTCCATTTCAGCTGATAGTAACATCTTAAACCTTTTCTTTCAGCATTCTTGTAAGCAGAAGACAACAAAGCACAAAGAATAACAAAAATCCTGAGACTTCCCTATCATGATTCATTATTCTGCAGAGTACCACATTTTTAAAGAATGAAAATTTTTACCAACATGACCAAAATAGACCCACCTAAACCATACTTGTATTTTTCTTTTAGAGAAAAAACTGTACAAGTTGAGTTATCATGGAAGTTCCTAGTAGTTCAGATATGATTATTCCACTGAACTTTTCTCTGAAGGAATCTGATTTAACTTGAAAAAAGAACAAAAATTTTTTTCTACTGATTTCTTTTATCTTGTCTTAAATGCTGTCCAGTCTTTGAGAAGTTGATCAATTTCCTTTTAAACTCATAGTGACTGAGTTAGAAAAGATAAAACAGAACTGCTTCCTTGAGTTCCAGTTACATGTAGGGTTATAATATGCATAACTACCATGCCCTTCTAGTATAAGATTCATCTACCTAAAAGTTCAATAATGTCAAAGATATCCAATAAAACAATGTCTCAAACCAAGGGAAAGGGAGAGGAAGTTTCACTACTACATTTTTTTTAAATACTTATCATATAAAATCATAGGATATCTCAAGTTGGAAGGGATCAATAAGGATCATCAAGTTCAAATCTCTGTTCCTCACAGGAGTACCAAAACCTAAACGAAATGACTTGGAGTGTCATCCTGATATTCCTTGAACTCAGACTCGTGCCATGCCCATTTCTCCGGGGATCTCATTCGAGGGACTGACCATCCTCTCAGTGAAGAACTCTTTCCTAATCATCAACCTGAACCTCTCCTAACACAGCTTCATTCTGTTTTCTTGTGCCTGTCACCATTTACCAGAGAGAGGAGGGTAGGACCTGCCCCTCCACTGACCTTCTGAGAAAGCTGTCAGCTGTGATGGAGGCACCCCCAGCCTTCTCTTCTCCAGGCTGAACCAACCAAGTGACCTCTGCTGCTCCTCGTGAGTCTTGCCCTCGAGGCCTTTCACCACCTTGCTTGTCCTCCTTTGGATGCTCTCTAGTAGCTTTTTTCTTGCATTGTGGTACCCAAAGCTGCCCCCAGGACTCGAGGTGAGGCTGCCCCAGTGCAGAGCAGAGCAGGACAATCCCCTCCCTTGCCTGGCTGGTGATGCTGTGCTTGATGCCCCCCAGGACAAGCTCAGCCCTCCTGACTGCCAGGGCACTGCTGGCTCATGTTCAACTTTCCTTTTTGTATTTTTTGCGTGTAATCACCCTCTTTTATACACTGCTGATATTAGCATTGTTGCTGTCACTGTCAGTTTTCCTTAATGCTGTTTTATCCAGTAAATTGTTATCTCAACCCATGTTCTCTGCCTTTTTGTCCCTTTCTTACCGGAGTGGTTGGGAAGAAGGGGAGCAGCTGCTTTAAACTTAATTTCCAGTTGGTTTTAAACCACAACATATGCATATATAAATCTGTAGCAGTTTTGGCTAAAAATCCTCCTATTTCAGTACTGACTTTACAGCACAAATAACAAATTACCCCCTGATAAAATTCCTAGTGCTGCTCATGGATATGTTTGGACACAGGAAAATATGTGTATGAAACACAAAATGCACAAAATGTAACTATCGGACATTGCACTGTTGAGAACCAGTAACTTGGTAGAAAGATTGAAAGGAACTGGGAAGAGACAAACCCCAAGTTCTTAGTACAGAAATAATCACATATTATGTAACAACCTTTGCTTTCCTAGCAGTAAATGGTTCTGACTCTCAGCTGGTAAAAATACCCATATTTCAGATGATGATACAGTCATATGGACATATGATTGAGGAAAAATTCTGTTTCATACAGATTACACTGCTATGCAGATTATAGAGCAATCCAAAATATAACCCTTCACTATAATTCTATTTATAACTAGCAATATTTGATCATCCCAAGACTTGTGGAATTTAAAATATATTATTATTTCTTCTTCTTCAAAATAGTCCAAAACGAGTGTGTTTTCTAGAAGCATGATTTAGTAGGATTCCTTCAATCATCACCATGTAAACACATTGTTTGTGATATGACTGCACTAATCACTATAGCTAGATGTGCAAATAGTTAAATTACATGGATTCTATAAAACCATAAGATTCTCCTTTGCATTGTCTCTGCTAACTTGGGCATATTTATCACCACTGGGGGTTTACTTAAACGTTAGTAGGATGATATGAATTGGACTTCAGTGACGCTTGTAAAAGGCATCTTTCCTTGAAAAAAACAGAAAAAAAAATTTAAAACAAATAAGTAAATATATCCACTGGACTTAAAAAATTGAGGCCAGGATGACTGAAGGATGGACATTTACCATCTATTGCAAGTTGTGCAATTTCTACTGTAGTAGCCAAAAAAAGTCTACCTATAACAAGTTGTATAGCACTTCAGCTTTAGTTCCAAATGTTTTGAGGTTTTCTTTTTACTTTTTGTGTTTTTACTCTACAGGAACTCATAGCCTAGCGTTTACTTCAATATCATTACAGTCATTTAATTCCCTTTGAGGTTTTTAAGTGGGAGGAGTCATTACAGCAGTACTGAGGCAATTTGGAAGTATATATTAAGTACTTAATAGAATCTAAAAATCTATCATATCATGTCAATTGATAGTGTTAAACCACTAAAGTATTGAGCATGAAAGCATTGTAATAATTCTTGTACACAGCAGTCAGCTTTCAAACATATACAGGCTCAAGGGAGACAATTTAAAAGACAGACTTAAAACACCTGCGGGTTTTAGAAAATAAGCTTTTTTTTTTTTGCACTGTAATCATCACCATTCAATGATATTACAAGCTGAAGTAAGATTTCCATTAGCACAGACTACTTACTTTAATAGCTTTATTGGTGCAATTGCCTATGTCAGAGTAAATTAAAAGGGAAGTTCCATGATATGGAGCAGAACAGTTTTGTTTGATAAGCATGCATTGGGGGAGAGATAAGAAAGCATAACTGAAGGAAAGAATGCGATGATAAAATCTAGGGAATCAACTGTAGATTTAAGTTTTGCCATTGCATTTCTATGCAAACCTGGACTCGCGCATGTCCAGTCCAACTGACCCAGCAGAGCTACGAAAGTGATCTGAATGTATTTTGTGGGCAAGCTTTGTGCTTTTTGCATTATTATAGGTAAAATTTGCTTTGCAAAATAACAGTATTTTGAAAATGGAGGACCACAGGCTATATAAGGACTTCAAAATGTGTTTCCATTGTAATTGCTCGCAGGCTAGACCCAGGGGACTACTGCAGCCTCCTTTTTTATACTTTAGACTAGTTGTGACCTGTCTTAGCTCTACTGATTTCAATTCAGCTACCAGGAAAATCTGAGTTCATAACTGTAAGCCAGTAAACAATGGTTTGCAAGCAAGACAATTACCTCTAGTGACACCAGTCACTAAGAGGGTTTTATCTTAATATGAATTCTTGTAATTGACCATTAGTTCCTTTCCCTAAAGCAAGAGTGTAATCCAGCTGCAGACCTGCCAGACGCTCAGGCTTGGAACATTTATTTCATGGACTGTGGCTCACTCCTCCAAGCTTGTTTCAGGGAGCTATTCAGGATTTCCTTTTCTTTGAAAATAGCCTGGTGGAGGCAGATTTCGTATTCATATAATGAGCTACCCTTTCTGTAGACAAAATTGTCACAAGCATCTGAATAGTGCAGAAACCCAAGGTCCCTATTACATAGTCTTTTTTTAACTAAATCTGCAACAGCAAAGAGAGAAATATGAATTTAAAATAAGTGGAACAAAAGCCTATATAACTTGCAAAAAGAAACCACTAATTAAAAGGGATCAAGAATCCATTCTTTTGATCTGGTTTACAGAAATACTTCACACATGAATGTTTTAATTGTTGGAATCCTTCTGGCCAAGTTTATTTCAGTAATAAATTATCAGTCTGTTTTCTTACCATTATTTTTTCATAATAACGTTTTCAATCTGTCAAATAAGTTTATGTACATACATTTTATGATAGACAACTCAGGACTGTATAGCTTTTTAATAAGCTCATCAACAAGATTTTATCTACTGTGTAGCCTGAGGTAACAGCAAGAAAAGTAGAGAAGGTAGTAGTAAGATGGGTTTTGGCTGGGTAGTAATCATAACCCTTCTAAAATAATTTTAATGCTGTTATTCAAAGGACTAATCTCCTTTTCTTTTTTCTATGGTCTCCCATGCAGAAATTTTTTCATTACAAATGCTTCAAGCCATCAACTACATCACAGTAAAGTACAGTAATCAAATAGAGAAATCTTCAAATAAAAACCTCTGAAATTGAAATACTGGTTAAAAAATAATTTTTAAATCTCTTTAAAAAATGTGACCGCTAAATAAAAATACTGACCAAAGCTTAAAAACTTTAAACACAGACAAGTCCAGAAGAAAGACAGAATTTTTGAAACGTCAATATATTTTATTTTGATACCCTCTTTTGAAAATCTTGGACATTTGTATTTTACTCCTGTATATATCTCTAAACTGACATTTATTCCTATGATAGCTATAATGTAATCCATTAAGAAAAATTTGATAGCACTTAATATGTTGCTTTACATAATTTTTCACTTTGACCTGTCTCATTAACTTCCTCTGCAAAGCAACATTATAAAAACCCAAGTGACTAAGGACCAAATGACATAGGACCTAAAGCAGTACAAGTGACAAGATCAAAGAGATTTAGAACTTAAAAACAATTTTTCTACAAGTCATTTTTTTTCATGGCCAGGGCATTACTGGCTGTACTTTCTAGCTAGCTCCTCACTTTTCTTCCATCATACTGGACAAAAAATGAAAGTTCTTCCATGAACACACATTTGGACAGATTTGACTTTGAAAAGGTGGCCTGAACACACCTCTGCAGAGATAAACAAAGACAGTGAGGTCTGGACACAGCTCTGTCACCCCAGAGGTAACTTGCAAAGGCAGATCTCAATGGGCACTATTCTGGTCATGATACCAAGCCACCATTCCTAAAATTAAAAATTGTGAATTGATAAATAGGTGGAAGAAGTCAAGGCTCATGAAGCTATGATTCATTTAAAGTCAAACATTTTGCTTTACTTTTTAATAAATCTCTGGCAGAGGGACTATAAGAACTTTCTGTGTTGGACAATTGCCCTATGCAAAACAGCAGTTATACTAACCCCTGCAAGATGAAGAAAATTTACTTCTACTGAGATATAACCAAATCCCCTCCATATTTCTTTACTGCTTTAATGGTGCACTTTCCTTATTGATAATTGCATCCTGAAGTCAGTTTTTTCCCCAACTTTAGTAAGTAGAATTTGGGTAAATTTTAATTGAAAACACATGACAAAAATTAAGTACTCCTTTCCAATTTCAGAATTTATAGCAGATTTTTAACACTATATAAGGAGTACAATTTTTAAAAATATACTTATTTTAATATGCTGTCAATACCATAGTTGTAGAATATGTACAACCAGAATAACAGTAGAAACTAATGTTGTCTATGCCTAAGAACACAGCTTACTATCACCGAATGCTGACATATAGTGCAATGAAACGCTACTAACTGTTGTATTGTAAATGTAGGTTTATCATTAAATTTTTCTAATTGTCAGTAAAGTCCTATGATTTTCCTCAACAGACACTATGATTTTGTTTCTTTTTTTCTGGTACAGGTTAAAATTTGAAATTTTTCCCAACTCTGCCTGCTCAAAACTTGCAATTTAGAGGAAAGAAAGAAAGAGGGGAAAAAAAGGCAAAATAAACATTAGCAGTTACCAGGCTCTTTGGCAGGACACATATAATTTATAGTGATAACATTATTGATACTATAAGAACGAAGATAAGAGTTACTCCCTCGAGGAGAAAAAGTGCAAGCAGTTTTTATCAAATCATTGTAACACAGCGTTTTACTCTATAGTTATGAAGGATGGCTAAAAAAGTGAGAGATTCTAAGGTGCACCTTTTTCAGTTTGGCTTGTTTTTCTGATTTTTAACCTCTAAGTGGAGTTTATGGTTTTAGCATCAAGTATTTAATGTGACTTGATCTCTATGAACCTGGATCTACCTAACTGGAAAATAAGCATGGGGTCTTCAAGATATTAAAAATAGAGAAAGAATACAGATAAAATGCAATGGGACATTCAGGTGAAGAGGACCATTCAGCACTTTCTAGTATTTATTCTTTCCATAAAGAACTGAAGAGAACAGAGATGTTGGAAAAGATTGAATATCCAAAACACTTGAAATCTTCAAAAGATGTTCAAAATATTCTGCAAGATTAGCAAAACCATGTGTTCATTCCTTTCCACCATTGCGTCCACAAGGAAAACGTATTTTTAACTGAAAGAGAGTAGTAAGAATTTAGATCATAAAGCCTGAAAATGTTGGGCTATGTAACTTGCCCTATTGTGAAATTTTTTATTTCTTCATGTAAAGTTGATGTTCTCTAATATCATAGACAATCTCAACCATATATTTTCAGAAAGTCATTTTTCAATGTATGTCTGTAAACTCTGTCTCAATTTTTCTGCCTGAAAAACTCTAAATCAAAACTCTGTTTTCCCACATGTGAGGGTGATGCATTAATTTATTTTTATTATTTGTTTGTATAAGTTGTTTTACTATGCAAAATGGTTTAAGTAAAACTAAGCCCAGTAGAGCTACAATTCTCACTGATAAAGGGTATTATGCAAAGATTGATCCTTTCAATTTGTATACAAAGGATCAAACTGAGGGTAATGACAGATACGGATCACAAACATTAATTATGGGTCTGGTTCCTATATTTCGATATATACTTTAACATAAATACAATGATCTTCAGTCTCTAGGCGAGAACAGATATCCAGAAATGATCTGTCCTTGGCAGGCTGCCAGATACCTACCTAGCTGCTCTCTCAGCCTCGCTACTCAAAAGGACATGGGGAGAACACAAAATGGAAAAGCTCATGGAACAAGATAAAGAGCTCGCTTGTCTATTACAATCATGAGTAGAACTGACTTGACCTGGGAAAAATAATTTCAATTTATTTCTAATAAAAATAGATTTAGTAGTGGGAAATAAAGAGAAAACCTAAAATGTGTTTCCCTTTACCCTTTATCATGACTCAAATATACATTTGATTCCATCTCCCCTCCTGCCCCAACCAGCACAAGAAAGATGGGGATGGGGGGCCATGGTTAACCTGTAATTTTTCCTTTCTGCTCTTCTTTCCTCCTCATCCTTTTTCCCTACTCTTTCATGGGGTACCTCCTGTGGGATACAATCTTTCAGGAAATACCCTCCTGCTCTGCCATGGGGTCTCAGACTGCAGTGTCTCGGACCTGTTCCATCATAGTATTTTCATGGGCTGCAGGAGGATGTCTGCTCCTCTCCTTCTTCTGACCTCTGCTCACAGGGCTGCTCCTCACATCGTGTTCCTCACTCCTCACTCCCACACAGGGTGTTGGTTTTCTCAAACATGTTATCCCAGAGGCACCACTGGGTTGGTTGACGAGGTGAGCTGTGCCCTCTGATGGGTCTGCTGTAGCTGGTTGAATCCAGCTGGAACTGTGTCTCCTCACAGAGACCTCTGCAGCTCTCTGCTCTACTTTCAACACCTGCACATGACCTATAGCCAACACAGCCCATCTCCTGCCAGCCAAATATGGTCTCTTATCACTGCAATCACTCAGCTTGCACAGCTTTGATGGCCATGATGAAGAAATGGAATCAAAGAACCATGGAATAGTGTAGATTAGAAAAGACCTGTAAGATCAAGTCCAACCATTAACCTAGCACTGCCAAATCTACCACTAAACTATATCCTTCAGTGTCACATCTATATATTTTTATATACCTCCAGGGATGATGGTTCAATAATTTCCCTGGGCACCCTGTTCCCGGGCTTCACAGCCCTTTTGGTAAAGAATTATTTTCTAACATCCCATCTAAACCTCTCCTGGAGCACCTTGAGGCTATTTCCTATTGTCCTGTTACTTTTTATGTGGGAGAAGAGGCCAACCCACGCCTGGCCATAGCCTCCTTTCATTCAGTTGTCAAGAGTGAAAATGTCTCCTCCGAGCTTTCTTTACCCCAGGCTAAACAACCCCAGCTCCTCCAGCTGTTCCTTAAAAGATGTGCTGCAGAGCCTTGTCCAGCTTCATTGGCCTCCTTTGGACATACTTCAGCACCTCATAACAATAAGCACTATTATCCAAGATGGAACAAATAACAGAAAGAGGTGCTGAAGTCCTTTTTCTCATCTGCCCTATTTCTAATTTAAGAAGCACACAACCTGCATCTGATTCACACAGCAAGAACAATGTCCAGATGCCTTATTCTTCATCAGAGCTGACAAAGTGTTTGGATGAAGAGCTGTGATCAAGTTATTCTTGAGATAAATGTACTTTAATATAATACATTTTGAGGCTAAAACAAAATACCTAATCAGCAAAACCATGATTTACCAGCCTCTCTTTTGAGATTATTCTGAGCTCTATGAGGTAATATTTTCTAAAGAAGCCAAAAGAGAAAAAAAATCACTTAATTTAAGTAAAACAGAATGCAATTAGAGATGTAGCAATTGAAAAAGGACCTAAGCAGCAGGAATCATGATCTAATTAAGGTTTATAATTAAAAATAAATTGAGATTGAAAAGGGAAAAATACGTCAGTATGCTTAATGTCAGAAGGAAATAGTTGTCAGATTAGTTAATATATTCTCAGGGGTAAACAGGCTACCAAGCAACAAAGATAGAGTAAGATATGGATGATCCAGATTAATATTGTATTAAATATAACCAAAGGCATAGAAGAGAGGAATATCCTGCAGCTGTATAATATCAAATATAGAAATTAATTAAAAACCATGGAAAATAATGAAGGCAAACAGGGAGTGAAAGAAAATAGCTCAAAAACTAGCAGTGGAGGACAAAATCAGAAATTTCAGTCTGACAACACAGGACACATAAAGAGTAAATTTCAGTGACGAGTAGCAGTAGAAAATTAAAAGCTTTCTAAAAGATCTCTGATGCAGTCAGTGATCAGCTTTTATGCTAAATTAAAAAAAAATTGTCCTACTGTACTGGTTTTTTAACTAATGCTTAGATTCTGGAATGCTAGTCTAGATTTTCATGCTTTCAACTTAGCTTTAAATTTCACATGCTCTGATTTCTGTTTAACTCTACCTTGAAATTTGAATTATACACCAATAAAAAATATTTAGAAAAAAATGTCAGAAAAGGCCATTTATCCACATACTGCTTAGAGCTTGGCTATGATTTTTTTTTAAATGTTTTTCCTTGATTCTTGGAATCCATGTTCTCTTGATGATGCACAAATAATGATGAATGCACAGATTTCACTGAAATTATCAGGTAATCAGGTAGACCATCTTGGCCAGGCTGATAATGCTGGCCAGCTTTGGTCTTTTTAGAGCCATGGGGTCCAACTCTCCTATGCTGCCCAGCAGAATCATATTTCTTGCACAGCTAGCTGTGTTTATACTTATTATTTGTTTATTTAGTGGACAACAAAGACTGTGATCCATCTAGTACACTAAGGATCAGAAAAGCTGTATATATGTATAAAACTTATGTTTTAAAGTTATTATAATGAAAGGAAAGACAAATCTGATTCCTTCATGGAAACTGTCCCAGAAAAACAACAAAGATCTATAAAGATATGATATAGTGGGAAGAAAATGTGGCTAATACTAAATGAGTGTATGTAAGATTTGGTCCTAAATGTGTATGTAGCTGTTCTGCAGAACTGTTCTACGAGACAGCAGATGAAACAATATTAAGTGATCTGACCCATAAGATAGGATATCAAAACTCAAAAAATAGTGTGAATGCTTACAATTTCTGTGAGTTTTAGGGTGTTTAGTCTGCTTTCCACTTGAGAAATATGTAACCAAAAAAATTGCACTTTTAGCAATTGTCTTCAGCATTAAAAATACTTTTTCCTTGTAATTTATTCTGCACATATCATTACAGATTCTGGAGCCTGCAGTTCCAGCATGTCTTGTTTCTAGAACAAAAGAATATATATATGTGTATTCTTCAAGGAGTTTACTGAAAATAAAATTTTTATATAGCAAATAATGGTGTAACCTATAAGGAATCACGCAGAGGAGAAGTCTGAGGGATGAAGAGGATGACAAATGTGATGAAACTTGAAGAAGTGAAAAAACATTGCTTAAATATTTGTGAGGCACATGAATTAATCTGAAAACACAATCTCCAAAATGTGGTCAATATAAGTGGTTTTAACTTAAGACCTAGTAATTCATAAGACACTATAGTATTTGCATAAAATTATAAATACATTTCTAGAACAAACTGATGTAATAACATAAATAGATGGAGATTGTTCTTTCATACTTAGGAACAGTTAACATTTGCAGCCAGTTATTTCTAACACCTTCAGAAACACTACTTATCCAGGACTGTTTTCTTCCCCCTTGTATTTAGTAGTTTTTTTTCTTAGAGGAGTTTCTGCAAAGATCACAGCTTGTCATAAATCGCTAGAAACAGGATTCAGACCTTCAGACACTTGACACAACTTGAAAAAAGACTAATAAGCACCTCCGTGAACCAAGAGAAAAGAAAATCAAACTAATTTAAATATATCTTAACTTACTAGTAGTGAAAATGAGTTTGGTCTTAATAAATATAAGAATAGCACCATGAATATCAAAATGCAACTCAGTTTTATTTCAATTAAAACCAAGCACAGCAAGTCTATGGAACTGCTGGGCAGGACTTCCATTCTGTCCTTCATTATCTTATTTCTAACATACTTATTAAGTCTTTAATAATAGTATCCCCGTTTAAAAAATATCAGATAGTTTTAACTAACATGAGAGGACTAATGGATATAAAGGATTCCATCCTAAGGCAATGGCATATGCATGACATATCCATCTGCCATGGTGATTGATCAGGATGTCCTTGCCACTAAGAAAACCCATGGATCTTTCAGGACAACAGTAAATTTAGCTAATACAGAAAGACTTCTCTTGTTCAGGTGTGTACAGCATGCTTATTGGGGCTGGGATGCAACAGGGCTGCAGCAGATTATGCATACACCCTAGTCCAGTCCCTGCCTCTCTGCTGGTGAAGTTTGGACTATGCTCCTCATTAGGATGAAAAGTGTTTCTTTGATTGACTAACTTTCCTGGGCTTTGTTCTCTCCTAATGAGAAACTAAGTGCAGACAATTTTATTCAAAATAAATATTCTTGAGATGTACAGTGAAGGTAGAGTAAGAGCACATACAGAATTAGTTTATTTACTCATTGGTTACTGGATAATAATATCACAGAAAAAGGAAATTCAAAGAAGAAAAACAAAACACTAAGTAGAAACTTACCCTGGGAAACAGTATCTATGCTCATGCAACACAAAATCCCTGCCTTTTTCACCTAACACTACCTTTTTTATTTATTTTGTTTTTATTTTAAAAGGAGTTACAGATACTCAGGATGGGAAAAAACTACAGTGGTGACAAATATTATCCTATCATACTGATATTTAAGTCATCATCCTGAATTATCAAGACTTATTAACAAGACTAAATTTCTAGCTAATATAAACTGAGTGGAACTTCAGAAAGTTGAAACAAACTAAGCAATAGTCAGGGTCATCTTCTCTGAGTGGTATTTGGAAGTTGTCCAAGAACCTGAGGCCATGCTTGGGATGTTTTGTTAGGAGTGGTGCTGCTGTCAGTGTTTAACTCCTTATCTCTCATGAGTCAAGGAAATCAAACTCAAGCTAACATTCTCCCTTTAAGTGGTATTAATTGCAGATTTAAGTCATGACTTGGAAATTCTCTAGAGAAATGTCTTCATAATCACAGAATTTAAAGCCAGACAAGACCATTACATTAATTTAATTTGACCATATATGTAGCCTAGACCATGACTTTCACCCCATGAAGTCTCTGGTCAACTTAGAGTATATGAATTTAAGACATCTAAAACTGACTTGAAAATACAAGGAAATGCAAGCATACCTTTTAAAAGTTACATTTACCAAAATGTGTACCTTATCTCCACCTTGGGCTTTTTTTATCTTCCAGTTTTAATCTCTTGGCTCTCACTATGCTTTTTCTCCATTAAAGGGTCTCTATGGACAGAAATTTTGTCCTCTTGTAGATGCTGTCAAGCATTCTTCTTACTCAGAGTTCTGGAACTCTGGTACCTTTAAGGCAACATTATCTTTTTCACTCATAAGAGTCTGCTTATGCTTACTTCTGTCCTTGCCAAAAGTTACCCATTTTGCCTGGTGTATGTTTGACTTGAGATTAAAATTTTAAGGAAAGTTCAGGCTTTCCAGAAATAGACTACAAGAAAATTATTGATGTTTCACTTGGTGAAAAGTCTGGCTTCTTGCTTCACGCTGTAGAGAGTTTGCTGGATTATGCTGTATCACTAGATGAGGTAAGGGTCTGAGGAGTTGAAAGGAGACACTAATGACTAAGACAAATTATAGAATCACAAAATAGTTGGGATTGGCAGAGATATCTAGAGATCATCTAGTCTAATCTTCCTTCTCAACCAAGTTCATCTGGAGCAAGTTACTCAGGCCCATGTCCAACTGAGTTTTCAGTATCTCCATGGGAGGAATTGTTTCACAAATGCTTTTTAAATTGTATTATACTCATTTTCTGAAACCGTGTGGTCAAAATGAAAAAATGCTCAGTATTTTCCAGCACAGTCAAAGACAGTAAAAGTATTAATTTGAATATATGATGTTATATGTAAATATCAACATCCTAAAAACATGACACTGGACAACTTGAATCCTAATATATCTTTGGAGTTCCATTCATTTGTTGAAAAGTGGGTGTACCATCCAGCTCTGCTTTTACAGGGTTGTAAAATTAAAGTAACTTTGTCAAGTATTCATACATTGCTGTGATGAGTTAAACAGAAGCACCTGCTATAAATGGCCATTAATTAAACTTTGAGTGTAGAATTTGAATAATATATGTTTAATAAGCACACTGTAAAGCCACAATGTAGACTAAGAAAAGTTTTCCTGTGTGCATGAGGTAAGCACTACTTAGCCTGCAGAATGAGTCAGACAATTCTGAGGGGAAAAAATAGCAACTGTACAATTTAAACAAAAACATGACTTTGTAGATGGGTACTGAACAAAATTAGCCCAGAATATTCTTTATATCAATATCTCCCATCAACCATTTTGGGGTATAGGGTAGTTTTATGAATTTCTAGGTTTTAATGTTAGATATCTTTAGAGAAGACAATGATTTTCTTTAAGTATTTTCTGAAGTATTTCCAAATCTGCAACAGCCTTTTGAAGTCTGAACACCAGAATAAGATAAAATATTGGAGAAATATGGCCATACTAAATCTATGTTATTATCTTTTTATATATGAGAAAAGAAAGACAACTTTAATTTCTAAGTTCTGTGGATTGCATGAACACATGTGCTCTGACATTGTATGCATTTGAATTTTTTCTGTTTATAAATCATCCTTAATGCAAGTCCAAAAAATGAAACAATAAACAGATTAAATATATTGGCTGACTAAAGAGCTTAATTAAAAGAATCTCTGAAATATGTTTTTTGTTTGTAATACTTGGAATTGCTGTTTGGAATGCTGTAGTCTGATTTTTCAAACCATGTCCAAGAAACACTGAAAGAATTTAAGTACAAAAGAGATCTTCAGGCCATTCTTTAAAAATATATTATTATTTTGAGAGTAGACATTTCAGAAAATATAAAAAGAAATAGAAAGTTGGTGAAATCTGGTGAGAAAAAGAACCTTTGTTGGAGTAACAAAATGTCATCTCTTCCCAGTATCCCTAATGAGTCCTAAAATTCTGTTTTGCAAACAGACTTGCATAAATGATGTCTTCCCTTTCGCTGCATTAGCCCACCAGAAAATTGTTTTTCATAAAACATGCTTGTTTCTCAAGCTTCTCTTTCTGTCTTCTTCAGTGCTGACCTTAGAAAATGGTGATGTAGGGTGCCAACATGGAAGACAGGGACACAAGTTTACACATGAAGAAATAGTTACTCACCAAGGTTAAGCGTTAATAACAGCAAAGAATCTCAGAATATTTTGAGGAGGTAAAAAGCATTTCCATACCTATAGAGTGCATTGATCAGTCTAGAAAAAAAAGCTGTCCCAAAAAAGGAGATAATCACATGTATTGTGAAGAATTAAGACCTTTTGAGCCAGCACTACTAGTATGTGTATTAATTTATGAAATATTCCTCACGCTTTTTGTGTGAAAGAAGATAGGGGGTTTATTCAGTTAACAAAATAATAGATTCTCTTGTGCTTATAATAAATATGCTTTCTTTCAACACTGTAGAATTATCTCATTAAATTTTCCAGAATACTATGGAAGTAGGCACCCTTTGCTTTTTCTCTGTTCTTTTTAAAATCAACACAAAATTCTAGCAATATATAATCACATAGGCTAGTATCCATTATCAGTAAAACACCAATGACTGAATCATTGCCCTTTTCAGGTACTCAACAGGAAAAAAAAATATTTTAGTAGCTATCTATTTTAATGGCTATCTATTCTAGTGCCTAATTAGTAAAGAAACCCTACAATATCAAGATCTGTTTCCTAGACTTTCTAGGGCTTGGTCTAAAAGCTATTCAAGTCAACAGAATTCATATCAATTTAAGATTCAGGCCCCAGAGAACAAAAATATATAAAATAAATAAAATACAAGTGTTCACCTCTATTTGGCAATGCACCTAGGAATCGAACAAAAAGCCCCACAGCCTGCAAACAGTAAGCTTGTAGGTAATAACATATTGTTGCACTTTAACACCAATGAGTTTTTTTTCATTTGAAGTATCTTCAAACAAAAAGTAGCTTTTTCTGGAATAATAGTATTTGTTTTACCCTTCAAGTTTTAAAATAAATTTTATCCACTCTGCTTAGTGAAATAACAAACTTGATTAAACACTATGCTAATTTACCCAAGTGACAAGTCTTTACTGCCAGAGGCAAATTAAAAAAAAAAATACTGTCAAGAGTGTCTATACAAGTAACTAGTCTACACAAGATTTCAGAAACTTCCAGATCAATTTTTCAGTACTTGAGAAAGTCTTCATGGTACAGAAGATATTTAGGATATTTGACTAATTCTTCTGTTGGGAACTACTTTTTTAACATCTCTATTTTGATACCTTCGCCTTATCTGAATAGTTCCAAACATCTCAGAATAGTAATAAAATTAGAAGAAAGAGATGCAAAACCACTTTATTCATTCATGCTCATTTTCCTGCAGGCCAACAGGATGTTTTTGACTGATGTATCTGGACTAGATTTAAATTATTCAATAAATTGAGCTAATTGTCAGCATAAATTTTTCCTTTGCATAGTGTATCACATCACTCTCAGTTGTCTCCCATTGGACTGCCATAAACAGTCCTTTTTCATCTCTAATTCTTATGCTATCCAGTATTCCTAAATGGTCTTAGCAAAAGTGAGACTGTGAGGTGTGTTCAGAATGCTGCCTCTCATCATAGAAGCAATGAATGAAATCATTAATAACATGGCTAAAGAGACTTTTTCTTTCCATGAATTGTATACAGTCAAGTTATTTTAATCATGGACTGATAAAATTTGTTTTGAGAATTGCAGTGTTGAGCTATTAGGAAATGCATGTAAGTCATAATTATACCTGAACTTTGTATTCTAAAATATGCAGCCTATATTCCCGGTTATGTGTTGTGCATTTTAATCCCATCTGTCTCTATGCTTGATCAGCTATTTAAACAATACTAACTACTACAGGAATTCAAGGAATGGAACATTTATTCCTAGAAGGAATTGCTTTATTCCTTTCCAGCTAAGTTTCACTGCAATAAATGTTTAATTTTTTTATTTCAGTGATAAAAGTGTTAGAGAAGATCCATAACAACTTTAATAATTTAGGGAGTTATTTTACATTCACCCTTTTGTTAACAATGGATACAAATACAGGCAAATTATAACATATGCAATTATACAGTTTAAAAGTTTTAAATTACTTACTAACTTAAAAAAAAGAGCTTCCTCTAATGCCTTGTTTCTGATTACATGGACATTTCCATATCTTCTTCAATTACTTGACCAAACAAACCCTATGAGATTTGTAAAGGTCAAGGTTTCTCTCATATTTAACATTTAGTCACACACATGACAGCTGTCTGACTCGTGGTTAAAACTGGGATAATACTTCTGCTGACACACCTGCAAGGAAAGAATTTCTGAGTCATAGACAAGGAACACTGAAAACTTATTTTTCCATTAGATAAACACAACTCTGAATATACCTATGCAACAGCCACATGGATCAAGTATTTTTAGAAGGGAAAAATGCTCTTTCTGCACATATGTATATATATATACATAAAGGCACCACACTAAAGCTCAGCAATAAGTCTTGTGACAACTCTTGGCTCAATAGTTTCCAAAAGGCCTTGTTTGTCCAATGTATTAACTGATTGTCATGAAGAAGAAATACACAGAATAATACATCTGTCATTATACCACATACTTCCTTAGCTCATTAATAAACTGAGAGTCAGGCTGTAAAACAGTCACACAGGAAAACAGTCACACTGACTGATGCCTCATTCTAAAGCAGTTCTCTCCTAAGCAGTCTGCCATGGCACCCAAAGAGTGAATGCCAGGAATGTGCAAGAATTTTTGCAAGAAGAAGCCAGTGCCATCCTCAGTTTAGTGCCATGGCAATGGTTCTTTAGGGAACTGCTCATTGCAAGGTGCAGAGGAAACCGCGCTGAGTGCTTTTTTTCTGCAACTTACATTCACCCAGAAGGGAATTAAAAAAGAACATTAGGTCCTTGGAAGGCAAGCTCCCACTCATGGATATCGCATACTTGAGAGCTAATGTGTGCATTAAATGCATTGTTTCTGAACCTTTTGTAGATTTAAAGATAAATGCTTTTAACTCCAAGCTGATGCCATATGATTATCTCTAAGGAAAAGAAGAGACACTCTGATTATTATGAACTTACCACAACATGAATTCACCGAGGAAAAACTGTTGATGTGCTTTTTCAATTCTAAACTAAAAATATATTGCTAAAAAGAGATAAAAACTGTTCTAGGTACAGTAGGGATTCTTTCACACATCTAAGTCTCATGCAAAGATTTATAGGCTTTGATGATGCAATTACCCACTCTGAAGGATCTGCACAAGGACTAGACTATTTGCTTCATTTTCTGTTTCAGTTTGGACTTGAGACATAAATATATCAAAGGCCAAGGCTCTCTCCCTTGAGACCCTCTACCCCTCCCTCTCAAGTCTTCTTGAAGGTATCATAAGTCTATACAATAGATCTCTTTTATTATAAGTTTATGATTTCCTGCCATGAATACCTACAGGTGTCGTTCAAAAATTCTTGATTGCTGAATTGAAATTTAATAACCAACTCTTAAAAGCTCTTATTAAACATTACTGACTGGTCAGACACACAAATATTTAATCAAGAATCAAGACTTCCTTACACTTGCTCTTAAAAGAACAGCTTCTTAAAATTTAAGGGAAATTGAGAATTTTCAAAGTGTTTTAAATACCTCATAAGTGCTGTTAAAGAATATTTTTTTATTTAAAAGGATTTGCATATATATAGTTACTTATATATAGTATACAAATATTATTTCCAAAAAGAAAACAAAGGCTTAAATAATTTTTAAAAATTCAGTTGAGGTTTAAACTATAAGGTTAGTCATCTCATTAAAAAATAATTACATTATAGTAAGGCAACTAGACAGGACTTTGATTAAATTCCCTTAAGGAAGAATCAGTGTGATTGTGGTGATTGTGCACTGTCTCATGCTATCCAAACACCACTGTTAAGCAACATAAAGCTCGAGGATCTCCAGGGACATGGACCTATAAAACTGAAGCAATTGTTATAGCATCATGGGCTGTGAAAGAGAAATCATCTCTCTAATTTACTTGCAGTAAAAGAGAATTAAAATTTGTAAGAGAAGGTGGGGAAATATAACCTTTATAAAATGTATGTTGAATATAAAAACATAGTCTTTGTAAACAGCCTCTGATTCTGTTTAGTAACATTTGGTTTAATTCTCAACTGAAGTGCTATATTAACCTCAGGACACTTTAGGAAGAAAATAGCTTTCGTCTGTCAACACCTGTTTCTTTTATTAGAGAATGTGAGTTAGAGCAGATAGGTAGTATAAAAAAGCTCTAAATCTCATTAATCTTGCTGCCCATTCTGTTCCCAGCTGTGCAGTCTCCAATATGGCAATTGTATTTTGCACTTAGGCAGCCACCATTTGCTCAGAAAGAAGAGTGATGTCTAATTTGCCCAAAGAGTAGCAAGTGTACAAAAGTACAGTATTGCCTTTACCATCCAGCATCTAAAATTACTAAAAGTCATGCTTTCTTTCTTTGTTCCACACATGATTAGGTAGGGGGAAAAAATTTATGGTATATCAATTTCCCTGTTTCTATAGAACAAATAGATTTCCAATTTATTTCTTTTAGCCTAAATTAGAGATGGGGCAAATGGAACCTCCCACACAACTGTTCCAAATGTCAGCAAGGAGTTGTTGAACTAATGTAGCTCCATAGCGATGACTGGAAAGGATCTGTATTTCCCTTCACTACTTTGAACGTGACAGTAATCATGTGAGAAGAATCATACTAACAGGATTTCAGACCAAACTGGCAGTCACTTCATAAGAAACACTAATCTCCAGAGATTTCCCACCAGTTAAGCCAAGAAACAGTGAGAAATATTTGCAAGCTTCCAGCTCACACGTGTGAGTCTAAATCTGCATCCTGGCCTGAATAAGAGCGCTGCTACCCTGGCCAGTTTTCTTCTGTATGTGCTCATGTCATGGCAGTTTCATGGCACTGAGAAGAAAATAAAGCAAAATAAAAAAGGAATGGTAAAAATTTCATAAAAGTTGAAAATAAGCTACTATTACTTTCTTTGGCACTTCAGAACAATTCTGAAATATAATGGAAAAGAGCTGTTGAATAAATAATAGTAGGTACTGCAATACTGAAAGAGAATGAATGTATGACAAATTACAGAGTATTACAGTGAAAACATTGTGTTTGCTTTATATGTTCTTGTAGACTGGTGAACATTAACAATAAATTGCTTTTTAATTCTTCTTAGATAAAGTTATCTTAAAAATTCATGTCATCTGCAATATGTGCAGTGATGTACAGTCAGATAAATAACACACATTGTTATTGTCAAAAAAGAACTTATAAGTTCTTGGGTGGAGATATATGACTAAGAATCTTAATTGGAAACTGGCTTAGCTCCACAAAAAGAGAGAAAAATAAGAAGAAAATAATTCCTAAGAAATGTCTATCATTCCTCAGGCTGATATGTTCAAGGTAGCTGTCCCAGGGTTTTCCCAATCTTTCCTGCTATAAATACTGATTTCCAGCCTGTCAGGTCATAAGTACAGCCCTGCTCCTCTGTAACCCTTGAGCTTATTCTATTTGACTTGCTTGACTTGAATCAGATGGGTGAAAGGTTTTGTTTGCTTTAAAGAAGCAACAAGAAAGAAAAGCATCCACCATCAAGCAAAGGACTGTCTAAGAATTATGTGACCTAATTGAAGTGTCTTTGTTTTCCAAGACAGTTACAGCAAATCAAGCTTAAATGTTGTTCAACTGACACCCCGTCTAGGTGTGATATAAAACCTTCTAGGACTGTTTATTGACACATTATAGGTCAACACAAAAGATACTTTTCTCTGGAAAATTATATGTGAGAGGAATGGGCATAGAAAAGTGAACTCTACATATACTAAAACTAAACAGTTGTCAGAATAAAAAATTGGGTCATTTTCCTCTGTGGCTTGTAAGAAGTGAAGACACAGACCCAGCCCCCTCAGAGTGCAGGCTGGTTTCATCAACAGGCAGCTTGGTGGGGACACCATTCAGCTGTCATATTACTTTGTTCTTATACTCAGGCAATTAAAATAAATCAATATCAGTATTGTAGTATTTGTGGAGACCAAGCTCTCTTGTTCCAGATTAGCATGCTTCTCATATACAAAATAATTTTAATATGTAAAATTAGGTCTATTAAACTAGGCAACCAATGACACTTGAAGAAATTTCAGTACTTAATAATCGTCAGAATTAGATCATGCCACACTACATCTCTCTCTGCTCTGCAGTTAATACCATAGTTACAAACAGGAGATGAGGGCTCATCTGTTCAGGATGTGTATCCTCATCTGTTCAGGATACACACGTGGTATTGTTGCAGCAAGAAGAGAAGGAACTAAGCTGTAAAGAGATTATTTACATAAACTGCTGACTCTTTAGTAATATAAAATTATCTGGTTTTGGATTTGCTATGATGCTTTACTCATTCCCTTTAATTCCTTTTTGCCCTGCTGTAATGTAAGTTTACCTGGCTTCATCAGGTTATCGAAATCTCTTTGGGAAAAAATGGGATACATACAATATAATCTATAATTTGGAACACAAGTATGACATAACCAAATAGCCATTCTAAAGTAATTTAATCTCGCTTATCCTGATGGAATTAAAACATTTTATCTGTAAATTTAGCAGCTATTATTTTATATAAATTGTAGAAGAGTTAAATACATATGTTCTAGCCAATATGAACAAAACCAATCAACTACCTAAGCATCCCTTAGTTTCAGATAAATGTAGAGTTAGAGGATATTCCAAGTTAACTAGCTAAACCCAAAAAAGTAATAAAATGTAGTACCTTCTCTCAGTGCATGTTGCTGTAAGAATTATAGTCTACCACCAAGTTTTTCTACTCAAGGCTTGCAGTTGCTCTAACATACACATCCAAGCTATGATGTGTCAGCTGTGTCTCATTATAAAAAACCACACCAATTAAACTGAAGGGTTTTTCCATTCTCTATTTCTAGTCCTATCTTTAATTCTCAAAAACTGTGCTATTTTTTTTTCAACATGAAATACGTCAAAGTCATTGCTTGTTGTGTATTTATGGTCATATGCAGTGAAATATTTAAAAGGAACAATAACTAATATTATATACCTTGTAATTAGTCATTAAACACAATTGTCCTGATACCCTATACAGCATAGTTAAATATCTGGACATTTGTAAAAGGTGGGTAAAATTTAGATCTTAGCATCTAAATCTGGTGAGTTAAGGAGCACTTTGAGTCATGTGTAGTCATGCAAAGTGTAAAGATGGCAAAAGCCGCCAGACGAATGAAGGAGGGGGAGAAGGTGCTCCAGGTGCCAGAGCTGAAATTGCCCTGCAGCCCATGGTGAAGACCCTGAAGACCATGGTGAAGCAGCTGTGCCCCTGCAGCCCATGGAGGAACACAGGGATTCAGACATCCACCTGCAGCCCTAGGGAGGAGCCCCTTGCCTGGGCAGGTGGATGTCGGAGAGAGAGCTGGGAGTCCCTTGGAAATCTGCATTGGAGAAGGCTCCTGGTAGGAACTTGTGGACCTGTGAGGAGAGGAGCCCAGGCTGGAGCAGGCTTCCTGGCAGGACTTTTGACCTTGTGAGACCCAAGCTGGGACAGGCTGAGCCTGAAGGACTGCACCTGGTGGAAGAGTGACCCACGCTGCAGCAGATCGGGAAGAGTGGTTGACCATGGGGTAGAACTTCTCACACTGGAGAAGTTCATTGAGAACTGTCTGCACCACTGACGGGGAGGAGGTGAAGCCTGGGAAGGAGAGAGAGGTGGAAGAAAGGTGTTTTTTTAAGATTTGTTTTAATTCTCATTATCCTGATTTTGTTAATAATAAATTCATTTACTATCCCCAACTAGAGTCTGTTTTTCCTGTGAGGGTATTTGGCGAGTGATCTCTCCCAGATCTTATTTCAACTCATGAACCTTTGCTGTATTTTCTTTCCGTTGTTCAGCTGTGGAGGGAAGTGACAGACCAGTTCTTGTGGGTGTCTGCCACCCCAGCAGCAGCAACCCACTATACCTTTAATGGAAAGATAAATCTTTTTTTCTAAAACATACACTATTTAAAAAAGGAAGGGAGGAGAAGAGAAGGACAAACACTTTTCTGTGTCAGGGGAAGGAAGCTCACATTCAGTTCCTTTTCCTGCCCGAGGAGTCCAGCATCTTCCTTACTCAGTCATCCTTCCTGATGAAGAGAGACTGAAATACCAAGGCATACTGTGCTTAAGTACTTGCCACCACTGTTTATTCTGTGCAGAAGAATGTCCAGAAGCCATTGGTTTATAAGTAGGCAATAATTAACACCCGACTTTATAAGTTCCTATTTACAAAACCACATGAAATTTTTAGCCTAGAACTTTGGCAACTATTCCCAGAGAATTTACTGCATTTTACTTTTAGCAGACATTAAAGAAAAGTTGTGAACGTAACTCAAAAATCAAGATGGAGCACAAATTCCTTCTTCCCTTAATGAGGGATTTAAATTGAGAGAAATGTTTGAATTTTATGCCTCCACTGTCAAGCAGAGTTATAGATACACATATGTACACACCTGTGACTGAATTTGGGCAATGTAAGCTAAAAACATATAGAATAAGGAGATCTTGGGCAATATCAGCATCAGGAGTCAGCTAAGCAGAGGCTTTCAGAATGGCAAGTTTAGTTTTAAGCATCTATCAGATGCCTGCATCTCTTGTTGGATCTGGTCCATAGTTTTGTCAAGGAAACTTGTATAGGCTTGACTGTAGCTTTTATTTGGAGACAAATCCTGGGAGAGACCTCTAGTTCTTAACTAAGTTCTAACCTTTTCCTGTGTAAGCAAGCGTACTTCATTCTTAAATGTGCTTTTATTCATGCACTGTGTGAATCTCCTACCACCTAGTATTAATGTCAACAAAAGGTTAATAAAAAAATAAGGGTTTAAGGCCTTTTTTCATGCTTGTCTGCTCCCACCTGATTTGTTTTATTACTGAAGCTGATGGTTTTCAATAGCACTTACAGCAGCAGCAGCAGAGTTTAACTCTCACTTCTTATTGAAAAGGCCAAATCAAGAGCTGAGTAATATCTGTTACTTATCTGTGCTTTTTAAAATAAAAAAGCAAAAGTTAAAAGCTGACAGGGTCATGGGTAAGTATTATTGAAACTCACAGCCAGCAAGGAGTTTACAGCTGCAAGAAAAAAGTCCTTTCCCTTCCTTTTCTGTAGTCAGTCATGGTATTGCTATTCTTCAAAGTTATTTCATTTTTTCCCATGCCCTTTAACTAGCACTGATGTTCTGTCTTGAAGTAAAGTTCACCTCTCTTATTTTTAGATAAAAGGTAGCATGATCTAAGGTTTTTTCTCAGACCAAAGAATTCTCCAGTCTGGATTTTAAAACTGATATTTCTACCAAATCACCATGCCACTCATTTTTTAATTCCCTCCCCTCTTTAATTTTTTTGGTTCAGAACAAGAAATAAAGGATAAAAATTCTATGATAAAGTACTTTGATATCTATAAAGATAAAGGTCCAAACATTATTTCTTCAGGGCATATACCAGTATTGCAGTCCATAGGGAAGACAGAAGACAAGCTTCGAGTGGGGAATATTTGGGAGTTATAGGTCATTATAAGAAATTGAAATCTATTTTATAATAATGAAAATCAGACAAATATAAAATGTGTAAAATTAGCTCTGACAAAAATGCTTTCTCTCACTCTTAGTGTAAGTGGAGTGTTAATGTTAAAATAACTGAGCATCACAAAGGATATTCACAAATTAAATGAAAAGTAGAGTTCATAAGAAATGAGAAAGACCAAAAAAAGACATTTAAATACTACTTTTCTACTGAAAGAAGAAAATATGGACATATCCCTTTCAGTAAATCTGGATGTTTCAGCCAAATGCTGTCCAAATGGTTTAGTATAACAACAGGTGAATTTTCATAAAAGATTTTTATTTGCTGCATAAAAGATTTTTATCTGATCTTGATTTTTAGCTAAATCAAATTAGTGATTTAAAATCATTAATGAAAAATCTTTCCAACTGATAATTGCAGGAGATGCTAAATTTTAGACATATACAGGGCTTTGAAAAACGACTGCTGCATTGGTGAATGCCAGCTCACCATCTCCAATGCACTATGGGGAATTATGCATGTCAAGAAAAGCTAATCTAGGAAAAAATTTACATCTCTAATGGAATGTATGGACAAAATTATATATAACCTCCAAATAATCAGCTGATAACAATGAAACCTAGCCAGTCAATCGAGGCACTTTTCATGACATAAGCCAGACCGACATTCAGAAGGAATTTACAATTTCACTTTCCCTCATTCCAGGAAAATGAGTTGGCCAAATAAAATATGGTAACAGCAGAATTGTACTCTGAAGTCTGGTTTCACTGAAGAAACAGTACAATAATTTATTTTCATTGTTCAATGGAAAAGGACACTACATTTTTTTTCTTTTTTGAGACCTAAGTAATTTTCTGATAATCAAAAAACTGCTTTGAACCTCTCTGTCCTGCATTTATGCCTTCTTAACTACATCAGTGTTAAACTTTGTCTTTAATCAAATATTTTTTCACATATGGGGTCTGACAGTATTGGAATATGCAAACTCCCTTGTACCAGCAAAACATGAAAATGGAATATTGATATTTTACTCACAATTCTTTTCAGATCATGTTACAAGTGCTTAGCATCCGTTGCTTTGATTGAAAAATACAGTTCTTTTTAAAAGAATCATGCTGTTTCCTTCCCAACTTTCCGCTCAACAAGGTTGCAAAGCATAATGTTACACTTTGTTACCCTCCTGACAGATAGAACTGCCAAAAAGCCATTCCCTCTTTCTTAAGACGCATTGGTGTGTCACTCTTTATCCTCAGTCGTTCCCCTTTCATTTACATTACAAAATGAAATTATATTTACAGAAGAGAAATTATTGTTCACATTACAATTTAATTGCTGTCGAATTAACAAGCACTTTTATTAACAAGCTTTGAATCAACATGTCTGTTGCACCCTCATGGAAATCCTCCAGAACTGATTAAAGCAAGCTAAGGATTAAGCTGGTGATTTATTGACAAGAAGACTGTCACCTTTATCTACAAGCAGGGACGTTTGTGTCAGCTGGAATGTTCCCAGTGTGTTTCAAATCTTTTTTGCCCACTACCTTTCATTTCCCCCATTCTGGAACATAAAAGAAAAGGGTATTCTTAAATCGGGGTATTATCTGGAACAACTGTAGGAATGGGAGCTGCATCTGCCTGCAAAATCACACATTTTCTTGGGCTGATGGAAAAAAAATTGAAAACAAACGAAAACTCAACCAACAAAATAAAACCCAACATAAGGGAAAAGGTCCTTTTTTATATTTTTTTCTCTTTTCCATGATGTATGGCTCAAAAGCCAGAGGTACAAAGAAAAGTTTATTCCACCAGAAAACTTGACACAGACAAAGTTGATGCCATCTGGCTTCATTCAGCTAATAATTGTTATATTGGTTTATAAAGCTGTAATGGACCATTGCTCCTGAAAGAGGCACTTTAATCATATGTGTTCGTACATCACTTAAAACACAGCAGTGGTGATTCATCAAAATGCAAATCAGTCAGGAAGGCTGTAATAACAGCATAAAGGAAGGCGATTACAATCCTATGAATCACAGCTCTGGGTATCTTACATGTGACATTTTTTTGCAATAATCTGTTTGACTGCACTTTGCACTAGGCTAGCTGATTTCCCATAGGCTGTGTTTCATGACAATATCCAACATAACCTGCACAAAATAGAAAGCAGATATTAAGGTCGTTTCAAGGAGAGTGAGGAGAATTTGCAAAAATCTGCCAGCTGAGCAAGCTGACTTTTCTTTACAGTATATAAAATAAAGTGTCCTCAGCTGATGAACATAACTTATTTATACTATTAATTTTTTCTATAGGGAAGGATGAATATCTCTGAACAAGAAAACTTATTTTAACACTTGCTCCATTCAAAAAAAGTTCTTACTACAATCAAAACACTGAAAATATATACAGAAGGAATTTAAAATATCCCCCTTCCATTCCATTTCCATTCCCATATTTACTAGAAATCCATATCTCACTGCTATTCTAAAGGAATGTTATTCATTCTGCTTTTTATTAATAACAGGTCTATACTCATTATTTTAGTCAACAATCTATTTTCAATAACTAGATCTATACAGAAGGAACCAGCAAATGGTTCTGGTCGCCACAGTGTCACACCTTAAAAATCAAATTCTAGTTTCAGCCGTATAACTACTAAGATGGTGAAGCAATGTCACTGATTTCACAGAACCTTTTTTAAAATAGTACTGGTCCCATACTGCAATGTAGTCTGGCATCAAAATTGCACTTTGGTGAGCCTTTTTATTCATTTTATTTTAAATTTCTGATAAGTAAAGTACTAAATAGCTGATTTCTGAAATCCAGAGATCTTTCTGAGGGGTACCAGACAGCTCCTAGAAATAATATTAGCTCTGAGACTTGCAGGCAAGAGCTGCTCATGAACATAACATCCTAGTAGTGATAAAATATGACAGCAGGGAAGAAGGATTCCAAATGGTTTCACACTTCCTGTCTTTGCTATAATGTTTTCAAAACAAGGCAACAACAGTTTTTTCCTCAGAGAATGTCTAAAGTACTCAGTCAGGAAAAATCAGATGGACAAGCAGACTCTCACTCCAGGGAGCTGTAACAATGAATTACTTCTGAAATCTTTTGACAGATAGAAAAATGTAGGCTTGTGCTTTGTTTTAGACCACTGAGTCCTCTACACGGTTCATTTCTGTGGTGAAGGGTGTAAAGTGTTTGATCCTTGCTGTTTGTAAACCCAAACTCTGCAGCAATGGCAATAGTCACCACCCACTGACCATCCAAGTTAATTGTCCCTTTTCCACAGTGATACCATTCGCAATAACTCAGCCTTCAAAGGATCTACCCAAAACTCTAACAAATGCACTCCCCTCAAAGCAGACTGTCTTTGATCTAGTCTACTCCATACAGAGGTCAGGTTTTGTGTGCAAGTTTTGTGAAGGCCATTTGTCCAGTAAAACTGAGAACAAAAAAAAAGGAAAAGGAAAAACAGAAAAAAAAAAAACAGGAAAGGGAGAAGAAAAGAGAAAGTGGAAGGGAAAGGGAAAAAATAAAAGGAAAAAAATTTTTTTCTGATTTATACATACTGTCAGAATAAAAAGGCCGAATTCTGCAAAGGATCTAGGACATGAAAGAAGTGTCAACAATATTTTAAAAAATTAAATATATCAAAAGCCTTAGCTGTTCACTCTCTTGGACTTTCTAAAATAAATATACATTCTTTGTGTTCCTGTTTACATCATAGAGAATTTTGGTCTTCCTGACAATTAGGACTTTTTAATTTATTTAAACTATCTAGAAATGGATAATTTGTACTGCATGCAAATGCAGAGTAAAAAAAATTAATGCCTTAAGCTTAAAGTACTTAATTTCAGGCATAGAAGCACAAGGCTATCCAAGCTTGCAAAGGAATAGCAAGTTTTATTACATCTTGCTTATTCACTTAGACTTCAGGGCACATTTAATCATTTCCTCCCCAGATTTTGCCTACACTGCAACAAAAATATGTACAGTATGTCAGGGGTACTTTATTCCCTGCATTGTATGACAGTCCTGGCTCCCTAAGGTGGTTTCTGCTTGCAGTGTCAGGGCCTGGACCACGTCCCACATCTTATATGATCAAACTGCAGTCACAAATAAGGAAAAATGGTCTGAGGTAGGATGAGAATGGAAGAATGATCACGAGTGTAGGGTCATTCCATTTTCTGGTCATATAGAATGTCCTTAATTTGACTTTTAATTCACATTTCTCAATAAAAGTAAAACCCATATATTAAATTCCTCGGCTTTTCCAAGCAATGTGCTTCTGTTCTCACCATTTTTAAGACCACTGATAAGAGTTAGCACAATAGGTTTAGGGTGTGTAGAATAGAAGGGAACATGGTCAATTCATTTCTTTCTTTTTAGCTAGCTACTCAAAATATTTGAGTTCTTCCTGAACAATCATGTCATGTGAGAACACACAAACCAAAAGGAAAATACCAGAAGTCTTCACTTGGAGAGTTTAGCAGGCGTCACCATCATAATTGTCCTTAAGGTTATATGATTTAAAGGCACATTCCTAACTTCCAGCTGTAGCGGAAGACATTGGAAAACTGAGAAATATATGACTATGAAAGATGGAACCCTGGTAAAACATGGGATTTATGGCACATAAATCCTTCAGTATTTGGCACAAAATATCTTCAAATGGTAAAAAAATGCTTCAGTATTTTTTAACTTTGCAAAGAATAAGCTATATCTTATTTCTTTCTCTGTAGTTACATATGATTCTGCTTGAAACACTTCCCATGTGTCTCCTGAAAAAAAAGACATTATACAGTGATTTAGATTTAGTCACACAACTAGATCCAAAAAAACTTACAAGTTCTCCTGATTACAACTACTGTCATCATTTTTTACCAAGAGAGTAAAAAAAAAAGTTTTTTCCGCTTTTATGGATTTCTAAAAAAATTTTGTTTTGATGTCAAACACACTTCAGCAAAGACAAGAAATATGTGACAATTACTGAGATAATACACTACACTTGTCCATTGCTAATTAAAAATATAATAATGCAATAATTAAATTAAGGTCTCTACTAAAATTGAATCAATATACCAATAGATTAAGTCACCAAATTAATAGCAAGTAATCAAATCGAATTAACTGATTGGCTCCACACTGAATTATTATATATAGGTATTCTCTTTGAAGATTTTAGGAGAACATACCTCCTTAGTGAAAATCAGATTGTTTTCTCCCCAGAAAAGTTGAGAAAAAAAAATGGTGACTTGCAGAAATTTTTGCCAAGAAATTTTCCTCAAACTCTTGGCTGAGACAGGAGTTATTAGAACAACAATCAATAAAAACACTCTTTTATAGGACATGTAATGACAAAACAGACATAGTCTTTTCCATACTTGTATTGGTAAGAGTAACTGTCACACTGCTTTCAGCAATTTAAAAATATACTGGACTTTTTAATATCAAGGAATTAGAGAATCCATATGAGCTCATAATTCATACTAATGTCTATTGATAAAACATGAGCTGCTTTTACATTTATCAGAATTCTACTCACAATTAAGCAATTTTCCCAGCTGTATTCAAATTTCTGCCTAATACTTCACATCATTAAGCACCTTAGTTCTACAAAAGTTGTATCTTTCATTAATTCCAGGAAAGTAATCCCAGGAGTCCCAGTTTGTTTTAAAAATGCAGTTGTTTAGTTTTTAAAATCAGAGACAATGTTTATTTCACATAACTTCCTCTGCAAGTACTTATTTTCTTCAGTCAAATTGTGAGATGAGAAGCCCTGCTGCTCTTGCTGCCTGAAGGTCAAAGGGCTGTGCAGGAGAGAATTTTCCATGGAAGAAACAATCCAGCTTTACCTGGGTGACAGCAATTATGCAGAATGACAAAAAGAGAAGTTAAGTTACAAGATGAGAACTCTAATACATTCTCCCCAGGGTCTGCCACTCACTCAGCCGTGAGAAAAACAATGCCAGACTTCATTTTAGCAGTTATGTCTCTATATCGCTGAGATAGCAAAGCCTGTATGATACACAGGGCATACTTTGTTGCTCTACTTCCCGGGTGTCTGCTCTTCAGGTTGCCTCCCCTTAGGTTGTCATTCCTCGGGAGAAAGAAAGAACAGACCAATCAATTTTTAATTTAAATGTCCCCATGAATAGATAGTGAAGTCATAACTTTCTTTGAAAGGCCAGACCTGGGCACACCTTTAACCTGCAGTGAAAGAGAAATGTGGGAAAACGTATGGAACAACATTCACAGTATATTAACATCCAGATCAAGACATAGAAATGTTACTGGGGAGAGGATTGTGGAGGGCATGCACCCTTCAACCCTCACAATAGGAGAGGAGCAGTGGGGGGGACAACACATTGTCTTGATTTGGGTAGGCACTTCAGGAGGAAATACTTGGAAGAGGTACTCACCCACACACATTCCCTGCAGCCATTCCCATTAAGTCCTGAATCTAACTGAAAAGTGAACTACAAATGAAAAATAAATACACCTCCTGTGTACATAAAAACGCCTCCTGTGTTTCATGTATGAAAGGTATCCAAGGGTGGAATTTATTTGTTTTCTTTGTTGTTTGCATATTTTCTTACAGTCAGGCGTTTTTGACCATTTAAAAAGTAGGTAATTTTTGCCACTTACCTCAAGCCACAACTCCCTCCCTGCCCCTGAGTATATTTTAATCACTCTAGAAATTTAAATTAAAATAATATGTAAGAATATTAACAATAATAGGCACCATTTCCAAGCTTGAAAAAGTGAGACTCAGGCCAAGGTGTTGCCCAGAAAACGTTCTGATTCCATGAAAAAAAATTCAGTGGCCCATAAAAGAATAGAAGCATTCTGATACGTAATCTTGTCTTTAAACAACAACAAAAGACCAATCATTCTCTGAAGATCACATTACACAATTACTCAGACTATTACTTTATCCCTTTATCAGCAATTATTGACTGAAACACAAGCTAAAAGCAAGGGGAAAGCTAAAAAAAGAACTTTCAGACACTTGTGTGGCAGTTAAACACTGCTTTATTTTATAAAGCAATGATTAGAATAATTGTTTCTATCATCAAATCAATATGAGTATGCAAATATGGATATAAATTCCCTGTTGCAGCATATACTTAGATAGCAAATGATCTATAGAAGCCTTACACAAAATATACCTTGGATAAAAAAGTTTTTCCTTAGTGAGTGATTAAATAATGATGCATAGTAGATAATACCAAGACATTGAATAAGTTTAGTTTACCTTTCTTTTGCAAAAAGCTTTTCTCTATACACATTGATATGTATAGAAATAAACACATTTAGAACACAGTCTTTTAGAATCTGATTAATTTCAAAGGGAAAATACTCTGGAACTGAGCAATTTTATTAGTTTCACTGTTGTTTGGTGGGCTTTTTCATTCTATTTATATTGATTAAATGGACCAAAATTATGTACATCCTATATTTTTGGTCCAAATTCACTTATTTTGGGGATCTTCTTTTGAGGAATACTTCTGAAATGTGTGTTTAACCCATTTATTTTGAAAGTGAGATGCATGTCTTTTTCTAAGGAACATTTGGTTTGAGCTATTGTAAGTGGTAAGTAAAAGTGCCAGAAATGTGTGGCCTTATCTAAGGTCTGTTCAAAAGACAATGAAAATTGCAGTTGACTTCCTCCAAGTTTAGCAAGAAACTCTTGGGAAAATGCATGCTCCCAGTAATTATGCTGTATAAGAACTCTCTTCAATAACATCTTATGTCTTAGTTAAATTTCAGTGTTCTGCTAAACTTTATTCTCTTATTTTAGTAATGTGTTGCATATTTTACAAAGCTATGAAATATTTTTATTTTATTTTTTTATTCTTCCTGGTTCTACTACTTATTTTCAACAAATAGAATACTTTTTGCGAATACTTCCTTTCTCTACTTTTTTGCTTGCTTTTACTCCTTATGTGGTTAAAAATAGAGATTGAGAATTTTTCATGTTTTTACTCTCAACCAGAAGATTTTCCTAATAACATTTGCACCTGTGTCATGAGTCATTAGAGAAATCCTGACCACAAACATCAATATTCTGAAAGGCAAGCAGAAAACACCTGAGGTAAGGTTGTATTCTCAGCTTTCATTAGAAAGCATGTTTAGACCTTTCAGTGAATGTTTCAGAGGGAATGAAAAAAGTTTTACCAGTGTTTTGCAATACACATTGCATTTAAGAAATACATTTGTGCATGTGTTGTATGAACGTATATGTCCACATATTTAGAATTATATTATATATATATATACAGATATCACAACCATGGCTTATTAAAACGTACTAATCACCAAATACCCTGGGAGCTGTAGAGTTCCTGGCAAGTAGCACTATAATATTATTCATCTCCTGACATCAAGTGGCATCCTCAAGTCCAAGCCTGCTGATGGAACAAGCTGTACACAAGAAAACACAGTCCCTGCTACAACATGTCTTAGCAGCTACTGCCCTGGAAATCAGTGAACATCTGACCAAGTTAATTTAGAGTCTCTGGGAGTGGAATAAGTGAGTTAGGACTCAAACAGTGCCATTAGGATAACTTACCTATGAGCATTTTTATCACACATCCAATAGAAACCTGGCGTTTTGGAACCCGTGTGGTTCTGGTGAACATAGCAACACAATGAAGTTATTGGGCTTTTTCTACAGCAGCTGCTCTGCATTACTAATCTTTCTCCCACCTTATCCTCTGAGCAGTGTAAAACAATGGGTAATTTCTTCACCTGATGTAAGCTGCTGTTTACCACCGATTTAATCAAGACAGTGTAAAGCAGTGGAACCACACAGACAGACACCAAAGACCTGGCATACACCCTATTTTCAAAGCCATAGTACTATACAAACAGCTTCTCATTCCAAACTCAATGAAAAATTGTTATATTTTCGTCGAAGTTATTCTATCTGCTGTGCAAAATGTATGAATGCTCTGCTCAGAAGCAATCTGTTGAGATTTCTCATGTTTGGGACAAAACCTTTGTCCTTTGAAAAATGTATTTTTCAGCTGCTCTTTTCTCAAAGGTCTAAGTTTATAGGAAAAGTTATGTTATTGAATGTGATGATCCAGTATAGGACACCCATCCCTCTACTGTTCCTAAACATTTAGTAGAGCACAAAACATATTTCTCCAGGGGAAAATAACTTCTTAACTGAGCCGCTGTTCTCAATCATCCTCTGGAAGACACATAAGTGCACATATATTTTTGGTCCCATATATATTTATGTCATATATATGACATATATTTTTGTCATATCCTCTTATACACCTAAATTAGTTAAAAAGTAGGGGAAATATTCTCCTAAATAAGACTCCTGAACTAGATGGCTAAGGAGGAAAGTAGCTGGAATATCCTTTACTGTTTCTATACTTGAAAGGTCAAAAAATATTGTATTATTAAACTTGGAAGTTAAAAAAACCCCCAAAATATAGCTAAATAATTTCAGGATATTTATAAAAATGGGGTCTTTCTTGTTGCAACTTTTAAGAATTTTTGTATGTGCAAATGAGTGAAGAAAGAGGTGGCAAGTCAAAAGCCATGACTTGTAAAATGAGGTGGAGAATATTTTAACTTGTAGTGTATGCTGTTCTTATTTTGTGACTTTTTGTTTTTAAGACAGCATTCTCCACTACCCTTTTCCTTGAAGCTGCATTTATATAATTATTATGTTTGCCGTAAACACATGCACAGCAAGCACTTTCAGTGATATATTGAATAGGAGAAAATAATCTTTTCAAGAATATTTGCTTTCCCGGAAACAGCTAAGACTGTGTAAATATTTAAGTGTAATTATGCTAAGGCACCATTCTTTTATGCCACAGTCACTCACAAAATACAATCCTATAAATGCTTTCTCAAGATTTGTTACATGCTGGCTTTCAGTCTTATGGGAACAAATCTCTCTCACTGCTATTGATCTGTTCTTTAAATTATTCTCCCATGAGGCTTTCAGCTAAGAGCATCTTTTCCTTGAATCTCTTTGTATTTTTAATTGGCTTATGTTTGTTTAAACAAAATCACACCAGTGCCTTAGGCTGCAGCCATCAGCTCACTGCATTCAAAACCAGACACACTGTACTCTAGCAGCCTTCACTTCTGTCCTCTACTGGACTCATCTCTTTGGGGATGAAATCTGTCACAAGGACAAAAAAAAAAAAAAGGCATACAAAATTGCCTTTGGATTGGGTTGCCAGGGACATAGCTGGGATTTGCATAATGCTGTTAGAGTCCTAAAGATGAAAGGAAGGGTAGATTGTGCCATTTGTCTGCAAGTCCTGGTTAGCAGGTGGTGAGTAGACACTGCCCCAGGAGGAGTGCTGGAGAGATGGTGCCTCAGGCAGCCCCAGACCTTCCTTCCCACATCATCTCTGGGTGTGGGGAGAGGCTTTATGCACTTTTCTCTGACACGGCGCCATGCCTTTCACCCATCCTGCTCTCCCAGGTGAAGTGAGGCTGCCAGTGCTGCAGATTCAGCATTTCCCTGAGCCCTGTTCATCAGTGGAGGACTGAGTGGTTCCCAAGATCCCCTCACTGAAGGCAGCACAGGAACTGCTACTGTGTGCCATCCGTGTGCCACTGTGCAAAAAGAAGTTCTTATTTCCCCTCTACCTGTCCTTGGCTGAGTAAAGAGGGTTAAGAGCCAGAACACAAAATAAAATAGAGAGTACGGGTGGCAAAAGGAATACCAAAAAACGTTTCTTGTCATTCTAGTTTATGCTTATGTACTTTGATCCCAGATTATTTTTGAATAATTTGAAGTGAGGCATTTTCAACTTTATTTAACTTTATTCCATTCTTTTAACTATTTCCAGTCAATTACCAGCTGCCAAAGCACTTTTCTGTGGCATAAATACAAGAGGAAGGAAATAAAGCTTTGCTCATATTCTATATTTTAGTTTAAATTGGTATAAAGCCAAGGCTTTACAGGTCACATGAGCATGCTGACTATACAGTCTGGCTTGGGCTGTATAGTCCACATCCCAGTACAGCCTTACAGAGCATTGTCTTCATGTCACAGTCCACAGCAAGAATTAGTAACTAAAAAACCTTGTTCCTGAGAGCAAGCCTGTTGTGCAGATGCTCTTCTTCTCTCCTCATGACCTTATTCCCTTCCATGAAGCAGGGTAGGTATCACAGGAGGGACACCTACACTCACGTGTTCCCTTATCAAGTCTTATGTGTCTCCTTTTTGGCCCACTCAGTTACTCACAAACAGATTGAGATATAACTAGAGATAGTAATATTTTTCAAGACAAATAAAAGTACACCTGGCATGACTTCTTGAAGATGCAGGCTTCTTGCTCTGTAGGTAAGCACTGAAATGCATCACAGGTTATTGATGTTATCTGAATTAACAATGTTTGTGGCACCAACGGGGGTACCAGCCTCTTGGTTAACTCCATTCAACCCAAGCTTAAGAAGACTCAAACTACTCAGTCTTATATGAACTAACCACTAAAGTTTGGTATTGAAATATTCGTTTCAAATAGCTAAGTTCATGCAAAGGAATGAGAGGTACTGAGGCACTAGATTGGAGGACAAGACATTGCTGGGCTGTGTGAGTGCTACACTGTAGTTCCCAACTATCAGCATCATGTCACGGAATCACAGAATCAGAATGTCTAGAGTTGGAAGGGATCTTAGAGATCATCTGGCTCCAACCTCCCTGCCCTGGACAGGGATACCTTCCACTAGACCAGGTGTCATCAGACATTAAATGAGTAGAACATAAGGGAAATTACTCACTCAGTCAAATTAACTAATTTGACNATCAGACATTAAATGAGTAGAACACAAGGCAAATTACAACCACAGTATTGTTGGAATAGCATTGAGTCAAATTAACTAATTGACTTAGAATAGCCAAAGGAGTGTACTTGCTTGTGCAGCCAGCGATGGACTTGCAGAAGGTGCTTTCATTGCATGCTGGGGAAGATCAACAAGAGAGAAACTAAAGCAAAAATCAGAAGGTGTCCTCTACAATCCTGATCCCACCAGCTGTGCGTTCGGGAGCAGGAAGGGCAGAGTGCACTGCAGAGAGCAGCCAGACTCACCAGCTCTCCCCAGACAGAGTTGTCTGCTGCCACGTCTGAAGAGAGAGCACTGCACTCCACAGGCTGCTGCTCCAGCCTAGTAGGGCATCTGTTCTCATATCCTTTGGTCATGCCTGCGAGTAGCTATTAATATTCATAGTTTCCCCACAATCTTGCCTAAAATATTCAAACAGGCCCTACTGAATTACTACAAAGGTGTGAAACTCCCCATACAAATGAGGGAATTTACAGACTATGTACTGAAACATTCCCATAACCCAAACCATTCAGAGGAAATTCTAAAACTTTGGAATGCTTACAGATCAGTCAGGTTTTCAAGTATGCAGGGATGACAAAAGTACTTTTCACAAATAACAAAAACCACGAGTGGCGATGCAAATTCACCATCAAAAGCAAGATTAATTGGCATAATTTGGTAGACATGTAAGCATAAGAAGAAAAATTGAACTGCCTTCATGAGGTGTTTTGCAAGCTATGAGATTTTAACTAAATCATACTAATCAACAATATAGTTGGAGACTTACATTCAGAGGTATTTCTTGAGGTTTTTATGAGATATGGTGATATGAAGAATTAATAATTTTGTAAAATTAATTTGTAAAATTTTGTATTTCTTATTTAAAAAAGAGATCAACATAGGATCACTAATACTTTTCAATTAACAGTAGAATGCAGCATAAAACAAATTTTTTTTCAGACCCCTAGATGTAAAAACATTCCTGCTCATTATTATCTCAATTCCAGATCTTTTGTTATCCTTCATATGCCATCCTCTAAAAAAAAAAATTCCAAATTTTTTTGCTGAAAATAAGTTAGATAAAAACATTGTTAGTGTCATGGGTTGAAACTTAAAAGTGAAGACTTAATTGAAATTTGCATCTTAGATGAAAGACTTGGACTACGTTTTCCCAATGGTAGAGTCAGTGGCTCCCAAGATGCAAAATTTACATATGATTCTTGAAAGAAGCAGCTAGGAGGAGACGACTCCACAGTTAAATTTACAAAGGAAGTAGCAAATATGAGTAATTTTTTTTAAAGTCTGAATTAAGGTAAAATTTTGAAACTTACACCATCAATTTACACTGTTTCCAGCATTTGCCAGTTGGAAAATTCTCTGTAAGATTGGTTACTAATTAAAGTGTGAATTCTTTCCCTAAAGAAAAGGAACCATCCTAGTGACCAAAAAACTATTGGAAAAGATTATGAGAAATATTTAGTTTTGTCATCTTGAAAATACAGAGATGGTAGTAAAAATGTCTATAGCTCTGAAAGATATGGACTATTGCTATTGCTTCAGTCATATTTTTTCTAATTTATTCATTAACAAAATGGCTTCTAAAGCTCTTATAAAAAAATCCAGTTTCTCATGATGTGTTTTACATATACTACTATACGTGATATAGACAGAGAGAAAGTATTTTATAGAAGTGTGAGCTTTGGAACTGTTTTAGTTAGGTTTAATGTGCAGTGCTGCTTATCAGTCGATGACTGTTGAGCTGGATGCAGATGGTTAAAGTGACAAGAGGCTGCCCAGGGGTATGGTTGCCTCCCAGACAAGTGACACAGGGGGCATACCACAAGAAGCAGCAATAATGCAAGAGCGATAAAAAAAGACACCCTCTGGTAAACCTGTCACTGACCATTGTCATGTCCTGTGCATTTTAGTCTTCTCTATCCAATTTTATTTCCTTCTCCAGTTTCTGTTTTTATCTATACTGATGTTTACCCTTGGAATTTTGTTCTTTTAGATCAATGGGAACTGATTTAAGAGGGCATATCACTGTGACAAAAATGTGCCTTAGCATTTTTGGCAGTCCTAAAAAGCAAATGCCCGATATTATGGGTCATAATGGGGGTTCAGTGGGCTAACTCAGATGAGATGTGATGTTAGCAAAGGAGCTAAAGCTTTGAACTGACTTTGCCATTATGATGTGCATATGTTTAACATTATCTTAAACAACTGACTTACTCAAGACCAGGGTATTTCTAATGAACTAAGCTCCAGAGAGCTCAGAATCTATCTGGAACAAAGGCAAAGGATTAAGGATCTAAGCTGAGGGATCAGACCAGCAAATCACTCTCACACCCTTTACCGTTACTTCAGTGTCAATTGATGAAGAACATGCATTGCAGCTTTTACTCAGTTTTCTCTTCCACAGCTCTTTGCAGTTGCTCCTTTACTAGATTATATGTCCATGTTGCATATGCCAAGTGGGTTTTTGAGGGAACACTTGGCTGCTAAATGAGCATTCATGTTAGAAAATGATTAAAAGAACAACAAACTGGTTGCTGATGGCATTTGCAGCAAAGGTTTCCTGATCAAGAAGGTTTCCAGGTACACAGCCTCCACTAATCAGTACTATTTTCACATCTAATATAATTTAATTTCAGCATGGATAGCAAATAAAATTGGTCTACTTGCAAATGTAGATATGCTGATTCTGGCTGGGCTAATTTTCTTCACAGTGGCCGGCATGTTGCTATGTTTTGAATTTGAGCTGAACACAGGTTTGATAATACAGAAATGTTTTTGTTATTGCTGAGCAGGGCTCACACAGAGCCGATACCTTTTCTGCTTTTGTACTGCCACACTGGTGAGGAGACTGTGCATGAGAAGTTGGGAGGAGACATAGCCAGGACAGGTGGCTTAAACTGACCAAAGGGACATCCCAGACCATGCAACATCGTGCTCAGTGTATAAAGTAGGGGAAGAAAGAGCAAGGAGGGACACTTGGAGTGATGGTGTTTGTTTTCCCAAGTCACCGTTATGGGTGAGGTGGCCCTGCTCTCCTGGACATGGCTGAACACCTGCCTGCCCATGGGGAGCAGTGAATTAATTCCTTGTTTTGCCTTGCTCGTGTGCACTTATTTTGCTTTTCCTATTAAACTGTCTTTATCTCCACTGATGAGGCTTCTAGCTTTTACCCTTCTGGTTCTTCCCCCATTCCTACTGGTTGGGAAGTGAGCTGTGTAGGCCTCGGTTGTAGGCTGAGGCTAAACCACAACCATAGAGAAAAATCTTTCTTTACCTAAGATGTGTTTTTTCCATCCTTTCTGTTCATACGTAATACTTTTATAATAAATACCACCACAGTACTGTAAACAAAGGCGACCATTTAAACCAGAATTAAATCTGAAAACTAACTGGTACAAAATAAGAATAGAAGGTAGACAGAAGCCTCATAGAAAATTTAGGTTTCATAAACATTGTGAAAAGTTAAACTAAAGATACAGACACTTCTGGAGGAAAGGAAATAAATATATCTTCCATTGAAGCTAATGCAGACAAAACCTCCATTTATTGCTTCAAATTGCTGCAGTGGTAAATGCATTCAATATTTTTTCTCCCAATAAAATATTATTCTTCACTGGACCAGTGTTTTTATTTTCATTGTTAACAATGGTAGCAATTGAGTAGACACAACCCACAGTACCAGTCTTATGCCTACAAATATCATGGACATTTAGAAAAACACTTCATCAATTCTGTTCTTGTGAAAATTATTACCTTTTGAGCAAAAGCATCTATGGAAACAAAGAAATCTGAGATAAACCAAATGAGAGTTTAAAACAAAAATAAATAAAATAAAATCTTTTACTTGAGTTGAATACTGTCCATTCAAGATGTATAATAACTGAGTCTTTCAACTCAAATGAAATTATAGTCAATGGTCATCATCTAGTTTATATTTTCCTAACTCTTGCTTTGAAGTGGTTTCAATTACATACTCTTAATAAAAGCAAGTTTTAAGCACCTTCTTGTTATGTCTGCTATAAAAGAAAAGCAGATGGAAGCAGGCTGTTTAAAGATAACAGAATAAGAATATTTATTTAGAAAATTATTTTTTCCTCATGGTTAATCAAACCTATCAAAAGTGCTAAGGGAGAAAACTTTCATTCTTGTGTTAATATTCATTTGTCTTCATTGCTTAGAATGTCTAAAGTCATTTCACTGAGTTTGGTCACTAAAACCAGAATTCACTAATGGTGATGAAGGATGCTGCTCACTCAGACCTTGCGGAGAGCTTAAAGAGGTTTCTCTTCAGAGGGAGGAGGTGGGAAACATTGTAAGGGGGATGTTGCAGAAGGTGGCAGAGTGCTGAGGGCAGAAAATTTTAGAGTGAACTATAAAAAAGACGGCAATGATAGGCAATATTTAGCTTAGGAGTTTGCTCAGGAGGAGAAGTAAAAATCTTTAGAAAAGCTCAGATAAGAGAATTATGTTTAAGCTGAGGAAGTGCATTTATTCCAGATGTGTTTGACAGCATGAGAACAGAAATGGAAGTAGTGCTTTTGGTAAGGAGCCAGTACTGGGGATTAGTCAGGTGGAGAGCACTGAGAGCGGAGTGAGGAGCCGAGAGCACAAGGGTGGGAAGAATTGAAAATACAGGCTCTGGCATCAAGCAAAGGGAATGAAAACAAAGAGGGAAGGAAAGGAATTAGAGAAGCAGAGAAATCAAAGGGAGGTTTAAGAGCAAAGCCAGCTTTGGTAAAGATCACAAGGAACGAATAAAACCAAGAAGGAAGGGAGAATAAGAGCTACTGAGAGAGTGATACTGGTGGTTGTTGGGAGGGAATAAAGGAACTGGAGATGATTTGAGGCTAGGTTTCAATAAGTGAAGATGAATCTCTCAGACTTTCCCACGTTATGCCCTGCAGAAGGGGGTTTATGAGTGCTGTTGGTATTTGTGAAATTAGTTCTGTCAGTCTATCTGATTTTGGATTTGTTTTTCCTTTTTTTTTTTCTCAAACCTACCACCTTTACAACTGACTTTATAACAGTGTCATTTTCTCATGTACAGTCTTCCTACTTTTTAGCATATGGTCAGTAAATACAAACTATATTTTTTGCTGCCAGCCTGCTTCAGCCCAGGTGGCCCTGAGAGGCATTTAATGGATTGGCAAGCTGTCTGCCATGGAAGAGCATCGGGATTAGAATTATTTCTTAAGGCAGAACCGGCTGACCTGGGCAATAAAATACACAAGCAGTTCACAAAAGAGGAAGTGGTATGTCACCTGAATAGCTTTCTTAAAAGGCTGTTTAATTTAGGCAACTCATATACCTACATTCACATCTGTCTTTGCACAGATTACAGGACCATGTTCTAAGTGTCTGGCCATCAGCTTGCATGCATGCACGTGTGATCTATAGGCTGCAAACCAAGGTCGAGAGTATTACACTTCAGGCAAAGCTAAACTCAAGACGGCAACTGCTTTTCTACAGAGAAGTTCACTCACTGGGCTGAGAGTGAACATTTTTACCAAGAAGAAAAATTATAGTAATATTGAAATGAGATTCAGACAGAGGGATACTGTACCCTCACTTTGATATCTGGACACCTAGATGTCTTCGGAGAAATAATAAAAAAGTGAGACATTTAACTACAGGCAGAGTGTAAATATCAATGTTTATTGGTTTAGACAGTTGTTAACATCAAAAATAAAATAGCTTGTGAGCCCTCTGGTAGCATTTATTTTTTTATTTCTCAGATATTAGTAGGATCCTGCCATAGCAACAACATGTAAATGTACTTGGATATACATCCAAGTACGGTGGTGTGTATTGCCATGCATATTTACATATATATATATGTATACATAAAAATAAATACAGAGGATTAATTAATGTGAGACAATCTTGGTGAATTTTAAGAGTTACTGCCAGAGCAAGGGAAAGAAGAAATCACCTGCTATTGTGATCTGAGTATTTAGGTCTCCTGCCTACCTAGAAGAGTGAATATGACCATATACTAACAGCAGTATTATAAGAAATTTAGAAATATATTTCCTTTTCCACATCACAAGTTCTATCTATGCTATTGTGACACCTATTAAAAGAAAAAGAAGTCACTATTATGATCCCAAGGAACAAAATGTAAAGTTAATTCCCTATAAGGTTCCGAAGGGATTTGACAAGTATAAATACTTAGAAATATGACAAATTAGAAATACTTTAAAATTCCTCTACATCACAGCAAGTTTCTGCTTAATATAGCAACAATAACAGCTTTCCAATTAGCAATAAGCAGTTTCCATTTTTCTTTACAACTGCAAAACTGGAATGTATCAAAAAATCTTTTCCTATGCTGAAAAGTTTCGTAGTATCATCATGCTAAAGACAATTAGACATTGTAACCTTAAGACTAAGAAACAAAGAAGAACCTAGTAGAACGACATGCTGTTCTGAAATTGGTTCCCAGCAATTTTCAATTAAGTTACAAATAAAACTCCATGCTTACTACAGTGATTCATTACTAGCCTGTCATTACCATCCCTTTAGCTATGTTGTGGGGTAAAATTTACATTTTAGGTGTTACTCTTTGACAAGGATAATAACCAAGTTTCATTTCCAGAATATTCTTTGTTGTTATAAATGACTGGAGATTCCTGGTTTAAATGTTGAATGGTAATACTTCAACAAGTACTATTGATAGTAGAGATAGGAACTCTGTCATAAGGGAATTTTCATAATATCTCTCTTTTGGATGTATTTAAGTCGTTTGTCATTAGGAGGAGCTTTATATAGTGTAAGTTTTCAAATTCTTTCATATTTTCACCTCATTAAAAAACCCTCAACATATTAATCAAAGAAACAGGTGACCAAAGAGTATAACTAAGTTGTTACATACACATAGGTTTTGGAGGGATTTTCACTGCCATAGTCTTTCATTTACGGCTTTCATTTGTAGGATTTGGAGTAAAGCATTATGCTTAAAAATTGACAAATTTGCCTAACTCTAATAATTCATTTCCTATTGTCCAGTGCAGGTGTTCCATTTTCTGGCACAAGAAAGGCTTGAAATGTCAGTGCTGTGCATTTCATTTAATACTCCACTATGTTTCATGTCAACTGGGAGTCAGGAGTGGTGAGTAGTTACACCTCCCCAAGGAGCTCTAGGGAAAAGCAACATCTCATGAGGATGCCCCTGAACTTCTGGACTGCATTGCACTGTCGTGCAGCTGTGCTTTTTCTTTTCCTTTGGATGGGAAGAGAATAAATGTATTCCTGGAACTGCAGTGCCTTTGGAGCTCCCCTTCTGTTCCAAGAGGCAATATTTGGTATCAGACCATCACTGGAGGCAGCCCCCTTTCCCACCCATGCTCTACAGTGTTTAAGGTCTGCCATTTCTCCTGAATACAGTGGGCTGTTATTGCCAAACTATTACAGATAAGTTTTACTATTGAAATATGTGATGCTGAAATGAACATTTTGGGATGCCATTTTTAGCCTTTTCTATGTGCTGATGGGTGCTTTTGGGAAATCATTAGTCACTAATCTAAAGGCTTCAGTGAATTTAGTTTTTACTCTCTGTGAAGGTCTTTACTCTGTGCATTAATCAATGGATCTGCAAAACGAATTAATAATTCCTGGATTATATCCCAAAAAAAAATCCCCAAAAGTTTAGATCACTGTTCTTTTACAATACCAAGTTCTTTTTCAAGGTGTGGTTTAACCCCAGCCAGGCACCAAGCTCTAAGCAGCCACTTGTTCATTCCCCCAACAGTGAGATCAAGTAGACAAAAGGAAGGGTAAAAGATGGAAAACTCATGGGCTGAGAGAGTTCAATAGGGAAAGCAAAAGCCATGCACACAAGAAAAGCAAAATTAGTAGACAATTAGTAGAAAATAAATCACTGCTGCATGGGCAGGCAGGTGCTCAGCCATCACTCCTCTTCCTCATTCTTCCCCCCCCTTACATACTGAATACCATATCACATGGTCTAGAATATTCCTTGGGTCAATTTGGGTCACCTGACTGTGACTTGGGTCCTGACTACATCTCCTCCCAACCTCCCAAGTTCCCTCAGTCTCCTCACCAGTGTGGGAGTACAAAAAGCACAAAAGGCCTTGGCTCTGTGTCAGCCCTGCCCAAAAAAACCAGAAGCATTTCTGTGTTATCAACCCTGTGGCCACCATAAATCCAAGACACAGCCCCCATGACAGCCACTGTGAAGAAAATTAACTCTACCCCAGGCAAAACTAGCACAGTTACACAAGTATTAAGCAGAAAAGTAAAACATGGCTGCAATCATGACAGTTTGCCCAGGACACAAAAATTTTTAGCAATAAAGTTAGATTCTTAAAAACAGTAGTGATAGCCCTGACCTTTGAATTTGAAATTTTGACAGACGATTTCACTGAGCTCGTGTCTCCATCACTCAGTGCAAGGATAATTCTGTCTGTTTCAGACAAAATAACACACCTATCTTCCTGCATCTACCTCATGCCACCTGAATGTTTAAGTGTTAAAAATATGTTAAAAAATAAAAACTATACTGAAAACATTGGGCAAATTTCATTGAAATGCAGTCTACACAACCAGTGTATGTGAAAATGAATTTGAAAATTCCTTACAATTTAGAGTTATTTTGGAATATCAATTGTGAAATAAATAGATATGGGTTTAATTTAGTAAAGCAGATATTTGTCTCCCACAGCTCCAAAATGGAAATCAAAATACAGCAAAAAATAAATTAAATCTGGTAATTAAATCCAGATGGCTTTTCAGATGAAAGTAAGACCTATGGTAATGGCAGCCTTTAAAGGGCACTGTCAGCTTAAAACAACTGAAAATGTTTTATATCTTTTTGTTGCAAGTAACCATTTTATTAAATTTAAAATTACAGAACAAAGGAGTTTTCTTAATTTGCCTATTGCTTTGTGGTGTTTACATTTCTTGAAAGTCATTTTTACTGTTTCTTCTCTGTAGCAACTTTACATAACTATATTTTATTTTCCTAATTTCAAATTCTACCAGCTGATATCCAGTGGGACTTACATAAACATCTTAATATATGTACAGAGGTGCCTAATGGGGTTTAGGCCCATAATTATTTTGTAGGAAAAAAAAAAGATGCCCTGTAGAACATCACAGCTGAAATTTTTACCAAGTAATTTTTTGTCCCTCTGCACTCGTGGAATTGCAGAAACATTCTTTACAACAACATTAAAAGATAGACTGCAGGTATTAATTCTTGCCTGGGATATCCAAAATGCTTTAACCCATTTTTAAGTTCTACCAAAATCACTCTCTAATAACTTTTTTCAGACACAATATTGTTAGGTTTATTTATTGAGATTTTAGTGGTGAGCTGTGTGCTGCTGGAAGTGTCAGGAGACTACCCAAAATTTTGCTATGATATGAAACCACATTTAAATCCACAATGCAATGTGGCAGAAAGCAAACTGGGGACAGTGACATGGCTGGAGATGGCACAATATGAAGAGCTTTTGAACCTGGGAAGTGTTTAGTTTCTGTGCACTGCATTTGCAATGGAAATATTTGTGTTGGGAATGGTCAGTATAAAATCATCATAACTGCCAGAGGCAAGTCCTCCATAGCAAAGGATTTAGCACTACTGAAGATCAAATCACCTCTGCGCAAAAAGAAACCATCAAGATCTTTCCTTTGATATTTCACCTTAGAACTGTCTAGGTTTCTCCTAAGCTGCAGTACTAGGTTTTCTTGTCATTTCAGGATCTCTAGAGGTACACAGGATTATCACAAACAGATGGTAGCCAGTGAGACACATCACATCAGACCTTCCTTCTCATTTCTTGGAATAGGACTCCAACAAAGAAGTCACAACCTGGCATTTCCTAGGAAATTCTATATATTATCCTCAAATAAAATTTCAGAAGCCAAAAAAGAAAGGCTCATAAAGTTCAGGCAGATTGAACTTTCCCCCTGCTGCATCACTCAACAAAATTCTTTCTTTCTTTGTGTACATATTTATATTGTTAGGAGTAGAGGAACTACTCCTATATTAGTTACCCAGAACATCCATTTCAGTTCCTACCTTGTCTAGCTGAGGAAGTGTTTGAGCCACATGTGGTAGACCACATCCTTTCTCTTATGCTAACAGATGATGAAGGAGCACATCTGGATTCAAAATTTCATTTTCACCCTCAACATTTTTGTATTAGCACACTGTCATACTTAATATAAATTGGAAAACACTTAGTCCCATAACACTTGATTTTCTGGAAGAAGACAAAGCATGACATTGTGGAGTCCATAAGCAGCAGGGGGTATAATTCATAGTAAAGCTATATAATATGTTCCATATACATTGCAGCTGTTGATAGATTTTATTACATTTCAGTTAAGGGCCTTATTATATTTGCAGGCAAGATTTATTATATTTGGTTGTATTACTTCTAAAGTTCAGGATATTTTCACGTTTGTAGCTGGCTTATTTCATCTATGATCACTGATTTTACATCACAACCTCGTTATAACTGTAAGTTATGAATAACCTCACCTGTTGTTATGACGCTTGCAGTCAGTTTTCATTACAACTGTTCCTAATACTTCACAATATTTTGCAGGCGCTGGATATTAAATTGCAGTTTTAAAAACATATTTTGAAGTCAATGGAACATAACAGAGAAATGTCTGAAGTAAAGGCTCCTGCAACACAGAAATGACTCAGCATTTCTATGCTTTATAATTTCATCTATGATAAGATGAAAACATGCTTGCTACAAAAAGAGGAAATAAATGTCACCTCAATTTCATGAAAAATCTTCAGTGATTTAGCATGATAGTAAATGTGTAGTTTCAAGAAACACTCATTCAAACTAATGAAATTACTGAGTTTCTGTTGCCGAAAACATAACTTGCATTGAGACAGATGTGACAAGCACAAATCACACCGACAACTTCAGGCAAAAAGCTTATATTTAATACCACATAGCCTCTTTTATACAGTTTCTAGCTGTTTACATAGTTTTAAAGCAGAACAAGCTTGATTCAACCAATCACCACACAACACTAGGTGAAACCACGATAATCACCCAGCATGTTTTTCTTCGTCAACTGTGCCTCTTTCCCACTGTCCTTCTCTGTCCAAAGAAACAGGCCTGAGCCATGATTTTATAAAGACAACAAGGCCTTCATTTTGTAAGGTTTTACCTATATGCAACAGACAACCATCTGTTGTTAACTGTTTTTAGGAACCACGTTAAACTGCCTAAGGCATTCCATTGAGCATTCACATATTGAAAGTTGTTTCCATCTTGTGTGGGTAGATAACACGAAATAGCTCTAATCCTTTGCAAATTCCTCTTTTCATTTTCCATGCTGAATCAGGTGGGTCCTGGGTATAGCAGCTATTTTCTGCCTCATGACTGGGGCAGAATGTATTCACCAAAGTTTGTACTTAAATGCAGTTTTCAAAGAAACCTATAAGAACTCCTCTTTCTTGAGTTTAGTCTGGACTTGTATGGCACAGAAAAGCAGAAGAGGCACTGTGTACACCAAATTAACCAAACCCTACAGTTGATATCCATGAGATTGTGCAATTATGATGGTCTTTTTGTATTAGTCCCACATATAGCCCTTGGCCCAAAGTGCTCAAGAACAGCACTTGCATGCTGCCTCCATGTGTTTTAACCATCTGATTAGACTTCATTGAGAAGAAAGAAATGAAAATGTATCTTTTTAAAAAACATAAAGAGTTTTCTGTTTATCTTATCCCTTTAGTTATCTATGGTAAAAAACGTAGCCCTGACTATAATCTAGGGACACTTTGCAGAAGAAAGTCCTTCTCATGAAACCATATCAAAGAAACAGGATGTCGATGCTCATCAAGACAAAAGACATTCATAGAAGTGAAAATCAAAGGCAAAGAGAAGCTGTGATAAGGGATGGGGTTTTAGAATTATGAAATTACACTGATACAAATCCTTTTGGACACTAAGAAGCAAGGAAACAGAGGAAGGGAAATATAGAGAGGTATTTCATTGATTTATCTAGTGTCTGTTTACTTCTTGTGCTAAGGAAAATGTAATTTTGGTGCTATTCCTGAAATATGTTAATATTTTATCTAGCAGTTACCTATGGAGATATTTAATAGAATTGAAATGTCCCTGTCCTGGCTTTAAACTGAAAGGCTGTACCCAGAAATATGTCAAGAACATCAGGAAAGAGAAACTATATTTAACTGGGGAAGGTTAAAAATGTTTGGGTCTAGTGCAATATGACCTGCACAAAAAAGCCCCTCGTGCATCTCTTCAGAACTGAAAGTTCAGCAAATGCCATGAAATACATTTATATTTTCAGTATATTACCTTTTAAATAAAAAGCATTACTGTTGCAATCTGCCCCCCCCCAACCCCAAGGTGAAGCAATTAAAACCAACTCCCATGAAATGAATATGACTGCTTTTGTCAGTTTTCATCAACAGACTTCTTTCTCCTTTTTTTCTTTTCTTTCATAAAAAACTTAAATAATTGTAATTGTGAGCACAAGTTGCCATTCTTATACTTAGGGAAACAGACTTCACTGAGAACCATTGAGTAGGGACCCTTCAGAGTGTTACAAGCAAAGTAATTTTGCAGACCCAGGCCCTTTGCAGATTAATTTCATTCACCTAATTAGTGATGCTTCTTTAAAGAATCCTTCTTTTTTGTCCTTTTGCATTCATGGTTTAGCTTGGAACGGGCTTATGTTTTCTAGTTACATGTTCTCCAACAAGCAGAACAATAGAATTTACATCTGAAAAGTTCACAAAGCACTGTGTTGTAGAGTGAATTAATCAGTGACCTTTCACTACCAGAAGTGTGCATGTCCTGATAAAGATGAAAGCCCTTCTGGAGGCAGGCAGGGGGAAATAAAGAACATTGTAAATTAAAGGCGGTTGGGACTGGGAGCCTCATTTTCTGTCTTATGAGTTCAGAGATGACTATTTCTCACCTAAAAGGCTAGTCTTGGTGAGCAATTTTTCACCGTGCCCAACATATTTAAATGACATAATTGACAACATTTGTTGAAAGGACTGAAGAAACTGGGATGATAAAAGACTTTCTTGCATGACTAGTGTTTGGTCATTCTAGGTCAAGGTTCAGGTGGCACGACAGAGAGTCTGGCACCCAAACTGTGAATAAATGTAACATATTTCAGCTGGGCTGTCTGATCTTTGAAAAAGAGTCTCTACTTTCTATCATTCTCCCAGTGTTATGTGTATGATAGCATATATCTAATTGAAGGTACAGCTGCATATTTCCAAGCAATGATGAAAATAATTGATGTTAATTATTATAAATCAAGATTAAATTATCATGCATAGTCTACATAGACTGGATCAATGCTAATAGGCCAAGTGGTTGGAAAAAAATCTTACTATGTGTTGTAGCAACAGTAGGACTTCATGCCTCAGCTGTAGTGCTATTAACATTCCACATCTGTTCCTTGAAAATTATAAATAGATATATTTTTGAGTATCAGTGCTTAAAATTTTCAGATGCACAGAAGCTTATGGATTTTAATTCACTCGTCATAACAGAAGGGGAGGCGGGAAATCAAGGTGGGATTCTTCCCCTCTTCAGGTGTTCAGCCTCATCTTTTGTGTAGCTTTTCATTGTATATATATGTGGGTGTGTGTGTGTAGAGTTTTAGGAAGGTATTGATTTGGGATGATGTAGATGGTAATAGAATAAGGGGTGGATAATGTCCTGGGTTGAAGTATATTCTATCACCATCATGAACTGTTGAAACCAGGTGGGGCAGTGCTCTCTGCCTCCCCCACTCTGGATTATCTTCTGTTAATGGCCCATCAGCACCTTGCCCATGACTCACAGATAACTCCCACCTGGACTATCTCCTGTTAATGGCCCATCAGGCCTTATCACATGACTCACCATCCCATTGTGAGATGCTCCGCCCAGAGGGAGGAACCAAGCACTCCAGCCTGGATATAAGCTGAGACTCTGAACACCATAGCAGCACTTACCTACTGGACTCTCAGAGGACAAGAGCTACTGCTGGATCTTCAGACCCATTTTGCTACAGGATCACTGCTTCAACAGAACCACTCTGCTTGGACTGCTACCACCATAGGGTGTCAGGTTGTATTCCGTTTTTGTCAGTGTTCTTGTATTACTGCATTCATTTATTTCTTTTAATTTTCTTTTCTATTAAATTATAATTCTGACTTGTGATCTCCCACTGGTTTGATTTCAAACTAGTACATCTTTGAAATTTTAATTTTCTTAGAAACAGAAAGTAATACAAGACTCAAAGAACTTACTAAGTCCATTTCTCAGCTGTAGTGAGACAATTACTTTCCAAGTGATTGCAGCAAAGATCGCATCTCACAGAATTCAGAGGTGCCAGGCTAAATGTACCAGTACACACTTTCTACATTCACCTTCATAAAATGCCTCAGAAAAATTAACAGATTTTCTTCTGTCTGTAGGGTCAATATATGATGTCATTAACCATGACCTGGTGGGATTATCTTCCAAGATATATGTACAAGCCGTTTATATCACATTTCTTATTAATACCATAAAACATAGAATCTCAGAATACTGGGTTGGAAGGGATGTTAAGGATCATCCAGAACAATCTTTCTTGGCAAAAGCATGGTCCAGACAAGATGGCCCAGTAGTCTGTCCTACAGAATATTAAAAGTGTCCAACATTGGGAAATCCACCGCTTCCCTGGGAAGATTATTCCAATATCTGATTGTTTTAATTGTGAAAAGTTTTCCTTTCTGTGTCCGATTAGAACCTCCCCAGGAGTAACTTGCACCCATTATCCCTTGTCTGTTCTGTGTGATTTCTTGTTAAAAGGGAATCTCCATCTTCCTTGTAGCCACCCTTTAAATGGTGGAACATGATGACAAAGTCTTCCCTATGCCTCCCATTCTCAACTCTTATAAAACACAGTTCTCTCAGCCTCCCCACATATTTTTTGCACAGCAGTTTTTGTAAAGCAAAACTTAACAGTGTTCTGAGTGTGGCTGGACAAGCACTGAGTGGGATAGTGGCTTCTTTATCTCTGGGTCATACACTTTTTGATGCTACTCAACATCCCACTGGCATGCTTTGCTGCAGCAGCACACTCCACTCACACTGAGGTCCTTCTCCCATGTCACAGAGATGCAATTCTCCATCTTATTCTCTAATAGACTATTCTTTAACAGTAATAGTCTCACTACAATTTGTTTTATTATTCAAGAATTTGAGTTCAGAATTCAGATTCCATTCAGAAGTGGAACACCACTGGTCAAATCAAAGCTTAAATTAATCATTTGTTTGTGGTTCATTTATTTGATTTATTCCTATAGTCCTAACCTACAAGTTCATTCAGTTCTTCCCAAATTATTTTCTGTATTGACTCCCAAATACATAGCCCAGTTTCTTGTCTTTTTCCTTTTCTGCCAAGGTGATTAAGTAAACTAGATCATCCTAAAATTATTTCTACTTGCTTTAAGCGTCTGCATTATGTATTTGACTGAATTTCCTATGTGTGGACATATCAAATGCTTCACAGATGTCCAGACAATTCAGTTCTGTTGTATTTTCTCTGTTAAGATCACTATCTTACTAAAAAAAAGACTTTTTTTTTTCTTTTAACCCAACCTGTGCTTTCTATTTCATAATCCATTTCTTTTTTTTTTCTTTTTCTTTTCTTTTTTTCCCTTTGTCCATGTGTCCATAAAACACCTTTATAAGTAGGTACCATTTTAAGGTAGTTTGATATCCTTATGCAAGGTCTACCTCAGTTTGAATTCTTCTGGTTTTTTTCACTTTATCTCCAAACACCTAAAATGCATATATTATTTTTGCTCATCAATCCATTCTTTTTTCATTTCCATCAATCCATTAATTATGCCATCAATATCCTTTCAGAGAGTCTTAGGTGTTCCAAGAAGGTCTGCATCTCATAGTCTTTTATTACTCTTTCTTTGGAGTCCATATTTTAAGTAGTTTATGCACTTCTACATTACAAAAATGGTAAGTTTTTCAGTCAGCTTTTCCCCGAAGCTTCTCAAATGAATTGATTTCAGGAACTTTTTTATACTGTAAAATTTATTTTTATGATATTGTGAAGCAGTGCTAGAGGATCTACTTTTAGCTTTCATTTATTTTCATCTGAATTGGCCTCATATTGTTCTGCCCAAGACCAAGAGAGATTTACATGAAAAGATTTATATTTTTCCTCAGTATCTACTTAACCCAACAAAGTTTGCTGGTTTGACAGTTATTTCAAAACGTTATAGTAGTCACACCTAAGAGTAAGTAGGAACAAGTATTTTTCCATTTTTCCAACCCATATTCAGTAACTTTTGAAATATGCCAAATAATACTGTGTGAGATAAATTGCTGTTGTGGACATCAACAGAAGTTCCACACAGCCGCTCACTTACTATCCACACATCATCATAGTGGGATGGGAAAGAGAACCAGCAAAAGGTAAAACCCATTGGCTGACATAATTAGAGTTTATTAATTAAAAATTTAAATAATAATGAAAAAGGAAAAAAAGAGAGGAAGAAATAAAACACAAGAGAAACAAGTGATGCAGAATAAAATTGTTCACCACCCACTGACCAAAGCCCATCACATCCCTGAGCAGCAAGAGGGCACGATATTCTGTGGTATGGAATATCCCTTTGGTCACTTTGGGTCAGCTCTCCTGGCCATGATCCCTCACAGCTTCTCGTGCACCTGTTTCCTGGCAGAGCATGAGACATCCAAAAGTCCTTGGTTTGGGGTAAGCACTGTTCAGTAACAACCAGCATTATTCTCATACTGAATGCAAAACACAGCACTGTACCACTGACTAGGAAGAAAATTAAGTCCATTCCAGCTGAAGCCATGGCAGCATCCATCTCTTATTCCATACAATTTTCATCATACCAGGCCCCACGCTGACCACCATGGCCTCACCTCTCCTGTTCTTTTATATATACACAGACATCATTACCTTAGTCTGTGGACCATCCCTATAAAAGTCTACTGAATTCATTAACTCCATGACTTTGGGCTCCATCGTTCATTAGTCTTTCAGGGTAGGAAAGACAATGTGCGGTGTTGGATTTTTACAAGCTGAACAGAGTTCTGATCAGATCACTGCTGTCCTTGTTCAGTTTCATTAAAGTTCATTCTTCAGTCAAAAATAAGTCAGTGTCAAATCTCCAAATCTGAAAAGGCAGAAAGATGTTATGAGGTACTGATGCCTTAGGTTTTAGCTTTTATATTTTTCAAATCCTGTACTGCTAGTGTAGCTCTGAAGTTTTCTGCAGCTCATAAAGTGCTGTTCTCAATGCTAAGATAGACATAACAAATCTCTGTAACTTGCTCTCCAAGGACACCCAGAACAAGAACTGTAAACCATCATCTTGGGGAGAGGGGGGCAAGCTTGGGGGAAATCACATCATTGGCTGGGTTCAGGTTGGTGAATTTATGTTGATACAAAAGTGTGGAGAACTCGTGACCTGTCGTCCATTTTGGAATCCACTGAGGTAGGACCCTCTGGAGCCCAAAGTGTGCACCTGAAGGCCTTTAAAATAAAATACCACCTTTTTTCCTTTACTCCTGTCTAGTATCTGTTTCTAGGTAGCCACATAAGGCATCAGCACCATGTGTCATGATGGGCACATAGCCAGCAAGCAACATCATAAAGCAAAGTCCTTTTTCATTTTAAAGTCCAATCAGTCCAACTAGTTATCCTTCTTCTAGGCTGAACTCAACATTTTTAATCTCATAGCTCATTAGACATAGAGAAAAATAATTTGAGTAACCATTATCATTTATATCTACTCTTAATAATTCATGCAAAATTATTGCACTCAGGATGACTGACCTGCTCAGAAAAAAGGTCAGCCATGCTGAAGAGATTTCATTCTCTAAGTGGATCCGGGTTCTGATGATCCTCAAAGAAAAGAGGAGGGCAAGTTACCCCTCTCATGTCTCTTTAGCTTCATTTTAAAACCAATGCTCATAGAAGGCAAAAAAAGCTTCCACTTTCATTTTCTCTTTCCCTAATGTTTTTCCTAGAGAATCATCTTCAAATTCTCCATCAAGGATATTTACAAAGAGTTTACTCTTATCGCTTCTATTGCACAGAATCATTATTAATCTGGGGATGCATACACCAAATTCTAAGTGCCAGAAAATATTACAGGAAGTTGAAAAATACTCAGCTCACTGTCACTGAGGTAGATGCTTCAGACTCCTACAAGCAGTATAATGAAATACCTCAGGATAGCACAGTAGCCTAAATGAGGACTGATTCCTTTTCTGATCCTAGAGTGTATACCTGCTCAATTAACGTTTGTTAAATATGTACAGAAGATACAGTTAAAACCCAGATGTGCCAGTTTTAGGAGCAGTAACGAATATGACCTTTTTTAGAGATTTCTCCTCAGTTATTGTTTAAAAAATGCCAGAAGTCTATCTACTTCAAGTAAGAAGTAATTTATTTCAGTATTCTCCAGTGACAGATTTTTTAATTCATAGGCTCAACAGCAGTTTTTAACTTTCGAATTCAGACACATCATTTTGTTCAGTGATCAGAATACAATTCCTGTTCAATATTCAACTACTGGAAGAAATCTGGGAAGAAAGCAGAAGGACAATTTTGGCATGACAAGAAGCCATAATTCTCCAGTGTTTTTAAGGTAGCTTTAGGCTCTTTCTTAACTTAACAGGTGGAAACATGTTCTTATATTTCAGCATTATGAGCTCCAGTCAACATACCTGGTCTATCTACCTCAAACAAAGTAATACTAATATACTAATATAGGTATTTATTGACTTAATTCACCATCAGCTCTTGGGCGTGAATCCCCTCACAATCTTAAGGTTAAAAAAGCAGTAATAACTTGCAGGATGCAGTTAAAATATTTCCTTGGTAATTGAAAAATAAAATTATAAAGACCTTTAGGATTAAATACTCTTATCTGATTTAGCCTAATAATCAAAACAATGAATTTGAAAAGAATGTTTGACAAAAGTAATCAGTGCACAGTCAGAGCAAAGCATAGTCCAAATGAAGCAAGATTTTTGAGATATTTTGCCTTTCTCTCATGAATTATGGTCAGCGCTTGTTAGATAAAATTTGGGTTTGGCAAAGAAACAATATTTTTCTTTGAATAGCTTTCAGCAAATCCACCACTGCTCCAAGTCAAGAGAAAGCTATAGTAAGTCAGCTGTACCTCCTCTGAAAAGCAGCTAAATTTGCAACTTTTTCATGACTGAGCCTGATAAATCAGTCCAGACTTCTGTGAACAGGAACTAAAAATTGATAGGGTATTGCCATAAAATTGTTATAATCAGTCAGACCAGTACCACTGTTAACAAATGGATTTGTAGAACCAGTTTCTTAAGTCACTACAACTACTTTGAATTACGAATGCCATAGCCCATACCATTTATAACCAATTTACTTTCCAATAAATCTCTTAAAATATAATAAAATCCATTCGTTTCCCCTAAGAGCATACATTCTGTACACCCAGGTCACACTTCAGTTGTATAAATGTAATTCCTTGGGAAGAAATTCAGGCCACTATGCCTCATGAATCTCCAACCTGTGCTTATGTAACTCTATCATTAGAGTTATCATTAGACCATGGATGTCATCAGGAGACTTTATTGATTGTATTGCTTCTCAGAGCTATGCATTACTGAGGCATAATCTTACAGTACAGTAAGAATTGAATGTTTTACAGGAGAAAAAAAAAGAAGTGGGGATAAACTGATCAGACAAGGGACATTTTTTTTGTCACGTATGGAAGAATCAGGAATAGAAAACAGTGGTTACAAATATTCACCAATTCATTCTGTGAATCCAGAATTCAGTCATTCTGTTTTCTATGTGTTTCCAGCAGCATCAGTTTCACTCACATCTCTGCATAAAGGACAACATTTGAGACAAGGGGACTCCTCTTTTCCAGTGATATTACCTACTCTGCCAATAGGACACCACACACTGCTCTTTGGTGGGAAAAGTATTGATGACATTTTAGTCATCATCTTCTAGATAAGAAAAAACAACATTCTAGAATCTGTAGCAGATGACACAGAAGTTGCTCCCCTACAGAACAAGACAGCGGTTTGGTGTTTGCCAGGCTTGCCAGAGGTGGCTGGATGAGGCACACACACTATGCCTTCGTTAGCCCCCAGAAGCACAGCTGCCACTGCCCCTGCCCCTCAGTGCTCAGTAAGAACAAGAGCTACAGAGCACAACTTCAGAGATGATGAACAGGCTTGTTTCTGATGATGTCGCAAACCAGACACCCTCAAAAATCTGGCAGAACAGGCATCAAATCTGTAGTTGATCTTGCATATCAGAAAACATCTTCTCCACACAGTTCTGCAGCAGAAATATTCTTCTCTGAAGTTACTAGCTGCCTAGTTTTGATTATAGAAGGATCACTAGTACGGTGTTGCTCCACCCTCCAAAAAGCCACAAGCAGCCACTCTGGGTGCAAAACACAAGACTTTGCTTCTCTCAGACCCCCCACACGTTGTGATGAAGAACCTGTCACTGGGGACAGCTATCATGAGCCTCTCATCCTTCTCCTGCAGAGGACAAGAGCTGTCACTACGGATGTTTAATGCTCTGAACTGTCGCACAGAGGAGTTACGGTAAAAGGAGAATAGGAAGATATAATTATAGGATGAGAAATAATAGGATTAACTAAGAACTAATGTGAAAATGAAAATAACTAAACCTTTTGTATAAAATATAAAGCCAGAATTCAGTGGCAAGGTATAACAAAGAGAGTTTGAAATGTAAGTATTTTAAAAAAGGATTCTAAGTAAAAGTTCCTAAGAAATGGAAGAGGAAATTAGAAATATAACCAGAAATGTCAGGTACAACTAAAAAATTAGTTCCATGTTTTGCAAACTTCTAGAAAAACATTGAGTTGTGTTCCAAATTCCAGTTCCAAAGAACCAAATATTTTGTCAGCAGTGATAGGGTCCTTAGAATAAGAATCTGTCCAGACATTCAAAACTCAAAAACTGAAATAAAAAGAATATTTAGCAAGATCCCAAGAAAGGAGTATAGATCTAAATTTTCTACACCAACAGCGAAAATATATATAGCAAATTTGAATTTTAGATAAAAGTATTCAGAACAGTTGTTAAAGCCTCTAAACTTTGTTAAAATTTTTCCCTCAAGCAAAATTATTAATCTGAATAGTATAGAAACTTAGTAGTTTTGAAAAACAAAAATTAATAAGATGACTTTCAGTGAAAAATTCTCCTCCCTAATAAAATGCATGAGAATTTCCAAGCATTATCTTAAAATACATAGCACTAGTGACTTACCACTTGCTTTTCCTTCAATAGATAGGAATAAACTAAATTACTTCAGATTCTAAGTTCCACTTAAAATATTTTTATGTCTGAAAATCATATTTTCCAATGCTTTTAACTGATGAAGATAATGAATAATGATCTAGTAAGATTGTCAAAAGCCTTTATTTGGGTTAGACAACTAAAACTTCCTGAGAGATTTTTCTTTGCAAATCTCAAGAGATTTGTATTCTGAGCATAACTGCCTATAGAACTATTAAAATATGTTTCAGCTGTACTTTTAAATTTTTATTTATCTGCTTTGAAAAATACACTCCCAGAGTAAATTCTAGACACACATTTAATGGTGAGGAAAATAAAATATGTCTTTCCAATAAAAAAGTTAAAATACTTCTAACATACCTGGTTTTTCCAAGTTTTTCACAATAGAAAAGTTTATTTCAAGAATAATAAAGATGTTTACTTGCTCAAATAAGCCCCTTTTTTAAAGCTTTAAGGAATGGATTTTGACATTATGAGTCTTCTTTTTTCTTTCCTCTTTCTTTTTTTCCAGTGTTCATTTTGGTATAACTGTCATGTCACAGCTGTAAAAGGACAGGTCTGGAGTCCTGGAGGCAAGCTCTTCATTTCAGGCAGAGCAGATACATCCTCTTTCAGATGGTAGGTAAGACTTCAGACTCCTAAAGACTATCAAGCTTTATTTTGTCATGTTGCAACCACTGTGCCCTCTTATGTGAATGAAAACATTTCAGACAGGCTCAGAGAGCCAAGGGAAGGACTGTCATGTACAGAAGGCAGTGTCCTTGCTAACCTCTAAGGTCACACTGTTCTAGTATCCAAGTGTCAGATAATAGTGTGTGGCTAAGTAGATAAAATTACTTTACTTTTATACAAAGAAATGACAGTCTTATCTGAATAACTTTTACTTTAGTTGTACTTTCCTCTTTTTTTCTGAAGCATTCTTCCTTCAAATCACCCAAGAATATTAAGGAGAAATAGAGAAACATTTTTTTTTACTGTTGTATGAACTAATAAAAACACATTAATCTCTTTTTATGTAGGATGCAATGTGGAAATTAATTGCATATATCCTGATGGAATGGAATGCACCGAAACAGTGTTGTACATTTATTGGCTTTAATCTAGGATTAAATTACTATTATGTAAATATAGAAAAGCCTCTTATAAATTATAGATACTTTATTCCCCTCCAGGCTCCTATTCCCTGTACAAAGTGAAACCTACAATGTATCCTTGAAAATGTACAATAGCACATGCTATGTGGTAAATGTTCAAAAACGTATTCTGGACTTTGCTTCTCTGGTTTCTGGTATCATTAGAAGAACTTGCTATCCTAATTCACAATAGTTTGTGCTACAACATTCTATCCATTTTTAGTAAAGGCTTAATGTAGGACTGCATCTTACTAGATTTACTACAATTATTTCTTCAATGTGTTATGATGTACATTTCTCCTGTACTTAGTGTAAGATAAAGCACACTTTGTGAGTACTTTATTGTGGTACATCTGTGCTATAGAGGTATTTACCACCTAAATTAAACATCCTAAAGGCAGAAACAACATAGAAAAGCATTTTCAGGGAAACAGAAAAGAAGCAAAATAAAATATCATATACACCAAAAGATACAAAAAATACATGCTGAACAGTATAAGAGTTTGAATATGCACACATTGAAAACTTAAGTGTTATTTCTGCTGATATAAGTGAATTTGGCCCACAGACAGAAGAGGTTATATTTCTTAGTAGTAAAGTTGAGACAAAAGGCTAATACAGAGTGATTTTAATCTGACTTTTCATGAATTTATCCTGACTAAAGTTTTTATGGCACCAGAGCACATACTTAAGTTTTGTGGACGTATCGACAAGCAGAGGGATGGTGACACAATTTTTATCTATTTTCTTCCAGACAAAAGGAAAACATCCCCTTTTTTTCTGGTGGGCATTGTTTCCTCTAGATCTATACTCTGTCACTGATGCAAGCTTGTGTCAGAGGACTTGAATAAATGCAGAGTAAATCCCAAAGTGTCTTCTAGAGAACACTGTAATTAAAAGGAAAAAATAATCTTTGTTTTTCTATTCTTCATTGGTTTGAAACCAGATTATTACTTGATGGGAAAGGGGAAACAGTGATAAAGCATTTAAGGGGACTCATCGTGGATCCACAGGCTGATGAGAGAATGTCTCGTTCCACTCACCTGTCAAGGCTAACACAGACTATCCACTCAGATGTAAGTGGGCACCCAGGCCCTATAGGTCCACAATTAAGAGTAGTCAAAAACTGTAGTAGTCACATTACTTGTGTAGTATTTCTTCTGGAAAACAGGATTCTCTAGCTGTCTTTTCTTAATCAGCCGACCAGGTTCAAGTAGATCTGTCTTTGCCTTATTTCTCCACAGCAGAGGTACAGAGCTGTGCCTTTTCTTCATATATACATTTTTACTTCAAACACTGTAGTAACTTTTTCCTGTACTTTCATATTTTAACCCAGTTTCAAATGAATCCTGATTTATAAGCATGTCTTTCTGTTTCCCCCTACCTAATTTACCTCAAAAGAAACATTTCTCTTCCCATGTACTCCTGTCTCTAGAATTCTATAAAAGAGGCATGATCAATGCAGGAAGGCAGATACACAGAACAAAAGCTCTAATATAATGCCTCCTTTTCTATTTCAGAGAAGACCAAACTTCAGAAAACTCAAGATGAAATATAATAAGCTTAACTTCCAATGATTCGTATCTTTGACCTAAGGCTGGAAAGGAGAAACCAGCATATTTTAAATATCTTTACCATGCTCACACTCAGGTCAGGATCTCACAGTTGCTTGTATCTGTATTTTAGCTCCTGAGGACCCTTATGGATTCTGCACATTAGGCAGTAACCAGAAAGGTGTATAGCCTCTTCCATCCCATCTATGAGACATTCTTTTTTTCCACAATCATTCAGGAGAGCAGAAATTTTCCAATTAGAAACATTTGTCAAATCCATACTCCAGTTTAGCCAGGGAGTACCTTTGTGCGGTAAGAAGGCAGTAGGTGTTTTTCTCATTTCATAAAGATCGCTTATCTTCCTCGTACAAAATTATNAATATAATTCTATATCAAAATATTAATTATATTAATATATTATATATTAATATGATTAATTATTATATTAATTAATAAGCAATATTAAGACCTGCACAATTATACAGTTTTTCTGCCTAAAATAAATGCATGGAGTCTGACTTTACTCTTTGCACAACTCCATGTGTGTTCGATGAGTCTGTTTCTAGGGAGGTGATGAAATGGAGAAAGTTTGTGAAAAATACTGTAATGCCTACCATGGATAATTAGCTTCATTACTACTCTGATTCTCTGTGATGATTAAGCTTTTCTTCTCTACATAGGATGAGTCTCCTATTACCAAATAAATTAAGACCTTAATAGTAATTCATCTATTTATTTAGCTTATTCATTTTGAGAATTTTATTTACTACATTTGCTTAGAGCTCTAATATAACAAGTAACCTGTTTCTTCTAAAAGGGCCTTTGCTCTTTGGTTACTGGGAAGTGTATCCTGCCATTCCCTTTGAGGAAGAAATACTTCTCTTTGAGACTCTTATTTTCTATCAATCATAGTTCAAACTTTTGACCAATGTGTCAATACTGAGGAAAACACAGTACACACAAAAGTATCATTTCTGTAAAATCCGACCAGGAAAAAAGGAAACTTATGTGTTATGAAGGACAGAATCTATGAGATTTTTTTTCTTGAATATATTCTTTATCACAGATTCACAAAATCATTAAGGTTGGAAGGGACCTCTGAGATAACCCTGTCCATTTGCCCTACTAAGGCAGGGTCACCTAGAGAAGGTTACACAGGAACTCATCTAAATGGATCTTGAATGTCTCCAGACAAGGAGGTTCCACCACCTCCCTCAGCAGCCTCTTCCAGTGCTCTGCCACCCTCAACTTTAAGAAGTTATTCCTTACCTTGAGGTGAAACATTTTGTTTATGGCCATTGCTGGCACCCATTAACTGCCTATCCAATCCTTTGAGAAACTAATTGAAAAAAACATCAGCTTCTCAGAATCTGGTACAGCAAAAGTATAAGAAAATGGACACAGAACACCAAGGGGTTTTAGATTGTGGTAAGAAAACAGCTCACAATAAAGAGATCTTCTAAAACTTAGAGGGTCTCCTCTGCTTTTCAGAAAGACACATTCTAAACAAGTACTAATTCAAAATAGTATACAGGATAATGAACCAAGTCAATAAATAAAAACAAAAATATCTTTTTAAAAAGGAGTGATCATTGCTATATATATATATTTTCTTTAATCAAGTATTTAAAGTGTAAGATTTTCAAAATTCAATTCCGTAGAAACACAGCTTGTGGCTGAAACATGAGCATTATCAACAACAATAACAAAACCATTTCTGTGACCTTCCCCTCAATGAATGGATGCCTCATTTCATTATAAAGCTCTGCATAGGTTAACAGGAACTTGGGTGTAGGTGGCTGGGCTGATCTCAAGCCTTTTCTGCCTTGTGTGACCTGTTATACTGGGTGAAAGCTGTGGGAAATCTTCAAGCACTTACAGAAATTGTTTAGTACAGTTTCATTATGACTATACAAAATGACAATTTTAGTAACGTGAAGCCTTTTAACTCTGACATTTAAGATAGAGCACATTGTAATCTTAGCAAACTTTATTGCTAGGAAGAAAGAAAAGTAAAGCAATGCTTATCATCATAACTTCTCTCAATTAATGAGACCTGTCTGGAGTCAAGTTTCATTTTGTGAGCTATAGGTCTTAAATACTCACTGCACACATTTCAGCTCTCAAGAGTCCTTTTCAAAGAGTCAAAGTATGAATTTAGTCAAGCTATTCAAAGTTTTCAGATCAAGGTTTTTCACGTTGGTATTTCCTGTCTGGGGGCTGTGGTGCAAAGGATTTGATAAAGGAGTTTTATTTTAGGACAATTTCCAAATATCAGTACTTGGGAGAAGACATTCTTCTAGTCTAGACTGTTGAGGAATGTTGCAAAAGCCAAAACACAAGCATGGTACCAAATTTTTCCCTTATAATCCAGGAAACATAAATCTAGGAAAAATTCATCAATTTGCCATATCATTCTGGTCACTGTTTTATTAAATACCTTACCAGAAATGTATATATTCCCCATGTGATGGAAAAAAAGGAGTAAAATCTAATATACCATATCAAACAAAATCCATACTCTTGCAATCATAATCCTAAACACTGCGGTTTCCCAGCTACATTTATGTTATCATAACACTAAAAAGGTCAATGAACATCCCTGGACAACTGGACAACAATGAGCATCACTGGATAACTGCACCCAAAAATCCTGGTAGATGCAGACATGTAAACAAGCAGTATATCTCTGTTTAAACCACCTGCTGCCTAAGAATGCTGAAGGTGTCTACAATAATTAACTCTATCCCACCATAATTTGTGGATTGAGGGGGTTTGGGGTTTTTTTGGTTGGTTTCATTTGGTTTGGTTTTCAATTCTTTGAATTTTGGCCTTTTTTTCAAATCAAATGCTGTTAACATCCCTTTATACAGTCAGGAAATGAAGCACAAACAAAGGACTTAACTAGAGAATCTTTAGCATCAGTCTTTAGAACAGAATCAATTTTCTAAACCCTTTTTAAGTGGAAACCTTGGCCTATAAATATGTCCAGCATATTTCTATTAATTGCATGGCTTCTTTTTTTTTTTTTTTTCTGTTATAAAATTAACTGGATGTAGCACCTACGAAATGAGATTTATGGAAAGAACAAAAGAAAAGGCAATCATGACAAAATGAGAGATGGTCACATTACAAAGTTCTGAAATCACGCCTCAGATATGTTTGGACTCAAGCATTCACTGATCTTTGAAAGGTAGATCTAACCTGATTCTGCACAAAGACAAAAAATGTCTAAAACATTACAAGAAAGTGCATATCAGCTATACATTCTCCTGGGTATAATTCTTAATGTCTCATCTGTGTTAGTATTTACTAGTTCTGTGGGATTTTTCATATATTAATTAGATTTAAATGTTTTGAGTGAATAATGGTTTCAGAATGAATTTTTACTTCAGAAGAATATGGAGGGCACAACGCAATTTTTGTCGCTTATTCTGAGTCATGGATTTCCACCAAGCTGCAGCACACCATTAGCAAAGTTAAAACAACTTTTCTAAACACATGTCATAATTTTTGTATTTAGAAACAGCCATTTCATAGCAATAAGGGTTTACAACTGATACCAAGCCCAGTTAGTGTTAGTATGGTCATGAGCAGAAGAAGACTATTCAGGTCTTGGTACTGTTTAGAAGGATAAGGCACAGAAGGAATAAAAGTGGAAAGAGTACAGGAAAGTTAAGTGGCTTTCTCAGGATCTCAGGGTGCCAAGTTCAATGCCATTTAATGTGGACGACATGACAGCTCAGGGACTGCGTTTCAGCATTTTCACAGTGTGTATTTGGGCTTACAGATTTCTTGTCTCATTTCTAAAGGCCAGTTCCCGAAATGCATAGAAAACTTTCTGTGGGTTGAGGTCATTCAGCACCTTGCAAGACTGACCCTGATGTTCAGAGGTGCTGAGCACACACAGATCCTGTCGACTAAGAGTTCACTGTACCTCTGAAAATCAATTCATGTCTAATGGCCTTTTCACCTGTCAGAAATAATTGCTGTTTCACAGAAGCATACTAATTCAGTCACCATTTTGTTTTTAAAGGAGACTGTTTATTTTTAGCCTCCTCTGAAACAGACCTGCTAAGGAGGAAGATCAGGAATAAATTGTGTCCCAAAAGGAAAATATATTTTATATGAAACACTCATTCTTCTGGCTTTCAGGCATAAAAGAATACATCTTTTCACAGTTCTTTCCCTTGGAGAAAAATCTGTTTAACTAATCTGATCATATTAAAAAAATATTTTTTCTAACATTAAATGCTTAATAGGGAATTCTCTGCTGGGATATATGTTTTACAGTTTAAGAAAATCCTTGATACCAGCAGAAGCAGCATAACACATAACAGGGGTGTCCTTTCTTCAGCTGGATCTCTGCCACAGATGGAGAGCCTTTTCACTAAAAGCTATTGACTCCAGACATACTCATGATGCCTTCATGGCTTCAATGTCCCAGAGGAGAACACCTTAATGTAATTTTCTGTTGTTGTAAGACAGGTTTGGAAATAAAAGCAAAGCTTCTCCGTGAATAAAATGCATACATCTAAAAGGATGGGACAGCAGGGCCACATCAGAAAGTGCAAGTCCATTCAACGGAAATTAAAATGCACTTTAGGAAATAGTGAGCTGCATGCCTTGGCTGCAAAAGTTAACAGAAAAGCCCTGCTGGGATAGCATAATGTGTACAAACTCAACAGAAACCTCTAGATTTCATGTCTCTGCAAATCTTTCCTCACAAGTTTAAATGTCTGCATGACAAGAGGCCTGCCTTTTCAAGTGCAGCACAAAGCAGACATTTGTCTTGTCTCTAGATCAGACCTTCTATTCCCCTTTCTGCTAAATCTACTTTTCTATTAAAAAATGAAATTTTACTTTGAGAATTTAACAAAGCGTTATGAACACTTGATTTTCATTTAAAGATTTTTATTCCAATATGTCTTTGCATCTATTTCTTTATATACAATTTCTGAGAACAATCTGAGTGATTTAGACAAAATATGCAATGCAAAAGCCCTAAGTACATGGTTTTGATGCAAATAAAATATTTCCATATGGACCAGCTTAACATGTATCCCTGGGTAAATGCTATTGGTATTCAGATTCTAAAAGCTAGAATGGTAAATCAATAGTGTGCATATATCATAAGACTTATTAACCCCTACTGTCTTCTAGCAGCCCAGGGATGTATTCTGGCTCAATCTTTTTTAAGGAAAGTTAATGACTAAATTATATCAAGGATCAGAGCTCCCTCCCTCATGCAGGTGTTGGAGATTGAAATTAAAGATTGCTACATTTGTATCCTGGAGGTTGGATGCCCCAGAGCCAGAGGGATGTATCCCAGGGAAAACAGCTGGAGGCTCCTGTGATGAACACTGCAAGGGCAAAAGAGAAAACAACCTCAGTTGCTTGTGAAATTGTTTTTTTCATGATTGCTCTGACATGGCACACCACCAACATTCTGCATAGGCATCTTTTCTAATTTAAGAGTCTGGATGCTTCTGAAGAAAGAATACATTGTGGTTTTAATTTCTCACTTTGGTAGAAGTAATAAAAGATCACTTAGCCCCTGTAATTCATCCTTTGCCACAGTTAAAAAATGGGAAAACTGCATTTAACAATCTGGCAATGTGTTTAATATCAGTTGTACATAGGTATTTCCCATGACATATTTCAATATTTTAAATTTATTTACAACGTGTTGTGTGGTTTGTTGTGGCTTGTTTTCATCTTTTTTTAATTTCAGCCTAGTAGCTTTCTTTCCTGCACCTTGTTCAATGTAATTCCCTTTCCTTTTACCTTCTGGAAAGGAAAACTATGCATTACTATGGAATCATGTTATCTTTTCTTCCTGACCTGTGCTCTTCATCTCCCACTGCCTTGGGGCAATTGCTTTAATAGAATAGTTCTTCAAATGAATTAGATTACCTATTTCATTGCTATTCTGTCTAGATGTCATTCTCATTGAAAATATTCATCTGCTTAGAAATTAACATTGAAAATGGCATTGACTAAGTAATTCTATTATGGACACAACTGTGTGTCAAGAAATGTCACTTCAGTTTGTGATTTAAACTCATTGATACAGTAAAAAAACATGTTCATAAACCTCTCTTCCATATGCATGCACTGCATTGCCACTTTTTCAGATATATTTATATCACACCTCTTATGTATGTCTGCAGTATATATTGTGAGAAATGTATAAAAATACACATTTTTTGTTTATAAAATCTATTTTCCTGCTTCATTTTCTTGTAAAACAAAGCTTAGATGTATAAGGAACAAGTTAATAACCATGGCAGATAGGTATGATGAAAAAGAAAAATATTTGGTGAAATTATATTATTTAGTGGTTTTGCTCAGCTTCACTGCTTCATCTTATTAACTTTCTCTTTTGGGACATGTAAGGTGTGTCAATCTGTGTAATGTGGTAAGTCTTTGTAATAAGGCTAAGTATTCCTTGGTGATATATCCTACCTAATCTTTTCATGTTACTTCAGAGCTGTAATGCTGGTCCACATAAAAGTCTCTTAAACACACGAATTCCCTATGTATATATGGGAAATATAAGACTACAATATACTTCAAAACTTCAGTCAAGTAAGAGCAGTTAAACTAAGGATGGGGAAAAAAATTAAACATCCCCAGTAATTATTCTTTTTCCTGTGGTCCTCAAATATCCTAACTTACTAAAAAGCAAATATTTATCCCATGATCTCCATCATAGCATTTCAACAGAATGTTAGAAACAGTTTTACAAGTAAAGGTTTATAACCATTTTCTTATGGTTATAAAACCATAAGAAATCCAGTTGCAACTCTATGCTAAATAAGATTAACAGTAAGCTGACTTCTAATGAAGATGTAGTGATCAGGCAACAATCTATGTTTCAGCTCACTGGCAACACCATGCAGAAGTAGTATTGCAGGCTTTTTCTGGATTATCTGAGGCTGAGAGCATCTCAGTCTAGGTCAGAATTTACTGCACTCCATCCATCAAGAAAAGTGACAAATCACTGTATCTGGGGAAGGTCTTCCCCTCCCAACAACACATTGTGGAGGTCAGCTGATAAGTCATAATTTCAATTTAACATATTTGTAAATAATTTTTTATCTTGGAAAAATAATGTTTTAGAAAATTGATTTCTGACTCAAGAAAAATGTTTTTATTTTTATTTTTACGGGTCTTGCTGATTCTCTTTTGACTAACCTCATATAAAAAAAAGACAATGCCTTTCCAAGTCAGTCTCCATTCTTATTTTGATAAAGTCATGAAATATTGACCTTACAGGGATTTAAGGTTGCATCAAAGCTATGCTTGCAATGCAACTTGTGTTAGAGAAGAAGGGTGTCCTGAATTTGGCTGGGATAGAGTTAATTTTCTTCCTAGTAACTGGTACAGTGCTGTGGTTTGGATTCAGCATGAGAATCATGTTGATAACACACTGATGTTCTGGCTGTTGCTCAGTGGTGCTTACTCAAAATCAAGGGTTTTTCCATTTTTCATGTTCTGCCAGAAAGCAGGTGTACAAAAAGCTGTTTGGGAGAGCCGACCCAAACAGGGAGAAGGTGAATTCCATTCCATAGGATGTCATGCCCACTGTATAAACTGGAGAAAGTAGGCCAGGAAGGGCTACTCTCTGCTCGGGGATGGGTTGGGTATCAGTCAGTGGGTGGTGAGCAATTGTAGCCAGCATTACTTGTTTCTCTTAGGCTTATTCCTCTCTCTCACATTTTTCTTTTTCATCATCATCATCATCTCTTTCTTGATTTATTTAACTATTAAATTATTCTTATCTCAGCACATGAGTTTTACCTTTTTCTGATCCTCGTCCCCATCATAGTGGGGGCTGGGGACTGAGCCCTGTTGTACTGGGTTGCCAGCTCAGGTCAAACCACAACAAAGGGCTGTGACTTGTCCTTCAACGAGAGGCATCCTCTGATAAACAAAATTAATTGAGATGGAATTATAATGCTAAAAGTGGGTTATATTTTGGTGAAGGTGAAAATGGACTTCAGTCTACAAGAGGCAAAGAAGTTCCTAAGCCCAAAAGTAAAGCCTTCAAAGATAAACCCTGCACACTTGGGGGAAAGAAGGGAAAAAAGAAGGAATGAAAGAAAGAAAAATACTAGCTTTCAGTAAAAACAGTCTTCAGATATTCACCTCAAATTTTTGGTACCTACCAGGGGCCTTAAGGTGTGATGGCTTTGTTCAAACCATTTATAAGGAATGCAACCCACCCAGGAGAGGTTACATGAGAAGAGGCCTTTTTTTAAGAAGGCTTTTCAAGTGCATAGTGTTCACTCACAGCACACAGAGGGAGAAACGGACGGAGAAATGTTCTCTGAGAAGACAGGAGTTACATTTCCATATTTTAAGGGTATAGCGCAGACAAGGAAGGAAGCTTCTTAATGGCACTGCTAATCTGTTTCAGGGTAGGGACATTACCCAGCACTTGAGCTTTTCAGTTTGAGTCTTAGCCCTGTGTATGAATGCCATTCCTGCACTGAAACCTACAGCTGTAGTGTCATCTAAAAACTAATACAATTTTATAGCACCATATTGTCCTCCAGCAGAACTTTACCCTCAAAGGAGACAGAGGCTCAAATCCCATTCCTGAAAGCAGCTCCAGAGTTTAACTGCTCTAAGCTGTGGAATGCACAGGCCAGTACAAACCATGCACTCCTTGGAGCCTCAAATACACCTCTGCTGAGTTCACTATGAAAGAAGTTTCTCAAACCAATCCCAGTGTCTTGTCAATTGAAGTAAGGACCTGTTGTCTAACTGTAGCTACACATACACACATGTGGGAACACTATAAATACCACAGGATTTGGATCTCCATGATGAAAATAGTTAAGTGGAGATCTGTAGAGACCAAATCACCTGAGCTCCTCACAAACTTTCTGCCTGTACTTGGAAAGAAAACAGAAAAGTGATCTAGTGCTCGAAGACCATTTATCATTTGCCTCAGGACTGAAATGAGCAACATATGTAAAGATTTCGTGCAAAGAACATAGCAGCACAATGCTAAAGTTCCCTTTATTCTGAAATAAAACTTTTCTATAAAAATCTACAAAATCTATTGATACAGAACTGTTTATTGCTTTATAAATCTCTGACTAATGTCAGTGACTAAATTCCTGAGAAAGGAAATCAAAGTAACTGGTAGTTATCTGTCCCCAGGTGTTACTTACAAAGATTATACCTGTTCTTTAGCGCCTGTCTAAGTGTGAATTTAAGTGTCACATGTATAATTCCATCTCTTCATTTTTTGGTGATACTTAAAAGTCAAAAGATTGAAAGACAAAGGCTTACATAAAATAAAGATTTCAAGCTTTCATTTCCAGAATTATTCAGGAATATTTTTACTTATAGAAAGGATCCATTCAGAAGTTGCTGTGTAATTCTGAATATAGATTTCATCATGGTAGCTGGGGACAAATTTAGGAGCACATGATTATAGCAATTTGTCTTTGGAAACACACTTTGATTTTTATTTTATTTTTAAACCCATTCAATTCTACACAATTGGGTAGAAAATACTCATTCAATCTTTATTGAGAGGATTTCACTTTTCCACTTTTTCTCCAGATTGAAAGATCATATGAATAATCTTTTCCAGAGATATTTCATAATGTCTCTTTCACATAAATGACAAACTAGAAAATACAGCAGTACAAAGCGTAAGATTTCTTAGTTAACAAAAATAAGTATTTTATCTCCAAACTATGTAGTGTTTCAGAAGAAAAGGCTTCCAATGACTCGATTTATCCTACCTCATCCTATAACGCATTTTTACTTTGCATAACATTCCAAAACTTTGACATTTTTTAAGTCAAAGATAATTTTATGTTTAATTGATCAGATACCTTTCTTAGCCTATCCTAATTTTTTCGCTGATGTATATATTGCAAGCAGGCAATTCCTGTTAAAAATAAGGGGTCACAGGATGTGCCTTGGGCCTGTGGCCTTCTTGTCTTGGAACTGCTGCATTCACTTACTTGTACAAAATTATTATTCATTATTATTCAGGTGAAATGATTCATTCCTCATGATACAAAAGATAAATCAACCCCCACTTCAAATTTAGCAACACCGAACAGTTAAAACTCTCATTGAAATTAATGGTACTTGGGAAAACCCTGCCCACATAAAAGCTGATAATCTACTTGTGAAATCTCAAAATGTCACATGAAAATTAAAACTATGAGGTTTTTTGAGTCTTTTCTGTCTGTATATACGCATTGTAGGCAAAAATATTTACTTCTGGCAGACATTAAAATTCTCATTAAATCAAAGGATCGTGAAAACAGAAATGCAAGAAACGTGACTAGTATGTTTTCACAAACAGTAAATCCACAATTTTTGTTACATTCCTCTGATGTGATGTCTTGAATACTCGGCTTTTTAAAACTAGTTCTTGTGATGCAGAAGATAACTCTTAAAAATATTCAAATTGGTTGGCGGGGGGTGTGGAGGGGAGGGGACAAAACAAAACAAAATGACCTGAAAATTCACATCAAGATCTGGTGAATTATTGCAGTGGACTACTCTCAAATGGCTCATTTCTGGTTTGAACTGATAGTTGCAATGCCTACAATGTTCTTTCTAACAACCAGTTTCTTTCCATCTTCGTTGTTAGAACATACAGCTCCTTCTGTCAAGCTTGTGCTCTCCTTTACTGGTGAAGCTGTGAAACTTTATTTCCTACATTACTACTGCTGATAAGATGCACAGGTCCATCTCCTGTGATGTGATTTTACCTATGACATTTGGACTGCAGATACCCCTACCCCAGTTACCATCAGGGTCCCACTTAACTATCACAGTCCGAGCTCAACAGGTCTAGTTTCTCACAGTTCTCACTGCCAGGTACATTTTTTAAATCTTATATAGTTTCTAAAGATCTAAAGGCTCTTTACCTTAGAAAGATATTTATTGGGGATGGGATAATAATCGTGGGAGAGGTCATATCCCAGTGTCAATGTAGAAACAATACAATCCTACTTCATATTTTTCTTTTAAAAAATATTTAATTTAAATAAGAGTTTTAAACAATAACAAGTATTAGTTTAAACTAAATTATTTGGTTCAATGGTTTAAGCTAATAAACTGCTTCCAAGGATAGTATCTCCTTTTCAGCTGTCATGCTGTACTAGAAGCCTGCATTTCACTGTATTCCTGAAGTCACACAGTTGCTTTTGAATCCCAGCAACAACTGCATTATCTCTTCATTTGTAATCTCTGCCGTGTCTGACATATTAATTTTGATCAGCTGAGTTGGACTACACTGAGCACCGTGTGAAAGTTTTTGGGACAAGTTCTTTCTATATTTATTCCTATGTGTCTTACTGATGAAGACAGGCTTCTTTCTACCAGTTCCTGCAGTCTTTTCCACTCAGCTTCATTGTTTTAATGTTTTAATTCCTTTAAGAGGACCTTGTTACCTACAAAGAACCCTTTAAAAATTCCCAGATTCTTCTCAAGAAAGATACAATATATGAACAAACCAAGTGAAAAGACATTACAGAGTGAAGAAAGAATAGCTGTGTGTTTGAAATGCATGCCAAAAACCCACATGATGATCCTTGGAGAAAATTCAGTGAAAGTAACATTTCATGAATGGCATTCTTATGGACTTAGAGTTAACTTTCAGGTTGGAGCTAACCTCCAACCTGGTTTTAACTGTCAAGGGAATTTTAATATTTTCAAATATTTCCCAATGATTCCATAAATATATAATTCAAATCCAATGTCAAAATAAAGAGATTTGGCTTGAAAACAGAGGGATGAAGTTCCTGTCTGACATTTGCATCATAAATCCAGCCAGGAATCAGAGTGCACTAGCCCACTGAAAGCTGCAGAAATCTGACGATAAACAAGCACACTGGGAGGCACAGCATTATTGCTAAATGGATTATTTATGCTAGTTCTCAAAACAAGGAAGGGAGGTGAATAATCCTCTTCATATCTCAAGGCTGCTGATCAAATAAAAATTTCCAAGTACAATAAAAACTTTGGCTCCTAGAAATATATTGGAACTCCTTGAGCATTTGTTCCCTCAGTTCAGGAGAGAAAATTGTTCCACAGCTGCAAAGAATCAATTTTTGTTACTCCTGAATTAGGATTTAAGTTCCCTGTGGGACTGCTTAAGGTTTCCATCCCCTTCAGCTCTCTGTGGGAGGCACCCATGGTTCTGAGGAGAAACACTTCTGAGGCCAGGCCAAGTTTGGAGCTAGAAAACACAGCCAGGTGTTGAAGCCAAGTCTGTGAACCTCCATGGCACAGTGGTTCTCCAGACTCAAAAGTGGGGAAGGGCAGGGAGAAGATTCACGTCCTTCTTTTCCTGCTTTTCTTCCCACTCTGTGTTGGATTTGGCAGGAATTTGTCTCAGGTACACAGGGGAAACATGTTTTTCACTTAACTTTTGTTATGTATAACCTTTAAAAATTAGGCTGGTCACAAACCTGGTTTGCACAAGATTTAGAGGTGAAATTAGCATCACATGTACGATGATCAAAAGCCCAGTGGAATTGGTGGGCAATTTTCCACTGAGATCAATGGGCTCTGGATTACACCCATAAAGCCTGACTAACGAGGCGTTACGTGGATTAAAGCACAGGTTAAACCAGAAAATACAGTACTTTTGTGCCAATGGGATTCTGGATCTCTTTAGCTTCCCATAGATGTAGCAATGAATAACACAAAGGGAACAGAAAGTCCCATGCAAAACTGTAGTGTGCAGCCAGACTCCAAGCTCTCACAGAGCCCAGGGGCTCCAGGCCTGCAGGAATAAGGACTGTGAGCTTGCAAGATCACAGAATGCCTTGCTGTCAAATAAATTTCCAGTGTTTCATGAAGTATAACATTAACAGTGTGCATTTCCTTTTTTCCTCCTCTCTTACGTATTTTCTTCCTCTCCTATGTATTTTCATCTGTTGTGCATGGGAAGGAAAAGTTATATCCATTCTAAAACAATTATGTAAGTCTAAGGCAGGACAAGAGACAAAGCACTGCTAAGACATTTTGAAAAGACGAAAATGCCAGAAAGCTGTGCAGAATGAACTTGTGACCAGGCTGGTTTCAACAGTCTGGTGTCTTGTAAAAGGCACATAATGAGATGAGATGTGATAATCTATGGTAAGAAGAATCTTACTGCTTTATATTTAAATTAATTTCTGATATCAAAAAGGAATACTACACTCTCTTTCTACAGATCTGCTATCACCAGCACTGAAAAGATGCATTAGATAGTGGCTAAAGCATTTATAAATTTCTCTTTCTCACTGCATTTCTGCAAATTTATGATTTGGGTCAGTCAGGGAGCAAAATAGATATTTTAATGTCTAGGATCTGTAAACTCATTTTCTTTACCATCAGAAAGGATTTTAGTCATGTCAGTGCTTGACAGGAACAATAGTTAGGCATCAAAAAGTATTTTAATTCACAGAAATAAAAAGTACAACTTGTAGTGCACACCAAGAAGAGGAAGGTGGGCACTCCTGCCCTCTACAGAGGCCAACTATTGCCTTTCAGCTGTTCCTGCCAAAGCCAGTATGGTCAGCCTGAACCACAATCTTGCAAGGAGCAAATGATTTTCCTTTCCAGAGTAGGATGTAGTAAATCCCACACTGGCCTGCAGAGACTTAGAATTCTCACTTTGAAAAGTGACAGTGAGTTGCTGTTTTACATACTCTCCTAGACAGACTGCTAGTGCTGAGTCAGCTCTCATCATCTCCTTTCTGCCTTTCTTAACACCAAGCAGCCTGAATAGCTGCTGCTTCACTAAACTGATTAACCAAAGGTTTAAATGTTGTGCAAAAGACATCTAAAAAACTAAAAAAAATCATATCTGTCAGCTAGGTAAGATTTGAGACTGTTAGTCAATATTTCAGTGCTTATAGAGCAGTTGCATACCATAAGATAATGTCATAATGTGCATCAAAGCACCAATCATCGCCTGTTATCTTCACAACATAGTATTGTTGTGAACATTACTGAAAAGAAGATGTGACAGCAGCAAAAATGATTACACGAACCACAGAATCACCATGTAGAACTGAGGACTGTGTTTAAATTGATGGTTTGCATTTAGAGTATCTTGTGAAGTTTGTACATCTTTTCAGACCAGTCAAAAAGCTGAAAAAACAAAAAAAAAGAGGCTGTAAGTACAACAAAACATCACAGAGATAAATGTAGCAGAACTCCTTTGTTTATTCAGGCTGCATTTCTACTCTAAACGAGATGAAATTTGTCTAGCTTCAATATTCCTATACATCTAAGCAACATAAGTCTATAGTGTAAAGAGAAACGCTGGTCAAAACACTGATTCTGTACACAGCAACTCAAATACATTAGACCAAAGTGGACTATAGTCTGCATTTCTGAATCTCGACCAAGCTATTAAAATCCTACTATACTCAACTATTCAAACACCATTTGTAAATATTGCAGCATAAATTCAATGAAGACATTCATAATTAACCCTGCAGCAAGTGTTCTCAACATAAATTACTCAAGAGAGATAATTTATTTATAACATTGAACTTAGCTTTCCTAATTTTGTCACAGTCACTGGTCACTTGTAATCAATACTGTGGAAAGCCTGCAGAGAAAACCACTATTTGCAACGTCCCTCGGCCTCTTTTCTACCGAGCACTGCGCCCCTGACCGTGTTCAGCATGGAGCACGGGAAAGCGTGGGTGTGCAGTTCTCAGCCCTGAATTAGGAGCTACTGCTGAACTTGGCAGGGACTGGGATCCAGCAGCAGCTGCTTCTCACGAAGGTCATGTAGTCCCTCCCGTGAGAGGAGAGGCAACCTGCTTCTTCACTCCTGCTGGGCGTTCAGTGAAGCAGAGCCTGAGGTATCCCAACGTGCGCAGAAAGAAAGCCCTGCATCCCTGAATGGGCAGATGCCTGCCCTGGTGCTGAGGTCAGAGCTGTGGTACAGGTCCTACAGCTCCTCCGAGCAGGCTGCACTCCTGTCATGCCTGAAGAAGCTCAAGTGCTGGTGCCAGACTCCTCCAGTGGAAATAAATGGCTGTGTGACTCAGCTGAGCAAGCTGAACAGTCAATACCAACTTTCTTGTAGGCAGAGCTGACTCTCCTCTGGGAAACAGAAGAGTCCATTCCCAGAGCTTTACAAACTTCACTAAAATCTTTATTTATTCATCTCTTAACGGTTACATGCAGTTAAAGGCAACAGAGGTGTAAGAGAACAAAGAACCAGTGTAAGTAACTCATTTACAGGACAATACAAAGAAGATGAGCCCGGTTAGTTTTTAAACACTGAAAATCAGAAAAAAAAGTCACTATTCCATGTAAAAATTTTCTCCATGGGTTTACTTTTTCAAATGCTTAAACACCTTACAGAGTTACTGCATCTGTGCAGTAGCCCCTTTGTGGTTTCATAGGTTGTTCCCCAGCTTGCAAAAGCAGGCTTGTGGTAACTCACAGTATAAAAAGGGCAATCCTGAGGAAGTTATAACCTTCTTTACAAAGTAATTGTCCCTTTATCTGCAATCCTTGTTCTCAAATTAAGCAGTGTATATGTGTAAGCTCTGCTCAATCATAAACAATGATTTCTACTTCAAAATAAAGCTATGAGAAGGGAGAAGTGTGGCTAGTGTCATGCCCAGCACACATAGGACACCCAAGTAAGCACCACTTTAAAGGTTAGTTCTGGGTAAACTTGTTCCAGGTTCTTGCACGCTTTAACCCAGAACAAGCTCCAGGCCCAGATCAGTTTAATATTTCTAATATATCTACACCCACTGGTTTTAAATGTTTAACATTCTGTGGACTTTCACATTAAATTACCATTGTCCACAAAAAAATTTTATTCCTGAGGCATTGAAAAAAAAAAATAGCAGATGTATCTGCTCAAGCAGACTGCAATTCCTGTTCTGAAAGTGTATAATTCTTTTTTTTATTATTATTTAAACAACCTCCATGTATTGTCTAAGAAAAACATACTTAAGCAGTTTCTTTAAAAAAAAGTTAAAGCTTTGATGTGATGGATGCATTGAATATGTCAGGAAGAGTATTATCAAAAGGAGAAGTTTAAAGCCATTCCCTGGGGTATATATGTTTTGATGTCCTACTGTCCTTGTCACACATGAAAGTATTTGGTCTATCTAGAAATTCATTTGACCCAGAAAAACAAATTGTTCAGAGTTAACAGGGAAAAAAACCCACACAGAGAACAAGGGCTCTGATATGCTCACTATTACTCTGCACTCTGTTTGAAGTAGATTAAGATGAAACAGTAACAAGTAATTAAAATGTGTCCCATTGGACCTGTACTACTGTCCAAACACTTCTGTAACAAAAAAACCCCAAACCCACAGCAAATTACTCTGACTCCCAGATGTTTTGAATGAGTTTCTTCAGATCTCTACCTGAGGTTTCATTCATATGGCACAACCTTCTCAGCTGACAGTATACCCAGAAAAGTTTTTTCAATGGAGTGCAGAAGTGGTCTAAGGGAAGGATCAGGCTATGCTTCTCTGGTATGAAAATATAGCCATTAATACATAATTCAGATAATAGAAAAAGAAAAGGTTGCACCAATGTAATGATACCAGCTTCCCTAAGTTTATATGATAATACTTATTAATTCTCTGATATTAAATAAAAGCTATTATTTGTACTTTTAATAAAATAAAATTTTAAATTACACTTATGTCTTTGGTGAAGGTGTTTGCTCCAAAGACCTCTTATAAAATGCAAGCTGCGAAATGCTTCCCTCAGCTTCAGAGCATTTGTTGAAAACACAGAGAGATCAAAAACAAACTTGAGTGAAGCTTCCAGGACAGCTTCTGTGTCCTAATAGAGGTTAAGAGGAAGACTTATTTGCCACATGTTTCTGGAAGTCCTTATTAAGTTCTCTTCATAGTTAGCAGACAGACTCCCACAGACTTCAACATAAGCAGGGTCACAATTTTATTTGGAAATGACACTTGCTGACTGCCATAAATTTCTTCAGGAATGAGAGAGCATGAGTGTTAGAGCAAAGTACAGCAAAACTCAGAAACTCAAGGATAAAAACAGAAACTACTAATTCATAGCAAGGAGCAAGCAACAAACTTTTCAAAAAGTAGTTTGTTTATGCAAGAGTGAACAGCATCTCTGGCAAACCAGCATTTAGCCAAGGCTAAGAGGTATTACCAGTTCAATGATTTCAGAATCATTTTCTGAAGATAGCAGAACAGCTAAAGGAGGACCAAATTGCCTCTTGGGCTTCAACAAGCCTTCAATTTTGTCTTTTGGCAGATTGATGTACAAGTGCAGAAGACTTAGAACTGAAGTAAATTGTGGAGATGGCCCTAGATCAGATACATCACATGTCCATGGAATGATGAATTGCAGCCCTTTGGAAAGGTTCACTTAAATGACAAAAGGTGACCTTGAACAGCAGTGATGACAATCCACCCAGGAGTGACTACCACGGTCCAACAGCGAGAGTCAGTCAGTTGTAACTTTTATCATCCTGAAATTCACGGCTCGCTGCTGGGAAGAATTTGAAAGAGACAGATCTGCAAATTTTAAAGTAGTTCCAAATCTATCCCCTGGCACTGGCTGCCCTGAGCACTTGCTCATTCTCACACGTTAAAACACAGTTTCAGATAAGTGAAACCTGGCTGTTTCAAACAGGTCTCGCTTTTGGGATAAACAGCATGAATGAATGCACATAGAAAATTCTGAAAGACCATCATAGATGTGTCCTAGTTAGTACAAAACAAATACTGACACCTTAGACAGACTTTCTCCCACACCGTAAATGTTTTCATGTTATACAGAGAATCCTAAAATAGAAATTTATTAGCATATGCATAAAACTGGTATTCATATGAAAATATTTCTTTTAAATGTAACAAATCTTGCCTTAGTAAAGTAATTAATTCTTATTATCATTCTTCTTGTATTAACCAATCTGTGCTTCACCGAAGACTTGAAGATGAGGAGCATGGCTAAATGTTGAAAATTGTGGTGATTTAAGAGTGTATTGCTGACGATAAAATGTTCTGACAAAGTATAAAATGCAAATGGTGTGTTATTACCTTAAATTGTTCCAGTTCATTTACCTTGCTAAGAGCATTCATTACAGCTAATTATTGAAACAGATTTTTATTATTCATAATTACTTTTCACATTGTAATGATCATAAATTTTTGAAAATTCTGGTCATCATCTGTCACCATTCATGCTTGTCAGTTCTTTTTTTTGTACAGAACGTCTTGCATACTCATTATCATTAATATATTTGTAGGCTGTTATTATTCAAAACTGGTAAGGATCTTTTAAAGGAAATGCAATACTGTTTCTTAAATACATCCTCTTAGTCCTAATGAGAGACTGATGCTGAACCTAACTTGAAAAATGAAATGAAATGCCATTAATTAAATGTACAGTTTATTCCTTGAACTCACTTTGCGAGGTTCATGAATGCACCTACAGTTAGACAGAAATGATTTCCCTGTTATTATCATCCAGGCAGCAAGGCATTTTAAAGACCAATTTGTAAAATGAAAAGGTTGGAAACATAAAGCATTCCTTCCCAGCAAAAACAGAGAATGATGGAAACAGCAAAGAGAAAAAGGAAACTGCCTACGCAGCTGTAAACAAAAAAATGTTCACAGAACCAAGAAACACAGAATAACTTAGGCTCATCAATCTTGTCCCATTTTATGAGGTAGCTGTAGATGTCAGATAGCTGTTTCATCAGATAGAATTAACACAGAGGGTTTATTGTTGAGACTACACTGTTTTGCAGTTGCACTTGATTTTCTACTTCTGAATAGCTCAAAATACAAAGTGAATACTTCCCTCAGAAAGGACTCAGATTTACTCTTTCCAGAACAGCAGATATTACCAGATAATTTCATAAAACATAAAAAAAACAGTTTAGGTGACGTGACCTGGTAGATGAAGCAAGTGCACAGAAATAAAAGAAATAAATCCAACTGATGAGAGAGACATCTTGATTCACCTCATTATTCAGTGTCATCAGAACTTCTGAATTTATCCATTCCTAACAACGACACAGTAATAATGATAACTTGATAACATATACTACAGTTGATAGAAAAATACATTGCATATCAAAATCTAGGTGAGCCTTTTGTTAATATTTCTCAGGACTCTGAGGCAGGTACTGTGGATTGAAGCTCACTAAATATGGTTACTATTCACAGAGCAGATTAAATGACAGAAATAAGAAAGCAATGACAAATTTCACTTTTTCATTCAGCCTGTGCATAACATATGATGACATCACAATCAGGGTACATATCTCTAAACCATTTGGACAAAACACAGTCTGGCAAATTTAAAACAAAATAACTGCACATGTGTTGATAAAACTATTATACCTCTGACACAAAAAGCAGAAGATAAGGAGGTTACCAGTCATGGTTGACTAAATAAAGCCTTCGACAGAACTTGACATTCGATGATCCAGCTTGAAAGGTTATGGAACACATTCCAGGCCGATTAAATGGGTCAGAGCTTTTCCTATGGACCATAGCCAGCAGGTTAAAGTCAATTGTGTCCCCTCCAATTGGCAAGCGATTAATGGAGATGTCTCCCCCAGGCACTAAATTGGGACCTTTACTCTTTCTACTAATGATTAACGACCTGGTATTATACGATGCAGCAATAAAGAATAGGCACATGATTCTTCCCTCACACACTGTTTTCTAAATCACTTCATTACAGGCCTCAAACTTCAAGAAAAAACAACATACAATAAATAGCTGATCATGATTTTAAGAGTTACTAACCAATAAGAACTGTACACTCTGTTCTTAGCTGAGGAATACAAACACAGAATGAAACCACTTATTGCACTAATTTATTTGCTTTACACAGTACAGTTGAGATCATTATCTGTATATTTTCCTCATAATCCTAGAAGAAATATATTGGAACATTTATGCAATCTCAATTAGAAATAGGTGAAAAAACTCCTTTTCCTTATTAAAATAAAAAGCTTGGAAAAGTCAATCTAAATCTCCATCAGGATATGGAGACATCTTAAGAAGAAACTTAAGACATCATGAAGAAGAAACTCCTTTATGAGACTACGGTACATTCAGGACAATTTTTTGAAAATTCACCACCCATTATTTGGACAAGCTTCGGAAGGTAAAGTGATAAACAGAAAACTTTCCATTAAAGCGAAGAAAAGAGAGCTGGAGACAACCAGATCATATGTTTCAAATGGAAAGTAGTAGTAGTGTTTTATGAGAAAGTTAAATATTAATTAAAAGAAGGCAGAAGAATCTTATTCACACAATTATCTGAAGACAGTTTGCTAAGCTGGTTCTTCATTAAATTTGTTCATAGCTAACTGTATCTTCACTTCTCATAATGTAATAAAATGTGTCTTTATTTCTTTACATTCCCTTCAAACCTCTGCATAATTTTTAAACATATATACTGGGGAATGTGTTGGTCTGGTTTTTTGTTGCTAGAAATAGAATTTGAATGCTCTATTTTAGATAAAGCAAGATATCTTGGAAAAGTTTTAGACAAAATTAGTCTGATGCTTGATGTGCATTCAAAGGACATCAGATTTAACAACGTTCATCAGTTTGGGGCGACATGAGAAAATGAGACCATGGCTGACCCCAAGCTAATGCCCCCACTTTCTTGAGAAGATCAAAATGAAATCCCCACATATAAAATTTGTGTGAAACTTCATCAAAAGAAAGAAAAGGGGAAAAGATACATGGGAAAACTAATAGCTGTTTTTCAAACTGAGATGTGACAAGTAATCCCTTAACTAAGCAAAAAAAAATTTAAAAAGCAAACCCTAATATTTTAAAATATTGGTGAATAGGTCTACATAGAAATGTGAGCAGTAAATAATTATTGGAAGATTATTTTTCTAAAGAGGAATGTGTGGTAAAGCATCTCAGATTTATCTTAATTGATATCTTTATCAATGAACAATAAAGAGAAACATCATATCACTGGTATGGATAATGTCTGGAAAAAAAAATAATGAGTGAGAAAATGCAAAGACTGAAGAGACATAGTCACTGTTGCAATTACCAGTCTTACAAGTTCACTGGAAATGTCACACCATATTTGAAAGTTTTTTCCTGAATGATGTGTCTAGTAACACAAGTAATAACTTGGAAAAGCCCTGCAGTCAGGAGATTACATTAGGTGCTGACAGTTGTCCTTTGCAGAATCACAATCTACGAATCTCTAAATCTAATATATTTATTTCTTCCCATTTGTAGGTCTGCACTTGACAATAAATGAAAAGTTTTGTCCTTATGTCATGACATTACTATATGAAATGTTGTGAGGATAAGAAACTTGTCATCAGTATGTTAAAGCTCAGATTTTTAATACAGCCATCTAAAAAAAATAAGGTAAAACTGTATTCAATTAAAATTTGTAAACATTAATTTATTAGCATTCATTTTTACTTCTCAGAAGCCAGAGATGTTAGTTGGAAGTGACCTATGGCAGCCCTCTTTGTCACAGCAAGGCAACTTAAATGTCTCGAAGTGCAGTCTGCAGCTGTTGCCCTTTATGTCATCTGGTGCTACTGAGAAGAGTATGATTGTGTAAGTTTTCTGACTGCCTTTTAGGCAGCTGTGAGCTCTCAGAACACCCTTTAGCCTCCTCAGTATCTAGCCTTATTACTACTTAGATACTTGTCAAACTCTAAAAACAGTGCTGTCAAATATTGCAATTCATGTACCACTGAAAAAGGACATTTTTATTCTTTTTCTTGGGAAGAAAGAAAATAATTAGCTGGCGAATTTCCTGTTCTGGGGTGTATCTCCAAGCCACCATACCTCTCAAACATTTTCAAAATAAAAAAGCATCCCTCCAAAATTGCCACTGCAAACTTTCCTGGTTCCTTGGAAGCATCAGGCTGCTCTGGAGAAAATACATTTCTTGTTCACTGCTTCCTGGTTTAAATACCCAGTAATTTGGGGATCCAATTAAGCTGTTAGATGCCCACTAGCTGCAAGAGAACAATACAAATGTTATATATATGTAATATGCATTGAAGATATGAAAGGAAATATTTTATAGACTTCAATGTTTTTTCAGTATCAGCAGCTCTCTTATCTTAAAATCATCTTGCCTACCTTTTATGACACACCATGCTTCAGAATGGCACAGATGGGAAGATGTGTGGCAAAAAATGCCCACAGTAGAATTAAACTTAACCAGTATCCCTTTTTATTGACAGAGTACTGAATAAATAATGAAAACATATACATAGAATATTCTTCCAACAAAGACTTTCACTTCAAAACAAAGACTATCACTTCACTTGGTATCTGATATTAACCATCATCCATCTTAGAAGATCTCTTGAAGGATAGAAAGCCAGGAATTTCCAGCTGGCTATTTTAATGGCAGGAAAGGAAAAAAAAAACAACCTAGGAAGAGGCTCATCTCTTTCATCACTATTGTTGACAGGTATATCATGTAAATCTAAGATAATTTTGAATGGACATTGGTTTATATCTAATACGCATATTCAATCATGATGAATTGCATAGCATTTTTTCAGTATCTAGGTATAATGTCTAGCTTGAAGGCAGGTCTAAATTATTGTTATTCCAGATAACTCCTTGCCTGAATTGTAGTGAAAAATATGTTATCTAAGATAATGACCCAAAGATTTAAAGCATCATTGTCCAATATCTTAACTCTCCCACGTAATGAATTAAAAAGTAGTGAACTGTGTGAGGCACAAATGAAGACATGAGACAAACACTAGTTCTCTGAACTAAGACTGAAATATGAACATTAAATGAAACTAAATGATTACTTAAACCAAACATGCAGTAACTATTTTTCTCTATAAATTCACATGGAATAAGTTATTAGATTTTCCTATTTTAAAATATTGTTGTTTCTCAAGTACTGTTGGATATAGCAATGGAAACTAACACAGAGCTTCCTTAAAATATGCAAGAGAGCCTTGAAAGATGATCATTGTTAGTCTTTAAGATCCTATATTGTCTGTCTAATAATGCAAGCACATGTATTTTGCCAATACTGCAACTGCATAAATGAAGTTTTAGTCCTGCTGTCAAGTTTGCACCCATGATGACCAGGACTCATAATCGAATTTGATAAAAACACACAGGTGACAAAATAGATTGACAAGGTACTGTGGACAAAAGAGACCTCATAATCCAGAAACCAGGGCTGAAAGAAGAGTATCCCTAAAAGCATGCACACAAATAAGGGCCTGATGGGGAATGTACTCACACTTTCCCTGGGAAATCACTGTCTGAAGTGCCTGTGTAACAATGCACTCACAGAGTGGTGAGTGAGCAGGAGGAACCAGAGGTCGGCTTGCCCTTGCAGAGCTACAGGCTCATTAGGATCACAGACACACAGAGGGACAGCTCACACAGCTGGAGTGTGATAAGGACAAACAGGCCAGAAGGGCCAGGATGGGCACTGCCTGCGCAGGGACAGTAATGATCCAGCTGAGAACTTACAGACTGGGGTTAGACAGTGGGCCAGCAACAGTGATGCTGTGATCAGTGCTACTCTAAATAAATCAGCTCACTTAATACAAGATAATTGTTCTCCTTGAACAACGAAAAACCTTGCCCCATGTATACCTCTTGACCATATAACTGCACTTAGTCTCCAACATACTTTCAGAATACTGCTCGGTATTAACCTCTTGGCAATCGGGTAAAGGTTCATTTTCTCAAGAAATCTAGTTTTTGTCTTGGTAATGAATGAACCAATTCTTGAAATATTACTATTTTTTGAGGAACAAAATCCTCATTTTCTGAACATGTACCATTAAATCTGGAACAGTCAGAAAACAAACCCAATTTTTGTTGATTGTTGGAGCAGAAAATGAACAAGACAACTAGCAAAGCCACCAAAGTGAAAAGCTAAAAGGTACAAGGAATTACATGAAAAATATTATTAATTAGAAGTATATTAAAAATGTGCACTGGGAAAGGAAAGGTTTAGGTTAAAAGCATGGGAAGACTTAATGAATGATGTTTACCCTTAAAGTTAAGCTTATGACCAAATCTGGAGTTTACATCCACTTGAACCCACTGAATTCTTCCTGCCCCCACTAGAGTAAATAACGAGATGCTAAGATTGAGTCTATGTGCTGTGAGAATGTAATTAAATTAACTAACATTGGGTACTCTAGTTTATCTAACCACTTTGTGAAGTATTTGAAGAATGCATTATTCTTAACTTGTTCTGTTTCACATGGCACAATGCACCTACTGGTTTACTTTTTTCTTTGCTATTTAACAAGCCTTTGAATGTACCTTAAGTACTAAACACAAACAAAGCAGTGAATTATCATAATTAAGTCAAATTTGGAGCGATTGTTCTCAGCCTGTACTCCTTTTAAATTTGCTGCTTCTGCTGCAGATGTGAAGTACTTGTGCACATAATTGTGGTAGTGCATTCTCCCCTCCTGCCAGGCTGCACTACCATCTGAGAAACATCCTATCAATTACCCCAACAGATGAGATTTGTTTTCCTCACTATTAATGGCTTGTTCACCATTACTTGCTTAAAAAAGAAAAGATAAAGAAAATAGAATAAAAGAGTTCTAAATGTTAGGAGGTAGATGAAAAAGAGCAGTCTTACATCCAACCATTGACTTCATTGTCAATTCCTAACTTCTCCCGATGTGGCAAGCAGTATCTTTACAGCATTTTTGCTTTGCACCGGAATTTCACTTTTTCAGAGCAAACTGGAAATATAATTTCAGAGAGCAAACACTGGTGTGTAATTACGACAGTCAGATTTCAAGATTTTAGCCTGCTTCTTGAAAGATGTTGCCCATATACATAAAGAGGTTTCACATGACTTTTATCTTTCCTACATAGTATGTTCAGAGACTGAATACTTCAACTGACTCATTTTATGCAGAGAAAACAACTTTGCTTGAAAATAGCCTGAAGCAAAATCTGGAGGTTTTTTATGTTTTCAAGGCAGATGAGATGTTACAAACACTCTGGAGAAACAATCGAGGAAGAAATTGTGACTAAGGGCTTAGCCAAGCTAAATGAATAAAAGCAACTGCAAGGTGCACAGAGCATCCAGAGCACTGCACCCTGAAGGCTGAAGTTATTACAGTAACCAGTTTTTGATAGGTGAGGTTGTGGACTCCATGCTGTCACCTGCTGAGCAGGGGACCTTGTTGACTGCCACTTTATTAGCAGCCATGATGTCAATTTCATTAAATCATCATTAGATAACCAGTGTAGCAGGTCAAACAAAGCCCAGGTGCTTCCAAATATTATAAAGAAATGAAACAGGAAAAGACACCTGCTTTCTTCACCAGAATACTTCATGTAAGAACCTTAGGCATCTGTATCCTGATTTTCATTTGGTTTACAAAGATGCCATCCCACACTCTGCCAGCTCCCATCAGGCGTTGACATGGCCTAGCTCCATCTATCATGTCTGATGGCACAAAACTCCATGTGTTGACACATGTGCTCACACAATGACAGCGGCTTGACATTGTCAGTGGGTCTGAAAAGGTTGCAAATGCAATGGCAATCCTTTTAAACCAGTGAAAGGTCAACACTAAAATTTCAGGTGAACTTTGTGTTCAGATGCTTGTCCAAAGCTACTTGAAAGTCACATAAATGTGATTTTGGTTTTGTTCTCCTTCTCCGGATCACAGGCCAGCAATATTTCATTTAAATTAGTCTACAAAATAATTGAATTCTTACCCTGAAGCCATAGAAATCACTTGCAAGTGATTTCTGTGAAATAAAAACAGATTTGAACCTCATCTATTTTATCCTTTTTCAATCCGTTTCTTCTTCCCTGAACCACAGTTTGCTGATATACTGCAAACTCTGCCATCTGCTCTGTGTCTTTAGCAGTGTAGGCCAGCTACTGTACTCAGATCTTTGGGGTCTGCTTGGCTCAGGGATGCATTTTTCAGACACTGTGGCAACTATCATCCTCTCACTGATTCAGAAACAATGCAAAATCACAACAATGCAAAATCCCAACATTTTGGTGAGCCAGAAATTACCTTAATCATTGCTAAGTTTCTGATTTAGATTTCCATCATATTGACCATTCTAGCGTCCATCCCCACTCTCTCTCTCTCTACTGCCCCAACTAACATTAACTCCCTCTAATACTGAGGAGCAGAAACCCAGCCCAGGATCCAAAATGAGTGGCATATTGTGTAAACACAGAACACAGAGCTGCCTAGCAATGAATCTGAATAACTGTGTGTTTGTAAAGGGTAGCCAGATGAGTAACCCACAGAGAACACACACAATATAATTCTGGTTCTGCCTACAGCAAAATGTCAGCTGCTCTAATTGTGGCACATCCCAGCAAATATTGAAGGTGAGATGATAAATACAAATCAGCTTGACATCAGCTGTCACAGGGAAAACAAATGAACTCACAGTGATGGAAAAGCTGGAGAATACCGATAGCACAGACAAATTGAAAGGAAATAACAGAGTCAGATCTTGCCTGGCTGTTTTAATTGATAATTAGACAGAAATACCATGTTTAAAGGAGGACATATAAAGCATTCAGGAACAACCATAACATATAAACCAGACTCTGAAACTGAGTAAATATACAGTGATATCTCTCCAGCATATGCTAGCATCCAATATATACTTAAATTATATGTCATGTAATTAAAATACATGAGGTCTATGTTTCCAGCCCCTGCTGACATTAATAAAGCACCATTTCTTCGGGTTGTTTCAATAGAAGCTCCTCTGGTGTTACCCACTCCTCTCTGTGCAACATATTAGCCTTTCAGTTCTTACAGCAAAACCACTTCTATGCCTCTGCTGAGAGCGAATCTGGGGAATTGCTCTGTCTTAAAGTATACTTGGGGGGAAAAAGAGAGAGAGAGAGAGAGAGAGAAAATTGTTTGAGAGCCAAATCAGTTCACTGCAAGCTGACTGTGGGTGCACAGACCTTTCTGCCAGCACAGCTAAGAGACCCATTCATCACGGCATGATGAACTAGCAATTGAGAATGTTTCCACTTCTTGTGATTGTTGACAAAACCTTGACAATGGAGGGAAAGAGGCTCAAGTTTGTTATTTTTTAAATCTTTCCCTTACAGATGAGGAGATGCCAGCTAACTCACAGGACAGGGGCTGTTGCAGGAACTGGAAGTGCTCGTGAAGGAGGTCGTTTCAAAAGCCAAGAGAATTCTTAAAACAAAAGCTGCTGAAATAATTCCTTGCTGAAAATTGGAATGAGCACTTGTAACCGTGGACCCTTCTCATAGCAGCTGGTCTGGAACCACTCTTCTTACTTTCTATCAGACTTTTCAGGCCATCTTTACTGTGTCTTTCCCTCACAATTGCTGAATACTGCCTCAGTCATAAAACAGACACAAAGCAGGTATACTACTGCAGCACTCAAGCTGTGCCTGTTTTCAGTCTGTAGTTTTCAATTTTTCATACAATAAGTGAGTACCCCTTCCTACTGAGATACTTTCAGTTATAAATGCCTCCATTGTAGATGGTGCTCTGGAGGGAACTGGTTCAGATAATGCGATGCTGAAAGGCAGGGGAACGTTTTTCCTAATTGGACTCTTGAGTTTGGAAAATCTTTCTTTACTGGCTGGAGGAAATACTTCAGACTCAATGTCAGGACAAGAGATGATATATAAGAAAGGGAGATGGAAGGAATCTAAGGTAGAGCCTAATTTATGACTCTTGAATAAATCTTTTTTGATTGATTGCATTCAGTCTGTTTCTGTGCTCAGTTGAAACTCCCTTAAACAGCAATCCTGTCTCTTTCATTTGCAAAGAATTTAGAAATATGCTTCTCTCTCTCTCTTATCTTTGGTGTTCAAATGATTGTAAGCACTTTTTCAGTCTAAGAGTACTGGTCCATATTAATTCCTAGTTTAATACTGTGGCTCTGTGCCCAAGATAATTTTGACCCGTTATATATAACATAACAAAAGGAGCACTGTAGAAGGAAAAGAGATTTAAAGAGCATATTGAAGACTTACAGCAATAGCAAAGGATAAAAATAGGTGAAAAACAAAAAGGGAGAAAAAAGGACTTATGAGAGTGTGAAAAGAACTGTATTGCAGTGCAATAACCCCCCCGTTAGAACAGTGAACAACCATTTTAGCTTTCATTTGAAACCCTTTGCAAAATCTTGAGAGAAATAAAATGAAAAAGCTCAAAAAAAGAATGAGATTTATGCAAGACGGTAGAACATCAGGCATAAAATATCTGCCCTTTCTAATTGTTTTTTCTCTTAACACATGGAATATCTATGCCAATTTCAAATTTAACTGGATGTTCTTTAACTAAGCCTACAAGAATTATCCTGGGTGTTCCTATTTCTGCGACCACAAGTCAGAAGTCAGTTGGCACCTGCCTGAAAATTCCCTAAACATCTAAATGGCATACCTGGATGTGTACACACATTCCCGAATTTTTAATATTCTAAACAAAGGAAGATTAAGTAGTTTGGACAAGTTAACTTGGAAGAGAGACAATGGCAAGAGTAAAATACACTGACAGACATTAACTAGTGAATTATATAGTAAATGAATAAGACATAACATTGATTCTGTGTTTCTTGCATTAAAAGAACAATGGATCACTTGAGTGAGAATACTGTGTGGGTATCAATTGAATCTAAAGTTCATGTAGTTCAGTTATAGAATAATTAATAATTGAAATTACCCCTGCTGTCACGTGTGGGAAGATTTTTATCATATAGCATGCATGTAGGCTTTAATATATATATTGAGTATATTTTGAGTTGCTTCTATTGAAACATTGTGTTTATATTGAGTTGTTTCTATTCACGAATTTCATATTAATAATATTCCTCACTTTTTTTATTGTAACGTCAGTGAAACTTCACCAAAATCATCTTTATTTTCCAGCTAATTATTCACACACAAAATTTTGTATTTGCTGCAATATACCCATTAAAATCTATTAGATTTACTGTGTTACAAATATTATAATTGCTCAGGTTCCATTGACACACAATAGTTAACAATGCACATGGCTTTATTATTATATTTAAGGGACCTTAAAAAGTATGTAGGTCCAACCCCCAGCCGTGGGCACAAAAAATTGCCCCTAGACCAGGTTGCTCAGAGCTACGTTCAAACTGCCTTGGAACCCCTTCAGGGATGGGTCATCCACAACTTCTCTGGGCAACCTATTCCAGCAGCTTACCACCCTCTCAGCAAAGAATTTCTTCCTAGAAACATCTGAAACCTAGATATTAACCCAGGTAAACCTATCCTCTTTCAGTTTAAAGCTATTCCTCCTTGTCCTGTCACTACATGTAGGTCCCTCTCCAGCTTTTCCCGCTCTGTAGCTGATAAGGAAGATAAACAGCACCAGTGCCAGCACCAGCCCCCGAGGAGCAGCACTTTTCACTGGCCGCCCCTTGGACACGGCGCTGACAACCACAGCCCCCTGAGCACAGCCATCCAGCCAATTCCATACCCCCTGACTGCTCTATCCATCAAATCCCTGTCTCCCCAGTTTAGAGACAAGGAAGTCATGCGGGACCGTGGCAGATGCTTAGAAAGCAGTGACATAGGGGTCACTGTGGATAATTACATCAGCACAAATGTCAGAGCAATCTGAAGCAAAAAAAGCTCATGTAACCCTTAGGAGCATAACCTGTGGAACGTCAAGTAGAATCAGGGGAAGTTTTACCCCTGATACAATATAGCAAACCAGTAAACTCTGTGCTTAGTTTTGTGGTCCACATTTGAAGAAGGATATGGAAAACTGCAGTGAAATGCCAGTGAGGAGAGGCCAGGATAATGAACAGAAAACAAGCATTTCACAACAGGGTTTATGAAGTTATTGTAACAAGATCAGAGGCAAAATGGCATTCTAGATTCATTCCTGAAAATCTAGAAGGAAAACTTTTGATCTTTAATAACGACAGTGTTAGCTATATTAGGTTGGTGCTAACTTGACCAAAGTTACTGAAGTTTTCTGAGAATTAAATTTGCTTAATTCTTTTGACACACAGACATCAGACAGATATTTCACAGAGATCAATATTTCCCAGGTATTTAAGACTATAAAAATTTGCCCATTTTGGACTCTAAGCCATGGCAGTCGGAGATACAATCACATGATCACTCTCTAATGGACAGGAAGATGTACTCAGGAGTTAAAATATGGAGACAACCCATATTTTTAATGAGTTGTACACCTACAGACAAAGATACCAGGAAAAAAAAATAAGGAAAAAGAAAAAAAAAATCCAAATAGGAGCTAAGTAGAAAGCAGAGAAGAAAGAAATCACTGCACAGTGTCTGGTTTGGAAACTCTGCTGTGCTACTGGAGAAACGGTAACCTTATTGACAGAGGTCTAGAAAATTAAAACACACTTTAATCCTATTTGTTTGTAAAGATCTGTGAGTGTCTAAAACAGCAAAATAAAGATTAAATTTAGTATGAAATGTGATAATTTCTCTCATCACTTTTTTGCTTCCTACAGGAACTGTGACAGCATCTAGAAAATCATGGTTCATATTAGTGAACGTCTGCAGTAAATAGACGGGTATCTAGATCTGACAGGGGAAGTAGGGAAACACAATGTCAAACAGACCACAAAAATATTTAGCTAAATGCAGACTGGAGAATAAAAAACCTAAAATATAGTGAAGGTGAAATTGCATGGCAGCTCTTCCATAATTCCCTACAATCATAAATACAATACAAAAGGACAATTTTTAGAGGTGCTTTGCCTATTATTTACGTCAATGGTACAACAACTAAGGCAGGTAAAATTCCCCTTTCCCTCAGTGTTGACCTAGAGCTGTCACTTGTCAGTACTTGTACTGAATAAGACATTTTTCATGTAAACCCACCTAGCAGTGTTCAGAAAATTGGTAAAAATATATGATTCTATGCAGTAGACTTGTCACACTGAAGAGCTACTCCTAGAAATTCAAACTGAAGGCATGCCTCACAATCTCTGGCTTGATTGAGCAGCAGAGCATCTTCAGCATCAATGAGAACAGCGTGGAACTACAGATACTGAGAGCAAAGAGTTCAAAATTACATTTTATTCTGTTTTAAACACATCCTTTTTGCAGATGCACACCTATCATATGTGCATTTATTCATCTTAAACATGCAGCTGTGACAAAAATGTACTGTTTGACCGTCTAATTTTGTGTATTTCACAGGCTTCTGGTGGAATTCTCAGTACTGCCATGACCAGCAGATGCACAGCTCTGGGAGTTTACTAACTAAGAAAGGAAAAACAAGAATAGATCTTATAATTTTAATCATTTAGGCCTTGGATCTATCAAAATCAAAGCTTAGCACTCCAAAAGGACTATTGCAATCATAAGCACTGTGCCATACTGGCCCTTGCAACATGTACACCAATACAGAACCTTCAGTGCAAGTGGAATTTAATGTTTTAAATATTTCTTATTGATCAAATGGTTTACAATAATCCATATGCATTACTCTACATTTTTCTAGACAATATAATATTGTTGTTGAAAGGACTATACTCTCTGATGAGATGAGAACAATCTGACAAAATTGTTTGCATAGCAATGCTACTACACGGAAGATGGTGTATTTGGGAAGTTTCATTGTCTTAGATATTCAACTTTGTGATTAGATGCTATCTCAAGAGAAATTTGAATCAAAAGAATAGCAAGGAATGAAATTAATCCAGCAAAGTCATAACTAGACAGCAGTTCAAGAGATTTGCCTGTTTGACCTAATGGGGCAACACTGATGCAAGTGAAGTTTTTCAAAAGAAAACTCTGATGGTATTTTAAGACCACACCTACTCACAGAAATAGCACTTATTGGCATTATTTAAGTTAAATCACATAATTGACTCTAATCAGTCTTCTTGATTTTTCCATAAAAGCTGAGTTCAAATTACATTTGAAAATCTCCCACTGAGGCTGGAAACTTTATGTCCACTGCACCATTTTAGTAATGCAAAACAGGCCTGTAGCTGCACTGTCTTAGGCTGTGATCCTGTCAGATTTCATAAGGTGAGCAATACCAGGCATTGGAGAGGAGACCTCTTCAAAGCAAAACCAGACAGTAGAGGAGGTGGTGCTGGCGACTGTAATTGATGTGCTTCCCTCTGAGCCACAGCTGAGCTGAAGATTCCTTTGCCCAAGGTGGTGCTAGGAGTGCTGTCAAGAATCCTGTCTTTCAGATTCAATGTGAATCAGGATCTGTGGCTAGTCCCCCTCCCTAAAGGTACAGCTTTAAAATATCTGGGGGCTGTCAGTAGAGTACAGGAACTAGTTTTTAACATTTTCCATGATAGGGAACTGATTCCACGGGCATGTATTTGTGTATATCTGATGGGACTCCAAACACAATGTGCAAGTCTGAAGGCACAGGGATTTTGCACAAAATGTAAAATGTGAGTTTCCTTAAATAAAATAATCTGGTGCTACCAGTAGCCATTCTCTAGTAGAATTCTAGTAGAAAATCTACTATATTTCTATTCAAGTTATTCCATTCCATTTCCAGTGCCCCTTTGTCTTACTTACATCATCCATCTTCAGTCTGAAGCCACTTTTAATGTGGTTTAAACAAATTGTCATAAGGAATTCACTAGCATCACCATATCTAGCCAAATCCATTCATGGACAATGCATTCATCTATTAAAGATGTGCATGTGTAAATAACACAAAGGTTTTCCTAAGTGATTTATTGTTGTTTTGTAACTACTGCTAAAGGTAGTTGGTCCTTCAAAGCATTGATGAGTCTGGATTTCAGAACATTTGTCATAAAGTCTTTCCTTTTCAGCTTCCTAAAGTGTGCTTTTCCTGAACCACAAAGAAGCAACATGAATGAAATAGTGGTGATTGATGCACTAACATTTTCTCTGGAATTGCCAGACTTCTTTATTTTCCACTATCCCATATTCTTTGCATATGGGTCCCAACAGTTTATTGAGCAGAAAATTATTGCTACCTAGAGAGCTAGTCCTATCAGACTTCTAAATTGTTTGTTGTAACAATTTGTTTTCTTTCCTCTATCCTCACAAGAGCCTAACCAGCCATGCACTCTAATCACATGGTGATTATTATTAGTGCATGACTGGAAATGCAGTATGAGTAATGCATCGTGCTCTGTGTTAAACAAATCTTCTATTGAAAACTAGAAGAAAAATATTATCCCAAATATTAAAAATAAGCAAAATCTTAGGAGATTAATTCATGGCAGTTTGACTCTCACCTGCTGTTAGCTAATTCATTCCTGGTTCTTATCTTATGAAAGACACATACTCTTTTATTCAACAATTTTTAGTCTGACACAGTGAGGTTTCTGGTTTCCATGGACTTTCCTTTTATTGGAAACACAAGGAAACAAATGCTGCCTGAATAACAAAGGGATGGAAAAAAATGCCAATGAAGTATTCAATCTGAAAGCATATTTTATAAATTTCTCGTCTGAATTTGGATTTGGAACAAGGATGAGGTTTTATATTTTGAATTGCTTTTTGAGCATCACTGCTTCTGGACTACACATGTGTAGTACACTATGTGCATGTGGCATTCATGGGGTTTTGCTCTTCTTACAGTAGTATGTTTACAGTCATTCCTGAATTTTCCTTTGTTCTCTTCTCTGTGGCCATTGATGGAACATTGCCTTTGTATTATACATAATTTCTTAAACTCTGAAAGAGAGGACAGATGGAGTAGCAGTAATTTGAAATTATGTCTTTAACATCTTTAATACTTTATACTTCTGATTTACAAATCAAACATATTAATCCTTTCCTTGTGCTATAGCTGAGAAATACTGTTCACATCAAAATATGAACTGTCAATAAACTCTCCAGATACTGTTAAAAAAAACTTTGCATTGACCCCATTTGAATCCACTAACCTCCATCATTTAGGCCTTAAGTCTCACTTACATTAAAAAGTTAAAAAAAGTAACTTAAATAATGCCAGGATCAATTCAGGTCCACAGACTTTTCCAGAGAAAGCTAACATAACATGAATGAAAGGAAAATTAGGCCTTCCATTTTCAAATAAAAACAATTTTTAAATTTCATCGAAAACGTTCAGTTTACCTGTGATTTTTTTTTCTATCTGTTCTTTAGAAGAGCAAAATAAGAATGTATTTCCAATAAACCTCTCTATTCAACAAATATTTTGTCTCACCAGTTGACTACTCAGCATGCCTGCCTTTTGTTAACATCATTGACAAAGGAATAGACACACGTCTGGGGTACCCAACTGTGTATTATCTACACTACAAATCACCCGTCTTCACTCGTTAGCTCCTGCACTGAAACACACAAGGGAGCTCAGGTGTTCATATCACCAAGGCATGAATTCTTAAAACTGTTTTTCCTTAAACTGACTGGTGAACTATCACGGGTGAATGGGAAAGCAAAAATAAGAACTGGTGCATTTGAAACAAAAGTTGACACTTTTATAAAAACAGAGACTGAAAGCCTAGCCACAGTGCTGTTGTTCTGTATCTAGGGTCGTAGCAAAGGCATAATGTAAGCTGACATCTTCACTCCATTTATGCTTAAGGGCAGAGGACAATCCCTGGGTTTTTTTGATCCCATCATCTTGCAGAAGCTCTGCAGGACTTTGGATATATCTCTATCTACAATGTATATATGCTTTCATGTTCAACTATGCTGCATTGAAAATCCAGCCCATAATTCCAGCAAAGGTACTGACACCAGCATTCCCTCTTCAGAGTTCAGGAACAGTTGAACAAAGCACTGTTTATTTCCTCTTTCAATTATAACAATGTATGTCTTTTTGCCTAGCACATACTGCAGGCAAATAACAAAATAAGGTTCATGATCATCTTACAAGCTTTGATTTTACATGTGACTTATTCAATCTAAAAGGTAGGTTTACTGAATTTCTTAAATGACTACTCTTAGGCAATTACCTTCCTCACAAAACCCATATCCTATAATTTCTCAAATAATTGTAACTGGTCAATAATAATAGAGCTCCTATCACTCCCCATAGTAGTCAATTGAAGATTATATTAGATATAGTTGAACAACATACACCGTAACTGCATTTGATGCATCCTACTTGATGCTTTGTAATCTTAATATTTGGAAGCTTTTCTATCAAAATCGATGGCAAAAGAATCAAGTACAGTATTTTAAAAAAAAATCATTGTTTTATGCTGAAAAATAGTAATATCAGCTCACAACGTATATCTGATTACTTGTAGAACACATATTGAACTTATTGAATAAGTTAATTACTCCAGTGTCTTGTATATTGGTGTCTACTGTTTTACATCTATATACAGAGATGTAAAGCAATCCTTCTTCTGTGTGAAATTCAAGTGACTTTTCCCTGGGCTGCAATGGAAGCTGAGAGGAAGCTTATGGCATTGCATGAGCAAACTGATTCTGTTTGGGAGCTGCTTTAGTCCACCTGTGCAGTGCAGCCCTCACAAACATTGTAAAAAGCTCTTTAAAAAAGAGCCTCCATAAAAGCCACAGAAGGAAACTCACACTACTTTGTGGAATATCTTATTAGCTTAAATCATTCTTTGTCTCAGAGTATGGGTTTTCCTGGATGTCATCTACAAGGCAACACTAAACCACAAAAAAATATCTTTACCCCTAAGGATGCATGTGGTTCTGATTAAGCCTTCCAAATCACTCATATTTAAACTTAAGCAACTCTCTAACAGCTTCATTTGTGGGAAGCCAAAAGAATCCATTTCCTCTTTTGTTTCTAATGGTCTTCCACACAGAAACAAAAGGAAACAATAAAATCAAACCAAATAAAAAAAAAAAAAGAGCAGAAAGTAATCATCATCATCATATAACCATAGAAATCTAGGAACTATAGATATTCAGTTTGTGTTTGTTTGTTTTGTGGGTTTTTTTTTATTCAGTTTGATACTGAGACTATTTCAGTTGGTTTCTGCCTTTCTAGCCCTAAAAGTGTAGATAAACTTCTTTGTTTTCTTGTTTTCAAAAAATTCAGTAATCAAAACCAGTAATCCGACTGTTGTGAGTTTACATTGTCACATAAACTCATCCATACAGATCCCAGTTTGGAAGTTACAGATCCACTGTGTTGTATATGGATTGAAATCACACACCGTAATTTTGCTCAGAAGAAGAGGGAGACAATGGTTATTTGACATGCAGTTTTTCAATACTTTCTCTGTGCTTTTGAATATGTATCTATGGGCCTTATTTATTGGATAGTATTCAAAACCTCCTTGTGGATCCAATCACTCATTTTCTCAGGGGCTCTTCAGTCAGGGTCTCAGTACTCTAGAATCTGAATACTTTCCAAACCTTAATTAATGTATTGTTGCAGAGTCCTGTGAGAAAAGAGGATTATACTGCCCAATTAACAAATAGGGAAATGAGAAAATGTAAGGTAAAAGCCTCCATTACACCAAATGCATATTCTAGTATACTTATATTTTTCTCACAGTGCTGAAGCTTAGCTAGCATTACATATTTTTAAGGTAGAAGTTTCTTGCATTTAGCTATAGTTAAGAGTAAATGTTTTCAAACCAAATATTATGTGTTCTAGAAAAAGAAAACTAATACACATTAATTGGCTCACTTGCCATTGCAAAATTTCATAGATAGTTGGAGTTAATTTTTTTCATAGCAGCGTATTCATTTTCTTCAACTGTGAAGGTTTCCTTTTTGTTCCAGAGGATTTCTCCTTCAGTCATGGCAAATCTACCCATTTCTGCAGTAAATCAGACAGTATACAGACAACAGCTCCTCTCTTACTTAGCTGCAGAGAACCTTTATGCAGTGAAGCAGGAGGAAAATATTAAGTCAATTGATGACAAAGTGTGTAACATATGTAAAAGTCTGGACAGTGAAAGGTGCTCTCTATGTGACAAGCTCTGTAAAAGCATAGATTTTAATTTCAATTCCATCAAAAGGTGTCTCATAAGATCTAAGGATTGATTTGCAAAATAGTCAATGCTAGTCAGTTGTCCTGCCACAAGATTTCATCAGAGAAATGCAATTAAATGTCTTTATCAAGAATTAAGGTAATATAGGTCAAGTGTAGAGGTTGTAATTTATTAGAATCTCATTTCTTTATTTCACTGTTGACTTTGCACAGGTGTCAGTGCCTACAGAGACAGCAAGATAGGTGGGCAAGGAAGGAGACAGCAGGTTGTGTCTGTTCATTTCCTAGTTAAATTAGTAACAGAAATCACTACCAGTAAATATGTAGAAGTTGTATGAGATAATTTTTCTGGATGTATTTTGTGTGTTCTTTTTGCTGCAAAGAAATACTTTATCTTTGGGAGCAGTGAAGAAGATGAAAGAATTTTCTCACTAAGGAGAATAGACTCGTTGATGTAGCAATGGAATAAATCAATAAACCAATACAAAGTCCAGCCCAACGGCAAACCTTGTGGCTGCAGCTGTGATATATTAGATGCACTTTTACAAACTACATCCTGGGAATATTAAAATTCTTAGGTTAGCAAAATAGAAAGATATTCTAATCTTACATACCTGGAAAATGGCCACCAAAGAAAATATTACCACATATGCCAGCTAACTCTCATAACTCAGCCACTGGCATCAGAACTCCAAAGAACTGAGTTTTCCATTTAATTTCTTGGATTTATTTTTTTTTCCATCTGTTCCTAAACTTGTCAACTACTTTTGTATATCAGCTACCACTGAGACATGGTAAAAATGGGAAAATGGGTAGACTATTTTATTTCTTACTTTCATACTAGCAACTTTACCAGAAATCTTGATATTTTTCTCAGGAAAAAGAAAACTCTATGACCTTTACCAGAATATACTCCTAACTTAGTTCATTTGAATCCTGAAAACTATTGGCATGTTGAAACAAAAGCAAATAATGTTGAATTTCCCTGAAGTATTGTATTGTCTTTTTGTAAATAAGATAATTCTCATTATACTGACAGGGTGGGAAGGATTTGTATATTTATACTCTATGTGGTATACAAGTACCAATATTTTTAATGTGTACAGTTCACTTATCTCTATCTATTGACCTTGTCATTCTGATTCCACTGAGAAAGTAGGAACTGTACTTTTCACATCTTTTATTTACTCACAGGCTGAAATTAGTTCTATGGCCTATGGGTTCCCTGAAGCTACTTCTGTGATTCACTGAATTGCTTCTGCTGGGTTATTGCACATTAGAAAGGAAATAACTGCCAGCAGCAGTTGCTTTCTGACCAATACTGCAGGTCAAATACACATATCTTAAAACATGTTACAAGAGGTGTCTTCAGGAGAAAATGAGTATTACAATGTTAAACTAGCCATTGTGGATGAGTGCAAACCACACTTGAGCTGTATTTAATTCCGAGCCCAGGAGAAGGTTCCAGCTTAGGTTTAGAACTGGTTTTTGTTAACTCTGCCAGCATTGCTTGCCTGTATCTTGATGGAACATTAAATCACTTTAACCTGAAGCAATTTTGAGCCATGCTGAAATAGAAATGTAATTTACAGCTGCTCTGTAAAATACATTTGAAAATCAAATTGATCAAAAATGTAGCAAATTAGAGCATGGCAATTCTACAGGATACAAGATTGTTACTAAACTTCCAGCCAAGGTACTGATTCAGCCATGTCCCTGTCCTGGTTTAGGGTGAGACCTGAGCAGGAAAGCCAGAAGAGGAGCACAGCTGAACAGACTCCTAAGCAGGCCATGCAATTAGCATTGCACTTACATGTCTTTGCACAAAACTGCAGAAACCTCCCTAAATAAAATCTCTCAATAGTGGTAATTGAGAAAAACATTTAAATATTTAGAAACAAGTAGGACTGCATAAAAAAACTCTTCCAGATCAGGAATTCCACTGGTACTTACTAAAATTTCTCAATTAAATCTACATAAAAGGATTATGTTTTGACTTCTTCATTGCCAAGGATTTGGCAATGTTATGTCATTGTCCATTTCCATGAAAATATGATGCATTTCTTGTCTTTTTTTGTATCAGTTTATAGTAGATATTAATTTAAGCTTTCTATGTTGCCTGTTGTAAGCATGCCTGTAGCAATTACAATAAAAGTTACTTGGCTAAATTAATTTTTAGCACTCTGGAGATCCTAGTATCTTATGTGACACATGGATAAATAAAATACCACAGGGTGCTATTTTTAATAATCTTGTATAAGCATTTATACATAAAAAACCCTGGAAAAACATTAAGTGAACTTCACCTCTTTGCAATATTATCTTCACTCTAATCAACATTGTCACAAGTCCCAGAGAGCCAAGAAAAAGAACAGACATCCAAGACCATAATCTTTGCAGCCAGATACTCTTCTGCTGATGCCCACATTGTAGGGGTTGCAGGTCATTCTCAACAATTTCAAGTGGAATGCTAGCAAAATATTTTAAGTCATCCCAAATCGAGAAAGATAATAGAGCTTTCTGAAGCAGTGTGGCCATCTTCCAATGCTAATAAAATTCTCATTTCTATAATGCATAACCCTGAGGCACACAGCCCCTAAAGTTCCAAGTTATTTCATGACAAATTTGGCATACTGAGTTTTATAGGCCTAACACAATTTTAAACACAAAAGAAATAACAGTGCGCTATGCACTGTGGTCATTTTTAGAAACACTCAACATAGTCACAGCTTTTTAGGTCTTGTCCTGCTTGCAAAGATCTTTATTTTTCAAATTTAATCCAACAATCATGGAAAATATCAATAGACAGTAATACTAGTAAATGTATTATGTTAGTATATAATATCTTTATGTCACATTTGCTTCTCAGAGATAGTAAATCCACCAACACCACCAAAATGAAACAAATATTTAGATATGATCAGTTTACAGACATTAAAAGTTTAAAAGAGAAAACCCTGAAAGAAAAGAGCTACCATTAAAAAATTTATTTTTGATGCTCTATTGAGCATTGAAAGTTAGTTATACTCACTGTAAACACAAAAATCATATCTATGTGATGCTACTGCATAATCAGATATCAAAACCAAAATTTTTAGAATAACTATATTTGGAAAGGTGGGTGGAGGCCCCCAAAGGGTATAATTAGTTTGTTTTGTGTAGTGACTTATTACTTTAACTGTACATGAAAGAAGGGGAAAGGTTATGTTTCCAACACATCATAAAGAGTCGGTATTCTAAAGAGAAAGTACTTATGGTATTTTTGGCAAAACTACAAGCACATTCTAATATTGAATCAAAGCTCCTACCATATTACTTACTAAAAATGTGAATTTAAAAACACTGTATCTGAAAAAATACCATTTACAGAAGTTTATATATTCCGAAGATTTCAGCAGCAATAAACACCTTCTGTATTTAAAAAATGCTTTGTGTAAATTAAATATCTAAAGTGTCAGTCTTTGCAAGAATCCATTAGATCTTATTCTCAATTCATTAAGTAAAAGACTGATATACAACAGTCATATTATCTTACGACTGATTATTCATGACTTTCATTTATGACTGAAAAACAACACTCTCTAGAAATATTGGTTAGTGCACTGGCCCAGACCTTCCAGCATGCCTGGTCTCTGTATACCTCAGAATTATCTATAGAGCTCCTCCTTTGTGCTTCAGCTCTTCTGCTTTTCTTCTGCGTCTAAAAGACACATAAAATTTGAAGGATCAGTTCATTTCCCTCAAGACCTTCTCTACAGATCTTAAGCAGCCTTTTTGTCCCTGTTTGTCAGCTTATTCTGGAAAGTGTTCTCACTCAGCTCTTTTCATTTGTCACCCCACAAACTGCAAGTCACCTCCAAGCCTATGTTCAAATGATCTCCAAATAAAGCTGGAAGAAAATATGTTTTCTTGGTTCTTGGTCAGGAAAATCCAGTAACTTGTATACAGTTTTCAGTGCTATCAGAGAACCTGAATATTGTACTGAAATGAATATCAAAAGAGGGCATTTTTAGGTCTTATGAGACAATAAATTACATATAAATTTTCCAGAGAGGAAGAGCTGTTTTTCCAAAGAGGATTTCCTCATTATTTCACTGACTAATGAAACTATAAATATAAAGACAAATTTTCAAGACAGATTATAAACCTCTTCTCTGATATTTTAAACACACCCACTACCATTAGGCCTACCCCAAAACCTCTTCCACTGATTACTCATAGCAGCTGAATGCTTACTAATGAGAGAAGTGAAGGAGAAATGCTATGGTATGGGAGAGGTTTTTCCAAGCTTCCAATGAAACAGCACAAGAAAGAATGACTTAAGAAGACATTGGAATGTGACCATTTCTTGTCAGTTTGGAGGAAAGGTCCGTCCAAAAGGGCATAAGGACAAAAGAAATTAAATATATTTAGCAGTAAAATATTGTAATGGCACCGATGTTCTTCATAAAAACTTTGATGAAAAGTCCAAGAGAAGTCCCAAATTTTAAAATAACTATCTGCTTTGTTAGTCACTTCTGGTTTTCTGATAAATCCTCACAGTATCTTCTTGCATATGGGAGGAAATAGTCCTTCTGGTAAAGAGCAGTTGTAGGAGGTTTGATAATTTGTAAAAACCAAAAAATATGGACCCATAGAACTCAGGTTCAACCTAGGGCTCTAAGGCCTAGAAAAATAAGTTTGGGTTGCACTTCATCTCAGGCAAGGGTTTGAATCAAACAACTTGCAAAGAGCTCCATTAGGTATGTCAACAAGATATGAACTCCTGTGTGTGATGATTAGGAATGTTTACTCTTCATGCATATAGAAAGCACATTATTTCTGGTTATCCACTTTCTTCTTCTTCTAACTGAACTGAATGTCTCTAGGGCTCATAACTGTAATCATATAATCATGATAATACAATGACAGATACAGACACTTTAAATATTTTTTAGAAATTTATGGCGCACTTTAAATAATAGTCACTACATTGACTGGTTGATTTAAGTACCACTATATATCTTTTTCTTCAAGACTGAAGTAACCAGGCAGATTAGGTAGATTAGAAATAATGTGGGAGGGACCTGAAAAATGTCTAAAGTGGATCATCAATAGTAAATTTTTCATTTGATTATCATCTGACCTCAAGCTCAAAATCCATTTTCTTTTCAAATTCCCCAAGATATTTAGGTAAGAGAACTAAAAACTTCTTCTTATTTTTTGTAGTGAATGGAAAGAGAGGTAGAATAAAGCAGCACACTTCCGCTCTCCTCCCAGTGAAAATTCCACTCAACATTTCAACAAATAGAGAAATTGGTATTCCCTTATCTGAACAGAAGGTATTTTGCTGTAAAAAAGGCAGATGTTGATAATAAATACAAGAATAGGCAGATAGGAAGTTGAAATTCGTTGGACAAATGCAGATAGCAAGAGAGAGAAAAGGAAGGAACATAACCCAGTAAGTAAGATTCAATAATTTGGATATATGAAGCAGATCATACTTTTCACTGTGCAGCTACCACAATAGAGTCTGAAAACAGACAAACCCTCGTTCAGCCTGTCAACATTGGCCTTGGGTAGCTACCCTGAGAGCAGATGGCACTGGCACTTCCCTTTTTTGATTGCCCTGTTCCTGCCATTTGCAAACAGTCCAACCTATTGTTCTTCAAAGCTATCCTGGCTTTCAGTGCATTGTAGGTAGGAAACCAGGGGTCTAGTAAAGGTGGAAGAGAGTTTTGAAGTAAATAGACAGCACTCTGCAGCTTAAGCATCTAGCTGTGTGTTCATGTCCTAGATTTGGGTGCTCATATAAATTCTCCACCTCTCAAATTGGATTTACTTAGGCAGACAGAAAATAGCTGCCCATTTAAATTCCAGTGAACTATGTTTTTGTCAAACAAATTCTACTATTTTTCTGAGTTATTCTACTAAAATGCAACATGAATAATTGCCTTTGTCCTAGTTCATAGTAAAAGCAACGTTTGCACACATCTTGGTGCAGTGTCTGCATTCCCCTGGGCAATGTTGGACATTTAATCATCACAGATTTCTGTGAAAATGCATGGCAATTTCAAGACCAAAAACTGTGGTTTCTTTCACCTCCAAGAGGTGAGAGATTATCCAGATGTGCCAGACTTGGTCTGTGGGAAGTCTCCAATAATGTAATTGGAAAACTACAGTTTGCAATGACTTGGAGAATGATTATCTGTGGGTGGGTGAGGTGGCTGTGATGGTATTGAGAAACAGTTTGAGCATCAGTGCAAAAAGACCTCAATTTATGTAAACATAATTTCATTTAAATAATTAATAGTAAATGAAGCAGAACATTTGAAGATATTCATCACTATGGCAGTAGCAAAGTCCTCTCTATTCCATGTTACCAGAGATTCCATGAATAAGACCTGATAGCTTAGCAAGCAGAAAACTTTATGTCAAAATCCTGAAAAAATTCTTTAAATTTTTTTTCTCCAGGAGAGAAACTAAATCAGCATAAAAAAGAGAGTCCGTTACATATAGTGCCTGTGTGATTCCTAGTAAATTAAGCAAATAATTGTGAGGAGAAAAAAAATTTAAATCAATTCTGTCTTTGTCAAAACTGAGAAATAGATTTCTCTAACACATAATTACTCAACGGAAAACACATGGTTTGCTCCTTGAGGTCCTAGGTATACTGAGGTTTGACATATTAGATCAGAATATTTAGTTTCTCTGTGTACTGTGTTGACTTGCTTATGTCAGTACTAATCTTTCCTATAGATGCCCTACAGGACAGGGAAACAGAGTACAGGGCAGAAATAGGTCTCCAAACCATTTAAGTCATATGCTTGATTTTACTTCATTGGACTAAAATGGCACACTAAAATGATGAACATTCACTTGGTACCTGGTTAAATATAAATACTTAGAGCATATTTCCTGCAAAAATAAATCTAGCTTTTGGTAAGATTGCAAGAATTATTATAAAATTCAATTGTATCCCTAAATCAACAGTTATAGAATCATACCTCAGATCTTAATTTTATTCCTTCAAAGATTTGGAGAAAATGCAGAAATAACACTGTGTATTTCCAGCAGAAGAAAAATAAAACTTAAATTCAAACACACTGATATTGATGTTAAGGGGTGTTGGTAGAGATAAATATACACCATGAGTGTGTATCTAATAAGATTCACTATGACTCAAACGAATGTGTTCCTTGCCCTTTTGTCACAAGAAAGTGAAATTATACAAATAACTTGTTCATACAAACAACAGAAGACACCAATTAAAAAAACAAAAACAAGACAAACCAGCAGTTATGGAATAGGTTTTAAAAGTCATTCTATGAAATTGTTTGTAGTATAAAGAAAAGTTTCAGAAACTTGAAATTTTTTGAAAGTTTGGGAAGTAAAAAAGAATGTAAGTCCAGAAAGTGAAATATAAAATCATAAAAACATCTAAAGAATATTTAAGGAACTATTTATGAGTACATAAAAACTAATAATAAAATCTTTTCAGAATGAAAAGCAAGCCATCTGACAAAGACTCTATAGGACCAACAGGTGATTGAGGAGTTGTAAAAGGTAAGGCCAAAGCTGAATGGTAAAATTAATTATTTGTATTGATGTTCTCTATAGATGGGGTTAGACTGGTTTCCACAGGGGAAACATTTCTGCAGAGGGAGAATTAGAGGAATTATTTGCAAATGTACTCTCAGTGAAAAAAATCTTAGAACAAATCAATAAAATGATTAGTAACAACATGATATTCATCTATGAGTTAAAAAAAATCAAATATTAAATTTTCAAATGGTTAATACTACTGCAGTGATCTTAGTGCTGAGAGAATTAATGGTTAAAAAAGTATCCAGTTCTACTGATAGATTTCAGTTTGAGTAGAAGAAAATAGGCATGAGTTATTCTGACCTCCTTAAAAAAAAGGGAATTAAATATAAAAAAAGGTAGACCAATAAATAAATATATTCGAATGAGAAGAATTAACTCAGCTTTTGTAGTGTATTATTGTGCCTCACAAATTTACTGGAGCTCTTGAAAAATTGAAGAGCATAATAGCATGGGAGATGTGGCTGACATAATTTACTTGAATTTTCAAAAACGTTTTAACAAAATTCCTCAATAAGGGTTCTTATAGAAAGTAAGGTACTTGGAATGATAGGAAAGATATTTTGTAAGATACTTTATTTCTTAAGGGACATAAGGACATAAAGAATACCAGGTTTAAAAAAAATTATTCTGCAAAGCAAGTTTTCTAGAAAATATCAACAAGCATATGAATGTCTGTTTTATTCAGAGTTTATAGCAGGCTCTGGGGATACTGATGAAAAGATGACCAATTTTTCTGACAATGCTAAATTATTTATCATTATCAAAACAAAAGCCAGCTGCAACAAGCTACAGAAGGTTATCATAAAGAGTGTTTGGACTTGGAAAATATCCAAGGAATATCAACATCCACTATAACAAATCAGCTATTACTGTGATGAGTCTAAATTAGTCATGTTCACTCAAAACAGAGTTTTGGGAGTCTTTAACGCATTTATACAAGCTTCAGCTCAATGCTCATGAGAGATCATGAAAGCAGCAGAATGGTAGGATAGTTGGATAAGGAATCCAAAATAAGTGTTTTTGAATACTGAATGTAGTCCTACTTCCCCACATCTGAAAATGGACTCCGGAGAACTAAAAAAGCCACAGAAAAGTGTACCTAGGAGGACAAAAAGTTGTTATTTAAAAAAGAAACACCCATGAGATTAATATGATGGATACTTTTAAAATATTGACTTGGATAAAGTATACAGAGAGCTGTTCCCTGGTTCCCATCATGAAGGAACTTAGGTGACTTAGTTATCAAGTGTCAGGGTTAAAGCAAACAAAAGGAAACACTTTTCACAAAGCACATAATTAAACTGTACAAATCATAGTTACAGGATGTTGGAGATGTCAAAAGCTGAAGTGGGCTAAGAAGTAATTAGAAAAATCTTTTGGAAGAAAATTTCATCCAAGGCTATTCTATAAATACACATTAAAAATAAAATGCTTCCTACTCACAAAGTCTTTCAGTTATGACTTGACGAAAGTCAGAAACAATAGCAGGAAAATTTTACTTTCTGCTTGGCCTGTTCCATTATTCTCTCTCAAAGATTTATCCATGGGCCACTGCCAGAATATTGGTCTACTTAAGTATTTGCATTTGTGCCTATATTTATTCTCACCACTTTGTTTCACAAAGGGCTTGCCATTGATCTTCGAGATGATTTGATAAGAAATAAACTTATTAAAATAGGAGCAATGATTACTCTGCAAACGTATTTCTGCTAGAGATACTCAATGAAGCCATCTTCTACCCGAATTAAATGTCTATCCTAATTCACAGGGAATATTTGTATCATTTGTAGCAGCCTTGAGACAGCTTTATCTAAGAATCTGTACAAAATAGGGATCATTGCCCATGCACTCTGTAACCCATGTTTTTCTGCAATCTGTTTCTGAGTGCATCTCCAGGCACTGATTCTGTTTTACAACAAAGTAGTTTGGATCAGTCCAGGAACTTCAACTGGCAAGCTGGAATTTAAACTAATACAGCTGCTCTGATGGACCAGCTCCCAACTCCTGAAGAACTTCCATGAATACTGTGTTCAAGTGCTTTCTGAGCTGACAGTAAACAGTTGAGAATTATCAAGACTTTATTAGCCATGTCCCTCTTGAGCACAACGAATTATCATTTTGGCATTAAAAAAAAGGCCATAAAGCTCTATGTCTGGCCTTAAAGAAAACAGTTCATGCCACCTGGTATTGTTAGGCTTACACAGGTTTCCTGAGAGAGGTTGCAGTTAATGAAATGTCCGTGATTTTCACAAAAAATCACTTTTGATATTAATTTCTAGACATTTTACTAGTACTTGTTTAACAACAAACATTGTGAAAGAGTGCAATTTCTAAGGTTTTTTCCAGATGTTAGACTAGAGTTATATCAGAGTAACATTATGCAATGTGGGCCAATATTCAGTTGATGAAGGAATAATCCACATTATAGAACTACGCCTTTGGCTCTTAGAGAGGATGTAACTCAGTCATTAGCCTTACAATTAATGTTATTTTATATCATACTTTTTTAAATCATACTTTTATACATTATACTCATACTTTTATATTCACTCACATGCTTAACATAGGTATTTATATCCAGATGCTTTGAGGCTATTTCTTACCAGAAGGATGTTATAAAATGCCTTGCTTGAGTAATACCCAGAGATCTTAAATGTGGGACATCCGAGAGAAGCTGCTATCACAAGAAGCACTGAGGTACTGATTAGAGACAAAACACAGATTTCTTACTTTGTTTGTTCTCAGGAAAATGATTTGAGGAAATTCAGTCTATACTATTGCACAGTGACTCTGATGACTTTGCTTTCTTAGCAAAGAGAACATTTCAGGCCTGCTCTGTTGTCTATGCTGATCTGAAAGCTATTTCTAGTGTCATTTTAAGTTTCTTTCAGTTGATAAGATTTTCTGGAATTCACTGGTGTTTATTTATACTCTTGAATTCCTTCTTCTTCATATAATTTTTTTCTATCCATTCTAGAAATGAAATATTTTTTACATGAATTCTTGACTTGGGGCATTATGGTCCAAAGAGGCATATGGGTTCCCTCTTAATTTCAAGATTTTTCTACTAAGTGTAAGGAAAAAGAACAAAAAATCCAAACAAGAGTTACCTAACTTGTACATGAAGTTTTATAAAGCAGAGGAAAAAAAGGTCTCCACAATTTTAAATTTGAAGTTATGTGAAACTTGAACTATACAAAAGTAGGTCAAGTTGAAGATATCCAGTGACATCAAGATAGCCAGGCTAGCAAGGAGATGAAAAGTTCAGGAGCAGTGCACAAAAACACAAGCATAAAAATAGCTATGTTCTTAGTAGAGTGATTATACAGAGCTCATTTGCAGGCTGCAGACAGATGTTCATCTAGTAAAGAACGGTGACGACTGAAATTATGAGCAACCCTAAGAGTTTCCTCCTGTCTGTTCCCGAGAGCTCGCCAGCTCTGCAGCTTCTGGGCATAACAGATCATATGAGAACCCCATAAGGAGTCACAGTAGTGATAAACAGCTGATGAAGGCAGTCTGAAAAGAGAACTGACTTTGCCTGAAGTAGATAAGGCAAAGTTCTCAGACTCCTTTGTCCAGCAGAGAATGGGAATGGGAATGTGGGAATGGCAACTTCCAGCTGGCAGATTATAGGTATGGAGAGCTGAGCACAGTAGCATCCTCATTCAGCACTCGAAGAGATCTTCTTGCGACCCTGGGTAGATTAGACAGTCAAAATTATTTAGAGCCCTACCTTTTTTTCACCACCAATTCACAGAAAAGGAGTTGGGCAGGGGAGAGAGATGTTTGGATGTATGCCTTTTCGTCTCTTCATGATACGTAAAGAAAGCTTGGAAAGTTTTTCTCTTCTCTCTTCATTTAAAATGAGAAAATTCAGTCTTTGCCTGTAGACTAGAGAGAAAAGAATCATTTCACAGAAGTCAGAGATGTGACCAGAAAACAGAAAAGATTATTAATGCAAAATCTAGTATTTAATTATCTAGATTTAAAATCTAGATTATTCTACCAAAATTAGGTGAGATTTTCCATATTACCACTAAATGTATGCAACATTACAAAAAGTAATAAAAAAAGAGACAGGCCTGTTTTCATGAATTCTTTGTAAATCACACAGACTTAATCCCTTGTGTTTATCCAAGATCTCCTTCATTATCCTGTCTCTACAGTAAATGCCGAAACATTCTAAGGAAGTTGCTTAACGTCACTTGGCCAGTGCCTGCTATCACATTATAAAACTGAAGTATCTCAGAAAAACACAGCCTCTTTTATAGTAGTACAAGTCATACTAGTCCTACAGTCATTTTGTACTTAACCTTCAAGCCACCATGCTCTAGGATATAAACCAATCATCACTGACAGAGATTAACAAGAAATTTCCTCTACGGGCAGAGTATTTCATAAGTGCTCACTGCAGGGTTTCTTGCACTTTCCTCTAAAGCATCTGGTAACGGCCATTGTCAGATGGAATAATAGCGTAAGCAAGCTGTTAGTCTGATCTGGAATGGCTTCTCTTGTACACTAAAGCTTTTGTCCCTGATCTGCCTGTACATTTTCCCTGCATTTTGAAAGAGGAAATTCAGATAACTCCACACTCACTGCCAGTTATTTAGCAAAATCTTTCTCATATGACTGCATAAATTCATCGAAGAACCGTAACAGTCATTGCAGAGAATCATAATTCATCTTAGATATCATATGCAAACTCCAGGTATTCCTCCAGAGCAATTTTTGGAAATAGTGTATTAAATAAATAAATTGAATTTAAGATTCATCTTACGAGTGTTTCTGGAATTTTTGCTGTACCCAGAGAGAAGACATTATGCAAATATTTCTTCCATTGAAAGAATAATAGTAAAAAACCAAAATTAACAAGGATTACCTACACACAGTCTCATAAACTTTTGATTTTCACATGTCAATTTAAATAAGGTACAAATTTCTTCAGCAGGTACCTGAATCAAGAATTAATATTCTTTTAAAGCAGTTGTCCCCAGCATTACTTTCCTTAGGAATGACCCAATTCCGTGAGGGACATCTCACATCAGCATGTAGAAAAAGAGAGATGCTAATTTAAAATCTCATCATGTAAAAGATGATAAAGATATTTGTGTACGTCTAACAGTTACATTCTTATTCTTTACTGGTTCTGATTTAATCAGAAATTCTGAAAAGTACTGGGAAGAAAATTACAATTCAAAAGTGGCCTGTACATAAGAACATATATAGATACATATACATTAATATCTATGACTGTTCCTGAATGCAGTTTCATATTCCTGTGACTGAAAGAAATAGGCCTACATCATAGAAAACCATATTCCATAACAGATATTCAGCCAAACTATTTTCTTACCTGTTGCAGTTCAGTTCCTACTTTAATGAGGATTCTTAACACACATGTCACTCACTGAAAAGTCTATAACAGCTTGTGGTAAATATTCCAGCAATATTGTTTTTAAAAACCATGAAAAATTATGAAAATGAATTAATCAGTCACAGTCCAATGAGTTTGTTGTTCTGATTGCATTCAGACACTGAGGGAGTTTTTATGAGATCTGTCTGGGAAATATAACTTATTTTGCCTTCTTAGTACTATGAAAAAAACAGTGTCTTAGATACTACTGTGGTAAACACTGGCATCTGTACAAGGAACTAACGCTGCCACTGATAAACAATGGAAACTAAGGATGATTTTAGTGTGAGTACAAAGACTACTCAGCAGTGGCTACAAGGGAACTCAGCTGTGTGTTCTCCTTGGCGCTCAGTTGGTACCAAAGTGTTAATGGAAAACCCATTTTCATAGGAGGAAGTAAAGGACAAACTTATAACACTTGTTTAGTGAGAATCTGAGTCCAGTGTCACTGCCTGGCTCAAAATCTTAGCCAAAATTTTTGTATAGCTTGGTTCAAATACTTCTTCCATGATCAGAACCACGAAGGTGGTGTTAAAGCACAGCTTGTTTCTAAGTTGCTTTGTGAATCTTTCCAAATGGATCAAGTTTTGCACATGTGAAGCATAAAATAAAATCACCTGGAAAAGGAAAAGCCAAAAGCAGGTATTGGCACCTTCCTAATACACAATCATTTTATTAAAAATATTAAGCTGATGGAGTTATTCTATAGTGCATCAAAGGACATTATATTAATTTTATTTGTTATATTGAGCTTGAATAATTTGCACTGGGGAATTTGTCTTTATAAAAGTATTGGTGTGTCATTTACTCTAATCAACCTGGCATTTAACATTCTTTCACTGTAATTTATTAAAATGCATTGGTATTATGCAATTACCATGTACTCACATTAAAACAATGTATCAAGATATCAGCTTGGACTATCTGAGATTAGAGTTGTGCTTTACATGGTATGGATGATACTAAAGACAGTCATGCATTGTTCAAAGAACTTAGCATTCTTATTATTATAGTTATTACATATGATAATACAAATGTCCACCATCTAAAAAAAAAAGAAAGAAAAAATGATGTCAACATTTTCATTTCATAAGTTAAAAATTTAGTGTGAATTCTTACAGTTCATTATTTTCGATCTCTCTACACAATGGATTTTCAAAGACATTTTCTCATTTCAAGAAGAATATACCTGTATTCATATGAAAAAAGGATTTTTCTTCCCACCTATTATCAGTGGGAATTAGCATTTTTGTTCTTTTTGAGGTTAGAAGTGGTTGTTTTTAAATATAAGGCAGAAAAATTTCTGTTCTAAATATGTACTTGTACTTGGAAATATTTAAAAATCCTCAGTTTTGGCCGAAATTCATTGGATGCTAATGGCAAAATTCATTGATGTCTATAAAATTTATTGATGTCTATGGTAAATGCTTTTGAGTCAGGCCACAAAAAAAATTGTCTGACTCGATTTTTTTAAATCAAAGAGATGTGAGTCTTTTTGATTTATGCCTTAGGTCATTTATCAATCTATTTTCCAAGTGTTTTCCACCACAGTTCCCAGGCTCAGAAAAATTTATTTTAAATGAAAATTGAGATTTCTGGATATTTACATAAAACAGAAAGACACAATAATATACTTGTCTTCCCAAAAACCTCTAGAGTTGTCATATTTGTTTCCCTGGGTGGAGAGATCAGACAACACCAAGTCTTCTTAAAGATCCCACCTTGATGGACTATGATTTAAAAGAGATGTTTTGAAAAGTGTCAAACAAAATTATCTTGGATTCTCCAGTGGACAGAAGAAAAGGTCCATCTGCACATGAAAATGGAAGTTCTTAAATTGCCATCAAACTGTCTGCAGCACAGCATCCATGGGAAATATTTTTAATGTTTTGGGAGAATTTCAGGAAACTTATCTGTCTTCTCCATATTTCTCAGTCTACTAAAACAACATGGACTGATACTTATTTAGAAGAACCGTATTTATTCTCTAAAAGATCATTTCCAATAGGGTAATGTATGTATTAGAAAAATGGCAGTATAGCCCATGAGGGAGAGTAACATGGCTCAAGAATGTATAAAGACAGATGATACGCAAAAACATCCTACTCATAAGTTCCCGTGTTTTGCAAAATTAAAGGGAAAATTTGGAGCAGGAGTGTCACATTATAGCTACAGACGCAAGCAAAGTTCATGTCAAGCTTTTCCGCAGTTCTGCAGGCAGGTTTGAATGGGAATCCTGCCATCTTGTGGTCATGGGTTTCTCTACATTCGACAAATTAATGCTGAATATGAATATGCACAACTTCTGCAAAGAGTCATTAAAAAGAAGTTTATGCTTTAGCAACTTCAGAATTGTTTGATAAAATTTAAATATTGCCTATTCAGACTAATTCCATTTAGCCCAGAGAAATTTTGCACAGCATGTCACCTACAAAGATAATTTTATCTTTCTTGACTGTTTATTCTATACATTTAGAGGACATATGTAATTTTTATCTATTTAATGTTCATTAACTGAAAGTCTTTCTTCATGAGACTTTTCTTGGGTTTATGTATGTTTGGCTGTTACACATAATTTGCTATCATGCAAGATGCAAATTTCCAAGCCAGCTTCACTGTGAAGACTTTTGAGACACAGTAAGTGATGGTGATTACAGATTATGGGTTCAAATTGCAGTAAGATTTGTAAAACATCATTCACTGCTGTGGTGTAAAATAATGTTAGTTTCTGTTCCACTCCAAGGGAACATACTCCAAGGGAACATACTCTCATAAATGAGGTCTACATGGGATGATGAAGAGGATGGTGGCTCTCTTGGTGCGTCCCATGGCAGTCTTGTGGTAGCTTGCTATAAATAACCACTTAAAAAGTTTGTATATAAAAGCCAGAATTCAATCACCATTAAAATAAAGGCTACTGACCTTGCTCAGCCCCACAGAGTTCACCCATCAAGGTTGTCCAAGAGAAGACGGAATTTCTTGAGAACAGCAATTTTCCACTCTATCTATCTGTTCTCCAAAACACTTCTTTCCGCCATCTGCTCCCCTAAACACACTGACACATATAGTAACTGCTTTCCTGACACCCCGAGAATTTCTCAATTCAGATTTCCTTTTCTGGCTCTTTGACCACCACTTCCTCAGCAGTTCACTTCCACACTTTTCACAGCCTGCATCTTTCTTCTTGCTATTTATGCCTCCTTTTTACATTTACTCTCTTTGAATTTTCACCAGATTCCCAAAATGGAGAGAATAAGTACCTGCAAGTGTGAGGCAGAATAAGGCATGAATTAATGGGTGACTGAGTCAAACAGGAAAGAGACAGAATGGTGAATGAAATAAAATCATATTACGTGGGCGATTGTTAGCACGAGGAGAAAAGTAAATCAAGTAAGTGGGTGGAGGAGGAATGAACAATCATAGTTAAGCTGAAGAAGAGCAAAGAACAATTAAGGAACACTGTGAAGAAAAAGAACAGAGAAACAAACCTACTCAGAAAGATTTTGATGGAAAACAACGAAAAAAGGAAGAGAGGGAATTCAAAGTAACTGGAATAAAAAACTGGGCAAAAAGCCACTCAAACCTAACAAAAAATGACAGCAAAGGGTTTGAACTAGGAAAAGGAGACTAGAAAATATACTACATGCTCACCCCTTTCCTTAAAATAACTTTGTTTCAATATTAAACGGAAGGGAACTGAGGGGAAATGGAGACTTGATTGGGGAAGGTGATGAGAGAAACCCTTACATTCCTCATGTCGTAACTCATCTTCTTATATCCCTCCACATTAGCCTTTCTATGTACCTCCAAGTAAATTCTACACCACAGACCAGGTCCATTCTTAGCATGTATCCTCATAATTCCTCTGAAAACACTTCATGTTCCCTACTAATTTTTTAACCTTCCAAAAAACAATTTTTTTCAGGAAACTTCTTGGTATTACATCTTTCTCATATATTAGAAGTTTTCTGTTGGGAAGATGCTGTTGTTGAGTCTTTATTTTCTTGGTTTTCTGTTGCTCTTAATGCCATTGTTAAAGGGAGAATTTATCTTGTGCTTTAAATTTACGTGAACAGAAATTGATAGACTCTATCTTTTTACACCTTTATATGTGAAAAGAAGCAGCAAACACTAAAAGCTATTACTTTTTTTTTTTTTTTGCTCACTAAATAGTTTTGATCTACTGGATAGATTTGGATGCATATTAACAGACTCATATATGCATAGAGAAAATCTGTTGACTTTCTCTTCTTTGCTACCAGAGGTTAGGACAAGTTATCTCCAATAATGGTATCATGATAACAAAGTGATGTACTCTTCAAGAGTCTGCACAATCCTGCCCATGACCTTTAGGTAATTATTCAATATCTATGTAGCTACTCTGCCATCATGTCTCACGCTAGCTATGAATAAGCAAATTTATATCTTCTGCGCATACTCTAATTACTGTATGCCTAAAACAAGGACACAATTTCTAGGTTTCTTTAAAAGCAAAAACCTTTTAAGAAAGGCAAATAATTTAACCAAATTATTATTTCAACTCTATGTTAAGACAAGTACTGAATTAACAAGTTTTGATTATAGTGTTCCTAGCCTTCTACAGGTCATGATGGATTTCTAATCAATTTAACATACAGATAGACAAATTATTCAATGAAAGCTTTGTATTGGCAGTGAGTGAAGTGGCAGAAATTTCTACCTCTAAACTAAGCTCAAAGAATAAACTGGGAAAAGCAAGACTATGCCTATGTGTAAGTGAAGAACAATCCATAGTGTAATGTAGTCATAAAATACTTTGTGGAAAAGTTTTACTTATTTTCTCAGTTAGACTACTTAGACCATGAGACTCACTTGGAGAAATGTGTGAGGTTGAAGGGATCCATCCGTAAGAGAAGGAAAAGTGGTCTTCAGTCACAGGCTTACCAAGTTGGCAGAGAGGGCTTTAAGATGAAGGACATGCAGTGGTAGGAAATGGGGTAACAGCTTCAAACTGACAGAGGGTCAGTTTAGATTCAATATTAGTAAGAAATCCTTTTTTGTCAGGGTGGTGAGATACTGGAACAAGTTACCTGGGGAAGCTGTGGGTGCACCATCCCTGGAAGTGTACAAGGCCAGGCTGGATGGGCCTTTGAGAAATCTGATCTAGTGGAAGGTGTCTCTACCCATAGCAGAGGGGTTGGAACAAGGTATTTTCTAAAATCCCTTCCAACCCAAAACATTCTATGATTGTATGATAAAATCAATTTTCTAAAACTAATATTTATAAATATTTATAATATTTATAAAACTGTTTCCATAAGGATTATTAGACATTCCAAGCAACCTGACCTAAGGGTTAGCTCTAATACATATGCAGAGCAATTCAGATTAAATAATTTTACTGTGTCAGATTATTAAAGAACATTATTAGCATTTATACTAAACACAAGCTAAATTATGAATGTATGTTCAGCTGGGGTAAAAATGTTGCTTTTAAATAGTGTCTCATGAGGTCATGTTGTTGAATAACCAACTCTGAACATCTTCTACTTAAGGACATCATGTCAAGCCTATTATCTGCTAAATGTGCCTATTAGAGTAAATGTATTCACTTACATGCTTTAGATGTTGCAGTGGGGTGAAGATTTAAAAATAACAGTAAAGGTATATCAGCCAAATCACTTCAGAAACCTAGGAACACATTTTGAAAGCAAATAGAGAGCTAGCAGAATCTATGAGATAAAACATTGAATCTATAATTTGCTTAATATTAAATCAAGACAGATATGTATTGGATTAAGAACGATTAAGAGAATAGCTTAAAAAAAATCACTCGTTTTTTTACAATAATTTTTTTAAAAGACGACCCATCCTTTCTCTCCATTGTGAAACATTCATGCGTGCTTAATATTTGTACACTTCGAATCATTTTTGTGGGTAAAAGTGTAACTGGCTATTTGTGCAATAGTATCTAACGACAGAAGACCTTAAGGAATCTGATCTAATTTAGACTGAGTAATCTTGTTGAATTCTCTCTGTTTAATAAGAAAAATTGAAGCTAAGTTAGAGGTTATTATGTGCAGTTCACAAAAGAGAGATGTGCCATTATTCGTTCTTTTCTTGGCTTTTCTACTGATTCAATTTAGGATTTTGAGCAAATAGCTTACATGTATATGTATATCTATATGTATATGTATATGGGTATAAATGAGTGAAGATTCAGACCCATATATTTGTGCATACACAAAATATAAATACGAAGTGTGCAAAATGAGAATTTTTTAGAATGCCAAATGATCTTTTTAAACCCTTTCAATATACATCCCAAAGCACAAAGTATTTTGATGAACACACAACCTACCAACTGAATGCTGAAAGGGCCTCAAAGGAATTAATTTATCCGACTCCCAAATATTTAATTAATCCACAATGCACTTAGGCAACAAGTACAGAATAGATTGGCTGTGAACTGAAGACAACATAACTAGATTTCCTCACAAGGAAATTAAAGACATGTACTTCACAAGGATGAAAGCTCCCACATTTCTTGGTTTATCAGAGTTATAGATACGAACAACTTTAATCCCAGGTGACTTTTGGCTACTCTTTTTTCTGAAACACAGTCTGAAAATTTAGTCTTTTACATTCCGTTTAGGAAGTATAGTATCTATGTGTGTTGCATTTCCAGAAGACACACAGAAACCTTACCTTGAAATCAATGTTTCAAAACACAATAAAGTGATTTGTTGCTTGTATTTTTAGTAAACAGATACTGATGCTGATTTGCATCTGAACAGAATGAAAGTAGGAAAGTTAACTAAATGTGACTTGCAAGTAGAAAGGTTTTACTCTCTTTTCTTTTTTTATCCCCACTTATATTTTTGTGGCCTTCCCAGGAGTCTATAAATAAAACAGAACAGTGGTTCTGATTTGGCAAGTGAAAAATCAGATTTCTAGGACTCAAGATCAATAGACTGCGATTTTGTAGATGAAGCCTGGAATATTAGTCCCAGAAGGCCAATCTATATCTTTACATGGAACTCCCAAGTTTTACTTTCTTCATACTTAAAATATTTATGCATACACATGATACTGCCAGCTTTAAAAGCATTAATGTCTATCTGTATGGATTAGGAACATGTCAGTTATGCTCTTCAGTGAAATAATACAGACTATTTCACGTACCTAGAAAACAAAATTCCATAAAAATATAAATTGCCAGGAATAGTTTAACATCCATTAAACAAATGACACAGAGAGGGGAAGAGAAATAATCATTATTCAGCCAGTTTTCATGTCCATAGATAAAACAAAATTAGAATCTGCCAATTCCAGGTGCTAGGTGAAAACTCCATCTGTCACACAGCATTTCTGCCTCAGAGAAGTCTTCAGAACAAGCCTTCATTCCAGGGCATGACAGGCTAATAAACCTTCTCCTTTAAAAAGGAGATAAATTCCCCAGTCTGTCTAACACTGTCAGTGTAAAAGGGTTTGCATGAGATTTAGTTTTAATGCAAAGGTTTCCACAATGAACTCTTAGAGCATAGCACTTGGAGAAGTGAGGTGACATAATACTTTTATATTCCTATACTAGTTGATTTTGACTGTAAATGTCTTATCCTTGGTGTGATGTGGTTCACGGCTCCCTCAGTGAAGAGCAAGACATAAGAGAATTTAAATGTTTGTTAGGACTGCTCAGAGCTACTAGAAAATTAGTAAAATAATCAAAAGGTATCTATGACTGGCATGAATCCACAGGTGTTTTAAAGCACACTTAGCATCTCAAAATTTCAAGTTTCTGATGGCTATGACAGTATCTCTGTTCTAGTTGTGTTCACTTACAGTATGTAAGTGAAGGGGCATAAGGCTAAATGGGTTGGAAAGATTAATAATAACCTAGAAAAACACCCTTTGATATATAGAAAATGTGTGCTCCCTTCCCATCCAGATCTTTACTTACTCAAAACTTTTTATTACCATATGGAAGGAGAGAATCTAAAGTTAATTTTGGGACCAACCAGAAAACTAAAAATAATGGCAAATATTATTTCACTTAGATACCAACTGTGTTTCATTGGTCTCAGTAAAGATTTCATCCAGGGATTCTCCCCCCAGCTCTGATGTATCAGGTGTGTCTTCTGTTGCCACTGGTATGTGGGGCATTATTGTTTAATACTCAAGAATGACTGAAATTCTGGACAGGCATCTCTAGGCTTTGTTTTAATTAAAGTGTGTAGACAATGGTGTAAACTCTCATGTTCACACTACTATTGACATTGTAATGTTGCAGCTCTATGGGACTTCTTAGCACATACAGACGTGTCAGGCACTTTTATTGACAGACTTTTTAAATATTCCATGTGAAAACAGGAGGTGATTGGGAAACACAAATTATAAGAGGAAGTTTGGATTTTTTGCCATTATGGATGATGTGCAGAGTTAATCTATCATGAAGACACACATCTTAATATGAGAAGCCCCATCATCATCATCATCATCATCATCATCATCATCATCACAAAAATATCTCTATATTATCAGCACTGTTTTCAGTGCAATTCCAAAACATGGCCTCATGGGAGCTACTATGAAGAAAATTAACTCTACCCCAGCCAAAACAAATACTCCTTTTCAATATCTAAGGAAGGACATCGTGCAAATAAGTTACTTTTTCTCATTCTCATGTCAGATGGACTTTTAATTCTTTATAGTAAATACCTTGTTCTTATATTTGTGCATATTAAATAAACTGAGTAGAAACCTTGTCCATTTTATTCAGTTACTGAGCCAGGCATTTGTCATAAGTTCTACTTGCATTATTTTTTATAATTAATTGTTACACTTCATTGATTATTGAGATATTTTATCCAAGGACATGCATAACCCTTGAGATTCATATATCTTGATATTACAAGGATCATAAACCTTAAATTAAGAAAGGATGGACTAATGCACATAAATTGCTCTTGTGTACTTTAGGAAAATCTTTAATTGTCTCTACCAGAGTGATGGTGTATTTCTGATATCTGTCTATCTGCCACTGATGCCTTTACTCTTAGCTAAATTAAACAGAACTGTTCATTCCCATAATTGTTATAATTACAAATTAGCCCATGCAAGAAATCATTTCAGCATATATTTTACTCAAAAATTAGAGAACTCAAGAAGGCTAGATACAGTGACTCTAACTAAGTTCCTGTTCTTAAGACCAGAAATTACTTTCTGTAGTCTTCACTTAACAGAATCACTTGAGGAATACAAAATGAACAATCCTTCTTCACTCTTCTATTGTTATACTCTCATTGTAAAATCTTCTCAGTTTTAGCAGAAAACACAGATGTGGCAGAAAGAAAAAAAAAAAAAGCCAGAAAATACAGAAATCTGGACCTCTTAGTTTTTACATTTAGTGTTTTCGGTCTTAGCCACGCCACACTGCTTACACTGTGCAATAAACACAACGGGAGACACAATGCTGCTGAAACCATTTAAAGCTCTACTAATTTATGGTTGGGCTTCAGCTGAGCCTTCAGCTGCCTGCCAGCTTCCTGGAGGATTTGCATTTGAGAAGTTCTGAGCTGTACCTGCAGAAAACACATAGATTTTAGGGATGTGATAGTGAAGGATGACAGTTTTAAACACAGGGTTTTTTCTGTCAATTCACTTTTAAACTTTCCTATCTAAGATAATATTAACTAAGCTTTTCAAACAGAATCTTCTTTGGCTTCAATCCTACTAGGCAGAGTGTTGCATTCTTCTTATTTTTTTCAGTGGAAAACAAATTTCTCCCTCGTCTCTGAGTCCATTTCAAAATATGTGAGGCAGACACTCTAAGGAAAATAAAGAAATACCTTTCCCAGTACTTCACTAGATGATAAAGTAGCCAAGAGTCAAACAGGTCGATTTCAAACACTGTTATATGTCAGAGGAAGTCTTATTGGAATATTAAGTTGGCATAATGATTTTTAGAAATTTATTTTTACTTAGAATAAAGTATTTTTGAAAAAAATCATTATAGCTGCCCATTGATTTTGTTAAATTGACAAAGCCCAGATTTCCTATGAAAAGTAAATTGATTCAACAATTTGCAAACTGTCTCCTCAAGAATCCTCCTCCAAATTAAATAGCTAATCACACCACTTCCTTCAAATGAATGTGAGTATGGAAGGCTGGCAGTGCCCCTTGCGTGTTAGACAACCCCGACAGGACACGGCAGGGGTTTGTAAATGGGTCACCTACAAAAGCCCTGCTGCTCTCCCCACACAGTTTGTTACCTAAGGACTCTCTCTATTGCACAAGTCCTAATTGATCTCAACTGCCTGGGCTTGGGAAATTCACCAGGGTGTGTATCAAATCCATCTCCTAAGTGGACAGACTCAAGCCTTCACCGCATGGAGCCCTGAGTGGAATAAGATGCCTGTGGGGCCCTTTGGCTAGCCCAGGTACCAGAGGCATGGTGGCAGCTCTCTGCCAGAGCTAACTTGGCAGGGTTTGCTCCTTCTTTCCTGTGTTAATCCACATAATGGTCCATATGTTCCTGAAAAACATGTCTTTTCAACAGTGCAGACAGGAGAAAAGAATAATTCCAGCTAAAAGATCTTTTCCCCTATATTTTGATATTTATTTTCTCTGCAAAAAACATTTATCTGGGCAAAAAGAAAGCTATTTTTGCAGTAGTGATTTTAATTTGCTATTCTGTTTCTCTCACTTATATAAACACACTGCTGTAAAACACTGTCCTCTGACAGCAGAAATCAATAGACTCTTCATATCTTAAAAACCATCAAGTAACACTTCAGTGATTAGGGGATTGATTCTGTTGTGCTGTTGTCATCTGGAACAACTGAACTGAAACCAATGAATTTATATTGCTGTAAGATCACAATCCAGCCCCCTACCTAAGAGGTTTTCCTTTGCTTCAGAATCCTATAATAAGAAAAAGGAAAAAAATGCCTCAACAATATTGCAGATGTTTTATTTATAGCTTGTACACCAAAAGAACATATCTTTCCACAGAGCAAAGGGCTTTGGCAGAGTACTCACCCCTCTTTCTCTTTCAGCACATGCATACATGCGTAAGTGCATATTTCTACACGTATGCAGATTCGTCTACACATACACAGAATGCAAATATACATCTCTATGAGCACACATCCATAGCTATACAATCATGCAAATATAAATATCTGTAATTATAGACAATGAACATGTAGCAAATATATTTTTCTCTTTCCTTCCATCCTTTTAAATTTTTTTCCCTCTTCTGGAGCTCCATGAAAAGTTTAAGTTTTTCTCTGTATACAGGACTTTTCTCCCCCACTATTTACAATAAAGCATTTTGCGTTTAATAAAATCCCCTAGACCTTCAGATACCTTTTCCCTAGACTTTCAGATACCTTTTAATAAATAATTATCTCAAAGGGGATTTCTGGGAAATATCCAAATATCAAATATTAAATGTTAAAGTTGTAACTGAAGATTTCTTGTTTCGGACATTCCAAAGAAAAATAGCATTATGAGTCAGAAGGGAGAAAATATGCTGTCTGGTTAGGTAAGCACTGAAGAAATAGAACTTAGATTTCATATTATCTAAGGCAGGTCAGTTCTTTAGCCCCTTAAATGTCTTTTTAGTATCCAACCACCTCAAAATTTTTATTTGCAACTTTGCTTATAACTCTTTTTCATCACTACTGGTTACAAAAAGAAAAAAAATCCAACACATTCTGGCAAGTCCTCCAGCTTTTACCATGCTGCCTGCAATAGTCTATTCTTTGCCTTGAATAGCTGGCTCTGGAATGGTTCAAAATAAAGATAGAAAAGTTGTTTATCATTTTACTCCAAAAGGGCTTATATTTGGTCACTCAAATCTAGAACCTCTTTCTCCCCAGTCAGTCTCAACTTCCAACATGGATAATAAGGTAAAACATACCCTGAGAAAAACACCTGCTTTCCCGCCCAGATACAGAGAGTTTCAGTTCATCTGCCCAAAACTCAATGAGTAGAACATGTGAAATTTAAGGATGTTTCCATGGAGCAGCCATCTGTTTTATGCTTTATTCTTTTCAGACTACAATTTTGTATTTCAGCTTTATGTGCATTGGTTGAGATTTATGACATTTTATGTAACTGTGACCCATCATGATGAATATTACAGATGATGATAGGCTCGTTAAGCACATCTCATTTTAGTCAAACTGCAAGTGGCATTTTGTTTATATGGTTCATTTCACCAACAAATTAGATTCCAAATTGATTGCTTTCTGGAATGACTTTGTTCATCAATTTCTAGACTAAGCAATTACAAAGACTATACCAGTAATTAATAAGCCTCTGTATCAACAATGTTTTTAAACTGCTTGACAGTAGTAGTGAAGTTCACTGGAATTCAGATGTTAATTTTCAGGGTCTATCAGAGCTTCCAGGATTTCACAAAAGAATATCTCACACAGATATCTTTTCATAGTGCAAAATTAAAAGCCTAACACCTAATACTGAGACAGTACTCTCTTTTCCTCTTAGCCTTATTAGAAAGGGAAAAAACCACATTGCTCTTTGTGAACTGTTCAAATAAGAAACTCAGCATCACTTTTTTTCAGTAATAAGTGAGAATAATGACATGGCCTAGAATTAAGTCATAATTTGCCTGGGAATTGGTGAATGTCATTGGTCAAAAAGTCTAGGATTTGTTTGCATATCAAAAGCTAACTCAGAAAGAACAAGCTCAAGCCAAATGAACTTGAATCTCGGGGCACAATCCCGCAGTGAAGTCAGCACTCTGCCCCTGATCCCTAAGTGAGCAAAAACACCTCTAAATGTGCCTTGCAGAATGCAACATTAGTGACTTGCCCAAAGGCAACTACAAATGTCATGTCAGAGTGGACTCTAACCAGTTTCTCTTCTTAGTATGTTAAATAAGGAAAACAGCATTTCCTATCTTACAAGGTTGATGTGCATCAAGAAAATGGTTGTGAGGCTATCAGACATCATAGTCACATGCTCCATATAATTAATTTAAAATTCATGTTAAGTCTTCTAATAATAGGTTTTATTGGTCTTGGCTGAGACAGAGTTAATTTTCTTCACAGTAACTCACACAGGGCTATGTTTTGCATAAGAGAGACATGTTTTAGCTGTTCCTGAGCAGGACTCACACAGCATCAAGGCCTTTTCTGCTTTGCACATCACCCCACCAGCAATGCAACTAGGGATGCACAGGAAGGTGTGGGAGGGCACAGCCGAGACACCTGACCCCATTGATCCAAAGGATACTACATTCCATCTGGTGTCACACTCAGTATATAAACCTGGAGGAAAAAGGAGAGGGGCATCATGTTTGCAGTGGTAGCATTTGTCTTCCCAAGTCACTGTTACTCATGAAGGAGTCCTGCTTTCCTGGGGAAAGTTTTCCTTGTTTTGGTTGTTTATGAGTGCAGCTTTTGTTTTACATATTAAACTGTCTTTATATGAATACATGTGTTTTCCCATTTTTAACCTTTTAATTCTCTTTTCCGTCCCACTAGGGGAGAGTGAGTGAGTAGCTGTGTGAAGCTTAAGTACCAATCAGGGCTTATCCACAATCGAGGTCAAACCTTGCCTATGCCATAGACTTTTTTTTCACTATCTTCACAAAGTTTAATGTTACCTGATATGCCTCAAGATCTCAAAAATATCTTCATGAGAGTCTCCATGTGTAAGACTATCTCCTACTCCTTCATATCTGCTGACATATATAACCTTCTCAATTGTGGGACCAGGTATATTGTCTTGCAGGATGTTTCTAGGGCAGGTATTCCACTGCATGGGATATGTCACCTCAGAATGAATTATACCAGGTTTCTGTCCAAATGCCCAGATGATTTCTAAATTAAAATTTAGAAGGGCTATTAACCCAGAACATAAATCAGAGCCTTTGAGATTCAAGATAAAAATTAGGAAGGGAAATGTAACCTTAACTTTCTCACCATTTAACAGAAGAGTGCATATTAACCATCAGCATTTGCTAAAAATTAATGCAAACAGTTCATGTCCTTACAAGCTCTGAATATCAGGCTGTGGCAGAAACTATTAAGCTGGCTCACAGCATGCATCCCTGAATAACTGAAATGCCAGCGTGTGGAAAAGAGCCAGTACCTGATGAAAATAGAAATAAAATTTTTAAAGACACTAAGGATTGCAAAGGCCTTAGGTGTGCAATGAGGTGAGAGAGTCAATAGCTCTAGCCTAATACACACTTTAAAAAGCAATAAAATTAAAGAAGACATCAGAAAATGTCATTTTGGGCCTCAGATGTCCAAAACCTGCAAAACATAAAAACAACTGAAATGCACACACTTGTATCTCTGAAGCTATTGAAGGGGTTGAAGTCTGGACATTGAAGGCTACATTCTCAGCAACACTGTCAAATCCTGCTTAAAATGGATGAAATAATATAAACAAATTCTATTAAGCACAGCTTATTATGCCCCATTTTCTCTCTGGACTAGAATTTTCCGTTGTATTTAACAATGGAATGGCACATACACTGGAATTATCTTTTGATTTTTCAAACTCCTTCTTTCTAAACTTTGGAGTTTTGCCCACTTTAAATCCAGACAACTAATATCCAGGCAGCTCAAGCCCCGCTTACAGCTGCTGTTCCAGGAAAAGGAATGTCATTTTTCTGACAATTGCTCTGACTTCTATAATTCTCAGCTTCATTGAGAAAGTCAGTCAATCACAGGATGCATTAACATAGTAAGTACCCGAGTAATATACAAGTACCTGGGATACCTGATTATATAAGTAATATATAAGTACCTGAGATATCTGTCTAGCATTCAAGTTTTGCATTTTTGCAGGAAATGTGTTTTAAATCCTCTCTAAATAACTAACCAAAAGCTAACAAATGGCTTTCTCACTGATAACCTCCTTCAAATTTTTTTCCAGGTTTGACCTTTGAGTAGATTTGCACCTTATCCTAGATATTATCTCTAGGCTAATAAACTATAATAAACTACATCATCTTTGTCAGCCATGGATATGATCCTCAATGTTTTATGTATGAAACATACTAATCAACAAGAGAAACAATGATTAGTTGCTATCTTCATGGAAGGACTGTTACTGTTTCTTCAACCTTAACTTAAAAGGACAATTTCTGCTTAAAAACAAAATCTTTTTTCCTTCATTAGTAATGGCATTTCAGGTTTATACAAACTAAACCCATGACTATTACAGCAAGAATTACCAAAAGATATATTCCACTTGGCCTTAATCACTTGGGTCATGTGGAAGACATAAACCAGATTATGAAATAAAATGACTTCAGTTTTCACTTAGATGAGAATGTATTTCCTACATCAGAAAAGTTTATTTTACATTCTGTATTAGCTGTTTAAATAGACTCAGTGCATATACTGTAATGAATCCACATATAATACACTGAGGAATTAAAGGCTCAGAGTACTGGAATTAAAGGTTCCATTATTTTTCAGGTAATTTATTTTGCATCACTGTATTATAAGATTGAGGACAGATGCTTTGGCCCTTTGCCTCAACTTTGCAGACGGTTCACCTTATTTATGTGAATACTTCCTATAAATCCAACAAGTCCCAAGGGTATAGTTAAACATGCACATAATATTGCCGGATCAGGGCCCTCGTCTTGATTTGCTATGGGGCTTTTTTTCTTGTTTCTTTCCGACTCCTTGTTTTTTAATCATCTTTCCAGATGATTTCTCCTGCCTTCCAAGTTCATCTCTGTGTGAGGTCACATGTATACCTAGCAGGTTACTCCTACCTATTTCTGTCTGATTCCATAATCTTGCTGCTTTAAAGCATCCAAAAGAGCTCTCTACCTAGAAATCACCTTTCCCGAAACCTGCATTTTGTTTGATTTCTCCTAGTCCCAGACAAAATGTTGACAAATATTTTAATTTTACAATATTTTATTTTAAGAGAGAGATTTCTACGACTACATTAACAAGGATTTCAGCAGATGTTAAACACAGGGGTTTACTTAAGCAAAATTTTTCAAAGTCCTTTTAATTACCCTTCAAACTCATTACATAATCTTGTTCAGGCATCTGGGGACTACGGGTAGAAGGAAATAAAATAGAAGTAAAAGAGTTGTATTCTATTTCCAATCCAATTTCCTCATACATATTTTCCATCCCTTCATTTCCATGCTTGATAGGTTTTCTAGCCAGTTTTGAAGACAATATTACCACAAATAAGAGGCGGATGCATTGTGCATATTCTCTCTGCACGCTTTAAGAATTTTTTTGAATCATTTAATTGTTACAAAGACTCAACAAGGTCAGTGTATTTTTATTGAAGCTAATAAACTGATTTTTTTTCTTTCCCTGGTAGATGGTTTCATAGTGTCTGCAGACTAGTGCATTGGCAGTAGGAAGCTGCCACAGATTTCATTTTTATTGCATTATGTGAGCATCAACGTCATATACTTTTCACTTAGTAAATGAACAAGAAAGAACTAAATTTGTTTTAGCCTTGGCAATGTTTGTAGTATTTCTCACTAAGTAAATTAGTCACTGTCTGCCACCTTTTCATACAATATTAAACTGAGGCCAGGAATATTTAGAGACATTTAGTTTTCCAAATAGCTCTTCTCACAAACACTTGCAATAGGGGCTGTGTTCTGGCCAAATTCAAATAAAATTATTTCCTCTTTTTAACTACTTCCAACCATCTATGTTGTTGCCCATGACTATATTTTGCCCAATATAAAAACATTCCATCTTGCAAAAAAATTGCATCACTGGTGTTACGTCAATTCACAAATACTACACCTTATATTTACTCAGGTAAAATTAACAAGCTTCTTGCAGGGAAATTACTAGTTGGCAGTATGTACTATCCAAACTTATTTACCCCTAGAAAAAGTGTGCAGATATGGAAAGTAAATGGTCAATAGAGCTTAGGAAGATGAACATTTCGAATACACTTCTGCTTTTGGAGCACAGGATGTAAAAGAAATTTAATCCATAGCATAGCCATGTGACGTTCCTGTGTTAAAGAAAGCCATGTTGAAGGACAAAGGGAAGCTGATAAATGGGGGAGTTTTTCTTGCTTTTCCAACAGAGAAGAATCAAGAAAGAAGCAACTTAAACTGCAGGTTTGTTCTGAAAGGTATTGGCTACTAACATCAGATTTATTTTTGCAGCTTCTGTGCAAAAGAGCTTTTTTTTCTTATATAACTTTTTAATTGACTATTGATGTACAAAAAGGTAGATGTTTTAGACCACTATCATCCCCAAGAGTTGTCAAACAAATACTCTGGTTGTCAGCTCAGAATTCAGCTTTCATACCACTTAAGGTGTTGGATGCTCAGGCTTACAAACTTAATATTGCCTCAGGAAAATAAAAAATTCCAAGATTACCAAAACCAACCAAAAAATAAACTAACCCAAATATGAAGTAATGGTCTGATTTTCAGAAAAGCAGAATGGTATTTACTTGTTCTAGACTGGGTACTACTGCTGAAAATATTATGTAACTTTCACAGAAAGTAAATCAGCGCTTAAGAGACTGTATGGAATCAGATCATGCTTAGAATTCTAGATCTTTTGACTTATGTCTCTCTTCCAATCTTCAGGCAAAAAAATTGTTTCATCTGCCTATATCTTAAAGCTGTATTCCCTCTGGGAAAATATTTAATCTTTATATTTTATTTCAGAAAATCTTTTTTTTAATTTATCATAATTAGGAAATTGTAGATCCTATTAAAAACATTAAATGTATCTTCAAGTCAGATTGGTATCAAATCCCTTAAAAATACAGTGAAATATCAAAATCTTCCCAGGACAGACACAGCTAGATAACTTAAAGCTGAATTTATAGATTCTTTAAGGATATAAGTCTGCCCTCATGAGATAAGAGATATGGAATATAACAAGTACACATCAACTCTGTCCAGAAACCAGGTTTGATAGGTACATAGTACATATGAGCTGGACCACTTCAATAAGGAAAACAAAAGCATCAGCATTTCAACTGAAGCAAATCTGATAGATTCCAGAAGTAAACATCCCAGTGGGTTTTTTTCATCATGCAACTCTAATATTCCATGAAGGAACAAATTAGCGTTCTTAAGTCGTTTCTCCCCAGTGAATACTAAATACAAGGTTCAGGATATATTGATTGCTAACATTCCACAGGGCAAGTATGCTGTTCAGTGTGCCCAGAAGTCTTAGTTTTGATTGATCCGGTCTGGGGGATGTGTTGAAGTACACTGTAGTTTTCTCTTTAGCTATACACTCAACTTTCCTCTTTGTATTTGGGGCATAGCCTAAGTGCAGAAAGTACTTTCTTGACAGTCTAGACAGAGCCAATATCAGCACTTTGTGAAAATAAATATATCTTTTATTTCCACTCAAATTTGCAAACCTTTGCAAAGAATTCCCAAGCATCTGTACCAGGAGGAGACCACAGCAACCAGCTTTGATCTTGCAGAACAAGGTATATTGGAAGTGTATGTTAAAGTTGTTTCTTTTCCAGTGGTGTCGATCCTTTGGAAAAATTCAAAAATTCCCAATGGTATTTATGCTTTGGAATGGGTCACACAAGAAAGTGATAATTTTTTTATCACCTGACAGCCTTTCCTCAATAATAAACATCTTTCCCAAAGATAAGCTGATACAGCTCGTGTTTGTTGTTTACTGGGAGAGTTGCTATCATCTGAGTAACACCAGCTTAACTCCCTTTGGCTCCAGGTTTACAATGGCATGAAGGGTCATTCCCTCAGGTCCTGTCCCTGGTCACCACAGAGAAGAGATCAGTGCCTGCTCCTCCTCTTCCCCTCACGAGGAAGTTGTAACTGCGGTGAGGTCTCCTCTCAGTCTCCTCTTCTCCAGGCTGAACAGACCAAGTGACCTCAGCTGCTCTTCATACAGCTTCTCCTCAAGACCCCTCACCATCCTCATTGCCCTCCTTTGGATAATCTCTAATAGGTTAATAACTCTAATCCTTCTTATATCATTGTGCCTCAAACTGCATACAGGACTCAAGAAGGCCACACTAGGCCAGACTGGAGCAGTCACATGAATATAAAGGAGAAAGTCTTGAACAAGAAGGGAAAACTGTTTTAGAAATAAAACTGTTAGCATTCAAAGAAGAAGAACGGGTTCCATCTAGAATGAAATACAAAAGGAAGGAAACCAAAAGAACCACACCAATGACTGGACAGCATGAAATGGGCTGAACAGCAAATTGTGAGCCCTTGCTCGTAAGATCAGAATTGGTCATGTACAGTATAAAAAAATTCAACTGCAGTAGAAGATACTTGATTTCAGATCATTGATTTCTATACTAATAGAACCTGCTGAATTTTAAATGTGTTTCTTCTGATCTTTTCAGCCTTTAGGTGTTGGGGTTTTTCTCCATTTTCCAAAAGGGGATTGGGTCTTTAATTTAGTTTCTTTCCCAATATTTATTGCCAGACACCCCAAAGTTATAAAAAGTGCTTTTCCAATCAATGAAAATTTTGCCTCTTTGGTGAAACATTGAAACATTAGCAAATTAGCTTCAGGAATGAAAAAATACATGGAAAAATAAAAGAAAGTAAAATTTTCGTGCTAAAAATTTACCACTGTGCTGCACCATTCTCTGTCTGAGAGTGAAAGGCAATGAGCACTGAAGAGGACAATGAATGGGCTCAGTGCTCACACAAGAGTATTTTTCACTAAATCACACAATATTGTATAGACCCTGTCTTTCATGAAGAGGCCTTTATGCAAACGTTTCCTTGGTCCAATCTATTGTAATGTATTTAATCTAACTTATTTGTGATACATGAGAAATGCAGAATATTAATCACGTTTCCTTTTAGTTTTCTTTGCAATTATATGAAGATTGCTTTTATTCTCTTACACACTGCTCTAAATCAGAAGTAAATTTACTGAATTAGGTGGAATTCACTGGAATAGCTTGTATAAGTAAGTGAAGTATCAGATCCTTTATACTTTAATTCATTGTTCCTGCTTTCTTTCCTTTCTGCCTCCCATCATTATTTTAGCCCAGAGGTAACTAAGGTCAGTATATTTTGTTTGCAGCCTTGATCATGGTTACATCTTGCCTATATTTATAGTGAATGAGACAGATCAAAGAACTCTAAATCAGCTGCAGAAATAGCTAAAGCTTGCTTAAACAACAGCTGAAAAACACTTTGCACGCACTGTTTGACCTAACCTCAACTCTGCCCTCATGGTGGATGAAGAAATGCAGCTTTCTGGCTGAACAACAAAAGTAATGGGAAACATTTACCAGCACAAATATAATGGCAGATTGCATACCATGTTAATTTCTGAAACATCAGGCTTTCAAAAAAATTCTCTTTCAATCAGAAAACAAACATAAAAATTCTCAAATTGAAAAGAACCTTTTTTTTCCCCAAGAAAATGCAGATGACAACTTAAAATTGCTGTTTCATTTATCTAGAACCACTACCACAATTCCAGAGATTCTAAAGTACTTGTAGATGATAATTCTTTAAGATCACTTATGGTTTCGAGAACTGCTCTTATGCACACACATAAGAAAACAAAACAACCATTTAGAGGAAAAGTTTCCTTGGCATTTTAGACACAGTAAAATCAGTACATGGGGCAAATGGTGGGGTCAGATCACAGCATGTTCATATATTGCATGTCAATAAGGTAATTAGCTAATGCAGGCTGAGCTACTGTTTATTTTTTTCTTGTTTGTTTTAATCCTTCATTACTATTTAAAGCAATTAGTAATAGAAAGGGGGAAATCTATTGACTAGCCTCCATTTCTGATGCATGTGTGAGTAACCCCACAACTAAATATTTGATTCATGTCACATTCAAGTATTTCAGAAATTGCTCCCTCATACACTGTCATAAGTGAAAATATGGAGCCTTTGGAGGGCCTTGAGTCTACTGCAAATGCACAACCAGATTTCCTGGGGAAATTCTTGGCTTTCAGGAATATTTCTGCAGATTATGTCTCACAGGATATGCTTACTATCATATGTAGATGATCTTCTCAAACTTTACTAATGCTTCTGCAGAGAACAATACAAGGATGAGATGACAGCCTTAATCATGGATTTCCCTTATTTTTTCAGATTGATGTTATTTAAAATTTTGAACAACTATCTGCTTCAGAGTAGAACATCTATAGCTTGTAAATCAAAACTAGATTTATAAAAAGGGTCTGAGGAGAGCAAGAGCCAAATAGGTGCTCCTTCCCAAAGAAATGTTCCAGATGGTCAGATCCAAGTACATTTGCTGTTTAAAGTAGTGAGTTGACACTGCTAAATCTACATAATCCAGCAGACAAATCAAAGACATTCTCCCATGGTGAAAGCATTTGGCACTTTTCATGCGCGTAGCTGCAATTTAGTGATTAAAGTGGGATTATTTTTTCTGTATGTTTCATTAACCATCCTCACAGAAGACACACAGAAAAGTAATCTGAAAGCATCTCTAGTGGTCTTGGATTCACCACGTGCAGGAACTTCATTATTAGTACTTTTATTGCCAGCAAAGTCACACTGTTGGACATATACCATAGGTCTTTGCCTTGGGGTCTGGGAAACAAGTTTAGGGAGTTTTCAAATGTGATACATATTTGCGTAACATCTGAATATAATCATGTAGTTAGACTTCTCATTCAATTTGCCACTTTACCTATAACATTATAAAGAGAAACAGTTTCTGTTTCTTATCTAGTTTACTTGTCTTTTGTGCAATGTTTTATATTCAGAGAGCAGCCATCTGATGATAGAATATTAATTGAATTTGCTTTATAAGAGTTTTTAGGACACACATGAATATGACACAAGACAAAAAAGATAGAAAAAGACAATGGCTCTAAAAGAAAACAAACCTGTCTTCCTAATCTATAAGAAAAAGACAGTAAAAAGCACAGAAATCTTAAATCTAAATTTCAGGCCTTGCATCTTATTTCATTGTGGTAAAGCATTCAAATTTGTTTGATTATATTTAGCTTGGGTTTGGAAAGGAAATATCAGTCAAGTACTAGAAACAAAACACAAAATTTTCTGGGTTTGGGTTGGCTCGTTTTGGTGGGATTTTTTGGTTGCTTTTTTTGTTGTATGGTTTTAGTGGAGGTTTTTTGCCAAAGCAAAGCCTTGTCTTCACAGATTCACCTAAACAAAGAATCATGAAACCTTTCTTTTCTGCCCACAATGTCATAATTCCCAACGAGATTCTGATACTCAATTTCAACTTTATTTTCATTTGTCCCTTAGCAAACTTGTAAAGTATGATAGGCCTAAATATTCATCCATCAGCAAAAATGCATAAATCACACTTCTACTGTCAAAATTGTAGAGAAACAAGGTTGCATTTCTATAAGAGTCAAGTCCTTAAAATATACTGCCTCCTTAAAAAGGTAAGATTCCAGTTCTTTTTATCATTTCACCACCTAGAATGGGAAGAAGTGGCAGCAGACATGGATTCTTTTCTTTTCATGGATTTTTTTTCATATTGAAACAGCGCTACATCACTTTAGGTGTGAAGCCACATTAGAACTGGTCTGCTTTGTCAGGGAAAGTCTTTAGGCAAAAATGTCTTTATCGTGGGAGTCTCTGCATGGTTATCATATTAATATGTGAGAATATTCAAGTCTGTCAAACACCAAAAAACTTTTCAATAAGTAGTTAAAATCAATAGATTTGAACATTTCCATTCTAGATCCTGGAAGAGCTTAATGACTGTCTGCAAAAAATTTGCCATTGGTCAGGACTTTCAAAAAAAGTAGGATTCCATTCTGAAAAATACCAAGAAACAAAGAAAATATTCTCATTCACTTCACATTGTGAATGCAAACAATGAATGTAACTTTATGGCCTGCTATGTAACAGGGTAGACTGAACAAGTAAAATGGCTCTAGAGCATTCAGAAATTATACAGATTTGCACTGCCTCCCTTCTTCTGCTCAATACTCCCTCATTCACCTATTCATGAGCTACAGATGGCCTGGTATATAGAGATATTCAGGCAAATTACGAGAGCACATGAAAACACTTAATTTTCACAATACAGGTCATCATTGGTCAGTCAATTCTCAATTTTAAGCACTTGTGTATCACTTAAAACAGAAACATTTCGGCACACAAAATGGACAATATCTCTATCTGTGCCATGAAATTTCCCTCAAAAGACCTGAAATATTCTTCTACCGAAACATACTCAGGTTCAGCTTTTCCAAGAATACCAATTTCCATACTGCTTTTTGTTTCTTTAAGGACCTATCCTGGGCTGCATCCAAAGCAGAGGGGCCAGCAGATTAAGGGAGGTGATTCTGTCTCTCTACCCCACTCTGGTGAGACCCCTCCTGCAGTACTGCATCCAGCTCTGGGGTCCCAGCACAGGAAGGACATGGACCTGTTGGAGTGACTTCAGAAGACATCCATGAAGATGATCAGAGGGATGGAGCATCTCTCCTATGATCTGGAAAGGCTGGGAGACTTGGGATTCCTCAGCCTGGAGAATGGAAGGCCTTGGAGTGTGGCCTGCTAGAACATGAAGGGAGCCTTCAAGAAAGATGGGAGAGACATTTTACAGGAGCGTGTAATGTCAGGACAAGGGGAAATGGGTTTAAACTGAAAGAGGTAGGTTTAGATTAGATATCAGGAAGAGATTTTTTTCTGTGAGGGTGGTGAAGCCCTGGAAAAGGTCACCCAGAGAAGCTGTGGATGCCCCGTCCCTGGAAGTGTTCAAGGCCAAGTTGGATGGGGATCTGGGCAACCTGCTCTAGTGCAAGTTGTCTTCGCCCACAGCATGGAGGTTAGAACTAGACAATCTTTAATGTCCCTTCCAATCCAAGCCACTGTATGGTTCTGATTCTATGATTCAATGACAGACTTATTTTCCTTTCTTTAAGGAACTATAGATGTTTAGTGAATGAATTCAATAACTTCAATCACTAAAGAAAAAAAAATATTCCTCACTTTTCTCTTGCTGGCATTTTTCAATGTGGTTGAATGCCACATCGCATAAGTATCATATTAGCCTTGAACTACCAGAAGCTACAGAGATAGCTTCCATTTTGTGTGCCTAAAGACTGCAACTATTTCCCTCTGATGTAGATGTATAATTTCTTCACTCTTTCGTCTGTTAAAAGAAATCAACTTATGTGCAATTTCACTACCTCTTCTTCCTCCTGTAGTAGGATTTAGTTTTACCATGTCATCGTTGTGACTCAAGGCTTGAATTTTCCAGGTTTCTGATTAAGTATTTTTCATGATAGATTTTTTTGTGGCTGGTCAAGGCTCCTGCCAGCAGTCCATCAGAGCATCATGATAAAGGGTATAAACCTATCTGATTTGAAACATTTTTAACTTACCTTTGCCCTCATGGGAAACTGGAAATAATATTTAATGCAGTGGGTCTACAAGTTTCATCAGTATTTTGTTCATAGTTTGCTTTTCAGACATACAGTAAGTACTGCAGTGTCGAGGTGCCAACATAAATTACTAAATAAATAACTTTTAGCACTTTATTTTGCATGTTTGTTTAAAAGGAAACTGTACACCTTTCCCAAAAGACATACCAGCTGCTTGGTGTCTGACAGCAAGTAAAACAGTTTATATGCAAATCCAGAAATGTGCTACTCTGGCTTTAATCCTCTTTTGTTTGTGATATGCAGCTGCAGTTTTAGGCAATATGATGCAGAAAATGGGCCATGCCAGATTTGGTAACAACAATAAATGTTTGAAAAATATTTATGGTAAATTATTCAAATGTTCTTCTACCATCAAATATTCAGAACATTAACATATTTCAAATGTTAAATAGCTGCGAGTGCTTGGGATGTAAAATCATTCATTAAAGAAAGTGACTGAGGTAACCTGAATGTTATTAATTTTGTGATAGGTATAGTGATATGCATCTTCACATGATTCTTCCATTATTGGCCATAACCTTGAGTAGGGTTGAGCACTTTCAACTCAGTTTACTGAAAGCTGAAGCACAGCAAGTTAAGATGATTCCAGGAATTTTTGCAGAAGGAGTCTGTTCCAGTTAGACCACGTATTTTCTCTAGACTTGCCTGCACAAGGACCTATTCAGTATTGCTTTCAAGAATGTCAGAAATACCATAATAAACTCAATTGCAATGTTTCACAAATTACGTTTGAAATGCTATGTGTTCTCATGATCAGTAATCTTTACAGATGGACCTAGAAGACAGCCTAAGACAATTGCTACATATAAAGTTCTTGTTTCTCAGGTTTCCACCTTGTAAAAGATGTATGGCCAAGACACGAGCAGCAGGTCAGACAAGGTCCACCCTAACACACTCTACACAGAGAAGGTTAATTCCTGCCTTTCTGTTCCACGATTTGCATCCTTCCTGTAGACTGGGCTGAGCATCTGGGAAGCAGTTCCAAATGAAGCCTCCTAAGGTTCCTCAGTCCATCTGATGACTGGCATAGGAGGTTTAACTCCTTCCACACTGTCATTCATTCCACCAGCTTACAGCACAAAGTAAGCAACAGCCATCCACCTGCACAGGCAGGGGAAGAACTGATCCATATGGGACAGCTGACACCATCTCTCAGCATCTTGATCTGTTCATGGTCCTCCCTGAGGTTTAACCACAAGGAAGAGGGCATTCCATCACTTGAGCTTTCTCCTTTAACTTTTTAATCTCTTTCTATCTTGTGCTGTACTTGCTTCCAATAGTTACAAAAGGACTGTCGGACTTTTATCAGTTTGATGGAGGGACTGTATGTTTCCATTCATTCCCTTATTTATTCAATTTTCTCAGTTTTTACTCAGTTTGGCTCTGAGTTTCTGCTTTTATTTCCTCCTACAGAAACCTGTAGGACTGCAGACCGAAGTGAAATGGGAGAACCCCTCCACTCGAAAAAGAAAGAAGCATTATTTTTCAAATTTCAAGACTTTTCAATCAGTTTAATAACTTCAGATTCAATTACATCGACCACTCTTTGCACATGGTGGTAGTCATATATTGAAGAAGGACCCCAAAAGGCCCTGAAATGCTCCTGAAAGACCCCCAAAGGCCATGGAGCCCACCTTCACAAGTGGTTGGTATCAATTCTGCTGATACACATGCATGAACCAGCAGAAGCACTGAGATCATCTTTGACTGTAAGAAACACTTGATATCTTTAGTAAAAATTTGGATGGCTGGCTTACACTGAGTATCCAACTGCTCTGTGCCATACTGTCACTTTTATGCCAGTAAATAATGCAAAGCTAGTTAGGGAAACATGAGTTGTAGCCTCTATAATATAGGCATAGCTATGAAAGATAGCATTCTTCATAAAATTCATATTGTTGCAAAAAAAAAAAAATCTACTCTCCCTACTGTATTAGGTAAAATGTGACACTATTGGAGCACCAGCTTCTCTGTAATGAAGTAACAGCATGCTGACAAGATAGCACTATTAACATAGTAAGTAAATAAGAATTTATACATTATGTAAGCACCATCAATAGCAATTCTCATAACTCACTGGCAGCATGACTATATTTTGAAGTGACAGTGCAAACACAAAATTGATAAAAAAGTTAAGGGGTTTTAAGGGCACCATGTAAAAAAAAAGCAATTAAAATACAATAATAATCATAAATCCTACAATTGTGTTCAATAGAAAACAAACATTGTATAGCAGAATTTTCCTTCATAATAATTCTTTGAAAAACCTAAGTGTTCACTTCAGTACTCACTAAAATTATATATAAATATTTATGAGTCAATTAAAGAAAATCATGTATTGAGCTGAAATTTAGCAATTGTGAAGATTAAGAAGAGGCTTTGTTTGGATTTGGTTGTTTGCTTCTCACACAAGAAGAATCCAGAGTGGGATGCAAGTGGCATTTCCTGAGCTGTATGTCACAGAAAAGAATCCAGCAGACAAATGTAGAAACCAAATATCAAAGTTCTCCCATGGATGAAAGAATGGAAAAAAGAGCAGAACCATATTAGCATCTTTTGTGGCAGTTGGGGGAACGGCAGGGCAGAAGGAGAAATATTCCTTGTGTTGGTTTCATTCAGAGCTGATTTTCAGACACATGACAGGTGAGATTTGATCTTGTGGAGTTGTGACGTTCAGTATGAGTATAACGATGTGTTTCATAATATTAGCAGTATAATGAGCAAAATGTAGTAAAGTTTAAATGACAAATCAAAACCCATATGCCAAAAATCACATAATGTAGTGGAATACTAAATAAAATAGTTCTTAATGGGATAGGAAAATATAATACTGTGAAAAAGGGCTGCAGAGAGAACTATACCTGACACATAACCAGGGGCATATAAATAATTCCTTGATATAATACTTTTGTACCATCCTACTTCTTAGGGATTTATTGTGACATTTCTGAATTTCATTTTTTTAAACAACTCTTTTATATGTGTCAAAATTTCAACTCACTGTCCCTATTTGGGAAGAAAACCAAGTTTTAGAATACTTCAGAACCTTATAACCATTCACAAATTTAAGGCAAGTCATGTGATGGTAAACTCTAACAGAATCTAACTGCACTTATTGAACTGTCCTAGACTGTGAAAGAGTTTGTGCAGATCATTCTCACAGTCTGCCTAAAGGTCTCCTGATGGCAACTGTGTATGAAGATACATTTTAATTTAATGAATGCCTCGAACTGATGCTGAATGACAAAAATGGAAGCGGGGCAATGGATTGTGGGGGATTTTGTCTTGCACTTTTATTAAGAGTTTGAGTAAAAACTCTTGGGTATATCTGGAAATATTGAAATAACTTACAGTTTTACTTCAGGAGGAAAATCTCCAGAGCAACTGTCACATATAGCAGTCAGAAAATACAGCGGGAGCAGGACACTTACATTTTGTTCTCACATTGAGGACACCTGATGCAAGCCAGCCTATACTGAGTTTTTTAAAAATTGCCAACCCATGATATAACTCCAGAGAAGTCCAGTGCAAATTAATTATATCCTGCTGCTTGGTCATTTGTTATGGAAACACATGGGCTTCTCCTTAGTCTGCAGCTGTTGTGGGGCACTCTGCTCCTAAGTTTTACCTAGAGTCTTGCTATGGGTAAGAAAAAAGGCATTCAAAGGATAATTAATATTTATTAAGTAACCATTAATTAATTAATTACTCCACTTAATATTTATTAAATACTCAATATTTATTAAGTACAAACAAAATGTTTTGTAGGAAAGTTGTGAAGGCCTTTGAAATACAGAAAACAAGATTGTCGTGGAAAAAATTTTAGCAGTAATGATTACCTCATCTCATTTTCTGAGTTGGAGTACTTAATGAAAATCTTCCAGTGAAATTCAGGAAACATTTTGTGATATCTTCCAAACTACCCTCATGATTCAGTCAAGAAAAACCATGATTATCTGACCAGAAACACAGGCCATGTACAAATGAGCTAAGAACCCTGGAAACTGAATCTGCTACAAATGTAGTATCTGAATTGCAGCAGCATAGCTGAGTATACAGTGTAGCCGCATTCTGTGCTTTAGGTAGTCATGCGAGGAGCAAGGACTTGGACTCCATGATTCTTATGGGTCCCTTCCAACTTGAGGTATTCCACAAGACTGGAATAATCAAAAGTTTCACAAGTTCCCAAACATCAATCACAGAAGATTGCTTTGAATCTTGGTGAGTATTTTCATTTAACTTAATTTTATTTCATATAATAGATTAAGTCCTCCCAAAAAAAAATGTCTAATTTCCTCTCAGCAAAGTTGGAGTTGAAAAGGAGTCCCTGGGCCCACAGGCAGTGAGTGTGGATAGAGGTGTCATGCACAGGTGATAGGGCCATAAGGACCATTAGTGCCCTCAGGGTGTTCACAACAACTATATCTCATTCAGACTCACAATATCAATTTCACTATGGAAATTAATTTTAAAAAAAAAAAAAAAAGAAAGAAGAGAAGTAGCAATCCACTCAATGCTACCAGTCCTGGACAGAGTCACATGAGGTTGGTGAAACACAGACAGATTCAGATTCAGATAACCACAACCAAGCAGTTCCTCAGTTGGTTTATATATCCAAACTGTTGGTACAAATCTTTAATGAACTTTGCTTCTTCTGTTACAGAACATCCGCTAACATTTTACAAGCACTGTTTATAGAATTATTTAAAGGTCAGGTGTGATTCTGCTGAAATACATTGTGTCCTTGTGTGATGTTGATCATAGTATATTAACCCATTCTTTTTGGTTACTTTCTTTTGTATGACTACAAGGCACATTAGAGTACTGAAGGAGCTATTTTTTTGAGTTCTCTCAAAGTGAGGATTCTTTTGGTAGGTACATTGGATGGAAAATTCCTGGAGGAAAAACCCGTGCAAGATTCCACCTCTGTTAGATTCCAGAAGGCAGCAATCTAGTAATATACTACCTTCAGCAATTTCCTTAGTTCCTGGGAACTGGCTCATTATTTTACATTTTGGCACACAAATATAGACTGGAATATTTCTTTGCGATAACTCTTGCACCAGAGTAGTTGGCTAGTCTCTGTATTCCTGGCAGAGGTCTAAACACTGTAGTAATTCCCTGAAGAACTGAATACCCATTTAAGTGTGACTTTAGGTATTACCTAACATAAGATGGATAACCCAGTTTACAAGGCCCAATATATCTCTCTGAAATCAGAAATCTCTTATGACATCACTCAGATACTCTGAATCACATCCTTTTCCAGCAAGCCAACTGAAAATGTCATTAGCTAATCAAGCTTGAATCTTACTTCAAAACCTGAAGCTATTTCATGACAGGATTTGATTAGAGAAGAAATGGAATTGCTTAAAATCTCTTTTTTCTTAAAATTCATAACGAGTGAATCTACATATTTCATGACCAGTGATGCTAGAAAGTATTCACAAAAGATTTTCAGGTTTTCTTTTCCCTAGGTATTTTACAGCCAAAATCTAAAACTACTCAGGGAATTAATTCTGTCAAATCTGAAGTACTGACTCATTCTCTAATGCAGCATGAATAACAATTTTTTGCAGATCTGATCTAGATGCAAACAAAACCTCATCAAGACAACTCCAGTTTGTAACACACCGGATGGTCTGTTGAGAATTGATAAAAATGAAATTAGAAAGGATAATGCTTTTTAGAAAAATAAACAAATTAAGAGCATGGTAAAAGCACATGATAGCTGGTAATTTTTTTGCTGCTTACTCATAACACAGAATATGAAAAGAGATATAAGAAATATGACAGAAATTTTGGCAAAGCCCAAGTTACATTTATAAACAGTCAGACAGAGACAGAGGACTTCCTGTTGTTTTCCATTTTTTATGAATATAACCTGGGTAACCATATGGATCTTCATATAGTAGATGTACACTAGGAGGAAAATTCATCCATTTTCCAATTTTATAGCAGAAAAGAAACAAAACCATCATGAGTTATTACTTCTTGGCTAAGATTTCAAGCCTCTTCTACTGGAAAATTTTATATGCCAGAAATTTCTAGAATAACTTTAGTCTGTATTGTAGGACAGAGGTTTTTCCCATAGATAAAGTCAGTGCAGAATAGATTGGTAAAGGGTCAAAGTCAAGGCATGGAAGGTACTGAAAGCACTTGATATTTTCCACCACTACCTTTCCCCAGCTACTTTGAAACAAAAGATCTCCAGCCCTGTGAAACAACGAACAGTAGGCTGCAATATCAGAATTCTGTCAGCAGAGAAGACATGAGGAGCTGGGTTACTGCAGACCCTGAAATGGTGCCTAGTTCCAGGAAACAGACTAAAGGGAAGGGAATTTCCTCCCACATAAAAGTATGCACAGATTAAAGTATCTAGCATTTCAATAAGCTGACTAATGTCATAATTGCAGAAAAACCCCAAATATATAGCACACATCATCAGACATGAACAGTGTGTAGCAAAACCTGCAGCTATTTGAAAAATGCTATCCATGGCAAGGGACCAGGACATTACTGTACAAGAGCTGTAAAAAAGCTAGTGTACATTAAAATCCAATCAAGCTAGCACAACTATTGTAAAACCAAATACAGATTTCCATGGTCTTTGGGTAAAATTGTTAGGACATCCTTTCCATTCCTACTGCATTTTTCCATTGTGATGGGATCTCTTCAGCTGCTGTTCTAATGGGGTTAATGTTAAGCTTTCTTTCATCACTTATCTATAATTAGGATGGCTGTTATTCTATGGTTTCTGTAGAGACATGTGGTTATCTAATACTAACAAGACCTGCAGTGCTTCAGTTTCTGTATATTGCTTCCTGTCTGGCTTCTGGTTTCCTCATTTTCTGCAGCATTTCTTGGGTTGTCTATAAAAGTAAGGAAAAGGAAATCAAAGTCTGTGTTTATTGTGCTTCCTGGAGATTAATATTCCCCTGTGAATAGTTTTGAAAATATTTCAGCCATGCATGTCTTGTTTTTTCTACAAAATATACCCTCAGAGCTACAAGGAAAACCATCCAAACTTGCTTCTGTGTATTTGTCAAAACATTACTTGTTTTATTCTACTGAGTTGCACCAAGGGAGTACCAGTTAGCATTCCTCAACTGATACTGCCACTACAATAACAGATTTTTTTTCTTTTTTTTATGTCACAACATTTTTTGCTGTTGGTTTCCAGTACTACCCAGAAGGAATTGGGCATCAGAAATGTGCAAAGAGAAAAGATACTTCCTAATCTAAAAAGGACAAGACAAATGTGAGGTAAGAAAGGAGATACAGAGAGGTTCAGGAGGTGATAGGACCTGTTGTGGTAATTCAGTGTCTAGAAATACAGTGGTCTGACTTTTAAAAAAGGGAAACTCACTGCACATTTTGATATTCTGTTCTCTGCCGAGGCTGGCAAGGCTTTGCACTGAGAGAAGAATTTCAAGAGTTTCTCTCTTCCCCCCAAAAAATCACAACTGTAGACATTTTATTACAAATTCTCTGTTTCTTAGAAACAAGTTTTTCTCATTTCACTCTAAAACTCGGTTTTACTTCCTGTTTCCTTTGGGTCCAGTTTTTATTGTTTCAGAGCAGCAGTTTCAGTGCCAATGTCAACATAAAGACAGGAGCATTTCCAGTTTATGACAGGTCTGACAGTCAGGTTTCCAGTGCTTCTAGCTAGAAGTTAAACCAGTGGGCCAGCCCAGATGTTTTTTCAATGAAACCATTGATTGAAGAAAGAAAACAGATATCTTGGACATGAACAGGAGCCTGGAAAGCAAACACCTCACAAGAGAAATAACCCAGAAAATGACACCATTACAGAACGTGGTGATTCATGGTAACTCAGAGGAGAAAGAACTGACATTAACCATGCATAAGGTTAAATCATTCTGAATTTGGTAGCCATCTAAAGCTGTGCACTGAAGCTGGATATTGGGTGGAATATTAAAACTGAAAAGGAAACAGGATGGTCTTAAGAAGAATTTAGGACAGACAGAAAACCTATTGTAACATATTAGACTGTATGCACAGTTACATAAGTAACCAGCAGTATTCCAAGACAGATTTCATCAAGATTTCTTTTCACTGATTACAATTAATAAGTTTTTGAAAATATAAAAATATAGTCATGCAAAAAATCAAATTCTGATGACCAGATTTTTTGTTGATTCTTTGTATGTTCAGAGAATTTTCAAAGGACAGTAGCAGAATTTAGTTCTCCCCGAATTTCAGTGAACTGTGACTTTGTACAGTCTCTTTCAAAAAAATACCTCTTACTTATAGGAGAAGAACTCAGTATTTTTGTCCATATTTCTGGTATTTTAGGGAGGTTGATTAGAATACACGTAGAAGTGCAACCATAATGCTCTACAGGACAGAGCTTCTCTCCATCACCAGTCCCTCAAACAGATTGAGTTAAATATCAATTTTAGGTACTCTACCTCCTACCCCATGCTACAGTAACAGCTGTACTATGTAACATTTATCCTTGCAAGTAGAGCTGTCTTAGTCTTTCCATTTTACAAATGGAGGATTTGGACCCAGAGGGATTAAGCACAGGCTGAGATATCTGGCTGTTGGCACTGTATTCCCTGAGTATTTAAAAGTTATCCAAGGCCACACAGGACATCTTTAAGGGCAGAAAGGGACTGAACTTGAACTTCTGAAGTCCAGGCTAGAATTCTTAGTTTTCGTCCATCTTCCCTCTTAAGACCTGACTTTAGGCTCAGAAGTTTTATCAAACAGTTATATTAAGAATTGTAAAGCAGAGTAGCACCTAATCCTCCATCTCACAATAAGGATTTTCTCTACAAGACCACAGTAGACTTTATGTGAGAATTCTTTTGTCACTGGAAAATATTGGGAGACAGATTTCATCTCTCCTTATTCCATTTTATAGAGACAGCCCATATTATAGATTGACCAGCAGAAAATTATTTTTAACAAGAAAAAAATTTTTTTTTAAATCTTAAAAATTGTTGTTTCCACATTTAAACAAAGTCAAAACTAGATACCATTCTGTAGTCAAGCCAAATATTTTACCTCTTTATAAAAATGTAGTAGTTGAGACTATCATGGTTGTTGATAACAAAACAAAAGAACAATAAGTAATTTCAAAGCTGTACAAATTAACAAACAAGAATATAACTGAGGATGTTTAACAGTAACCTGAAAAATGTACCTCTCAACAGCATTTGCATGGCAAAAAAAAGCAAAATTCACAATTCAAGTGGGCTTCTAATCTCTAATCAGTCTGCTATTTGTGTAGCAGATCCTTTCACTGGAGATTAGAATGATGTAATTTATAGCATTGATGCCAATAAATTTACCCTTACTTTGATTTGAAGAGGACGGGTTTTACTGTTTCTAAAAAGGGATTTTAAATCCTGCAGATTATTGAGCGCCATCTACTGTTTCATTACTTCTTCATACACTAACTGTGCTTTGGAGCTGACCAGTCAAATTAAAATTGTATTCAGCAATTAATGCAGAAATTGAGACTTCGGGGTTTCTTATAAAATTGCATTGTATTGTATCCAAAATACAATGCTCTCTTTTTTCAACTATAGAATAAACTTTACAAGCATTAGAAAATGAAGCCATTAATTAAAGACAAAAATAGTTAAAACTGAAAGTTAGCATTAGAGTCAGTCTTTTCTTTAGCTCAAATATTTTGGCACAGAGGTAATATAGGTCCTTAATTCTTTTCACATCACTAAATAAAAGGAAATATTTGGCACTGGCTACATTTGGGAAAAAAAAATTTTAAAAAAGAGAAAAACAGAAAATTAACCCATCAGATTTTAAGCTAACAATTGTTATATTCTAATGATTATGAATACCCAGGGATTTTTTTTTTTTAAGAAACCACAGCTTAAGTAACTAGGTGTATTACAATATCTCGTGTAGTTCACATAGGCTTCTATCTTCCTGAATAACTTATTTACAAGTAATTTTTCCTCAAGTTGTGGTGAATTTGCATAAAGAAAGAGATCAAACGAATGTCAGGTTTAATGACTTATATGGATGAATTGTTCATGCTCTCTTGCACCAGTAGTTTTCCTTTTTGCATTCATGCTTGCAAATTGTTCTTAGAGTTGATGTCTCTACTCATGAAGCAAGTAGGAACACAAGAGCTAAAAAAAACCCCAAAGTAAGACAAAACAAAAGAAATTACACTAGGCTTACTGGATAGGAGGTTGTCATTTGCCTGCCTATTCTAGCAGTTCAATATCACTTTGATGATCTACATGGCCAGAAAAAAATGTGCTAGTGGGCATTATTCACAGTTTTGCACTCTTTAGCTTACTAGTGAATTCTGAGGAAGTTAAATTTTTTTGTTGGGTTTTTTTTTGGTTTTATTTCTTTGAGTTTTCTTTAACTGAAAAAAATTCTAGAAATTCTAATATTTTAGAAATATCACATTATTTCACTGCTTTTCATCTCCCAGTTCAGGTCTGGTTTCAGCTCTTGTACTAAATTTGAGACAGTTACTCACATCTTATAATCTAACCTCTGAAATTAATAAAGAGAGATAGGTGCTTCTAAAAGACACTGTCTCATACTAAGAAAAGCCCTAAAGATACATCAACTTTTGTGCATATATGTTTTTAATTGAGTAAATTCACAAACACTATAGTCAAATACCTTTGAGTATATTTAAGAACATGGGTGGGGCAATTCTCCCTGGAATAGGCTGACAACAAGAAGGTGTGTTGTCTTCAGCTCTAGTGCAGTATCACTTAGAGCCAAAAGGGTGGGGAGCAACAATAGATATGACAAAATATCAAGATCCCATGTCCAGCTGTAAAGCGTGGGTCTTGGAAATGGTGAAATGCAGCATCAGAGCAGTTCTCTCAGGCTCCCGTGGAGAGCTCCTCTGAACAGTGTCAGCCTCCCATTGTTTCAGGCTTCAGCTATTCTGAGACATCTTTGTGTTTAAATGGCACCATATTGCAAACTGTGGACAACCTCCGTAAATACACTGATGCCATGAGAATTCAAAAGGAGACTGAAAGATGTTAAAATAAGGAAAGCTGGTGTCTGATCCCTCGGTTCTTTCCACACATCCTCACATGGGAAGATTTCAGCAGCAACTTTGGAGGGCAGAGTCTGCATACACCAGTACTGGGCAATGGAGGACAGTGTGGGTTTGGGCAGTGTGAGCACTGCAAAGGTCACACAGATAATACAGAAGGGGCAGTGTGGCAAGGCTGAGAGCCAGTCTTTGGCAGCTCCAAGTCACACAGTCTGTCTCACCATAGCCTGTGCAGGTTTAACAGCACTACTTAACACCTGGCATTATGGTGCTGGCTTGTGTCCCTCTGGTCCTCTCACTGCACATGACAGCCACTACCCTTTGCAGCCTCATAGCACCCCACTCTGTGCCCCACCTTTGAGAAACCTTAGATGGGAACTGCAGAGATTAACCAGATTGTCTTGCTCTGAGCAGGGAAACAGCAGAGTTTGTGTTACCCTGTAATCTCTAGCACTTCATTTAAAGTCATAACACAATTGCCAGTGTTCAATCTGAGCTTTCAACTGTGACTCTAAATTTGGACTTGAGATGGATAACTTTTCAATTATTACTTTGCATGAATACAAGTTTATGTACGAAATAGAAAGCACAGTGCAGTATCACCATCCCCAAGCCTTACGTGTTCATGAGTCAGACCTCCCATGAGCAATGACTAATCTAGAAACCAGTGCTTTTTATTCTTTTATATATATAAGTAATTTGGTGTTTTCATCTCCCTTCCAAATTATCAGGAGATCAGTTGGGACACAACATGTTTCTACCTTTGGCTTTTACACTGGGCAGAAAATTCTCAGAGGGATTCTGCTCTGGCTGAAGTCCCAAACAGCTGGGACCTGGGAGGCTCCAAAGACTCATTAAGGGTAGTTTGAACTGCTATGCTGACCTTTCAGTTTTTCTTAGCCAGACGGGTTGGATGTGGACAGGCAAGAGGGGTCCTTAACATCCTGGAGCTATTTTAACTCCATGGCATCAGGAGACACAGTGCATACTGGCCAGTAATTGTTTAGGCTGTGAAAGGCAAGATTAACTGGGGTGCAAGGAGAAGGCCACTACAGCTCCTGAACTCTACATGGACAGAGCCTTGGCAGTTGCCAAGTGAAGAATGAGCCACAGTGGGACCTGAAGAACCATTCCAAATTCCAAAATCTCAGTGGAGGTAATCCAAAAACCAGGCTGCTGCTTTCCTGCAGAAGCCTATCCTGTAAGAAGCATCAAGATTACTACTACCACCAGTTGAAATTGTGGCAAAGTTTAAGAGGCTGCAGAAAATAGGTTTCCCTAGAACACCTCAAAAAGCAGAACTTTTTTTTATTGTGACAGAAATTGAAGACATCAGAGAATCCTGCTATGATTTAGATGTCCTGACAAACAAATTACCTGATGTCATTCACAGCACGAGGTATTATTTATCAGATAGGAGCTATCATTTCAAAACCAAGACCCTGTCAAAGAGAAGATATCTGCCTTCCTCCATATATCTGGATGGAGAATAAACATTGCTCCAATACTACTGGGCAACCCTCACTCTTCATTTTTATGTTCAATAGCTATTACTTACAATGCAAGACATTACTTCCACTAAAAATGCCAGCAGAGTAAAGTAGATAGATAATGATAAATATATAATTTTCATTTGTGGACAATTTTAGTTTAGAATGAGAATGCTTTTTCCCATTTAAAATTCTGAAAACACAACGTAAGAGGAAACTAAAACAGTACTTTATACTGATATAGAGCCCAGTTGCTTCCCTTTACGTGAAGATTCAATCCTAGAGATAGTCCAAACAATAGAATGTTCTACTCATATACTCAAATACAGACACCTCAAAAAACATGTAAGAAAATACCCCCACTTTATCCTGAAAACTCTTCCTTAAAGACACAGGGAAGGGGATTAAAGAGGGAGTGCTCTATAAATCATCCATAGATGTTCCATTGTTTCACTAACTGCAGAGTTAAAGCCTTATTATGATAAAGTATAGAGAGTATAGTCAGAGAGAGTGTTCACACTAATGGCAGTACAAGTTTTAGGGAACAATTGGAGTTCAGATTTTTTTAAGGAAACAGTTTATTCAAAATGCCAAATATATTTTGCAGCAATGCTTGGCTTTGTCATCAGTCAAATACATTCTTAATAATGTAAGAAATTTAAACTAAAACATCAGTCTTCATGATACTCAGATTGTGAATGCTCTGCTCTGAAGTTTCTGAGATTTATGATCTTAGTCAAAGATTAAGCCAGATGTACTGTAATATATTTTACTCTGAATTGTATTCTCAATTCTAAGTAAATTTTTCAATCTAAGCATCTTCCCCTTCCTTTCTCCCATATTCTGCCTGAAAGCTTATGGAAACAAAATATTTGAAAGATCAGGGGTCATCTTCTTCCATGTCTTCTATGTGAAGTGCACATACCCACACAATTTCAATAGTAGGGCTGTTATTTAAATAAACCTTTCTTCAGAAGTTAAAGAGAAATGGATGTGAAAGTAAATAATGTGTGCTGACACAAACCTGAACAATGGACTAAGGAAATAACCTTGAAAGCATAAACAGCCATAGGAAAAATTTGTTATGGTGAGCATTTTTTCCCTAGTGACAAGCTTTTATTCCAGTTAGGTTCCTCATATATTTTCTGCAAGTCATACATTATGGCTTTCTCACTTAGATCATGTTCTGTTTCATGCCCTCTTTGATTTCCACCCTTTCCACTGTGACAAAAGATCTTTGCATTAATGTATTGCTTTGCAGCTAATATATTAATCCATGGTGCCTTTATTTGCATAAGTTTAACCAAATCCAAGAATGACAATGAAGCAGCAGGAGACTTAAGACATTTCTTCAAAAGTAATTGGCACACAGAGAATCTCCCTAGTATGAAACCAACTTCCTGGCTAGGAAAAAACCAACTGATTTTTTTTTCCCTATCAGAATTCTTTTTTTCCATACAAGGCAATGTTTCTTCCATACAGATTTCAATTCCAGTACATTCCTGGAGGAGTTATCCAACTTCTGCATGGCAGGAACTGACAAAGTATTAAGGAAGCATTTGTAAAATGCTATAGCTACAGCGTAAATGTTTCCACCACCAGAATGAATTGTCTTAATTGCTATTCAGTTTTAGTTGTTGAAGCTGTGGCTTTTGACAAGACAATAAATATTCTTAGGAGTATTGTTCCATGTGCTGACACACAGAAATACTCAAAGTATTGAAGTATGTCCCAGTATTTGAGCTGCATGTGAAAACAACATCCGTTAACATTCTAAATAGTAGGGTTTACCGTTGTTTAAACATGTCGCGTACAAATCAGTTGGTTAAAGATATAATGACTACTACAAAACGCCTAAAAATGTTGTATTTTATGCACAAGCACATACAAAAGCACACACAAACTAACATAAAATAGCCAAGATATCATTAGCCATGAATAATTCTTGCACACCTTCACAAAAGTTAGGACCACTCATTGAACACATTAAATAACTTACACAAACTCTGCAAAGCAATCCACAGTATGCCTGTCAACATGGCTTTCTCCTCCCCAGCATCCATCCCACCTCACCAGCAGGAAGCTGGGCAGCCTGGAGGCCATGACCTGGCCCTCAGACAAGCCCATGGCAATGGCACCTGGATTCAGCAGGACTCATGGGCAGGCAGGGCTGGGGAGCACTGGAGACCAAAGCTCTTGCAGTAGCACTGGGGCAGGGACTGTCAGATTCAGGGTACTCAAATGGAATCCTGGGCCATGGGCAGGCAATGGAAAGTCCTGGCCAGGGATTTGCAGACAATTGCTAAAACCAGGCACACACTCAAACATATCTACAAAAATATGTTAGTTTCTGAAATGTGGGACAACAGGTGAAACCATGAACCACATCAGTATTTTGAAACATGCTAAACTGAAGCTTTCTAAATAACACCTTACTTTCTCTCTCAGCCACAGTACACCTCCAGAGAGTCATACCTCCCCTTAGCAGGGTCACAACAAGAGAGTAGCAGTGGCAAGCCATGCTTGACTGAGTGATTACATTCCAGGCGCTGTTGTTGAGCAGACTGGCACCAAAAACAATTTTTGAGAGGTTACAATTGTTCAGAAGTTATAAATATATTTGCATTTATAATCAAACAATACCCTGCAAGGCGAAAATGCATACTCCTTGACTGGAACTTGACTGAATGATACCAATTGCTCCTCAATTCAAATCTGTGTTTCTGGCAGTAAACATTGAGGAGTGCAAAACCTGGTGTCTTATTTTATTTGCAAGTCATGTTTTATGTTTTGTTGAAAAATGGCACAATAGGAGAGCAAGGAAGAAGCTATTCTGATCACTTGATCACAAGTGAGGCAGACCCTTGAGAGGGGTCTAGCCCCACAAGCTACTAAACATGCTAAAGCTGAGAGAAACTTCTCTCTTGGCAGACAGAAAAAGGTTGAGGGCAAAACTTGTAGCTTCTCTACTGGAGCGAACCAGGGAACTCGCTTGTAAAGGGAGCAAACCCAGAGTCAAAAGAAGACAGAAAGAAGGAAATTTTCAAAAGATTAGAAACAGGGTTGTATGTAGTTTGCAGCAACCATAGAAGGCAGAGAATGTTCCTCACATATGAATTCAGACATGAAGGAAAAAAAATCACTACTAGGAGTGAGCAGAGAAGAGAAGGGATCTATTTTCAAAACCTTTGTTTTAAACTTTTCCACTCAACAGATGTAATCTGTCCTTCATATAAGATATTTCAGCCTTGAAGTTCAGATACCTGTATTTGACTTCTTTTGACATTTACTTTAAATTAAAGCTGGAACAGACTTCTGGCTGCTGTTAAAATCCTGCATCAGGATACTGGACAACTGAATATTCAGCAAGCAAGACAGATATAAGCTGTCTTCTTACAGAAGAGCTTTGCTAAGTATATTTACAGCTAGGGAATTCTGAACAGTCATGTGCTAGTAAGAGAACCTCACCAATCCATGTTCTGAGAGTACTGGTCTCTTCAGGGGCTTAAGAATCAATTCCTTTAAGTCCAAAGTGTTAAGAAGTTCAAAGTAACGCTTGAGCTTTTGTTCTTGTCATCTTCTGTAGTTTTGGCTGTTCTTTATACAATCTGTCATCACATCCACTGGGTACTTTTTCATGCTCTGGCTGCAGCTTCCATATACTAAAGTCTTTATGGACTTGCACATCTGAACTAGGAAGTATGCCTTAATTTCTTTAATTCCCCTTAATATATATAATAAATGCAATTACTGAAGATTTTTTAAAGTAACAATAACCTTGAACAAATGAACAAAATGGGTAAATCAAATCTTATATATGCCATGTTTTAAAATAATTTTTCATGTGCTGCTTAAATCTTTCATAGTTTTGCTAGCAGGTGCAACTTTTGACTTCAGATTCCAGTTTTTACTGCATAGAAGTCTTTGTTCTGTTTCAAAACTTGTTCTAGGGAGGTAAAATTATGCCCTTCATAGATAATAGTTAACCCACTAAATATTTCTTAGAATCTACTTGACTATAACCTAAATAGCAATTACAAGGTTAAAAATATGATCAAAGGTGGGTATGAAATTCAAAATAAGTAATGAGATTCCCTGAGATTCCATGATTCCTTCAGATCCCTAAGACTTCCACAAGATACAATTTATGTAGCTACTACATTTTTAAGTGAATAGAACAATTTGTGTTTGGAACTAGTTTAACATATAATACTGATTCATCAAAAATACAAATCCTCTGAAAGTTTAAATATCATCTGGTCTATGAATCTGTATCAATTTAAATATTTCAATAATTTATTTCTTTGTTATGCAACAAGATTAAGTAAAAGTTTCAGGGACTTTATTAAAACTGCCAACTGCTTATCTACCATTTCTGCTCACATAGCACCTGTAGGATACAATTTCAATCAAAACAATTAAAAGAGACTGAAATACTATATCAAATCTGTCTATGAATGTGGAATTGTTAAGCTCTTCTCCAGCAAATGTCTGACAAAGTAGAAAAAAATATAAAGCAAACCAGCTTATTGAAGCATTTTTCTGGAAAGGGGCTTCAGCCAGGTTTCATTTATTTTTCCAGCCATGTTTCTTCTCATCTGAAAGCTGAAAATGTGCCCAATTCTGCAGCTGTAGTCACAATGGTAAATACTTTTGTATAGGACTCATTCTGCTCATCTGTAAGTGATGCATAGCACATATGTAATTTAATTCTCCTTTGTGGATGGTTAAATGCAGAGATTGAACTCAAGAAAGGTAGTCACAGAGGCCCAAGCTTCATTTGCTTAATAAAAAGTGCATGTCTTTCGATTTGCATCTTTGCTGTTTCCCATTAAACTATCTGCTAACCTTCTTCACACGCAGACATTCGTGTCTGTTAGCCACACTAGGCAGGCTGATATCATTGAATTATCTGGTCATAATCTTCAAGGCTACCTGCAGTGGCAGACACCATAGGATAAATGACAAGAGGCATCTAACTCCCCTAACCTTTTATCTATAGATCTGTCAACTCTTGGATTGCCTGAGAAGTGGGAATTCAAATGGTCCCTGTGTGACATCATGACATCTCTTACTCCTGGCTTCCATGTAGCAGTTACAGGAACCAGAGAAAACTTGAAGTGTACCTTCATTACACAGTCTGAGATGAAAGGGCTATTACACTGTCCTTTTATCTAACACCAGCACTATTTAATAGACATATTATATTGCACTGGCAAAAGACATAGGTTTTCATAGCTTTTATCTGCCAAACCACAGACTTTAATCCATATGGCTTATTCTAGCCACAGAGAAGAGAAACACTATGCAGAGCCAGCATGGATACAGCCAAAGTATGGATGAGAAAAATTTGCCAGACATGCAGCAATCACAGCATCACAAAAATCAGAAAACACACCCTCCAGAGCAGAAGGTGTAAGTGGAGAGTGATAGACCTTTTAAATCTTTTGCTAAGTCTGCACAAGCAACAAGTCAAATTTTGCCACAGTATTATTACAAAGAGTTTTTTATGCCTTAGGCATGTCAGTTACGTGCCACCCTCTCTCTGTAGCTGGGTTAGCAAAGATCTGTAGAAAACAGAATGTCGATTGTACAAAGCTCCTAGAATAATGTAAAACTTCTTCAACAAAGACCTTATTCCATCTTTAGTTAAAACATGACTCGTATTCTTTCCAGCATTCCCATACTTCCCCCATGAATTATTTCTGTGATTTAAACTCTTGGATTTTACCATTCACCTTATGAAATTCATTGAACTTTCAAAAGAAATATTTCATTTCAAATGAAAAAATTCGAGTGCTTTGAAAGCACATATCTTCTCCAGCCTCTCTTCTGGACAAGATGCTAAGTGTGGGAGTAAAGGAGACAAAGTTAAGAAGATTAAACTTCAGAAGATCACCCAATCCTTTAAGGTTATTCCTTAAAACAGAAAGTTCATTACAATTAATTTTTCCATCTTTTCCCAAACATTTGAGTGAATTTATCCTATCTGTGCTTCGAAAGTCTTCATAGGAAAAAAAAAGGAAATAAATATCCTGCTCTATGGTTTTTGTGGCTAACATCTATATATAGAATTCAATGTCTTCAAATTAAACAAGTAATAATTTTCCTTACTGATTATATGCAAAGATAGGATGTAGCCTACTATTTAGAATTATCAGTTCTCTGTACAGCAGGAGTAGCCCCTATAGGATTTCTTAGCCTTCTGGATGTATGGCTTTGAACCCACTTTCAAAATCCCCAGGTATCAACATAAGCCAAACTTTCAGGATTTTGAAGTTCATCCAGCATGCTTATGGCCTCATTAAACACTGTCCTCAAGTCCAAAAAGGCATTCTTCCTTAAAGCAAGAAAACAAAACAAAAATAAACAAAAATAATAATTTAAAAACCCCTCAAAAAACAAAAGAACCCCACACAACAAATATCACCCAATAAGACGAAAAACAACTCCTGTCTAATCTTAAATACAATAGCAGTTCCTCCCAATGAAAGTTTTTCAAGAGAAAATGGTATTTGCCCTGCTTCTATAGTCTGCTTTATCCTGGTAAATTACAACAGATTTGCAGAGAGTCTTCTTCAATGAAAGCTCAGCAAATTCAGTGCTCCAAATGGGATATACTTTCCAATTAAGGATTAGCATACTTAACATGAGGTTGTCAATTTCAATTGGCATGACTCAAACTGAAATGGCAACCCACTTGCCATCTGCTTTATACAGATCTAGCCTGGAAAGCAGCAATGAAACAGCCGAAAGGCTGCTACCATAGAAACTATACCACAGAGAGTAAATGTTACCTAGAGACTTCCTAAATTCTTACAAGGTATTTTACTGGTACTTAGTACTTTGGATTTGCTCCTTTGGACATAGACAAGTTTAGAGAAGACTTAATCTGAAATACAGTACACTGAGGTAGCTAAGTTTTAGAAGAAAGAGGCCTGAAATAAAAATATTCTGACTAATGAGTCCAGATGCAAAAAATTAATATATTGTTAAGCTATTTTACAAAATTTAAACAGGCCAAAAGAATATGTTGGGCTATTTTAAAGGCGGAATTCAACCCTTAATAAGTCCTATTTTATATGCCTTCTGTTTAAATAGAGTACAAGTATAATTCATAAGAAAGAACTGCCAACACCTCTGTTAGGAAAGGATGTTTGTACCTGTTGTGTTATATCACATAGCTCATAATCATGGAATCATTAAGGGTGGAAAAGACCCCCTAAGATCATCGGGTCCAGCTGTTAACCCAGCACTGCCCTGCTTACCACTAAATTATATCCCCAAGTGCCACATCCACACGCCAAGTACACAAACCTTGGTCAAAACCCATCATTAATTTATTTTGCTCAGGATGAATGACTAGACCCCCGCTGGTGAATCATCCACATCACAGTGTCCAGTGCCCAGAATGACCTGTGCTTTGAAAAGATGTTAAGAATTAAGGGATATGAAATAAATTGAGATTGGAAGGTAAGGTTTTGTATATTTTAGATATGGGGGAATGAGGAAGAAAGAAAAGCAGTTGCACTAATTTTAGAAAAGCAGACAGACTTTAAGAGCTCTGCTGTGCAGTACTAGAGCACAGAACATGCACAGCTAGTCCTAAGAGTCTAGGGTGCTCTCCAGCACTGTCTTAGCTAAAGCCTGCAGTGAACTAGCATCCACAAATATTCTCAGAAAATTCCAGATAACGTGCCCCAGCGGCATTGTCTGTGTCTAGCCAGTAGGCTCAAACTGTATGAAGCCAGGCGACTTTTTAAACTCCAGATTCAAAAACTTGACAGTGATATTTTGAATTCAGTATTGCAACATGAAAGTCGTACCCAGAGGAAAACTCGGGTTATCTGCAGGAGTTCTTCAGCCATCCCAGGTCCGATGGGATTTTATAAATCCCATTTTTTTATATTACTGTTTTCATGCAAGATATTTTTATCACTATTTTTGATACAAATCCTGACCTAACACGCAGGTGAGGAACTAATCCTTTTCCAGGTGTTGTTCGCCCTTCGGCCACAAGATAGCGATGTTTTCCAAGTCTTCCCGAAACACCCAGCGAGGCCCTTGCAAGTGCCTTTTGAGAACTGCCGGGTGCTTCGGAGGGAATGGGTGTGGGAAGTGATGCTATTCATACAATCTCTGCCTTCTTCTAATCCGCTAAATATGTTTTGGTATCTGTTATAGCAGTTTCTCACCGTTCATTGTAGGAGCTAAGTAGTTAAAAAGGAAAGACTTTCCTTAAATACTTTGAAAGTACTGTCCGAGAAACATGCTCACAGTGAAATATTTTTGTCCTTTCGCATGTCCTTACTGCTCTTTTTCAGTGTTATGTTCATGATTTCTTCAAAAAGTTCAGTCTCCCATGTTCTTCTTAGGTCTTTTTGAGTCCTATGTTCATGACTTCTCCAAAACGTTCAGTCACAAACTCTGATTTAACAAAAACCATAGAAATAAAAGTATCAGAAATATTTTAGTGAAACCAAGAGATCAAGGTTATCAGTAAATAGCCCCGTGGAATTCCAATACAGGCAGACTCAGGAATGTAGAAAAGTGATCTCTCTCTCTCTTTTTTCCTCTGTCTCTTTTGTCTTTGCCTTTTGTTTTTTGGCTTTTTGTTGGGTTTATTTTGGTTTGGTTTGGTTTTTGGTTTTTTGGGTAATTTTGTTGGCTTGCTGGTTTTGTGTCAGGAGTTTTTTAAGTATTCATGTTCATGCAAAGAGAAGTTAAAGATTTCCTTAGTGCAAGGGGCAAAAAAGTGCTTAATAGGAGATACTCTTCAAAAGCATAGAAGCCTCCTGTACGTGCTGTAGGTGCCCACTGGGTGTTTATTCTGCTCAGTTCTTAGGGAACTAAATATGCAACTCCTTCCCACACTACAGCTGTGCATTGGAAAGGCTGGTTGCCACAACAGCAGAAGTAGACATACTGCTTAACTTGAGGCAAAAATCCTCAAGAACCAAATTGATATTTAATAAAGACAGGCAGCTCAATGAAAAAAAATCAGTACATCTGCTTTAGATTCACATTCCAGATCACCTTAGAGAGAAGTGTCTCTTACTCTTCTTTCCTTTGCTATGAAAAAAACCCAAAACAGAGAGTACAGTTATCTCAAAAAGCAGCATAAACTCTTTCCTCCTCTCAGATCAAGACTGAAGAGCTTCAGTAACTGTGTATGAATTTCTGGAGATCTTCTCATAGCTCTAGCGACCTAATTTTCAGGAGTAAACAGTACTTACAGCTGCCACACGAAATGTCCATACAAAGATACTTGTTCCCCCTGGAACCAGAAGCTGCAAATCTCCTTCAACGAACTTCCTCATTATTTCCTTTGGAGACTGTTCCGTTTGCATAAGTCATTAAACATTTTCCATACCAGGGACTGGAACCCACAGGCTAAAGAGTTATTCACATCTCACACTGTCTGTTTTAAAGAACATGAAAATATTGTGTGCAAAATGACAAAGTACCACATAGGAGAGACTAGAGGAATCACACTGTTGATATTTTGTAGCTCAAGAACTACAACTCTCACATGAGAAAGCACATTCAATTTCACTTGCAGTTTACACTTACTTTCTCAAATTAGTGGAGATTCTAAATGGGAGTAACCAATATAATCTGCGCTAACCGGAGCTTAATTTTTTGTTTGTTTTTCTTAGCAGTTTGTTTAACAAAATACTACATTTTGGCAAATATAATATTTGATACAAAAAGAAATTCCAGTCTCTTTATTTAAATGTGTAGAAGCATATACCCTAATGTTTAAGTATGGTTTTTTGAGTCTTGACCACTCAAATAAGTAGAAATTATCTGATTTGAATCAAATAATTTCACAGAAAATCTTCACACCATATTTAATTTGCTGTACAAAATAATTTCATTATATGTTCTTTATAAAAAGAAATATTGCTATAATATATAAAGAAATTAGGACATGTTGAAGCAAATCAAATTATGTTTGAACTGAAATTTAAAATAAATTACTATTTAAATTAAAATATAACTGCCTATTAAATAAAACCTTACTAAATATGAAAAAAATGACACAGTGAAAGGGTGTTTTCTACTCATTCCAAACTGAAGTCATGCTGAAAGAAGAAAAGAGAGCTCAGAGTTTTATTTGTAGTGTTTATACATTGCTAAGGAAACAACACACAACAAGCTACATGAGCAACATTTCCAAGAGCAAGTTTATGATTATCCAAATACATACAAATATATTTACAGAACATTCTAAAATGCTTCTTTTTGCATTAATCTAATCCGGTGGATTGCTTGAATTTACAACAAAGAAATCCATTCATTCTGTAACCACATTAAAAAGTAACATTTCGCAGGCCTTTTCTCTCTCATTTCTAGTTTAAAAATCTTTTATTATGTATCACAAGTCTTAAAGTGTTAGTTGACCCTACTGGAGAAGAAAAAGGCGGCACATGGAGAGTTAATCCGTTTTCCATCTGAGACACAAGTGACTGCATAATTAGTTACACCCATGCTTTCCCTTGTGCATGTGCTTGGAAACAACTGGCTCTCCCATTTCACCAATGAAAGGCTTCCACATTAATTTATAATGCGAACAAGTATGTGTGAGAGTGAAAGAGTGTGTGAGGGTATGATCAGTCATTTCTCCATGCTAGATTTGTTACACATGTAATAGTGAATAGATATTTGGTATTCGTTATGCTTTCTTTTAATGTTTATGCTTTACATTAAAATACATTTTAAGATATTTGATTCCTTTTGTTTTATGTTGCAGGTTCCAATTTTTTCAAATTTAGGTTAGCAACAGAAAAAAATGCCATTCAGAAATCTACACTGGCTGTCATTTTTTGCCAAACATTTTCTTTTGTGATTCTAAGTTGTTCATAACAGCAGGCTAAAGACAGAACCAAGCTATGTCAACTGCTGAAAACAACAGTTTAATAATATTTTGACGATGCAATTTCCTGAGTTAGTAGCGCAACGGCTTTTAAGCAGTTGCTGTCTTGAAACAGTTTCTTTGAAATAAGCGCAAAAATGTCATATCTGAGAAAGCCACAAGCACAAAAGGACCAAGATATTCCAGGGAAAAAGTAAAAAATAAATATTCTTTTGGTTCTTGCCATATAATAGTTGTTGATTGTTTATAGTTTTTTCTTACTCTGTAAATGTCAGCTCTTTGGAAAGAACTGCAACTACCACAGCAGAGCTAAACCTGTCATGAAGTACCATTATCAATTCTTAATAAACAACAACTGCTAAGCAAACTAAGCATGAACTCCCTCTCCACATTTATATCAATCAAACTGACAGCACGTAGGTATGAGAAATTCTGCCTCTCTGTCTGCAAGGAAAAAGAACAGGTACTAATTTCCAAGGATCCCCATATCTGATTTTCATCAGCAGCAATGGAATATTTAATAGGGTATTCTTTATCCCTCAAAAGTTACAAATTGTCACTGATTCCTGTAACCAACTTTCACCAACTGATGACAATGCCTTACAAATAAAGATGATTCAATATATTTTTAGTCACTACCATGCCACTTCTACTTTTAGTCTTAAAAGACAATTGCAGTGTATGGGAACTTTTTTCTTCTTCTTGTTCATTTTGTTTCCAATATCCTTTCATGTATTTCCACAAAACACTTGAAATCACGTTCACTTTCCCCCTTTTACTTATTTTTATTTTAAATTTATTTATTGAAAGTGAAAAATAATTTATTATTACTTGATAATCTGCTCTGGGTTCAGATATTAATGATTTTGCCCTGAACCAATTCACTTTCTCTTTTGGCATTGCGTGTTCTGATATTACTGTTTCATTAAAAGACTTGCCTCCAACTTGTAGAAAATTGCCTTGCCTCCAAAATGTAGAAACTCTTCTCCTTTCGATTTCCCAGTGGGTGACCTTGGTATGATCTGATGTCAACAGTGGGTATTAGACATTAGAGTCCTGACCATCTCAAAGCTTGAGGCTCTTCACTAAACATCAGAGCATCACCCCTGGGCTCAGGCCCCTCAAAGATAGGCATGGTATTCCTGTAATGGAGAAGCTGTGGTTGTACTTCCCACCATAGCACATCCATGTTGTGCCACTACAGCTGTTTGTAGAGAGAGCTATTCACTGAGTCAAAAAAAATGAATGAATCCATGCATCTATCTATTGATCTATATTTATACAGAGAGATACCCATGCATATGCACACACTGATATGATGTAGAGAGGCAGATACTCCTTAAAAGAGCATTGTTTCCAAGGCAAACATCACTACATCTTAAATCATTTAGGATGTGGATCATTACAACATTCAGACAACTGGACCTGTGGAGTCTTTGAGACACAGCATGGCACATACTTATTCCAATTTTAGTGTCTCAGAAAAATATGTTTGGAAATATCATTCTATATATCACCTTATCTGATAAATACTTACTGGATAAATTAGACTTACTCCCATCCTTATTGAGCCAATATATACTCAAAAACAATTCTGCTGGGGAAGGGCTAATCTTGCAAACTTCTATAGGCTTTTGCATCTGAGAATCCTATTGGAATCAATGGGAGTATACACAGTAAAATTAAATGCATGCAAAAAAGTGCTTTTACGACAGAAAAATGGCATTCCAAAGTAGATTTAAACCATTTTGCTTAATTCATGAACTGAGTTCTGTGGTTAAACTGTTTCTGTGATTTTTCTAATAACTGTGTGTATAGACAAGGGCCCTACTTTGTAACCTCTGGTGTGCAGCACTCGGCCTCGGCACAATGGGGAAGCTTTCTGCAAGCATGTGCTCCAGCTGCCCGCTACACTTTTCGTGAGCTAGTCGAGATATTCAGTTCTACTCCATTACACAGTCAAGGCTCAGCCAAACTCATTTCTGCCAATATTAAACACGCAAAGAGATCAGGAGAAATTATATGCATTTCAGCAGACAAAGCACTGTGCCTCATGGAAGCCTCTTCCTTCAGGAAAAGCTGTGATTCCCAGGCAGAACTATTATGGTTAATGCCACGTAGCTATTTCTTCATTTTCTTTTTAAGACAACATTGAAGAGAGAAAAATAATTGCCTTACAGATGTGTTCATTTACTCAAGGAATATTTTACAGGTCTATCCATTATTGGCACATGCAGAATTGTTTTGTCACCCTGTATATTGACAATTGGAGTCTCACACCAATAGCACTGAGTCAGAAATTTGAAATAAAGTTCTTTTTCATTTTTGTTCTTTGAAAAGTACATTTTCAGAAAGCTTTCTTTTAAGTGAAGTGACAGAAATAAAAAACATTCCAGTGGCAATTTCATTTTTAAGGGAAAAGTGTTTAAGAGGTAGGATGCTGTCTGCAGGACGTAGCATGCCTAGGTCAGTAGCCTCAGAGCCTGCTCCTGCCCTGGTCTGAGGAGGCCCCAGGAAAACTCTGCCACTGGGAGAGCCTACACCGGTAGGAGAGCCTGCTCCTGCAGGGATGTGGGGAGCACCTTGGAGAAGTGCCTGATCAGACTGCACATGTAATAATCTGCAGATTCATAAATTAGCTGTAAATCAAATGTCTCAGGGACAAGTCATGGTGCCAAGAGGAAGAATTACCTCTGCCCCAGGAATAAGGTACAGAGGAAATACTAGATTTCAGGGTTTGCTTCTTCCTGCAAGGTAGCTTACCCGGCTTCCACCAGTTTTAGTCAAAATGTCCTTACCAGCAGCAGTAGCAGCAGCATTGTTTCCAGGTGAAGGCAGACAGTTAGTTTGCACATGGATGGCTGCTGAGGACGAAGTTTAGCGCTGGAAGCCTGAAGTCTCTGCTCAGGCACACACACACACACACACACACACACACACACACACACACACACAAACATACAGAGGTCCAGAGATTTTAGGTAAGCAGCGTTGACCAAGAAAAACTTTGCAGGACAAAAGGAAATTAGTTTAACACTCTTTGCATATCTTTCCAAATAATTGCTGAATTTGCACTACATATTATACTTAAAAAGGACAAATTATGAAATGTTGGCCTCAGCTTTGCAGAGCTTTTGTCTTCTGCTGTTCCTCGTGCATATCTTCCAGTTATTCCATTGATATTAAAGCGGTGAAGTTGAATTTAATGTGCAATTATGTATATATTTTTCTTCTGTGTTTCTGTATGAAAGTTTAAAAAATAATCAAATAGAAGTTCTTCATTTATGTTGCCATTCTCTATTTCTCTTTCAGTTTATATTGGAAAAGGATAGAATACAAAAATCTAAATAAAAATACTCAAGATAACAAAAATCTTTGCTTCATTAATATTCTGAATTTCTCTTTCCACAGCTGCAACCAGAATTTTTAATCCCAGAGAGCTATTTCAGTACAAAGTGCAGTAATTAGCTCATAAATGATCAGAAACAGATCCATGCTCGGTGTTTTAGCCTTTAAAATAACAGGGAAGAAATGAGGTTTTTAAATACCATTTTTGCAAGCCTGCTGAGAAAAGATTTTTTGCTTATTTTTAAAGGCAAAAGTCCCTTACTCTGTGGCTTGTCTGTTTATGCTATTTTAAAAAGTTTGGGTGAATGGTAATGTGTGAAATAAACCTTACTAGGAAAGCTATTTCACTAAAATACATATTTAAATGTGATCTGTTTACTATGTTTTACTCTCCTTCAATTGAAATCAGTCAACCCAGCTCTGCTGTAATTTGAATTAAAAACAATTTAAAATAACCTTTCCATATATTGAAAAATAATTGACATGAGACATGCACATAAAATATGTTAAAAGAAAAACAAAGCTGTGGCATTGAGCAAACAATTAGAAATTGCAGAATTAGATTAATCTGAAAAAAATCATTTCACCTCCCTTTCCAGTAGGCATTAATAGAGAGTTCAAGTACTTAATAATATATTAATCCTCCCTAGTCCTTCCCCAGCATGCCACATTGTGGGCACCAGAAGAGCATGTCGCTCTGTCTCTTCTCCCCAGACTCTTCCAGCCCCCAGTCCCACACTGGCAGCCAACTGATTCTCAGGCTTGCTCTCATTTCAGATCCTCCTTCCAGTGTCATTAAGTTCCTTGCTTTCAGATCTTTTCACCTTTCCCATCAGATCTTTTGTTTCAAACAAATAAAAATCAAGGAGCTGCCCTGAACTGCTCGACAGCAGAGTGAGACAGAAATCTCCCAATTCCAATGTCTGGACTCAGCTGACCATTCCAGATCATTGCTTGAGCCAATTTTGCAGTTTGACCAGATTTGGCAAGGATCTACTTTTTCCATTCATATTTCATTTCCTTTGAGATCTGTTCATTTCAATTTGTTCAAGAAACTGAGTTAAAATGCAAGAGTTTGAAATGTAATAGGAAGCTATAAATGTATGAACAACACTATGTGCACAGTTGCTGTTATAGTTGCTTTCAGTATGAATTAAAGGTATTTTTCTCTTCAGACTGCAAAAGGACAAACAATTCCTATCATTTAAGTAGTCATGCAGAGTACTTAGATTTCTTTCTTCCCTCAAGTCTGATTTTGATGTTTAAAATCAGAGAATTACATTTCTTCCTACATCCATTTCAGCCACAGCACTTTGGGCACTGAAATCTTTTGAGAATTATTTGTCTGAGACTGTTTAGCAAATCATTCCTCATGCACTTTGTAAAAGATTCTCAGTTAAACAAATTATTTAAAAAATAGTCTACACAGTAATAGAACAATAAACTAAGTTCCCAAAAGAACCAAGCATCATGTAAAATATTAAATAAATAAGGTATAACAAACTACATCAAAGCCTATTTTGGCTGTTACTGATCTATGATTTCTTTTTATATCTTTTAGAAATGTTGAAACAGTATGATTTACTTTTTTTTCAAGGCCAAGGTCAGATTGTGAGCCCTCCTTAAGAGCATGCAGTAATATGCTCTTAGTTATTTCACAAAGCTATCTTCTTCTGAGTTTCATTCTTCAATTCACGTATTGCCACATGGCCTTATTTCTTTGTGATGACATTACAATTATTCATGTTATTAAAATGAAAGATTTCTCATAAAATATTCTCATATTTACCTCCTAAATGCCATTTCTGAAATTCAACCTATTTAGCAGAAATTACTCTAAAAATATATATAGACTTAAATAAAGCCTGGTCCACTGTTATTTCCTAGGAAGAACATTCATAATTGGTCACGTAGCATGACTCTGATAGGAAAATCTTAAAAGCCATGTAGCACAACACCAGAGGAAGGTAGAGAAGGAAGAGGATATGCTCTTTATTCTTCCAAGTTGCACCATAATATTCATAACAACCACAGCATGCCTGCTGATTCCACAGACATTTCACCAAAGAATATAAGCAGAGGCAATGCAGAAGATGTTATGCATTGAACTGCCCTATTATTTACTAGTTCAAATTAGATGTTTTGATAGTTCAAATTACATAGCATATAGAGCATATAGAGCTAACAAAGTTAGCATATGACCCTGATTGCTCGCGGATTATCATAATACTCCTTATCAAAGCTATCTCTATTCCAGAAAGCTTCCATCGTTCTATTCAAGAACACCTAATTTTATATATTATTTATTATCAAGCTTCCATTGACATCATTGCAAAGGTGGACCTTTGTTTCAGCATTTAAATGTAAAAGCATAGATTTTTTTCCCCTACTCCAAGAGCCAAGAACCTAGTCCTACATACATATGGGATAATAGTAACTATATCTCAGCAAGTAGAAACTGCATTATTATCATCATTTTTAAGGTTAAATATATCCAAGTTGTATTTGTATGTTGCAGTGGCCCAGCCCACATTATTTGTAGAGTGCCAAAAACCTATAAAGTCACTTTAATACAGAGATGGATCATCATTCCAGCAACACACAAGCCTCAAGGAACTGAAGCATATGCACAATTTTTAAGTCCATAGGAAGTCCCATTGCAGTTCTGAGAAAAAAGGTTTCTGAAATCCAACTTGCTATAATGAAGCCTGTCACAGCTAGGCACCCTGTGGAAACACAACCTGGCACAGCCATTCATCCCATTCCCATTCATCACGTGGCTTTTCATTGCAGGCAGTGTGGATGAAATGGGGCCCAGGGCTCCAGTGACAGGTAAACCTCATGTCCTCTCAGTTGTCACGATCTTGTGCATAAGCCCCAGCACACACATGTATTCTATAGTGACTCCCTGGCCTTAGCATAGAAATAGAGAGACAACAAGACCCTAGATGCAAATATCATTAAAAGAAAAGATGAAAAGGCAATTATCTTATGCTCTGAGGATGAATTAGACTGCTAACTTGCTCTCCTGTGTTAACTGTGGAAAACTACTACCAGTTTTGACTTTTCCCATCTGTTCTACTCCAAGCTTGCCGAAAGGCTGATATTCTGACAGCAATCTGAAGCACAGTTTTGCCAACTGTTTCTTCTTGAAAGTCCATGTTCCATATGCTCTTATTATGCTTCTTTTTATTGCCATGAAAGTACACAACTAACTAGGATGAAAAAAAGTTTGCTTTTATGATATTAATTATATTACTATTTTAAAAGAAAAAAAATTATATAAGAGATCATTCAAATACTTCTTTCTTTTCCATGAGATACATTCTGGTGTTGTCATAGTGAATATTCCCATCACTTATAATGATTGTCTGTTGAACTTAACACACCTTATGTTTGATATATATCACACACAGTCTCTACAAAAAATTTAATTATTTAGAACAGGTATTCAGTACAACAGGAGCACAGTGTGAGAGTTCATCTTCTCTTTCAAACAAGAGTTATAAATATGTGCTGATTGTCAAAATTTAGGAAGAAATATATCTATTGCTTACACAGGGAAAGTATTTCCACCAGCATTCCTAAAACAGTAGTTGGTCTTTATCACAAAAGTTTAAAAAGCAAAAATCTTGAATTCTGACCCCATGATAACAATGAAATCCTATGTAATAGAAAGTATGATCATAAAATCTATGCAGCAGTTGACACATTAGTGATGATTTTAAATCCACTGAGTTCTCACTAACGTGGGGCAAATCTCTGTAGTTATCATCTACATCAGGATACATCACAAGCAACCAAAATAAACCACCAGAGGAAACCCCTGGAGTTTCAGATCCATTTATAACAGTCTGATTGACTTGAAATCCAAAAGAAGATAGTAATCAAAAATAAAACTTTTGGAAGAGTGTTACATGATGCTGATGATACCAGGAGCAAGCCAAGCTTTATCACTAAAGGAAAGACTGTGGAATTGGTATGTTACATTTGCTCACCTGATTGATTAAAAAACAAAGTTTTACAGCTCACAACTCCTTTTTTAAGTCTGAAATAGAAGTATCAGCCTTCAAAGCTGAGAAGTATAAAATTATCTTGGTGGGCAGGGACTTTGATTATCATCTAATACAACATCCTGCTTCAAGCAGAACTACAGTCAGTACTTCATCGAGTGAGCCTGGTGTAGCCGCCAAAAAGCTTGGTGTAGGCAAATTTCAAATATATCCAGAGATGGAGGTCCCATAACTGGTCTGGTAAACATATTCCCGTCCTTCATCTCCCTGCTAGTGAGAATTTCATGTCTGAGATATATACGGCCATTGCCCTTGCTACATAATCTGTCCTACCAAGAAGAACCTGGCCCTGTCATCTTCATAGCTATCCTTGAAATAGTTGTAAGCAGATGTTAGATTGGCCCTTATTCTCCTTTCCACCAGAGTAACAAGCCCTTCAGCCTCTCTTTGGAGATGTTCTTCAGGTACCAGAACATCATGCTAGTCCAGATGGATCCTCTCCTATTTCTTTATGTATGTTTTGAATGTCAGGGCCTCAAATTGAATGAACTTTTCCTGAGTGACCTTGCCAGTGACAAGTAAAGAGGATAGCGAGTTTTTCAGACTGGGGCCATCTCCTCAAAATTCAGCCTGGTGCACTGCACAAATTATTCCCAGTAAGAGGACGTTGTTTACTCCTTCAGCCTAACATCACCTGTAACATCCCAGCCCTATTCTGCAGATCTCTCCGACAGTCGCTGCCCAGTCTGCACAGGGTAATTCTGCACAGGGAAAAAGAACATCTCACTTTTCAATTGCAAGATTTCTCCAGGCACAATCCTCAGATTTATTCAAGTACCTCCAGATTAAGGTGTTGCTGCTCTCAGTCAGCTGCTTTCCCATTATTGCTGAGGGTACACTCTGTGTCACCATTCATAACATTGCTGAAGGTCACAGAACAATATGAGTCCAATATCAAACCCAGGGTATTGCATTCATTACTGACTACACACCAGTGTAGTTTAATGGATTACTGCATTTCAAACTTGTTGGTCCAGTTAATATTCTTCTAACAATCCCATTATCCAGACCACGCTTCTCAGCTTACAAAGAAAAATGCTGTGGGACATGGTGTCCAAAACCTCATGAAAGTCAAGATCTATCACATTCACCACTCTCCTCTCATGCAAAGAACCAGTCATATCAACAGAGAAGACAACCACCTTGGTCGAGTATAACATGTCCTAGCAAATCTCTGTTGAGTTTCTTGATTAAGTCTTTGCCCTTCACTTGGGACTAAATTCCAATAGCTGCATGACTTTCCCAATGAATGATTTTTTTAGGGGCTCAGAATTGCTCTAACATAATAATCACCTTGACCAATTAGGTTACTGTCCCATTCCAGCCAAGAGTCTTATCACTTCTCTGCTTGAAAAGCAGGTATCAATTCAATCTTTTTTTTCTCTCAGATGGTCTAATTATTTAATGGAATTACATTCAACTAAATGCAATTATTCTACAACTATATTTAGCTTGAACAGTTTTGCTTCAAATTCAGGCTTGGAAGAAAGATTTATATGAGTAATAAAGTCTCTCACAGCAGTATCAAGTGGGTCTAATAAAGACATATTGTTTAATGTTATTTATCTTTTTATCACAAGCATAAAAACAATGCTATTGATATATAAATACAAAGAAGCACTATTAATATATAAATACAAAGTTCGAATCTAAGAGAATTAGTTTCCAGATTGTTTACAAGTCTTTAGGTTATTAGTTATAAATAGGCAGTCAAATTCTTCCATCATTATAATTAATACAATAATATTTCATTTATTTGTAAGAAAATAGCATTTGGAGTTGCAAGCATTACAATCTTCTTTTACACTAGTAACTGAAATCTCTCAGAGAAACTACCTGTGTTTATTTCCATTCAAAGCCTATTGTTCCTGAGACTTTGGTTCAAGACAGAATGACCACCTTCAAATTGAGTTTCCAGGTTTGCTTAAACTGCTCTAAATCTCTGGTCCCATCTTGCCTCCCTCTCTGGGGGCACTGTTTGGGCTGTGATGGTTCTGGCATTAATCAGTTCAGCTGATTCGTCCAAATGAAAACAGTTTGCTGTTAAGATCAGCTTCCATTCAGATCAAAAAACAAAACAAAAAAAAAACAACAAAAAGCCAAGAACAAACAAACAAAAAACTCTCCTGAAGGCAACGCCAAGGAAAAAGTAAGCATGTCCCCACCCCACTCATGTAGGGAGTAATACAGGCTTAGAAGTCTTCTCTAACACTTATGTTTCTCAAGATATTTTTGAAAATGTTCTGTTAACAATAAGTTTGAAATTGATCTCACAGATAACTCAGTTTATGCTAATGGAAATCTGCACAGTTGAAAACGGCTTTCCTGAGGGGAAAGATATTTTGATTAATTCAGAGTGTCTGACTTGTTTCTCACTTCCATTTACCCATTCTGACATGTGCTACCCCAACTGCACACAAAACTCACAAATTTTTAGACAGAGGAAATCAGAAGCTCAGAAAACAAGGATTCCGAGATAAAATATGTAACACACATATGCAACCTGGAACTGTAGATGAGCTGAAGGGCACTGCATTGTTCTTAAACCAGCTAATCCATTTCTTTTATGATTGGCAATAATGCTGATTATGATCTGATTAACAGCCAATTTTATGATGAGCACAGTATTTGAATTTATAGTCATTTGTTAGTAATGTGGGCTATCAGAAAGCTTTGCTCTTAATTATGCTAATGCTTTAATTGTATAGTTCTACAAAGCTGATCGGAATTGTCAGTTTGTGAATGTGATTATTGCATATTAGCGCTAAGTATATAGTAATGTTCTTCTAGTATGATATGAATGAGTTGTGTTCTTCCTCTTGATTCTACTGTATTTAATTATTGTCAGTATATCTTTTATTAGAAGCAGATGGGCTGTTCAAAAGAAGCATCCTTATACTGTGTCCCTGCACCTATCACAGCCATCCAGACTATGACAATGAGTTAGGATTGCATTGTTGAGGCTCTGCACGTAGTTACTGATTTAAATCCAATGCAGTGTAGCTGGCTATAGTGAGGGAATGCTGGATTTGCAAGAATGTTCCAAGAACTGAAGAGCAAACAAGAAATTACCTTATTGATGCATATTCAGACTGAAAGTTCAACAGTAACTACAGTAAAACCCTCTCTCCAATTTATCATTATAGTATCAATGTTTTTCTGGAGTCAATTTCATCTGACCTTACTTTCAAAACATGTCTTTAACCTGTACATTAAAGTTCGTTGACTTCTTATCTGTACTGTGCCTAAATGGAAGACTGTTCAGATAGTTACTATGACTGCTGGGTGACATTGCTCATACCAACCACTACAAATACTTGCTAGCACTATCCACTGCAGTGCTGCAGTGCCAGTTCCTTTTTAAAAAAAGTTTGGTACATAAGGAACCCCAACTAACTACTAAGAGTATTTAATTTGTTAACAAATCCCAGGTAGACGTTTCCCTCAAAGAGGAAAGATTAGCCATCATGACTGACTGAAGTATAGCTAGGAGGACTGGCTTTCTCCAGCTCATGTTTGCACCTGCTGTATATTAATATCACCATGTGACAGCTCTACTTGTGAAACCAACAGAAGTGGCCTCTGAGATGCCACAAGGAATCTGCTCACCAGTGCTGTTGAATCATTTCTACTTAAAATCCAAGGCTCCAGGGCTCAGAATATAATGGAGGCGACACAATACTCTTAATAATTTAAAGATCTGATAAATCTTGTTAATGAGAGAAAATAGTTTCCAACCGCTCCTCTTCCAAAGACCTTTCTTGCAGAAAGTCATGGAGAAAATATGATAACACATACTGGTTTTTTGACAGCTTCAGCATTATGGGGTGCTTCACTCTCTGAAAGCACTGGGTGTTATCTCCAGGAGCAGTTTTACCCGCTTTCATCAGCCCCAGATGGCAGGTAGCCACATTCCTATGCTAGCACAAATATTTCAGCAGAATTTAATCTTTCCCAAACACATTAAGTTGCTTTTTATAAATAACCGATCAGCTCAGTGTGTGCTTGTGCTGTTGGATGCAGAAAGCCGTGGGCTGGCCCCACACCCGCACTCAAAATGGTCTGGAAGCGAGCCACTGCCTGTCCAAAAGCCATTTAGCTACATTAATGCAGGACTATGCCTGAGCTAATAAGGCCTGCTGAGAGCCCCAGTATTAGTACAATTATGTTTTCACAGCAGCTTGTTTTTCTTTTAGTAAAATATCAGATCACACAGGCTGATCAGTTCATTATTTACTTCAGAACTTAAGTAGAGTTTAATATGTAAAGGGAGAGTTTACCCCAAACAGAAGCTTAAATAGCGAATATAAATCTTCTTCAAAGTAGTAATAATGGATTCAGCAGCTATGTGGTAAACAGAATTAAGGATTTCATTCCACAAGTCTTTTATTTGTCTTTAAGCTGACAAACAGCATAATTTTGCTGTTCACAATAACAAACCTTAATTGAGAGACTTCTTCCTAGTATTTCATTGCAAAAAATTAATGTTTGCATTTAATATCATACTGTCATTATCTTGTTTCCTCCACAGTGAGAAGAGTTGTCTGCTTTCTGCAGGTGCAGAGGACCAGCTAAATACACAACAGCCCCCCCTTATCCCTCCTATCAGCATACACAACGATCACTAGTTATTATGCATAATTACATGGTTGTATGTATTAAATGTTGTTATATTGCATGACAGCATGTTTTAACAGTTAGGAACTTACATCTCAAAACTCTTAGTTATTTTAGTCACATTTTTAAAAGCAGCACCTTTTTCCTGGAACAAAATATGTTTTTAGCACAACTTAACTAAGATAATGAACTTTATGAAAACAAAATTAAATAAGTAGGGAAAAAGGCATGTTTTTCTTTTTTTTTTTCTGTGTGTTACCATCTGGTTCAGTGGTAACCTAGAAACAAGATTTATCAGCTGCTAGCTACCTGAAGGCTTGGGAGGAGCTGAGTGGGGAAAGGAAGGTTAGCACTTGGTATAACGTATGACAATATGTTATAGGTTCAGTACAGCTGATGCCGTAAAGCTGTATACAAAAGCAGAAATTCAAAAGAGCATAAACAGTATTATATTTCATTCATATTACCAACTCAATATTGATTTTAAAAGGGATTACTATTCTGAGACCCAAGCAGTACAAAATTTGAGATGCAGCTTTTTTTCTCCATCTATATAAAATGGAACATTGCTTTCCACACTTACTTGCTGATACCAGAAAATTCTGAGTTAAGACTGCACTTAAAAGAAAATCAAATATTTGAAAATGTGTAAGCATCCAAACAAGACATCCTAAAAATTAAAACTAAGCAAACTGAACCAATGAACTAAGAGAGTTTTTTATCTATTAATTATTCCAGAATTTCATTCATCATTTGAAGTTGAATGTTCTTCCTTGGTTTTAATCACTGTGCCCCAGGCCATGAATCTCTGATGAGGGAGAGAGCAGTAAGACTACTGTCGAGCAGCATAATAGCATAAGCTCTACAACCATCTCCTAATCACATTGCTGTTTATTATACAACATAGTATTTGGGGATATTAGGGTAAAATAACCCAGTTCAAATTTTCTGAATGGATTCTCAAGAATCCTAGGTGCTACCAAGGAACTTTTCAGAACAAGATGAGAGAAACTATAGGAAAGGCAACCACTGAAAATTACAGCTTTGAACAGTATTTCTGTTTAATATAATGAGATATCTTCGCATGTTCTTACAATCTAACATTTCATTTTAAGCTACATATTTCCAAATATAGCACCACACATTTAAAATGGAAATAATCTCTCTTGCTCACATATATTAGCTATTGATTAAAAACACATTTGTCCTTTTATTTTTTCTGTTTTTTAATGTCCCTGGCCTTGGAACAGATTGTACAGGGTTCAGATAAGATTATGTTACAATGCAACTGTAAACTGACACCTTAAAAAATGGGAAGACTTACAGGTTACTCACAATTAATATAACCAAAAGTCCAAAAGTTTTCCCTTAAATTGAGAAAAGTATCAAATTACATGCCAGTTCTATTGCCTACAAATATTTATACAAGATTAACTGTCCAGTTTTATATTTCAGCAAGCAAAAACTGCAAAGACCCAACTGCTGAAAATGTCTCAGAATACAGAGCAAAGCGGGTTGTAAAAGGGCATTTACAAGAGCCTCCAGTGACACAACAAGGGGAAATCGCTTCAAACTGAAAGAGGGTATGTTTTGATTAGATATTAGGTAGAACTTCTTTACTGTGAGGATGGTAGGGCCCTGGAACTGGTTGTCCAGAGAAGCTGTGGAACCCCTGTCCCTGGAAGCGTTCAAGTTGGAATGTAGCTCTGAGCAACCTGGTCTTGTGAAAGATGTTCTTGCCCACATCAGGAGGGTTGGAAGGGACCTTAAAAATCATCTCAAACCGTTCTATGACTGTATGATTTAAAGAGCTTGTAAACCTTGAATGTGTAGTGAGTTCCCCAAATAGAGAAGAATCATCTATTATAAAGTGAATATTAAAGTGAATTAAAAGCAGAATCAAACCCCAAAAACTAATCTATGCTCAGTTCCTTGATATACATATTTACATACTTTTATAGATGCACAGAAATACAAGAAATCTTGAATTTGCTCATTTAAGGTATTTTAATACAATTATAGTTGGTAGCTGGCATTAGGTATTCATTTACATTTAATTTAAACTTGGCATAAACACGTTCTGCCCCCAGTTATATTACCAACTTGCTGCTAAAAGCAAAGAAATCTTTTAGTTGATATCTTAGGTGATTTGTCTCAAGTACATTTTAATTTCTTAGGGGCTTGCTTTCAAAAAGTTTCAAGAGTTCTCAGTATAAATGCTCAACAAAAGCGAATTCTCATTCAATGAATTCACAAACATGTAAAATGAATGTTCTGTTCTTTTACTACGAACTTACTCAGCATAAAGTGGACTATAAGATTTACATCTATCTCATCAGAAATCTAAGGAAATAACTTGTGACTGCCATGACCAGTCCTGTAATGAAAAAAGGACCTTGAAGTTCAAGCAGTAAGCCAAACTTATTGAAACTGTGAGAGCCAGCTATTAAACATATATACATATATAAACACACACACACACACACATATAGAGAGAGAGAGAGAACACAATTACAAATAAAGACTGTTTACACATTTTTTTAAACGGGAGATCAAATCCTATGTGTAATGGCATACTTGTTCACCTCAGAAATTTGTTTTCAGGAATGTTTCAAATCTAGAAAATTTCTTTTAAAATAAATTCTCCTTCTAACCATAAAGACAACCATAAATATCTAAATTAAAAGATCTAAAATGTGGGTTCTGCTTTCTGTTCAAATATTTTGCAAATTTTAAAAGTTAGTAATTTGGAATTCATCTTCATGTTGTAATTTTTTAATTACAAAAAAAAATTATCCCATTTCAGAGAGAACTGTGAAGCATCTTTCATTGGAATTTGGACCTTCACTACCAGCAAAGACATCGCTGGTCAAGGGAAACATATATCAGTCACTATCAAGCCTGTGTGTTACAGCTAACTCATTGGAAAAGCTGATATGTAACTTTATTCAATTACCTCATCTAATCACTGAAATATTCAGAAAGAATCTTATTAATTATAGAAAACAGCAACAAAGTTGGTAAAGTATTCCTAAATACAATAATTCCTATCAGAATTTTAACTTCTTATAATTTCCAATAATTTTAGTAGTTCAGACTTCAAGTCACAAAACAAATACTCTGGACATGATGTGAAAGTGTTAGGAGGTGTTTTGGAAACACTGATCAGCTAAGAACTGCAAGTTTTGTGTGCAACAAGAAGATCTTTGCAAGCTAAAGTAAAAGACATTCAGAGAGTTTTTCAGATAGTGAATCACAGGAAAATAAGCCTGCCCATATGTATGAGCTCTAAATAATTTCATATCTAGACAGGAATCTAGTCTTTTGCATTTTCACTGATTTCTGTGGTTTCCTCACTCAGTTCTTTCCCTCTTTTCTTTTTTTCTCGCTGTTAGTTTGAGTGGATGTTTCATTGCAAAGGACATGACTTATACATACTTCTGCTGCATGCTGATATGCACCAACATATTGCAATTTATTTGTCATTTTTAAATAACCATGTTTTTCAAGTTGTATTTTTCACTTTTCAAGGATTTTTTTTCTATATAAGTAGATCACAAAAATGTGAGCACTGGACACTTAACATTTCAAAATTGAAACTGTGTTGCTACGCCACAGGAAAGAAAGAAAAAGGCTTTTGTTTCTATTCTTGGATCTTAAAAGTATAAAAATGTAGTGGCTTGAAGAAGCCAGACTTTCTGGGAAAGGAAGTCTTTAGAGAAAAATTGGAAAAAAAATTAGGATATAGAGAACATTACAAAGAAATTAACTGTTATTTTTCCAGGTTACTTTGCAGATCACGTTCAGATCAAACAATTGCAATAAATACTAATGGAAGACATTGCATCATCTATCTACTTCAGTTCTATTACTCCTAGGATTGAAACTATTTGATCAACTATGGATTTCTTTTTCAATGGATTATGCTTAGAATTGCTATGTAGGGATGTGGAAAGGCCAAAAACCATATACAAGCCTTTTAAAAGCATTTCTACAATTATTTCTGGACACTTTTACAGAAAAATAGATAAATTTTTATATACATATATAATATCTATATAAACACATGGGAAATACATATAGCAATAAAAAAAGCATCTCATAGTTCCATTTCAAAAAGGCATCTCTCAGTTCAGTTTAAACCCATTACTTGTTGCCTGCCCAAGGTGGCTGACCTGAAAACAGAAAGCCCAAAGTCAAGCCACAGACCTTGCCTTCCCATGGAGCTGCTCTATGAATGCCAGTTCCATTAGGCAGCTGTAGGGTCAGGGGGAAATGTGTGGTTTTGGAAACACAGTATGTCAATGTTTCCAAAACATTTTCCCAGAATTTCTTTTCTGGAGAAATTTTTCTTTAAAAAAATGGATTTGCTCCAATTTGAAACTAAGCCAAATTAAAAAGAAAAACATCTACAAATCTGTGAACTATGAAGCCAGCTATTCAGCCAGTCCTAGTGCTGTGGCAAACTGCTTTTTTCCAAACATTTTGGTGATACCATGGTCTGATTCCTACTCTTTTTCCCCATGAGTCTTCCTGTTTCATTCAACAAGGCTTTCCCACCTCTTAATGCTCTTGAAGTTTTGTATTAGGCAGTTTTCTACTCCCTTAACTACTCCCTGCTGCCCTTATTCTTTGCTGATGTCATGTATTTTGTAAATTAACCTCAACTTCACTGGGCAGAAGAGGACTTCAAGATCATTAGTGAGGATTGCTTTATTTTTACGTCATCCTTTCCCTGTCAAGAAAAGCAGCCCACACCACTCTTTACTGAAGTATCACAGAAGTCCTTACTCACTTGTCATAAAGTTTATTACTATCACACAGGATTTTGTACTCTCAGCATTTCACAGAGGGCTTTTCTGAATCTCTCTACCTACCTGAGGAAATTTTAAGTCCCAGTGACAATAATAATGTGGTGGATGTTTTAGATCTTACAGTATATCTGACTTCAGAATTGTTAATAAACTTTCTCAAACTTTGCAAATCCTGCAATAAAATAATAATAAATGCTAATACTGTTATTTTCCAATCTGTTGAAAATCATTTTTCCTGAAACATTTATACTGATACTTAAGCCCAAGATTTTATCCTGAAATGAAGTCACCAGAGCAATGCTGCAGCCTGAAATGGGTGTGCAGCTATGACAAACTTAAATAGAATAAAGGCAAAGAGATATTCCTGTCTAAGCAGACAGCAGAGAGATTGTGGAATTATTGAGCCTCGCTGTCGTCTGAATTCACACAGGCAGAAATTCTTTTTCTATATCTAGTATATTACAGGGGTATTTTATAGTGACAAGTAGGTACATAGGTTCCTTCTGTTGCTTTCAAAACTGCAGTCCATTTTTATGTCTCTATCTCAAGCAAAAAGCTACAGAAGACAGAGTGGAGGGCTTCTGAAAATAACATTCTCAGGAACAGACAATGCTGGGCACTCTTTAACGTTATATAAGCCCCTGGACTGAAGAATTTTAGCTTGTGGACAGGCAAGGACATTCCAATGTGAAATTACCAGTTGAAAATGACAGTACACATGATTTAAGACAGCATTTTATATATTTTATTGTACTTCATAATGCAGTCAACCAAAAACCATCATTCAGCTTTCAGCTAAAAATCACATTGCCCAAAACACTAGAAATCTGCAACAGATGTTAAGTTTCTGCCCATGTCTTGTTCCGCTGGCTGCAATTCCTGTAGTCAGATGGCTCTCTTTCAACTCCATTCATACGTTCCAGCAGGTCATACTTCGTGAAGCCTCTAACAACTAATTAAAGTTTTATTTCAGATCTCTAATAGCTCAATGAATAATTTAGGGAGAAAAGAAAACATTTTCTGGGAAAGCATTAGCATAAGATTCAGTGAAGCTTTATCACTCCTTCTGGCCATACTCAATTTTAGGAAGATAAAAGAAGAGAAATCACAGTATAACTTGCTGCCATAGAGGCAGTTGCAGTGTCAGTTTTGTGCCTTGGAACACTTCTAAATAGCTTTTCTGCTAAAGAAATAATCAATTAGTATTCAGGTACATCTGTAGCACAACAAGATGTTCATCTTGGAACTGGATCAAAATTGCATTTTGCAAATGTTATCTGATTCCAATACTACTTTCATTTGAATCTACAATTAAAGAACTTACAAACTTCAATTCCAAATTCCAATGGATGAGTAATATGAAGTCAAAAAAATTTTGAAGTAGTAATCTTCAGAGGGCATCTTAGGCTTCTATACTTACTTGCTTTAACTTGTATCCTTAATAACTCTGGGTTAAAGAAACCTTTGTATTGATGTATGATTGTCAGGAAATGTTTCGTATTTTTTTTCCTGAGGGCAAAACCTATTTAAGCATCCTAAACTGCACCTGATTGTGGACAATAGAAAAAAAAATCAGTTAAATGAACAGTAAAACAAACACAGGGGAAAAGTGTATAAGAGATACACAGATAGCTATTAGCAGGAAAAAGTGCACAAAAAATCTGTCTGAAATGGCCTCTATATTGGTATAATATTGAAGTCTAAAATTGATAACCACAAGAGAAATCTATAAGCAGCTGGTTAAAATACGAAACTGAATTGCATTAGCTAAACCAGTGGGAAAGGCAAAATTTTTCAGTCTTCAAAAAGGTTGGAGCAATCCTCTCAATCCAAACCATTCGTCTATAGTTGCAGTAGAAAACCTCTGGTCTTCTCTCTCATTGTACCAGTAATAGCAAAGGAATAGCACTTGATAAGAAGATGAACATCCATACTTAAAGAAACCATCCAGTAGTCCCCAGCCCTTCCTATGGAGCAAAGCTCTTTTAGACTTGACTGTGCCTGGCAGCAGCCTGCTGTGTTTGGGACAGTGCTGGAAGTTGAGACAGTGAGCTCATCTGATTGTGGTGTATTAAACAGGCTGGCCTTGCAGAATTTCTAATTGGCAAAGGGGAGAATCTCAAGGAAAAGTCTCATGTAAAACTAAATTTACTGATCTTAGAGGCCTCATATAACCAAGGACTTAACTGTCTGCAAGTTACCTACCATATGTTTGGGTACATGGAAGGAATAAGTTCATAATGTACTCCAAATTGTATAAACAACTGAAGTTTTTTGTGTTTGGGGTTTTTATTAAACAGATTCCAAAATGTCTTTCTTCTCCTGCTTTGCTTCCAAAATTCTAGTTTCTTGGATCCATTTTTCTTCTGGGCAAAGGAACCAGACTGTTGGATCTAGCAATTTCTTAGATCACCACATAATCTGGAATGAACAGCATCCTACTGAGGATTATGCAGAAGATATTAATTACATAGGTCTTAAAATAATTTCTGGATTTTTTTTTCTTTATAGACTGAAGAGTTCTACCATTATTTATGGCATTGCTGCTGGAAAGAAATGGGATGTTGACAGATCCTATATATAAACAGATGTTTCTAGCACAACAGTACTTGAAGTCCTGATTTACTCAAGAGAATAATCAATTCTTAAAGCAGCTTCCATGTGAATAAAAAGTCCCCAGAGTTTAAGATTCATATGTCACAATCATTTGGAATTTTAATGTGACACAATAAAAAAAACTAAAGCAAATTAAGACATGGTACTCACAACACAGTTTCTATATATATATTAAGAAATTCCCAAACAACTAAATGTATAAACTTGATGTAGGTGGTGAGTATACTGGGGTTCATTTCAGTAATAACATTGCAAGACATAGTGCAAGGAACAGTTTTTAGATTCCATATAAAATTGGGCCAGACTTTTTTCCAATAACATTATCAACATGTGCTGCTTTCAAAATCTTGCTGACTTTAGAAAATGTTTAGAAAGCTTCTGAATACTTCTGTCCATTTAAAAAGTAATTTGTTTCCTTGGAGTTCCTGAAGAATAGTCTGACTTCATATTTCTGCAGGTGCCTTTGATATGAAGAAGATCAGAAAGTCATCAGGGACAAGGTGTTTAATTTGTTTTACCACAGATGTTTAACTGACATAATATGAACATAAATCCAAAGCACACATCCTGTAAGTTGATAGACTTGCTTTAAGTTTCTTTGTTTAAATAAAAAACAAACAACAACAAAAAAAATCGAAATCTTTTAAAAATCATCATCAAATTTCCCAGTTTGTATTAGGAAAAGAACTAAATCAGGAATACTTAGTAGTTTCTACTTCAGTAGCAGTTAATTATAGTTGCATCTTTACTGAGGCATTCCAAGTGCAAAGCAATATTCTATAGATGTTTTTGGCCCTTGACCTCAGCAATTAAGAGAATGTTCAGAACATGCTGACAATTTTTCGAGTAGGAATCCTAACTTGATTGTTGTTATAAATAACACAGATATTTCTTTGGCACAAGTAGTGTAAACCAATCCCTGTACCGTTGAACTACACAGTGTTGTTTCACATATGCAAAATTAAAAATACCGACAGTAAAACTGCTGATGTAAAAGACAACTTTCTTATTCATAGTATTCACTTTTTTTTGTAACACTGGTTTTCTTCTGTGTAAGGGCAAATAATAATGATTTCTGCTCGTTGGTTCTTGACTTCCAGAAAAATCTGCACAAAATGTCAGCCATGGAAGTCTTTCAATCTTTACCATGACAGTCCATGCTTTGTATAATGGTTTCTTCTGGTTCATCTCCCAATAAACAAAAAGCCATTCCATCTGCCGGACAGCTCTAAGCATATACAGCAGCTTCTCAAATATCTCTGACTAAAGTCACAATGAAATCATCTTTTTAACAATATTAGCTTGAGTGGCAAACAAGACTTGAATATTTAGATCTTCTCTATGCCAGAAAACTTAAAAGAGTAATCTTGGTGTGTACTTAGAGTTCAGTAGGCACTCCTGATAATTCTATCTGCAAACACTAATCTTCTGGGACCAGTGGCTTCATTCTAATTATCTAAATCCACTGTAAGATATATTATTAGATCCATTTTTAGTATGTGCCTATCACTCTATGATTCTGTGATTGTATGTTTTTTATATTCCCATGCAATAGTTTCACTTGCAACAGTCCCCTGAGGTAACTAGCTACAGAAAGAGGTAATGTGATCATGCAATGGTGTGGATTGGAAGGGACATTACAGGTATTGTAGTTCCAATTTACCTCCCAGGGGCAGGGACATCTTCCACTAGATCAGATTGTTCAAAACCCCATTCAAACTGTCCTTGAACACTTTCAGGAATGGGGAATCCACAACTTCTCTAAGCAACCTGTTCCAGTTTCTCACCACCCTCACAGTAAATTTCTTTACATATTCTAATCTAAACCTATCCTCTCTCTGTTTAGAGCCCTTACTTCTTCTCAAGTCACAACAGGCCCTTGTAAAACTCCCTTTCCAGCTATATTGGAGGTCCCCTTTAGGACACTGGAAGGCTGTTATAAGGCCTCCCCAGAGCCTTATCATCTCCAGGCGGATCTGCCTCCACTCTCTCAGCCTGTCTTCATGAGAGGAGCTCCATCCCTCTGATCATCCTCATAGCTCTTCTCTGGACTCATTCCAACAGGCCCAGGTTTTTCTTGTGATGGGGCCCCAGAATCAGACACAGCACTCCAGGCAGGGTCTCAGCGGAGCAGAGTAGAGGGGTAGAATGTCCTCCCTGAACCTACTGGCCACTCCACTTCTGATGCAGCCCAGGTCATGGTTGGCTTTCTGGTCTATGAGTCTGATCTATTGTCAGGTCATGTAGAGCTTGTTGCCAAACAACATCCCCAAGTCCTTCTTCCCCAGGCTGCTCTCAGTGGTTTCTCTGCCCAGCTTGCCCAGACCCAGGTGCAGGACCCCGCACTTGGCATTGTTGGATTTTGTGAGGTCAACATGCGCCCAGCTCCCAAGCCCACCAAGGTCCCTCTGGATGGCATCCCTTCCCTTTAGTGTTTTGACTGCCCTGCACAGCTCAGTGCCATCAGCAACCTTGCTAAGACTGCACTCAGTCCGTGTCCCTGACAAAGGTGTTAAATAGTGCCAGTCCCAATACCAAACCCAGAGGAGCTCCACTTGTCACTGGGCTCTATTTGCTCATTGAGACATTGACCACAATTCTTTTGAGTGCAAACATCCAGCCAATTCCTTATCCAGAGAGAGGTCCATCCATCAAATCCATGTCTCTGGTTTAGAGAGAAGGATGCCTTTTAGAACAGTGTCAAATGCTTCGCACAAGTCCAGTAGATTACATCAGTCTCTCTTCTCTTATCCAGCAATGCTGTAAGATCATCATAGAAGGCCACCAAATTTGTCAAGCAAATTTGCCTTCAGTGGAGCCATGTTGACCATCACCAATCACTTCTTTCTTTTCTGTGTGCTATGGAAATATGCCATGATATAAATTGGAAATTTTGTTTTCAATTACTGCAGTCAAATTTCAAGGACATAATGCACAATAGGTACTCTACAGTGGTCCTCTCTCAAGAAAACACTTTAATTATAGGTTGCTGGCAGAGATCCAAAGGAAAGCTGGCTATCATTACTGGCTGAAGGCTTTCATCTAGTTAAATTCATAAAAGCAATACAAGGCGGACAAAGTAAAGTAATTACCATTATCAGAAAAAAATACAACAATACTAGAGCTGGTCTTTGCTCTCCACAAGAGATGTGCTCTTTTGTTAAGACAACAGTCTTGACTTCTGTGTATTCACATAGATAGGCTAGAGCATGCTTGAATGCTTTGAAACCTTTTCTTGGCAAACAATGTTTAGTAGGGCAAACATCATATGTTTAATGTATCTCATTCACCATAAATTTGGAGAAAAACACCTGCCTTTTAGCACAATGCCTCTGTGAGTATTTTCTATATGCACCTAAGTATCTCATCTGCATGTTATTGATAAGGGGATCTTCATCTGTTGATTCTTAGTGAGGTAGCTATTTAATCTGGTACCATAGGAAATAAATATCCTAAGTGCTCTAAACAAGTGTCCACTACTATTGTGAAATAATAGTAACACACACACACAAACTCATACAAATAATGTTATATGCAACAAATACTAGCAAAAACAAAAAAGCTTTGGAAATTTTAATTTCATGCAAATAAAATTATTCCCTCCCTTACCCAAACAATACACTGCATTAAATCTCCTGTCCCCTACGATAGTAAGTGGTAAGAAAAGAACTAATTACATGAAAGATTTCTTGTCATGTAAAAAGTGTGCCTCCAGAGCTGTAGGGAGACATTTCACTAAGGACTTCTCCCACACAATAACTTTATCATCTTATATAAGCCTTTAAAGGCACCTCCCAGAACATCATCCTACAGATGGTGACTACTGCACTCCCAACACAGTCCCACTTGAAATGCCCTGACTGAAGTACTGGTGCACAGACAGTCCCCCTCTTCTGAGTAACACAATCCTGACCAGGTGCAAAATGCCACAGAATTCCCACTGGTAGCAAGTATGGATTACAAAGAAAGGAGATGAAGACTCTTCTACCAGGACTGGGTGATTTGTACTGCTCTGCGCAGTTCTTTTTTATGTGGCCCTTGCAAAGATCACCGAATTGCACTGGTATGTTTTGCTTTCTGAAATAGGATGTGCTTTACACTGAAATTCAGGACAGAAGAAATGCTTCAGCTAATAGAAAAAATGGTGGGGCTTGTCCCTTACACTTCCAAATTAGGTGTTTCATTCAGGCCCTGGAGAGATTTTTCCCAGATTAATTTTGTTGACAAAAAAAAAAATAAAAGCAAGTGAATTGCAAAATGCTTCCAACACCTCACAAATTTAGCTTTTCACACTGCTGACCACAGTCACCATAATTACAATTGCAATTTTTCCAATATTGTTTTATAACCTCTTAAGGAAACAAGTTTCCTGCCTTTCAGAGAAGAGGCAAAGCAATTCAGTACAAAGAACAGCACTAGCCAACCATTCCTGACAGGAAAAAGAAATTCTGAAACTCCTTTTTAAAAACAAGAATCCTAAGTTTTATTTCATTAAAATTTGGTGAATTTTTCTTGTCTGATTTCTATATTGCTTTATGGCTGTATTATTTGTCTTGATGCTTATTTCAGATTTTTTGGAAACTGATTTTCTGATGATTACCTAGAAGTCTTTTATACCAGAATGTTGTAATGCTTTAGTAGAATACAAACACGGGCTTGTTTTCATTCTTTTTCAGAATTATGGACCTTGGTGAATCCTTAGCATTACCAGGCATCTTTCTTAATTAATTTTCAAGGCGATGTGAATCATTCTTTGCCGTGAGTTCATGAATTATGTATTTTATTGCATACTCTGCTCAGTCGTGTGAATATTAATATCTCTCACACGGTTCTTAATCATTCAAGGTTGTCTTTTTTCCCTACGCAGATGAATAATTCTTTCTACTCCATCTGAAGGTTTTGTTGTTCCCTGCAGTAGTTTGAACTGTTCAATACTCCCTTGTGCCTGAGGACAGAGGCAGCCATGCAGCCAGGTGCTCAGCATCTCCTGGGGCTACAAAGGTCCTTTGGGCTCCTGAGGTCCACCTGTTCTGTCACTGATGCCAGTAATCAGGGAAGTGCTGAGTGCTTCCAAGGAAGTGCACAGCATTTTGCAGGATTAGACCCAAATACCCAAAGGGTTGGGTGTTTGTGTTACATCTCTTTGATTAAGATACCAGAGATGTCCCTCCTGTCACAGATACTGTCAGCAGCAAGTGCTATACGAGAAGCAGCCAAAGCCAATTACCAGTTTTGAAGTCCACCCTCTTTTTCAGCCTTCAGCTTCTGAAGCAGAAATTCTCTTTTCTGTTTGCATGTGTTCAGCAATGAGACAAGATCTTCTCTCTCCTGAGGCCTTGGGAATGTCTGGGGCAATTCTGCAGCCAGGGCAGAGCCTCCCCAACATTCTCCAGGCAATACATTGCTTCTGATCTCCATCCCACTTTGCTCATCCACTATGTGGGCATTTTTCCCATTTACTTTATGCCAAATTACAAGCACAAACTTCACTTATCTTTACATGTTACTAAAATCTTTGCTGATCCAGCAAGTTTTGGGGCACAGCCAACAAATGCAAAATATAATATCTTTTTAAGACATTGTGTCTGATGCAGTAATATTTAACTGAGTATGAGTGTATCACCTTCATTAGAATCAAAGACTTCAGAGAAGAACCAGGGTATCAGAGGAAAAGTGTCATTTTTTTGCTATTTGTGTCTCACAATAGCAGTAACATATGATTTTTCTGGGAATTTCTTAGGAGCAGGAGTCATTGAAAAAAATTATCCCTTTCCACATTTTGAGGCACCACTTAAAGCCCAGAGCAGCAGCATATTTTGCTTACTGGGAGTATATCTCTCTTATATATATATAAATTGTGTTTATATTATGGAATTCAAAGGAAATTTCTGAGAATTTCAAAGAAAGTTCATGCAACCAAGAAAATAAAAACCAGTACGGCAAAGGAATTCATGGCTGATTACTACAGAGGAGTAGAATGTGAGCTCTGAGGTCTTTCTCCAGATTTAAAGATTTTGAAAGCTTTCATTTCTTCAAAAACAGAAAATAGTAAGAAAAAAATTCTGGGAAAATTCTATTTTTCACATTTATTAAAAATCATCCTTATATGTAAAATTTATTTTTTATCAGAATTTTATGCCCCACATCACTCCTAACTTCTAGGTTTGAGTACAGGTGTCTCACATCATCAATTTGTTAATCCTCATGGAAGGCAGTTTAAGACTCCCACACTTGTTTGACTTCAGCAAAATGACATATTCTGACAAACTGAAAGTGTTCTATTAATCAGTGCAGTTCAGGACAAATTGAAACTAACATTTTGATTTATTTATACATTTTGTTGAGTTTTAAAGGAACCACAGAAAAATAAAAACCGGAAACTAAAATGGGGCATTCTGCATTGGGGGAAGAAGAGTGAGGTGGTCGACATTTCTCCCAGAGAGGGAAGATTATGTCCTTCTGCAAAGAGAAGTTTCAAAGGCATTCCTATACATCCTTAATCCATAGACTTCCTGTGCCAAACACAACCTTAATAAACTGACTGATCAAACCAGAGCATATAGCTGGATCATTTACTGCATTATGAATTTTGTCTTTTAACAGTAGAAACGTCTGTGGATACTGGAATATACATAATTTTCATAAAGATACAGATATGTTTTCCCAAGCTCTTGAAAAAAGGTCTGTGCTGGGAACCACAGGACATTTCTAAAAATATCAAAATACTAGCATTTGGAGAACCAATGCATGGAGGATAAATCATCCTTCCTCAAAGATTACAAACAAACACGGATGCAAAAAAATTACGAACTATGTGTGATGTGTGGATGCTGTTGCACTCTGGCAGAAGCAGCCAGTACAAGACAGAGTGAAATGATGGCATAGTGTCACAACAGTGTGTCCTGATCCAGCCTCTGGCCTCTCTGGGTCACCTCTGCGCCTGACAATTGTTCTGCAGAAGGCAAATCTCTGCCAAAATTATAGGATCCTGATGCTATTCAGGCTCTATTTGACACAGCAGTGGTGGACTGAGGGGCTCTGTATTTAAGCATTCCAGTCCAACTGGACTGAGGGAATGAAATATTCACCTAGCCAGCAAACAGGCCATTACAGGGAGTGCCCCAGGATTTTTCCTCTCCAGAATGGGTTTTGATAGCTACAGCTCTGTCTCTCATTTTTTTTCTGTCCATTGCCTGAGCAAGGGTCTTTAAAGCCAAGTCTCTGTCTATGCTATCAGTTTATGAAATGGACTGGTTAGTTAGGAAATTCATTACAGGCACTGCTATTAAGTGGTTTACCTCTGTTTGAGTTTCTGTATTCTGTTTAGTGCGTGCTTCCATTTATTTCATTAAATGTACTCTACAGAGCTCTCTGAGATGGCCACATGGTAAAAATACAGCATGCCATTTACAAAAACAAGATGTTATTAAACAGCAATAAATATAAATCTTTCAAGGGGAAAGGAACTGGTGTCCTCATGATACAGTGCAAGTCCGGTAGCCAAAACACCCCTGCACTCAAGAGACTTACTTTGAAAAAGGCTAATGGGAGAAAAGGTAACCTCCCCCCAAAACTGAATAAAGCATTCACTTGGAAGAAGTTGGTTTGCCTCTTCCACCTTGGCAGCCTCCATTCAAACTCACATTCCAATAGCTCTGACTGGGATGACTGCTCAAGTTTTGATGCAATAAACATGTTTTGCTCCTATATGAACTGATATCATGAACATCACTGATTATTCAAATAATTTCAAGGGGTTTTGCATATTTCTGTTTTAATGAGAAGCGCAGTAATTTTAGAGCTGTATTCCTCTTAATGGAGGCAAACTGCTTGTTAATGTCATGTATGGCATCATCTGCAAATAGCATATCGCTGAGCTAAAAGGCTTTAATGTGTTAGACCAGTGGCCAAAGAACCAGTCTCCATGGCAACTCTATATTAAGTTTCCCTTCTACAACAATTGTGAAGACTATTCAATCACAACTCATTTCAGCTGAATTCTTTTATATTTCTAAATGGCTCTCATAAATATGTCCACTTCTGACGTTTTGTCTTAGTTTTAGGAGAAAAGGAAAACACAGGAAAATGAAAGGCCAAATGAAAGGCTGACTTCAGAAAGGTTATTATGAGCCCATTTTACAACCCTTGTCTAAATAAATCACAAAAATCAAGCATAAAGAAAAAGATAAAAATAAATTAAAAATTAGTGCAGATATGTGTAAAATTTTAGACACAGCACCTACCCACAGAGCCCTATCAGAGTCCATCAGCTATTCCCATGAAGATTTTATCAGATTGGTTATTCATCTCTGAACTTTCACCAGGTATCTGGAGGCAAGTTCTTCTTAACCAGCAAAAATACTTTTTTCTCTTGTCATTGAGTGTCCATACCCACCTGTGGACAGCAGCTTTCTCAACATATAAAAGAGCCATCTCCCAGGTTGCACAGTGCCAAGCAGGGGTCAGCAGCTGTAACAGCAAAGGGAACAAAAAATGTGGAAAACACCTGGTTCCAGCTACCTTCTGCACAATGCCTATTTCTATTAAGAGCTTCTCCTAAAAGCAGTTCAAGTCCATTTGTAACTGGATACCCAAACATATGTCTCTTTCCCATTTGTGGGCTGACCAGAGGTCTTTGCTGGTCAGTTTTATAAGCAGTTTGACTGATGTGAATAGCCAGTACTTGATTCTTGTGCTGAATTACTGCAACATGTAAGCAAAGAAAGAAATTGTGTGTTCCTGAGAAACTTCCACCCAGTGCAAGTGCAGCTGCCCACCAGCTGAGGCACCGTGAGAATATCACAACATGGCTCCAGTCTCTGCATTGATTCCCCACTAAAAATAGTCAAGTGCATGGTGCCATCCCAGTTAATTGGACTCTGTCACAGGACTGACCTTTAGAATCTCAGATCACCTCTCTGTCCGTGACTCTTGCTTTCTGTAGCTGCTTCTTCCCACTGGAAGCATAAGTCAATGGCTGACAGGCATAAAATTGCCACAGTGAGGAAGAGATTTTTTGGAAATAATTTCTGAAGAAAGTTAAAGATGCCACAGAACCTCAACTGCTTTCAGAAATAATAATGCCTTATACATTTCCCAATTTTAAAAAATAACTGATCGCTGTCTGTGGAAATGGCAATTTAGAGAGAGAGAAAAAATATTAATCCTGAATATTCCTAGTCACTCAAACATACAGGCCTTTGTAAGAGAGCCTACACAGCCATTAATACATGTGTACATTATAATAGTTGGCAAAATTTCTGCTGTTATTTCAATGATGTCTGTTTCTCAATGTCAGGATCACATGAGTACAAAGCTTCAGAGCAACAGCTGAAGTGGAATCTATTTTCCATAACTTATGGAAAGAATTTACTCATTTTCCATACTACTAAAAATTCTAAACCAACATACTTTTACACAGCATGGAGTACAGATCCCACCCCTTCTTACAGAGGTACACACTGCTAATAATTAACACAAATATTGGTGAAATTGTGGGTTACTGTAGTAGATTTATTCTTGAAGTCAAAGTCTTATAATAATTTAAAATGGCAATCAAGTTAGAACAAAATATCTGAGAGTTTTAAATCTATTCTAAGTTCTAGTTTGCTTATAAAATATACAGGCAGGAGAAAGGTTTGTGGTTTCAGGTTTCCATCAAAATATTTAGCACATATCCATTTGTGCTTATTAAAAAAACCACATGCTTTAATCTGACCATCTCTGAAAGACATAGGTGGGATCTTTTTAGTTTCCAGGCCACATTTACTTATTTTAATGAATTGATACTACGAACACCAACAACAATAACATCCTGAAACCACATCAAACATCATACGAAATTAAAATTTGAGCTTGAGTCCACTTCCCATTACTAATCTACCAGTCATTATAGGTATTTCTCCTTAATTCTTCTTTCCTGTAATATCTTGAGGTTTGACTGCAATATGGGGGCAAAGTAATTTAAAAACATGAGACACCAAATGAATGTCTACAGGTAAAATATCTTACAGCAATGAAGTGTCCATTTATTTTAAAAGCAGCAAGGTTTAATGGAACATTACTGAAGCTTTTAATCATTCCTCAAGATATTTCAGGCGTTTTCTCCTGGGAGCCTTATCTGCAGGGATTCCAGAGCTAAACTGCAGACAAACTGCTATTTCAGAAAGAGCTGAAGTAGTTCATGCTTAAATTAAATTGCAGAACCCTCACAGCAATAAACTATAGTTACCAAAAAAAGCCCCCAAAACCCAGAACTTTACATAAAAGCCTTCTTTAACCACTTTCAGTAGAAGATAGGAGGTTTAATCATAGTAAGTTGAGGCAGGGCCAAACCCCACTTCCACTGGAGTTAAAATGGATTTAGACGGACCAAAATTTTTCCATGACCATCAGACCAACACATTTCAGTAAAGCTCTTTACCTCCACATCTCCATGTTTTATAGACATTCCTCCCGATAAGTAGAATTTATTAACCTGGATCTAGTGGCTCAGTAAGTATGCCTGCATTGCTTTTGAATCAGAATTGAATTATGTTCTCAGAAAACAGTCCTGCAAAACAGTCCCAATGTTTGCAAAAGCTTAATTAAACATATCCATGATCAACTTTGTATTTGAGGTGCAGGTACATAAAATAAGCAAAAGCACCTCCTCTTCTCTGCTTAGCAGCTCCTGGGAAGAAGCACTTTTGCTAAGAGAGTAAACTGTGCCTATGCTAGTTAGGTCATCTAAACTCCAGATCATTTTCCAATCACAGGAACACAATTATGCATGCTAAAAATTGAAAATAAATACTAATAAATGTCCTTGGCATGCTACTTCTTTGCCGACTAACAATTTCCCAAATAGCTCCTCAGCACAGTTCAAGAGGCAGAACTTTCCCAGAACCATTCCCAAGTGGGACCATGGAGCCATTCAGCTACAGGGATGCAGCCTTTCCCTCTCTCCTTGGCCACTGTATGTGGAGCAGTTCTCAACTATGCCTCATGTGCTAATACAGATGTGGCCTTTGAGACTACTCAAAGCAGAAGATTGCCTTGGCAGGTCAGTGCACTGTGCCAGCCCAGTCTTTCTGACTATTGTGCAGTGCCACATCTCCTGGAGGACTCCTATTTCTTGTTTTGAGTACAAGATTCTCTAGAAGACCAGTTCCAAGCAGGTCTCCTTTAGCTCTTGTCTGGGGTCCCTGTGTTCCCCAGGACATCACATTCCCATGGACTCTAAGCAAAGGAAAGTCCAGTGTCTCATGAGAATAGCCTGGAACCAGGTCATTGTGCTTTCAGTAGGGACCCAGGACCCACAGCCACACAGATATACTGTATTCTTCCCCACAAAGATCACTGTCCCCTGTCCCTCTTACCTCTACTGTGTAGTCCCAGAGTTTCCACTTAATTCAGTATGACTATCATATGGCAAACTCAGCCTGGTATTCTACAAATGAAAACATAAAGTAAAAGAGCATTGCAGCACAAATTATAATGTTCGAAGCATTGTATTTTTACATAAAGCAAGGGTAATATCTCTACTTATAGCTAGATGATATAAGATATTTCATCATTATTCATGCCTTTTTAGAATACTACTGTGGATGACTCTCAGGGGTCAACAGTTAGCACACCACAAGCTGAGTGTTCTGTAAGCAGTCTCAAACGAAAAGTCCTTTCTCCTAAGTGAGCTGAAGTGAGCACATCCAGAACATTTGCTAAGCTTAATGAACAGTGATTTTTAGGAAGTATATTTTAATCACTACATTGCTCCTAATGTAATTTACTACAAAGCTGGTAAATATAATTAGACAAACAACTATGACATTAATTAATACATAATAAGATTCACAAATGCTATTTGGATTTGAACGCTACCATATATTTCAAACACACAGGGAAATGATCTAAACTAAGTAAAACACTGTATTTTTGAAGCTTCATTTTTATTTCAAACCCTCTCATCTCCCCCTAAAGTCTTCTATAATTTTAAAATGCACTTTGTGATTAGAGCGCTATAAATCACAGTTCTTATATGGTAAAAAAAGCTCTTCAAAATGCCCCTGTAATTCTTTAAATCATACGCATCATCATTTTATTTTCTGGGTGAGTCCAAAATAAAAACCAATTTGAAGATTATTTTTCAAAATCCCAAATTCAGAAAGCAGTACAGAACATCTCACACCTATGACTGCATGTATACATATGCATACACATAGATTCACACTCATACAAGACTTTTTAAAGCTGATTTAAAACAGTGAGTAAGCAGGTCCTATGACTATAAGGTCTTAGGGCACTGAAGATACAGAGAATTTTCAGCTGCAGGGTAAGCCAGTGGAGGAGGGAATTTACACATTTCAGAGGAGAATGTGTACACTTCAAAGACTACTGCAGTCAGGAAAGATGAAGATTCACACCCTTTTTTGTTCATAGGGCACTTCAAATATTAGGAAGGGACAGAGAAGCCTGAAAGCATTTTTGGATGTTTTGGGGGAGCTTCTAAGGCCCTGAGAAATGCTTGGGTTGTCTGTTTAAGAGTAGGTTGTAAATAACACATAGCAAATACCATTATGAATATGAGCAGTTGCAGTGCGTGTTTTTTGGTCACGAAACACTTAAGACCACATCTCATCTAAACACCTCTGGAGAGTGAGAGTCGAAAGCTAGGTGGATGTGGGGCTGCCTGATGCAGAAGTGATCCACCAGCTTCCTCAGAGCGCCTGGTGTCCAAGGGGATGCAGCCACATCTGAACTCCATGAGACCTTCTGCCTCTCAGGAGAGTTACTTTTTGGGCATACTATCAAGATACCATGTTTAAACAGATTCTAAGGCCAAAGTGGGCTGCGTTGAAGCACAGGCCAAGGAAAAACATTACAATATTTACATGATCAAGGTCAACCAATACAGATTTTATTACATAAAGTTTAATATATAGATCCTCTACCTTTTTCCAGCATGTGAACAATCCTCTATAATTTACTGAAATTAGGATCTTCATTCTGCTCAAAACATTCCTTATTTTAACAGCCCAGTGTTTTTAGAAAAACAGTAACCTAGACTGAGGAGTCCACTCTATTTTCTGTATGGGTATATGCACATAAACTTTCACAGTTCAGACAACACCTAGGTAACAGATCTAAATGACCTTAATTTTACAGCTTGAATTGGTCCATAGACCAATTTAATTTAACTTTATGTATTCCTCCCACAAGCATTCTTACTTTGAATTCACTATTCCTCTTTTCAGTTTTGTTTAACCACTGAATAAAAATCACCAAAAAACAAATGAATAGAGTATTATTCATCCAAGAGACTTTTTCCATACAAAGAGAATTTAATTAAATTAGATCTTAATCCAGTTAATTAATGTGCAAACTATGCTCAGACATCCCTAAAAAGTATTTGTTCCATAGTCTGGGCATCCATTTAAAAGCATATCATAAATCATTTCATTTTGCTTGTCTTCTAGCAGTAATAATTACAAAACCAGAGCACATTTTTCTAGCTGCTATTAATTCTCTCCAGGAAAAGTAAGAATGATTATCCCCATTTTACAGGTGGGGAAACCTATTTCCCATTTCGTTAATGATCCCCTTTCTCTTTGCACTTCATTAAGTCATTCACAGAAGTATAAAGGGAATCTAAAATAGTGTCATGATAGTATTTGTAGCATGTGCAGTTTTTCATCATTTTGCCCTGGACTGACTGTCTTCAGTGAAGTGTTAGATCAGCTTTGGGAACCAAGATACTGAGGTTTATTAATGATATCCACATCTACATATGACTAAATACTACTCATGTAGAAACCTTCCACTGAGTAAAACCATAGGGAGAAGTCCTTATTAACTGAGGTCTCATGAATGACAAGCAATGGAATGTCTGCTATTTAATTCATAAGATTTCAGAAAGTAAATGAATGAGAAAAGCAACTTATTTTATTCCCCAGAATGTTTTACTTTTTAAAAGCTACTTGTCAAAAAATTCCCAACTCTTAACTTAGTGTCTAAGAGATCAGATAGAGAAAGTGAAGTGCTTAGTTGATTGCCCTCTTATTCAACGTAAACGGTCTCTCCTGGATTCAGCTCTTGCACAGATATGCATCAATTCTAGGAAACATTATCGTCAAATGATGTCTGAATTACAAGATAAATTCACCAATTAAACTTTCTGGTTATTTTAGCTCCTTTAAGCAACTGAATCACTACCAAACCGGTTGTAACCACAGCTAGTTTCTGTTTTCTTTGAGTGACACCTGTAAAAATGTCACAGTGACCTTGAGAAAAGGACTAATGTGGAAGCACTGTGGAAGATAAAAGACACTGAAACAAAGAGACACTTTTGGATGGCTCTATGGCAGACACATTTGTGCCTCTATATTGCTTTTTACAACTGGTGTGTTGTGTGTGTGTGATATTAGATTTTACCACAAGTCTCTCTTACTTTGACGTCCATCAAGATGCAGCTGAAGAGTCAAGGGTTGTGCAGAAAAGGGGTGACTTCAGTTTCAGGGCAGTGTGTTAAGGAATACACTCCAGCCTGCAGGAAAGGAGGGCAGAACCTCGACATTGCAACTCCTGCCAAACTGCCTTTGGCTCTGCCCAGTGTCCACTCTGCTCCCACATTGGGAATTCTCAAAATCTGTTCCTCAGACTCCTCCAGAGAACCCCTCATTTCTTCTACAGGTTTTTAAAATAAGAATCTGATAAAAAGGTACTTAAAATACTCTGGTTTAGAAATACATTCTGTGTCATATCTCCCAGTTTTAGGCATGCTGTGTCAAGACTAGAAGACAAACTATTTGAGGCAGAGATTGTGTTTATGATTTTGTTTTTATACAGTGTTATAGGACACTTTATGCCAAATGCATGAAAGATGTGTTGTTAACATAGACCACTGATACAATACAGTGGTAGAATAGCTTCTTATGACATCAACATCTACTTGTAGGAGTATTTTTTAATTTCACAAAGATCAAGTTTTGAGAATCACATTTCATTCTTATTCTAATCAGGGAGAAAATTGAAAAAAGAAAATTCTTTTTAAATATTTTTTTGCCACAATATGAAATCCCATATTTAATTAAATGAATTTTTGGCATTTTTTTCCCATTCTAAATATTCTGAAATTGTATACAAATGGTTTTGACAATATTTTGCATTCTTACAGACTTCTCAACTCCTACCAGAAAGGATTATTCTATAGCCAACATTACAAAAGCTCCATAGTGGGGAAAGTAAGACTAATTGATTTCATATTAGGTCATAGAGTGACAAAAAACTGCTCTCAGAAAACAGAATGTCTTCCATAAAGTCACAATGTAATACAAAGAATGGATTGGCAACAGGAATGAATACATCTACCTGTGTGTTTAGTTTCTTGCTTCTGTTTCTACAATTATGTGGTGCATGTACAGTTGCAAATGTATAGACTGATGAGCATAATTAGTAAAATGCAGCATAGACTGTAAAAATCTCAGACAAATACTGACAGTTTAAATTAAGCTGTTGCAGCATGAATTACCTTTCTAGAGCATTTCTCTGAAGAGATTTATAATCCATTTTAATTGTAATTGTAAGATTAAGATTTGCTGCTTGATTCTATGTATTTGAACTGTAGTTTCATAATTTCTTAGGAATTAGAATGATAAATGTTTTACAAAAAGAAATAACACATCTATTGGGTAGCATTTTATTACTCTGCCACCTCACTCAAGAAGATTTTAACGCTTCTCCAAGCACCACAAGAGAAATTTCCACATATTTCCACAGAGGGCCTCATAAATGGAAGTGAGAGAGCCCCCTTGTACCTGCCATCTGTTCTGCAAGCCAAAATCCTCTTAGTGGACGGAGATATTACCTTCTCTCTTAGCCCATAAGGATCTCACTGTGTCCAATTAGTCTGTCTGGAATTACTCAGAATAAACATCAGTTGCTAAGGCCAGTCCTGCTTGCGATACATCACTGTCACCTCCCCAAGGAAGTAAATACAGCAGTCACAGAAAAGCTTTTTTTTCTGCGTGAGTGCAGTGGGAAGAGTTAAAAAACACAGAGAAAGAGAGAGAAATTCAGACTGGGAGTAAGATGAAGAAGGGTTAGGTATGGGGGAAGCAGTGACAATAAAAATGGATTTTTACAGACAAAATTGAAGGAAGAAAAAAAAGAAGGAGAAAAACTATATTTAGAAAAGGAAAAGATAATGCAGCTAGTTGTAAAATTACATTAAAAAATAAGAAAGAAGGGAAGGTGTATTTTCTGTCATTTTCTGTGTATTCTGCACTCTCTCTTTAATTCGATTAGTCAAATATTTAGACAAACTTCTAGCTGCTGAAAAGGAATTGCCTTCCAGTCTCAGTCAATTCAGATTTTTAATTTTTTTTTTTTTTACATTTGGTTAGGAAGCTTGCAAAAAGAATTGAGTATATTCAGTAATATACTGAAAAGTTCTGCTTTGAAAAAATTTCCTTCAGATCATAATCAATTTACCGAAAAATACATTGAAAATACTGATTAAAAATATATTCATTTCTAGCAAGGAAGGAAATACAAGAAGTTTTATATTTAAATTAGCTCTTAATTTTAGTATATAATACTTATCATTACATTCAATACTTAATCCCTGCATGTATAATAATAAAAATACAGTAAAATAATTCATTAAGTTATTTTCAAAGCAACTCAGGTCTCTGAGGATTTGCATTCGGACATAATCCTTTTCCTGTTTCATTCTTCTTCACCTCTCACCCATTTTGTCTGTAACTCAAAGGTAAACAGAATTAGGCATTTTCATGCCCCCCACAGTTTTCCACAAGACAAAACAAAAACGGTTACTTTTGCTACTGTTAAGAACGTAGACTAAGAGATCCAAAAGAATATTCTGTTGTTTGTTTGGGGTTTTTTTAGTTTGGGAGTTCACATCTCTTTCCAAGGCACTTCATGCTCATATCAGCTGCAAACATTCAGTAGCACAAGATATAAGAAGCCCTTAGGGACTATTTATAAACTTATTTATTAACTCTGTGATGATTTAAAGCCACATTTTAACCAAGGTAGCCTTGTTCTAGTTAGTTATTTATTCATATAATTCCTAATCATGTTTGAATTTTACTGAGCAAAATGCCTTAATTAAACTTCTGACAATTAGTTCCATGGGCTAATTTTATGCCACACAAATAGCTATTTTCTATCAGGCTTATTTTTATAGTCTTTTTTATTGTCACTGAATAGGTTCCTCTTTTTGTTCTGTAACAATGCTATGCTCTGCATAGCAATACTAATCCATAGTGTTATATAAATCCAGTAATTTGTGGCCCCTAATTGGGATATTTATGTCACTATGGGCAGTTCCATAAGTAAATGCTTCATCATCCTTAAAGTATCTTCTGTTAAGCTCCTTGAAGCGCTATGTGTGAAGTACTTTTACCTTTATTTACAAAAGTAGAACCAAGTTTATATGTTCACCATGTCATTTCATGTCAGGAAGCTGAACATATTTGTAACCATTCTCTGGCAGTGGACACTTGTAGACCAAAACAGTTTGTGCTTGTATTTTCAAACAGAGGTACCACAAAAGCTGATATTTAGAAATAGTCCTCTGCCTGTACTTGCTCCCAGGCCAAACCTCAGAGCTGTTAAGAAAGATGCCAGTTAGCCCAAAACGAAAACACAACAGGGAAGACTTGAACACTGCCATGAATTAAATGATTTTTTTTTGGCCCTGACCTGTCTGAAGTTTGCTCATGCATGATTAGGTGAAGAGAATAGGTTCTGACCTTCACCTAGACAGAAGGACAGGATTTTATCCAAGACTACCAATGCAAGAAAGGTAAAATAATAGAACAAAGGATGAAAAGAAATCTGTTGCTGTTGTTAAGAACAGATCTGGCTTTCCCTTGAGACAAGAGGCATGAGCCCTGCAAGTAAAAAAAGTGCAGCTGGATGTAATTGCTAAAATGAGTGCAATCAAGAGAATTGGCTGGGAAACAAAGAGAAAGGGAAGATGTTATTCCTTTATCCCTGGTTTAAAAGCTTCCCAGTATAGGAAGGCTGAGTGGTTGAAGTGAGAGTAGCTACTTCCTTCAGAAGATCCTTAAGTGCTTTGGCTGGAGTCACATAAAGTTCCTTGCTTTTGCTGAGGTTAACAGAGCAGGGCTGAGTTGCTCCATTTCTCTTTTTTGCTGGAAAGATAAATTTTTCAATTATAAACATCAAAAGCTCTATTATTTGGTGAGCTGGCTAGCGGGAAGCAAGGCCAGCCTATACCATAAAGTTTTTAACTCATAGTAATTACAGGCTGCCTTGGTTTTATTCAGATCTTGGCTAAAAGGAAATTCAAGTTAAGGGTACCCCTTTCCTGTTTTCTTAAAAGCAAAGGTAAAATCTAGCTTTGGTGAATCAGTAGTTAGACTGAAATCTGGGCTTTGTACCCTAGTCATTGGGCTATTGATGGTTTGTCAATGCATATATATTAAATCATACATATTCTAGTCATTTGCTGCCTCTAAATGAAAAGTCTGAATCTATTTTGATACTTTACATGGAAAAAACAAGTAATACTCGAAACAAAGCTTAATCCTCTCTTATTCCTTTATCATAAAGTTCAAAGATTACTCTCACAGATTAAATGCCGACCTGATAACTGACAGAAATTATGGGCAGAACCTAACAAACATAACAAAGGGAAAATAATGTCAGTAAGAACTGGAGAAGGAGGTAATTAAGTTAAGTTAGAGCACTGAGAACGCTGCTACTGAGCTGTCAATGATCAGCCATGTCATGATCACAGGATACTCTAGGGAGAAAGGTAACCTCAAAGCCATTTGGTCAATGGAAAGTCACTGACTAATTTCAGTCATTTATGGATCACAACTTTAAGTACAACTAACTAGAGACTCAAGAAGTTGATCCAATGAGTTTGTATCTCATTTGAAAATGTCCCAAATCTCATTCAATGTGGTGCATTGAAAGCATGGAATCCAGACCAAGATCAGTGGCACAGGGCCAGGTTTATCATAGCTCCAATGAAAATAAAATAGATCTTTCTATTTTGTACAGGAGCAGTCAGTAGTAGGATAGCTATGGACTTCATCTAAAAGATACGTGCTATTAAAATGTTCAATATAAGCATAAGACATATTCGTTCCTGTTCTGCTATTGAGTTTTATTCTGAATCTAGCATACAAAAGAAATAAAGTAACTTCCCTAAAGCATGTGGATAATTTCAACAAACCAATCAGTGACACACAAAAAAAGGCATTTCTGCTCTAGAGGTATGTGGGCCCTACATAGTCACACAAAGTCACAAAGAATGAAAATACCTTCCAATTACTTTTTCTTTACATTTGAGATATATTTCTTTTGCGCTTTCAAAACTAATAAAGCAATACACCCTATGCTGCACAAGTGGGTCTTGGCAATATGCTATATTGCCATCTGGTTTTGTTTATCATGTATTTTAACTATTAAACATTTATTGAAGACCTTATTGGTTAAGCCATTCCTCAATAATTGCAGTTATTATTTATTAATCATAATACATCTACATAATTAGTTAGGGGCTCCTTCTGGTATCCTTACTCACACTCAGTAATAATTTACTCCCTGATCTACCCCAATAAAACAAACCACAATTCTGGCTAACACTCATGACAAATTTGGGAAGCAAAACTTATTTTCCTGTGGCATTTTCACAGTGTTTATTCAGTTAAATGGGCACATTAAGTTAAATGCACATGTGCATGTGTGTCTTCCAGTTATCCAAAGAGCTGAGTAGTATTCTGCTTAATAATTTGAGTTTAGAGGTGTATATGTTGCCAATTTTTCTGAGATAATAAATTGGCAGGAAAGGCATGTCAAGATCTATCACTGCTAGGGATTTGATCTGCGTAATTAACTCACATTCTAAAAGACAGGTGATGTTTTCTTAAGATACTTTATCTGATATCTTGTTCAATACCAACCTCTGTCATCAGTTATTTTGTAATAACCAAAGTTTAAGACTGACATCATTCTTTTTCAGAGAGAAAAGTATAATCTTGTATAATTTGAAGATCTGAACATTGGATGTCTGACTGTATCTCATCATCCTAAAGTGCAGATCAAAGCCTGCCATTAAGATACATCTTAAATAGTTTCAAGGAAACTGTTATTGAGCCTATCAATAAAGAAATCAGGTATGTCACCAAAAAACCATATCAAGAAGTTTGACTTTATATAATCAGAAGCTGAGTAAGTCTTCAAAGGTGGTTTTGTCCAGTATATGCAAGACAATGAAAGTAAAGGTAATAATGTATGTGTTCAGAAGGAAGGGAGCTTGACATTGCACAAATAACCAAGGCAGAGATTATTCCGAGAAAACAATATGTAACACAAATAAGAGCCCTTGAGAAACAAGACATCAAGTCTCTGCTTGCCATTTTTGAACAAGGAAGACATGTCGCAGTCCTTCCTAATGCGGCTGATCCAGATGATGCCAGGATGATTTTTTGCCTTTTCTTTTATACCCCTCTTATACACCCTTTTATATAGTTTTATGTATTCTTAGTGCCTTTAGCCTGCATACTTGTAATTTGCCAAGTCTGATAACTTAGCTGAGACCCACTGTGCTGTTAGGCCAAAAGACCAAACATCCTGGAAGTCCCAAACACCAAGGTCCTCTCCAAAACATGTTTTAGTAAACTAAGATAGGCCCATCCAGGGGGAAGGTTCCTCAGAAGGGGGGGGGTCACTTGAGCCTCTCACTGGGGAATCTTTTATAGATATGCTAATTTGCAAGGCCTATAATTGTCTGCATTTCGGGGGGAGGGAGTGGTGTTTGCATTTCGGGGCATTCAACCTGGGCGAAGTGCTGCACCCAAGGATCCTTAAATAAATACCGAGGCAAAAACCCTTTTTTCCCCATAGATCATGTTTTGGTTTTAATTTTAAGACCAGAGAAAGGCAACACAGACAAGAGATTAAATAACTCATTTTGTTACCTCAGGCTGGCAAAACTGTAAAGGCCACAGCATTTCAACTTGTTTATGGCATATTGGGTTTGTGTTACATATAGATGAAAACCTGTGGCATTAGAAAAAGGCGTAAGTAAATTTGTTTGCTACTTTCTTTCAGTTTTCAATGACAAAAATCATGCAAAGTGTCTTTTTTTCATAATAAACTGATTTTGTTGGGTTGAGCATTGGCTCTGCAATTCCCATCTCAACAGAGCTCAAAAATTTGACCAGGGCAACATTTTAAAGGGATAAATATGTGGTTGAGCTAGATTCGTTTGATTCGTACACATCTATGTGGCCAGAGAATCAGGAAGAGATGTAAACACAAAATTGAGCCTGGAGGAGGTTTTCAGTATTCTCTAGGAAGAGCAGTATGTGAAGTTTTGTCTATATTTAGAATTGTGACCCTTGACCAAGGTTGCTTAGGTAGAAATAAATTTAGCAGAAGCATGCTGGAATCATAACAAGAAGATGAGAATAATAGCTTGCCCTTTAGAATGTCTTTTTGTTTCCAGAGGTAAAATTAGTTTTCCCTTCATTTTTTTGTATTTCACTTCTTCATTATTCAAAAGCATTGTGTGTGCTGTATTAAGACTACAAGCTAGACTTTCCTTTTGTGATTAACACAGATGGCAAAAGCAAAAATAAACAGAATTCTCAAACCAGGTAAGCACACTAAGTAATTTTAGTTCATTTTCACTAGAGAAGGAAATCTTAATCACTAGCACAAGAAATTTTGCCTCAACAGAGCACAGTACTCCAGTACTCAAAGAAGATCAATGTCTGGCAGCTAATCAAAAAGTATAGCATAAAACTACTACAGCACAGCAGAATTAAAACTCTCTTTGATTCCCAGTCAAATTCTGATGCTCTTCTGTGGTACAAATTTCTTTAGCAAGTTTGTTCTCCTCATTAAGACATTTAGTCATGTAGGTATTGTAAAGAAGACTTTTGGAATGAAAAATTCTGCAGCAACACTATGAACAACTTCATACTCTTTCAAGCTCTACCTAAGTTTTCTACTCCTTGAGCCTTTTATTTTAGTATCTACTAATTATAACAAAGAATCAGTCAGTTAAAGGATGGCAGATATGAAATTCAACTTTGAAATTCCTTTGTAGCCCCTAAAATGGTATCTCACAATTTAATGACTACAAGCAAGTTTAGCTGTTGAACATCTCTGTGGGCAAGATTTATGCAGTCGCATCGTCTCAATAATCTCACACACTTGGGGAATGCACTAAAATTTTTGGTCAAGCATGCTGGTTAACATTACAGGTAGTGCAGTTGTATGTCACTAAATCATATTTTATTTAGTTGAAAAGGGCACAAGAATTGAACTGTTCAATTCCAGTTCCAGGGGTTTTTAGTAGGGTGTGGCTGGCTTTTAGTGTTTAATGCTCAGTGTTTCAACTTTGCAGCACATGCTAGAAGAGTGTCCCATTGCTAAAGTTAACAGTCTGGATTAGATATCCCTGGTCTTGCATGCTGATCATCCATAGGTTCACAACACAACTCTGGGCAGGACTCTGAACTAGTCTGATCTTGTTTACCTTCAGATGCTTCAAAGTATCCAGTCTATATCAGATATCAAGGCTCCTTCCCAGCAGCGCAAAAAAGGTGTGCATCTGCAGAGAGAAATTTATTTTGTCCTAAAAGAGATTTCTAAGAGAGGCAGCAGTGGTACTGACTGACCTTGTACTCCTGATTAGTGCAGTGGTACCAACTGACTGCAAATGAAGCTGAAAGTTTAGGATTTTGCTGAGCTTTGTATAGTTTGTGTAAGATAAAATAGATTTATCAATATTAAATGGTCACACCACTAGACAAGGCGGGCTCTCCTAGTGACTCTCCAGCAGCCTGGAGTGTACAAGCTACCAGAGAACAAAGTATGGCCCACTCACGTGGTCCCAGCAGCAGTGACTTCAGTGTGGACTAGCACCAGAGAGATTCCTCTCTGACTGCTCACACAGCCTGGGCACCTTTCCCCACTACCAGAGGCCACCATGTCCAATTCATGAAGGCAGCTTGTACAGGTGTTCCCGAGCTCCAGCCATGTCAGCAACAGCAGTGCAGAAGGCAGTGTGAGTACTAAAGACACCTAGGGACCTACGTCTTTGTGCTTTGTTTCTTCACCTCACTAAAGGAGAGTGGGACTCTCCTTGTTTAATGCATATTCTAAATATGAAAATGTAAAACAAAAATTAGAGATCAGGAAATGAAGTAGTTACAGTAATAACATAATGGCAATAACACTCAAAAAATCCAGCTTGTATTACAATGTTTTGTATATAGAGACACTTCAAGAAAACAAGATTTTTCCCATTCCTAAGCATATTTTTAAAAAATTAAATAAAAGCTGTCAAAAATATAAATTACAAAAGAAGAATTTACTCTGACAAGATGCTTATTTCACATATATATGCGGTATTTGCTACGAATATTTGCTTTAATCATATTTTTCTACTGAAGATTTTTTAACAGTATTTAGAGCATTAGAAATGTCATGAACATTTAATTTCTACAGAACAAGGGAAAAGAGGAAGCAAGCTTTGGTTTTGTAGCTAAAATTTAAAACTGTGGGATGCTTTGGCATTCTATTATATGAGAAATTGTTGAAATCATGTAATTAAAGACTATTGTAATGCATATATACCAGAGGGCAGAGTAAAGGCCACTGAACTTAGACATTTCCTGGCTTAGAGTGCACAATGCAGCAACAGGACAGTTCAAGAGGGAGCATAACATTTTTTGCATTTAATAGAGTATCTATAATTCAAGTAGCTTCTTCCTAATTGCCTTGTTGCCAGTTGTCATCAGATGTTAAGCTAAAGACAGAATGATGTGTAACAGAAATGTGCTGCTGCAATAACAAGGAACATGAGTTGCCCTTTGCTGTATCTCAGTAAGTCAGAGCCAGCCAGGAAGTTCTTGACTGTGCCATACTCTATCCAGGCCTGCCTCAGCAGAGTAAGAACTGCAGGAACTTTCCAAAACAATGCCGTTTGTTTGTTTGTTTCTTTGGGGTTTTTTGTTTTGTTTCAGATGAAAGAGAAGAAGAAGAGAAGGCTATCCCTGAAATGTCATTTCCTAGCTTGCTTCCAGCTCAGAGTGGTGCTTAATCCTTGGAGTGGCACCCAGAGCATCCCAGGTGATAGTGGATCAATAAGCTAATGTGACTGCAGATATAAATTCTAAAATTTTAAAATACACATTTCTAAATAGGCTTGGGATAGCCTCATCTTCAAATCAATTGACTCTTTGGCAATTATTTTTAAAATTATGATCCTGTTTATAGGAAAATATAAGTCAATTTATCTTTCTTCTGTTGAATATTTGTATTCCTGCAAAATGAATGTGACTTATTCAGGAAAGTAAACAGGAATCTGATTCAGAAGGACCAGCAGAAAACAAAGGAACAATTCCTTAATGTATTATTAAAAACTCATGTAAAGGGTTTGCCTATAATATTCAAAATAAAATTTAGCACTAAAACAAATCTCTCTTTTAAAAATGGGTGCCTTATGCACTGAGGGAATAAGAGGTGAACTGCATTTTAGAAGAAAATCTGAGCCATGTTCTGAAAGTCCCAATTGTATCTTATAGTTGATTAATGCAAAATCTTACATCTGAATGCACTTTAGGACAAGCAGTTTTAGTGCTCATACCTCTTCATAAGTATTAGCACATGCTATTCTGTTCTTCTCCTGGATAATGTAAAATTGAATCTGAGCAATTAAAGGTTCTAAAGCTGTAATAACTTCATTTTAACACCATTGCATTTTCTGTTACCTCAGTTGTTTCTAAGATTTTACTAATTCAAACTGAGTGTTCTTGACATGACATTTCCCCTGATATATACCTGTTTGATAGAGGCACCTGGTCAATTATTTAATTGACATAAGTAGTACTTTTACTTAATAGGAAAGAACATCTCTGTTGTCTACTGTCATGTTACATCAATTAAGTTGTGTGAGAATTGAGAGTGATTTCCTCAGTTCTGTAAATGTTTTCCCATGTTTCACTCTGCTTTTGAAAAACATATTAAGTTCTGTAGGAAACACTAAAAAAATAAGAATGTTTGTAATGTTTTGTGTATGTGGGCACACATGTATGTACAGCAAATTAGTCCAAATTAGAAACAGTAAGTCTGGGGTGAAGCCTATTAAAATCACTGCTAGTTCATGCATTTTTTCAATTTCTTTGTAACCAGTCTTATGTAATTTATTCTGTTACAAAATTGTGATGTCAAAAGAAAGAGAGATCTTTTGTTTCTGTGTAGATATGTTGCAGTTATTTTTTTTCTCAAGTTATGAAAAGATTGCATTAGAATATCCCAAACTGTAAATGATCATCCTGCTATTCCAACTTTGTAATAAATACTGTTGGCTCTCCACTGAGAGTGTAAGCTAAACTGAATAAGGTCTCCATGGGGCACAATTTAGAACACTAAGGATGCCTGACTCGATAAATGGCTGGTTGATTTAACAAAAGGTGCATGAGATCAGAATGACAAATTAATATGGGCTAAGTGAAAAGCCTTGCTTTTAATTTTTTTCCTAGCATAGAATGTCTTGGCTTGGAAGGGATCTTAAAGATTATCTAGTTCCAACACTTCCACCATGGGCAGGGACACCTTCCACTAGACCAGGCTGCTCGAACCTTGAACAATTCCAAAGATGGGCCATCCACAGCTTCTCTGGGCAACTTGTGCCAGTGCCTCACCACCCTCACAGTAAAGAATTTCTACATATCTAACCTGAATCTACTCACTTTTAGTTTAAGAACATTCCCCTTGTACCAACGTCTGCCCATGTAAAAGGTTGCTCTCTCTCTTTAATAAGCCCCCTTTAAGTTCTGAAAGGTGGCAGTGAAATCTCCCTGGAGCCTTTCTTCTCCAGGGAACACCCCACATCTCTCAGCCTGTCTCCACAGAACAAGAAGATCACAGGTTCTAGCCTTCTGATCATCTTTGTGGCCCTTTACACTAAAATAAAGGTATAGGAACCTTATCTTATCAGTACCTTTACCTTAAATGTACAGCACTCATACATAGATTTTGCCTTTGAAAAATACAAATTTTTACAGGTTTCAGGGTAAAGGGCAGGATTACACTGGAGCCCAAAATCTCTACCACCACTGAGTATACCGTGTGAACATTTTTATGTAAGAATTTTTCTTTCCATGCAATTTCATCGAAAACAGGTAGAAGGAAACCAGCTAAGTCCCAAAATCTATTGTTCTGTTCTGATAAATTTTGCCTGACAGTTTGGTATAGAAATGTGAAAGATGTTGCAATTCCATATGTTTAAATTCAGAAATGGATCTTAAAGCAGAAAAACATTTTGTATTAAAACCAAACATTATCTTTTCATCCTGACTGTCCTTCTTCCCAGTAAAGGAAAAGGATGTTTCAAGGTAGGTTCAGCATAAAATAATATATAGCCAGTTTCTTTCCTGGCAAATTTCGGGAGAAATTTCTTTTTTTTACATTTCTGCTCCTCTTTGTACATGAGTGTGTTTTTGGACTTGTGGTTTTTATTTCATCCTGACTGTTGTACACACTGTATATAAGAAAATATAATTTTCTTATATCCTATATGGACCACAAATTGAAAAACTGATCTCAAATAAATCACTAGTGAAAAGTGCTGTGGTATGAAATTCAATAAGGAGAACTTCTTTTACTCAACCTGAAGGCCAGAGGTAGAAACTAAGAAGAGGGGAAAAAAATCCCAACCAGCTACAAAGTGAATAGCACTCATAGGACTCACAGAGATGAGAATAAATGAAAACAAAATAGCATAGGCTGCATTTTATCAATACATCTCAGCACATGGAAAGTGACACAGCTACTTATAGCAAGCAGTCCTTTTCAAGCAGTTATTTTCCACCAGGTTTTACAACCAATTATTATATTGCATAATCTAAAGCGTTGAACTGTCACAAAGCATGAGTCCAGACTTCAGAAACTAAGTACACCACTACATTTTGGTAGCAGTTTACATTTTGGCTAGGCTGGAGGAAGTTTTTTAAGCCTTTTCCAAAACTGCAGGATAAGAATCAAGCCCTGCTTTCTAGAACTTCATACCATTCCACATTTCTGTCATTACATTAGGTTTTCCTGGACCACTGGCACCCAGGGAGAACCTAGAAAAACCGAGGCAGCACAATCTCCCTTGTCTGCACAGTTTGCCACTGTACATATGGGAGAGTCCTTTCCATCTGTAACCAGTTCTCCAGTCATTTAAGGGACACAATTAAAACAGAGATGGCTGGGCAGGGGAGAAGAAGGATCTGTTTTATCACATGAGGCCTACTGGGCACCACCTTCCTCCTTCTGCAGCACTGCTGCACAGTTCTACTTTGCAGGGAAGGAATATCAAAAGTAGAAAGACTCAAACAGCAACTTCTACAGCAATCTCTCCCTAATATCCCAACATCAAAAAAAAGAGAAGGCCTATGGAAAGCTAAGTGATTCTGTTTCAATGCATTATAAGCCTCTGAAATGGCAACTCACAGGCAGCCAGCACAATAGGTCGTCCTCAGGGAGTAAGAAAGGCAAAAGAAAAGGCACCCAAATGAATGTTTAATTCTTCCTTCAGCTTTTCTGATATCCAATTGGTCATAAAGAGTCTGGAATCTCAGATGTGTTCAACTTAGAGTCAGATAAAATCACTGTCCCACTGAAAAAAAATAAACAAATAAAATTGTAAACACTCACAGAGCAAAGAATCACTGCTGTTCAATCAGAGGCTTATGGAATAATATCAATATCTTGTTCAGATTTAAGGACCACTTGCATTCTTCTCGCAGAAACATTAGCAAGAGAAGAAAAGACAATAATTTTTATAGACAAGAGCCAGAATATTCTTGGCAATTACAGTAAAATTACAGTAAAAGTGGGCAAATTTATTTCAAGTGCACAATGTAATTGTATTAATGCATTGATGATAAATGACATTATTCTTTCCTTAATGTATAATCAGTTTATATTTAGGTTGTGGGTAGAGAGGAAATGCAACCTTTTTTTAATGTCCTTTATTGAATACATTCATTGAAAACTCCCAGCCCAGATTCTGGCAGCCCTCTTAATCAGTACAACTATTTTTAAAACAATCGCAATATTTATTGTTAGCACCGCTAAACTGAGAACCAGATTGGCTCTCTCACTGGTCAGTATCTCAGACTGTGCCTCCTCAAAGAAAAAGAGGTGATCTTTGCACAAAAAGAAAGGCTGGTGGGTGGGGGAGCCAAGTCTGAATAAAACCTCGAGGATTAACACCACCTCCTCTACCCTATCAGGGTGGCAGTCCGTTTGAAAGTAGTAATGGCCTGCAGGCCATTGCTATGAACAGCATGTTTCAAAGACAGATTTCAAAGCCCTTTACAAAGGATTACCATTATCTGCATTTTACATACAGGAAACAAAAACATTTGGGAAGGAGATATTCTCTGAGGATGAGAAAAGGAGAAGAAACATCACCTCCTTAGTTATCATCCATACATTTTCTGTTAGGCTAGCAACTTGAAAGCTGCTGGAAGACCGCTGGAAAAAAAAAAGTGATTGAATGCTTTTAGTAAACAGGCAGTTTCCAGCATATTCCAGTGCTGCAGATATGATGGACTGAGCTTAGTGAATTTGTATTAATTTACATAAGTGAATTCAGCTGTTATATACAAAAATTAAGGTGATGATTAGTTATAAATTTCTTTATATACAGTTTCTCTATAAAAAAGAAAAAATCTCCCTCAAAATATACCTTTTCTAAAGAGAAAATTTTGTTCAAATATAGTTACTGAAATTAGGAAATCATCTTTATGAGAAGCGTCTGGAATACACGTTAGCTTTAGAGAGAAGGTGTCCTCTACAGCCACGTTCAGGCAATAAACACCTGTTTAGAGATTAACTTAAAGTCTAACCTGAGGAAGGAAAAAAAACCTATGAACATAACTTTCTCTAGGAAAAAATCCTGACAACACAAAACTTTTTGTGCTGGTGAGGTAATGCTTTAGGTGATCTCATAAGCCTTTTCCACCACTAGCATCTGCATTGCTGAGAACTTCCAAGGAAACTCGTCCTCCAGTAGTCCAAATAGGCCACAGGAGCCAAGAGGAAGCTGACTGTTTTCTTATTTTCTTTTTTTCTTTTTTTTCTTTTTTTTTTCTTTTTTTTTAATTGAGTGAGAAAGCGATCTTGCTTTTCATTAATTTTTTACCACCTATTTAAATTTTTCTGTTTATAGAGAACAGATTTCCACTTTATTGACAAAGTTAGGTTGCAATACATATTTTTGCACATCCCTTTCACATCAAAGCATGTGAACAGTAATGCTGTATGTTTCGCTCCCTTTCCTTTTCCTATTTTGCCTGCAAAATAAAAGGGTGTTTGTGACATTACAGTTGCCATAATGGAAAATGACAGCACAGAGGTGGGGATGTCATTGTATTACCATGGCAATAGACAAACAGTGCTTATTATTGGTAGTTTTAGGGTTTCACTCAAGTATTAGATGCACTTTTTAGTTCTTTCTTCTTTTGAAAACATATTTTAGTGATTTTTGGCTGCCTTCATCCTTTCTGGCTCAATCAGGTGCAAATTAAATGGCAGTTTTGTGGGCCAGGAAGGTCTCCTGCTCCACTGAGAAATAAATCACCTTGTGATGACAGATTTCATTTCCTCTGCCACCCCTTCTCTCTGTCATGGCATGGAATGGTATCTTATTTTCAGTCCAAGGAGCATACATTCATGTACCCCCACTCCTGAGCCATTCAGGTTTCTGAAAGCTTAAAGCAGAGCTGAACTTACTCCCTTTACTTACCATATCTGACAGAAATAAAACCAATGCTGTAACTTTTACTAAGTAATGCTTGGGCTGAGTTTTAATTGACACACTGTCCAAATCAAGACAAATGCTTATTTAACACACTAGCATCTTAAATAATTACTTAAACTTCTGAATTGCCTATACTTACATTGATCGCACTTAAATGATTTTCTTAAGTGAAATGTAAATTATCCTATAATTACAATTGTAATTGAGGATTTATCATAAGAATTAGAATAATGTAAGAGCCTTGGAAAAAAATGAAAAATGATCCTACTGTAAGGCAGTTAAATTAATTACAAGGCCAAACAGTGCAGTGATTTGACTTAGATTCTGTAGCTAATATTCTATAAATATTAATTTCTCTTTAAGAAATGTTCCTGTTTTATTTTCACCAAAGCCAGCAAGGTTAATTGTTGGGCATTTAACATCCCCTAAAGTAAGTTCTAGTTTTAAAGGTTCACTGGAATAAATTAAGCAATTAAGTACCATGCAGCTACTCACTCACTTCCCCCCACCCTTGTGGGGAGGAGAATCAGAAAGAAAAGGTAAACCTTATGGATTAAGATAAGAGAAACTTAATAATTGAAAAAGAAATGTTGTTCTTGTTGTTAATAATAATATGCCGATAATATTATAATTAGTAAGACTGTAATTGTAAAGAGAGGGAGAGAGAGCAACAGACTTCAAGAGAAACATAACACGGTTGCCCACCACTCACTGACCCAGCCTGCCCTCAAAAAGCAATCAGCCTCTTCAGGCCAGCTCCCCAGTTTATATACTGGGTGTGAAGCTCTGTGATGTGACATATCCCTTTGGCCAGTTTGGGACATCCTGTCCTGGCTACACTCTGACAGCTTTAGGCACAGCTCCTCACTAGCAGAGCATGAGACACTGAAAAACGCTTGCCTCAGGGTAAACATTTCTTTGCAACAACAAAAACATCACTGTTTTATCAACATTATTCTCATACTAAATCCAAAAAACCCAGCACTGTACCAGCTACTAAGAGAAGGCAGCCCAGCCCAAACCAGGTCAGGCTCTTAAGGTAAATTTTGCCTGCATGTATGATGTGGGGAGGAGAGGAACAGTACAGTTCAACAGTACTGTACAGCACAGTACTACAAGAACAGTTGTGATAGGAACATCTAATCATAGAGTTGAAAGAAGTCTCAGTCATTTAGAAAATATCAATGACCTCAGCCAGAATCAATTATCTATCACACCTGACCAGTTTGTCCAGCCTGCTCTTAAAATCTTCTAGAGATGAAGATTCATACCCTTCTGTTCTAGTACTTCAGGACCTTGGCAAATTCATTCTAATACCCACCTGAACATCTCTTGCTTGAGATTCATCTTGTTTCTGCCACCATGGGGACAGAGCACAGAAAAGCTCTTCTTTGTAGCAACCTCATACATACAGAAGTTTGTAACCACATCACTCCATAGTGCTTTCAACAGGCTAAACATCCCCACAATATTATTGACTCTTCCCCCACATATTGCGCTCACATGCCAATCTCTCAGCAGGGTGGGCATGGAGGGGTAGGGGGCTGGGGAGGCACAGGTGGTGCTGCTCAGTGTCCTCTCTAATCTGCCTGAAGCCACCCTGCTGCCCAATAGGGTCAGCACCATCAGGCTCCAAGACAGATGTGCTGCCAGCCATTGAGGGCAGTGCCTCTAGGATAACGGGGGTGGGAAACAACTGCACAGCTGCTGCTGGAGAGAGGAGAGAGAATATATAAGAGGAAGAGCCCTGCAGACACCAAGGTCAGTGCAGAAAGACAGAGGGGAGGAGATGGCCCAGGTGCCCAAGCTGAGATTCCCCTGCAGCCTGTGGTGAAGACCATGGTGAAGTAGTGGTGACCCTGCAGCACCTGCTACCTGAGGAGGACTTGCTCTGTAGAGCAGGTGGATGTACTCGAATGATGCTGCACTGGGAAATACAGGAAGCCTCCTCCCACCATGTGAAGCCTGTGCTGGAACACGTTCCTGGCAGGACCTGTGGACCCATGGAGAAAGAAGCCCGTTCTGGAGCAGGTTTCCTGGCCAGACTTGTGACCCCATGAGAGATCCACGCTGATGCAATAGTAAAGGACTACACCCCACAGAAAGAACAAATACTACTGCCGTTCATAAAGAGCTGCAGCCCATTGGGAGGTCTCTCAGTGGGAAAGTTCAAGGAGGACTGTCTCTTGTGGATGGAACCCCATAGAGGTTCCAGGGGAAGAAATGGAGGAGGAAGGAGGAGCAGAGACAATGTTTGATGAAGTGACTGCAATCTCTGTTTCCTGTCCCTCTGTGCAAATCACTGGGATGAGGTAGAGAAATCCAAAGCAAGGTCAACTCCAGGAAGAAGGGAGGGATGAGAGGAAAGTGTTTTAAGATTTGGTTTTATTTCACATTATCCTGCTCTGATTTTATTAGTGAGAAATGTGATTAATTTCCAAAGCTGAGTCTGTTCTGCCCATTACAGTAATTTGTCTCCCTCTCATGAACGTCTCATATTTCTGACCCCTGTCCATCCATGAAGGGGATTGATAGAGCAGCTTGGAGGCAACCTGATGTCCAGCCAGAGTCAACCCACCACATCCCTCAACAATATCTTACAAAGTCTGAATTCATTGTTCTTTCAAATATTTTACCTCTCTCTTAAAAAACATATGGCTCAAACTGAGTTCAATATGATGCCCTACTAGTTGGCTAGATTAAACCTTTACTAAGATTTTTTAGTTAATATGAGCAATTAGTCTTAGAGGATTTTCTATCTCTTCATCACTAGATTCTTCCTCTCCCTTTCTTTGGACTTAATGAGTAAATAGCTATCAATAGTCCAGTGTGGTATCTGGTTAATATCTGAAAATGCACCAATGATGCAGCATGTTCTCAGTACAAGTTGTGAGATAACGAGTGTTAAAACTTAAATTTGCCTAATAGACCTAGGGATCTTGACCTGCATAAATGGGCAACTATGGGATAACAAAATTAATTATATTAAACCAGAAGAGTAGTAAGTTTATCAAGATAAAGTAGAAAGTTAAAAATCAAGTCCCATGTAGAAGAGAACCTGTGGATGAATGTACTCACAGATGATGGGTAACTAATAACTAGTTACTAGTTATTATTAACTAATAGTAACTAATTTTTCATAGTAACGAGGCTAGAAATCCTGAAATCACCAAATGAAGTAAATATCCTAAAATTCAGTGAAATACTAATCAAAATAAGGAATTAGGAATGTTCTCAGTCTAAACAAAACTTCAATCACAAGTGAAAGAACGACATTTATGGTGATGGAGAGTGAAACTCCCTACAGGTCCTTGCAATTTACCAAGATGCTGATCCATTGCCCCCCTTGAAACAATAAAGGCCTTACATAACACACCCATTCATTATTTGCTTTGGTTTTTTCCCTCCCTGAAAGAAATACCTGCTGATTTTGCTTAGTTATGAAGAAAAAATTATAAATATTTATTATAAGAGCATTATTTCTGAGGTGTGAGTCAGAATACTCCATCTCAAAACCCCAATCACAGCAACTAGTCTGAAAAAATATTGTATATTTAATTCCACTAAGCCACTTAATAAATCTGAATTTCAAATAAAATATTGATTGGCTTCTGTGATAACAGATTTTGAGATGTTCAGAGGAGTCTATTTCCAAGAACAGCAGTTTTAAGCTCCTTTCAAATTCTCAAGAATGTAACACATTGCATTCACTCAAAAGAAATAGTGGTTCTACCTGAGAGTTGAGAGTTTGGGGATTTCCCACAGGTCCTTTGTCCACCATCGTTATTGTCTTTCACTCCCACACCCTGGGAAACCATGTGGACACATAGTCCCTGGCTACTGATGCCAGAGAAGTTTTCCCACCTTCAGCTCTGAGTCCTACCAGGTGCATGTCGCAGCTCTGAGAATTTTCCTGTCTGGGTATATTCTAAAACAATTGTTTCAATAAGCACTATCTCTCATCCGCTGCCAGAAAGTTTCCACTCTGCCCTCTGCAGCATATTTACTCCTATGGAAAGGGACAATTGGAGTCAGTATTAAGTTCAGATTTGCCTCTGGACTCCCAAGAGGGGCAAATGAGACCACACAGAGCTTTGGGAATTCACTTTCGAAAGCCTGTTGACAAATTAATGGTAGCTCTACAAGGGGGATCTTGGAAAAATTTTTTACTTCTGAAGGCATGGATGTGCGTATTCAGATGTGAAATGTGTGCTGGTCTGCCCTAATAACCAGTGGTCATGCTCAGCTGCAGCAGTTTGATTTCTGCTGGAGGTAGGGATTAATCTCTGAATAAATTAGAACTCTGTGTTTTGACACAACGCCAAGAATTATGGGTCCTATCTCTGGGTTCAATGCAGTGCCTTTGTCTTGCTCGGCTGCTACTTCAGGCACTGAAACTGCTTTCACTGACTGGTGATTTGTCTAGAGCAAGATGCTCTAAGATGTACAAGGACTTAGAATGACCCTTGAAGGATTCCAGGGCAGGAATAGCGAATCCTTCTCTGCCTCTCTGTTGGAAGTCACACTCCCTCGGGTCTGAGAATTATGCTCCTTTTCTTTATTAAGAGAGAACAATTTGTTTGACAGAGAGACTTCACTTACTTCACTGACACCTAGCACTATTGACGTTTTGTAGATGGTCATTGTGGGGAAGTATCAGAAAAATGGTTAAAATGGAATTGGCAGTTGGATGGATACCACAAGGCATTAGGAACAGTATTTATTAGTTCTCAGCAGCTCATTTTCTTCAGGGCCAGGAGAGTGAAAAGTCTCTGTAATTACTAACTACAAATGCTTACATTATCCAGGGAATTGCAAATTCCCTTTAATTGTTGATAGCAGTTTAGATACTTGAGGTAGAGGAAATAAAAGACAGAAGGAATAAGATCAGTCATTACAGCCAGCTCTCACTCTCCCATCCTAAGGGAAAACAAGCTGCTGTGAACACAGTGCAGTTTAGCTAAAAGCTAAAAACTTTCAAAATGTTGAAAACAAACCAGCATTCTGCGGTACCAAGCTCATTTGAAAAATTATAAAATAATACCACAGGTTCCTACAGAGCAGATTACAATTCATCTGCATATAAGCAAGTGGTTTGGTCTACCAAATAGGTATGCAGGTTCACCAGGCAAAAATTCAGGTCTGTAATGAATTTTTCTTTCTTGAAAATACTCTGAGCATACATAATTTGGTCATTCATCTGCCGTTTGCTTTCTTCTCCTTGTGAACTCTTAGGCGGACAAAATCCAGCTCTGAACTAGTAACACATCTGAATGCCTTAGAAACACAAAAGCTCATAACTACTGAAGCAAAGTCTTCTGCTTCAGGAAGATATCCTACACTTAGGAAAGACTCTTACATTTTGAACATACAAAATAAACCAAAATACCTTTGAGTGTAGGAGTTAAAGTATTTAAAAAACAAAAGGGATTCTGGAATTCTGATTTACAAATGAGTTGAATTTCTAAAGAATACATAAATTAATAAAATATATCAAACACTGATATTCTCTTATTTCTCTATAACATAAAGTACAAGAATTCCCATCTGGTTAAGGTAGCAAATGTTGGGGTGGAGAGAAACACTAATTATACATTAGCTCAGTTAAACTAGTTCATGTAGGACTGCATCACATTAATAAATATTAGTGTTTTAAATTATGAGGAGCTAGTAAAATATCTCTGTGATAGGTAGCCTGGATTTGTAAATGCTACAGTAAAAATGAGACTTTAAAAGAGATGCAACCTGACCAACATTCATACAGTTGATGGTTTGTTTTCAATGGTAATTAAAATGACTGTAAAAGCATTGGAAAAACAGTGTAAACATCAACTGCCGACAGCAACTCCTAGGAACTTCCTGAAAAAGTGAAGCAGTGGGTATTCTGGGGGAAAAAAGATAGTTTAGTTATATAGAAAGACAAGTCAATAGAATTGAGGTGTTTGATTATGCCAAAATGGAAATAACTTTGACATTATATAATGATAATATTTAAGAGATTCTACTCCAAATCTTTAACAGGTATAAATCCTACAGCTCTAGCAGAGCTCGGGGTAGATAATGTCTAGGTAGATCAAGGTTAGGGATCCAAAGTTCAAAATTTATTTTTGGAAGAAAGTAGAGTCCAAGTAATACCCCTCTTTTCACATTGAGCAATATTTTGTTCTTCAGAGAGGCCTCTCAATTCTAAGAAATTACTCAAAATACAAAATAATATTCAATGAGCTGAAAAATCAACATTTAGAGGAAATTAGCAATTTCAAGCAAACTTGATAGTGGAATGTCAGCTTTTGTGCCCATACACAAAGCTGCTGCTCCTCTCTATTCCTGAGGTCTAAAGAATGTGCTATATATACTGTACATAATTCAAAAGCTGTTAACATTATTTTCACCAAGAAAGACAAACACAAAAATGTTGATACTTTTTAATTTCTGATAAAACTTTTGATAAATGCCTTATTTTACTAAATTAAATCAGAGCATATAGTCATAAACAGGTACTTTTAGGATAGGCAAGGTGCATTTATATGAAAATCTATTTTTGTGTACATGGCTATGTGTTTAATTTATAGAATTTGTCCTCTCAGAGTGATTTTACTAACTTCTTTCAGAGTGTACTTGTGTGAAATGCAAGTGATCCCATCAAGATATTTAAGTTAGCACTGACAATATCATCCAGACTTGGTATTCAAAGTGAAATTTGTTATCTCCTTCACAAATGTATATGCATAAATAACAGATCTGTAGTTTTTGAGAGGTCCACAGAGAGGTTTTGTAATAATATTCCAAATTTGATTATAGATTCAACATTTGTGTAATTTATGGTTTAGTTAGAATGGCTTTTAGAAAGAACTCGCATCCTGATTTTGAAACGATAGGTAATGGAGAATACATGACATTTTTATTAGATTATCCCACAGTCAGCTATCTTCACCTTAAGAAAAATAAAACTATATTTAAATAGGGGCTGAACTTCAGACTTTGAAATAAGTTGTTCCATTGCTTTGGGCTTCCTTTTGATCTGCTTCATTATTGTTCACTTAGGCAGGATTGAACCAACATGTCGCTGCAAGCGAAATTCCTCCTGAGAAATTCTTCCATCTCCCACACAGTCCCTTTTTCCCCAGGAAAATATCTCTTGTGCAGGTACTTGCAAACAACTAGTGTGAACCCCAGTACTACCTCATCCGAGGCAAAGGCAAGGCAGGGGACAGATTTTGCCCACGTGGGACTTAGAGTATCTGCTGTGTCTCAGCAGTGGCACAAAGTACCATGAGTTACCCCTCCTAAGCCGAGGGACATAGGCATGTGGCACACAGAGGGGTGACACACCATTGCACCATCAGTGCCCACAGGGATTTGGAGAGGAACTTTCCTGCATCAAGGCTTGTCTCCGTGTCCGGGATTGCAGAGGTAGGGAAAGGAGCATGTGTTATACAGGCTGGCGTGAGATATGAAAGAGAAGGGGGGAGATGGGATTCCTCCTCAGAGCCAGCTTCAACAAAGCTGTGGCTTTGTGCTGCGGCTAGTGCTGCTGTCACCATGTGAGACACTGAAATGTTATGGTTAACTACTTAAACAACGTTGTGAAGGACCTTTTGCCCACGACAGCAAAACTGTAAAAAGAAGCTGCGACCACCAAAACTCACCCCTCCCTGAAGATGCCTCCTGAGTAGAGCTTTGGACTGTGAGTTAAGTCAAAGGGAACCTGGGATAAAGGGGACACCATTGTTCAACTATCTCAGGCCTAGGGAGAAATAAACAAAGCTGAGGGAGAAGAATATATACACGAGCCAAACCCAACCGCTGTCCTAAAAATCAGATCTGGATGGATTCATGGTGGGAGGGAGGCCATAGCCCACAGGCTCATCTGCTGAGACGAGGTTTGCACAGACTCCCTCCACCAGCCAAGGGGGAAGGAGAGTTTTGGGTGTGTGGAGTTTTGAGTTTTGGTGTACCTCTGCTCAGAGGCAGCAAACACCCATCCTCCATTACACAAACTGGCTCAGCTGTAAAACCCTCACCCCTGAAAGGCCACATTCATGGGACATTCATGTGAGGAGCAGCTGAGAGAGTGTCATAAACCATCAAAGACCCCCAAAGCACTCCCCACACTCATTCCTGAAACCTTTCACCGCAGCACTGCCTGAGATGCAAAATGATGCAACAGATGCAGAGATTGTCGCAAGAGATTGTGTCAAACTTGCCCCCACTCCAGGGGAGGTACCTCGGTGCTCCCACCTGGTTTAAACATGCATTAATCCATGAGACTCTGTTTTTTGGGGGACCCTCACCACCAAGAAGACCAGATGAGTAGGATCAATGGGACGCCAGTTAGATCCACGGAGTGGTGATATTTTCGACATAATCTGTCTCTGTCAATCTCTTTCTCTTCCCCCACGTCTTTTCTGTTTTTTTCCTCTTTCTCTCTCTGTCTCTCTCTCATTTACTGTTAAATAAAATCCATACTACTGACTTTGGCATATGGTCTCATTTGCACCTTAATTCGAGCAGAGGCATCACTCTAAATATATTAATATAAGGATCATAAAACCATGTCAGTCAGCAGAGAGGGCCCAAGCTCATTTCCATCACAGCCCTTCTGCAAAGGGAGACTTTCTTTACAAGCACTGCACAGTGTCTATTACAGGTAACAACTGTAGCACCGTGTCACCCAAAATGAAGGAAAGGTACTGGCGCTGACTTGCAAGTGGAATAAGTTTTTACCATTGTTTTCATATCTTGCTGTGATTGACATTCCTACTCAGTGTTTTTCCTGGCAATTTCCAATGTGTTTATTTAGGGAAAACCATTTAGATAGCCTAGATGGGTAGGAATCCTCCCACTCTAATACTTTCAATGATTTGCTTTCCGAGCTAGATCTTCTTTCCTTTATTGCTCAGGTAAATTTCAAACAGCAGTTTTGGCCTATGTACAGCAGATAATGCATGTTGACTCCACTTCTAACGAATTAATGATGCACCTTTGGTAAGACACCATTTTTTGAATATTTATTTTCTCAGAGGGATTGGATTCGTTCTGCTGACTTCAGCCTTTCTTCGAAACCACCAACTTCCATTATTATCATCTAATAAACATGACATTGGGAAGAGAGGGTTTGACCAATTCTAACAGAATTCTGTCAACACCCAAATGACTAAAAGAAAGTCACAGAGATATGTGAGATGAAAAAACATTTTAAATGTTATTAATTTGGGGCCTTAGAATGTCTGCTGCTAATGAAGGAAAACAGCATGTCTAAATAGTGTGAGTGGGGGGAGGGAGAGCTTCACAAATGATAACTAACTTAGTGAACTAAATCCTAAACAGTATTGTAATTCTGGAATAGATCTGAAGCGGAAAAAAAAAATGTGAAATCTTAATGAGCATTTAAACTCAGAGTCCCCAAAGAAAGAACTAAATTGACGAGGGCAAATCTCAGTGAGCCAAACCTTACTGACACCTTGCTGTCTCCTAAATTGAGGTGACGAGCTGTCTGCCCCCAGGAGAACAGCGAGCCATGAGCTGATGAAAGCGGGAAGATATACCAGATATAACTACACCATCATGTTCTAGTCTCTTCTGCCAAGTGTCTCGGCTCCATACCCCTTGGATTTGCAGAGGCATCTCTAATTCACAGCCTGTTCAAATGCTACCCTTAATGTCTCTTCTGCCTTTGATTTTCAGGAGTCTGTAGTAGCTCATATGGGTATGATAAGTTATTTACTTAAGTGAAGAAGTATTCAGGTGCTTTGCAACATAGATACATGCTTTAAAGAATTTTCCAAAGCACTTACAAAGGTAATTGCCAATGCCTGCTAGAAAGCATGAAGCTTTTCATTATCTTGAGACCTATACATTCATTTAAAAATCTGGACTATATGCTTGCTGAGGTCACTGAACACCACTCACAGTGAGCTCTGTTTGAGGAACTAACTCTCAAGTGGGCTGCAGTTTTTTTGTAGTTGCGACAATATGGATGCAATACTGAAACAGAGATGCTAACGAACCTCCTGGTGATAAATCTTTTAGGCCAGCTGGCCAGTTAGACTCATTTCTAGTTGTTCTGCATATTCATTAATCTTTCAAAAATTATACAAACAGGACCTGTTTTGAAAATAAAGACATCTACTCACCACAGTATCCTTATTCCCAGAAACCTCCTTGCAGCCCAGCCCATTACTGGGCTCCAGAGCAATTGCAAATGGGAACCCCACCCAGGCATAAATAAGTCTGAATAGCCTTCAGAGAGTAAGCCTAAAACTCAGTTCATGCTCATTCCCCAGGGGCTGGTGCTGCAAAGGCTGCCTCCTAGTATAAAGGAGACAGTGAAATCGTTCAGAGAATTGGAACCATTAGTCAATAGACCACTGATTTAAAACCCTATGAAGATTTAGCAGAATGAAAGAATTAATAACTTTATCCTGAAAGCTCATTTTGATCACAGTTGTTTACAAAAGCAAGCCTCCAAAGGCAAATATTGGACTATTTTACTTTTTTTGATCCTTTATAAAAAGGATTTATGATTTTGATTTCTATTGCAAATGCTTAAAAATGTTCATTATGAAAATAAATATAGCTCAGCAGGATCTTCACACAATATGTTGATTACAATTCAAGTATTTATTTAAGACTGAGAGAAATGTCCTTGGCATATCGCCAGTATCTTTCACTAGAGTCTACAGTCAGTAGAGAGACTGCATAACTGCAGAGGTTAAAAAGGCTAAATTTGGGTACGTTTACTTGCTGCTTTAATTATTGAGGAGAAGACAGTTGGTCACTAGCGGCTGATAACATTCCTACTGTTAAAGGCCCTTTTATCTCACAAAGAGATGAGAGAATTAGCTTTCTATATAAATAACTATCCTTATACAATTCTAGGGTTTTTACATATGCCAAATTTTGCATCAATTTTGTAACTGTAATAACAATACAGAGTGCCTATGCAAAGATGACAAATTACAAATTATTGATAATTAAATAGTAAATGTGGAGTTACTTGAAAGTATTTATGTTTATCATTAACAATAATCTGGAAAAAAAAGAGATGTATGACAACTCAGACTTATTATTGTATTAAAATTGTGTTCTTATAAGTTCCATCTTTTTCTTCGTTATTCATATAAAAGGTTATAATTTGATATGACAATATTTAATTTTTTTAGCGCATGATCAGTAAATTATGAACATTAATTTTGGTACCTTCTTGCATTCTTTCTTTTCTGACTGATAAAGTACATTTCTTGTGGCAGGTTACTGAAAATTTTCAACATTATGATTTACAGCTCTCTATTCTATCAGTAATCTGTTAATTGAATAGTTTGTGTATGTGCATGGCTAAGGTGTGGTGGCAGATCTTCACCTCTATTTTTTAATTTTTTTTAATAATCTCTGATGTGGAGAAATTTGTAGAGTTTTACTGGGAAAAATAATTTCAATATGTGAAAATCTGATTTTAATGGAATACGCATTTTAACAATATTTTTATTTTTAATAGTCATAAAATAATCTCTGAGTTTACCTGTGTGAGATCTAAGAGGTAATCAGATTTCATAATGTCATGCTACAAGTTTAAGTGTAATAATTTATGTGAATCTGATTTTCAGAAATTTTGGGTCCCAAATCAGACTAGTTCAGGTTAATAAGAGCAGAAAAGCCATTGCTTTCCTGGAAAAAAAAAATCAATCTATTATTCAGATGTGCATTTCTAAATGAATATCCATAAAAACCTCATAAAAGCTCAAGAATAAAAAAAATTTGAACTAATTCTGCTAGCTAATTTGCAGCATGGACTATGATTGTGCTAATGGCAGAAAAAAGGTTTTAGCATCAAACAGCACCGGGTCTTTTCTTATTTCTTTTAAATAACACCTTTATTAATAGCTGTCACGTTGCGAGTGAAATGACTGAATGTTCGTACCTGCATCTGTGTGACAATGTGCAATAATAAAGGTGTAACAATTCTGTATGTTCTCACATGCACTAAGTAAATCTCATGATCTTTTGTTGAAAGGCAGCAGGGTTTCTAACAGTTTTGCTTTTGAATCTGTATAGACTCTTTCCCCTTTTTCATTTCTCACTCTCTCAGGTGAAGGACATGAGGGCATGTGTATTGCCAACAGGAAAAACTTTGCTTAATGAAAATAAATGAAGCTAAATATTCTAGAGGAAAGATAGCTCAACACTGAAATTATATGCATTTGCTTTCTGTGCATTTTAGAACCAAACAGATAAAACACTGGTGTCAGAAACTGGAGTGTAGAAAAGAAACAGATCAAGAGCTTTTCACGTGGAATGACTGCATTAGCCCAGGGGACAACTGTCTCCTGATACTGCTGAGCCACAGTGTAAAGAGGAAATGTAATTTAAACAAGTGAGTGCAGGTGTATATTACCCAACGACCTACTACCATCATTCTCATTTCTTAACCTTTAAAGCTAAACATCTAATTGTTGGAGGACAAAAGAATGGTTGTGTTACAAGAGAATATGACATAACACAGTAAACTACAGTTTATGTTACAGAAAATTCTTCCCACACATAAATATTAATGTATACAAAATCTGTCATAATTAATTTTGTTTTCTTAGTTGAAAACAATGAGGAATCACAACAGAGCCAAAATGTTTCTATGTATTTCTATTTAAGTGAATGTGTCACACAAGAGAAGAAATTTTTCCGATATTGTAAGTGATATTACATGGCTACATAAAGGGTAACTGCAGACATCCTTTATTCAGCATTACCTTTTATCATCACTGTAGGGGCTTTGCTCTGTAATTCTCAGAGTTCATCCCACTTCTAAGCACTCATCTTCATGGCTCAATTCCACACTGCTACAGAGATCACTCTATCCCAGGCCAGCAACCTACAAGAAGAGGAACCAGGAAATGGGTCAGCCTGGCCCAACAGCCTTCAGCGAGGAAAAGTCCTTAAAATTTTCCCATGGCTGTTCAGATCACTTTAAACTTTTGCATGCTGAGATTATCTTATATAGAGAAATCTATTCATGAGTTGTGTGATCTCTCTTACAGGAAAACCCCATGAGCAGATGTAGCCAAGTGAGGGGCTGCTCCCCCTCAAAAAGCAGCCAGTCTGAGAAGAAATGCATACATAGGAGCCAGATGGATCTAAGCATGGTGTCAGAACAGACCAAGCTTTGAAAAGAATCCAAGGAAAAGTTGTTACACTATTTTCTTGGAGTATTAGAGATAACCTCTTATGGAGAGACACTGCAGAAAATGGTTTGACTGTCCCTCAGCTTTCTCTTTTCATTATGTTCAGTTTTATTAACACTATCACTAGCTCATCTTGTGAGTAATTCAAAGCAAATAGCCATTATAAAAATAATAAATATACAAAGGGCATTAGCCTGAAACTTTTGACATCGACAGACCTACTTGCATGCATGACTGTTGGGCACCACAGAATATTAAATAAATAATATTTAAACTATCATCAATATGTCAGCTTAAAGCAAGAGTCTATGTTACAGAATACTACTTATCTTTAGTCATAAATCTTTTTCTTGATCTTCGCATTATCCTTTAATGACCTTATAATTTTTCTTTCAGCACCATCTGGTACGAGAAAAAGTAAATCATATTCTTTTTCAAATTTTCATATTTCATATGCACAAATACTTTCCTTTGGTTCTAGTATCTGTGTTATCAATCCACAGATAGGACTTGTTCATGCTCAGGTCCTATTCAAAAAGGAGAACGCCTATAAGCTGGTGAATTAATTGATGTATTTGAATATTTGCCGGTAGCAAATAAACAGCTATTCACTGAAATTTAGGCAATATTTTAAATCACCAATTTAACTATGTACTGTTCTAGAACACTAACCAAAAATATCCATCCTCCTAAAACTATAAACACTCCTAGTCTTCCTAAGACTGAAAATATTATGTAAATAATGTTTGTCAATACAGTAACCTACCGATTTTGCCACCTTTCCATTACTGGTTTTACTTGTTTCACAACATGGAAACACTTGGCTTCCCAGCAGGTTGCATTATTCAGCATAAGAAAAGATAGGAGAGCATGACCTGAGCAGCATGCTTACCTAAAGGTTGATCTTGCTCCCACTGAATGGCTTCACTGCCAGGGAAGCAGGACTATCTATTAGACTTTATTGTTCCTTTTAAATCAGGAGAGAGAGCTCAGTAATTCCAGATATATCTACCATTCCTAAGTCAGCTTTTTGTTCCAGTGTGTATCACAGCTACCTCATACACCACGGAAATTACAAAAGTTCTCTACTGGAATCAAACACAATCAAGAACAAAGGCTGTTTTCAAAGTGACATGTTTGAAAAATAGCACTTTCAGTGTAATTAATAGAGTTGTAAATTAACATCATTATTTCCTTCCTCAGACCAAATGATACCCTGAAATAAATATATGCTGTTTCCAGTGAATTCCATAAACAATTTACATTTACAAACATGCACGCATTATTTAGTGTTTTAGTAAAGCAGTCTTGTGCCCTTCATGTCAGAGTCTGATCTTACACCTAAATTCCAAGAGACACAGTTTTGTCAGATTATTGTATCTCTTCAAGGCACTTAGCAGAAGACTAACACAAAAACTACCACCTCAGCTTTTCTCTGCTGTTAATCCAGATTTTTCAAAATTAACATGGACTGGGAAAATTTAAAAAGAAAAACAAAAACACCCTCCAACAGTGGAAAACAGTCAGCCAAAACAGGCAAGGGAAAACTATGTTTTAAGATAAAAATAGGTTTAAAAGGTTTAAAACGACTATGCCTTATTTTATTCCTTTCTCTCTAACCTCAGTACTCATCCTCAAGAAGAAGTGTGGTCTACAGAGATCCATATTTATGTAGTTAAAACGTGGAAGACACAAGTTCTCTCTCTTAGCTGTTGTGACACAGTAGAACCAAACATTAATATCTCATGATTTTGGGTCGTGTTGTATCCCTGCACACAGAAGGACTATGTGAAGGAAGGTAGTACGACTATCTCCTTGGGGAAATCTGAAGGCACAATTTTGTTTTGCAGCTCTGTGGAGACTATCTGAACTGGCAGTCATGGAGTGAGCAGTGCCACTCCCCAAACACCTACTTGTCTGCAGGGGTATGTTCCTAAAAATTTTCTGGGATCTTGGTTGTGCAGCCACATGTGATGGAGCCAACAAAAACAAGGTATGGTTTTGCAGGGCAGTGTTCTGCTGCAGGAGCTGAAGCCAACTGACCCTGCAGCTGCATAGCTGCAATTTCCAGTTGAGGGGAAGGGGCCAAAGACAGGCACAGGAGAGGGATTGCTGCTTTCAGAGCCAGTCCCTTCTGATGTGAAACCTATGATAAGATATGAGTTACCAGGGTGTGACATAGCTTCAGTACCCAAAGCTGGGACAGGTTTGTGTCTCCAGCCTTGTGACACAGGTGCTTGGATAAGAACCACCACCACATGTAGTTGTGAGAAGGTGAGAAAAGCAGACCAAGTCACCTGTGTTTTGGGTATCTAGGTCATTTGCTGGGTGGGAATGTGCCTAATGTTTAAATGCTTCCCTGAGCTGTGCCTTAATGAACTTCAGAGAAGGAAGATTATACTGGGAAAGGAAGTTGAGAGACAAAGATGCAGAAAGAAACTATGATGTTGGCAGAATAGAAAAAAGGAAAAGAAAAAAGCCGTTCTATCCCTGATCTTCCTCCACAGGGAAAAAGTGGGAATAAACAATCTGCATTTCCCGATTAATTGCCATTGTCATTGACTTGGCTGTAATATTTACCATTTACAGCCTTGTGCTGGGGTAGCTGTTGTGCCCAAACTTTTCAGAGCAGAAAATGGAGAGTAGGACTGACACAAGTATGGTTTCCTCTTTCTTTTTCTCTCCCTTTCCCCAAACAGCCAAACACCAGAATGGACATCAAAGACAATTCAACCTGTATTGTTCATAGAATTGGCATACCAACTATATTTTGCTGTTTTAATTATCTGCTTTGTTTTCCTCTGTCTCTGATTCTCCTCCACACCAGATCAAGTATATTGTCATGTACCACTTGCAATTGCTAGAACAAAAACCACTAGCATACATTTCACAAGATTATGTATTTACAGTAAATGTCCCAGCTTCTTAGCATGGGTGACAATGATGTACTTTAGCTACAATCAAGACCATCAACAGATTGTACTGCAATCTGTCACACATTCTCAGGAGGAAGAAATTGGCAACTCACTACACTGAAGAACAGTAATCAAGCATCTGGAATATTACAGTACAAGTAGATTTTATATGATCTGACTAGTTGAAGCAATTTGTAATAATGACTTTTTAAAAATGAGCTTGCCAACAAGACTGCAACAAGCTTAGTCTCCTATTGTCACCACAATACTTAATGCATATGACTCTCTGATCAACAGTATCTCTCATCTATTTTACAAATGACACTGTTCTAAATTATTTGTACCTGAAAAAGATGCATTTTAATAGGGAAAAAAAAAAAACCACCAAAATTAACTCTTGGTGTTAATCAAAAGTAATACATTGTTTTTATGGATATCTAATGCTTGGGAAGAACTTTAAGAATGCTCAGTAAGCAAAACATTTGTGTCATTTTCTGCTCCATTGGCAAGTAAAACTTTATAACTGCTTTCTCTCATGTGAGGAAAATGATATATTGAACAATCTGAAAAAAATAGAAAGGCTGTCAAAAAGTAATCCAAAGGGGAAAAAAATTGTCCTCTGGTCTCTGTCACTCTGAGCTTGGACCAATACAACAGTTCCATTTGTTCAAAGGAAACCAATAAGAAAACAATGAAACAAACTCTGGATATGATGTTTAAGTCTTGAAAGCACAAGATATTAGTGTTCTGAAGTGAAATAGTCAGTATAGGAGCATACGCCGACAGGGATCACAGTCAATAAAACTGCTAAGATACTTCTATCTATCAATCACCCACACACAAAAAAGAAAAAAACAACTTAAAGAGAATGCTATGTTTTTCTTTCAAGACAAATGTTTTAAAAAGGAGACAAAATTAAATTCAAAAGTACCCTATAAAACAATTTTTAAATTATTTATGTACAGTTACATCGTTTCAAACTGAAAATTATTCCTACCTTCTAATTCTTAAAATATGTATGAAAAATGGAGACTTGAAACTGAAAGGGGCAGTCCTTATAAAGGATAGAGTTTACGATTAAGGTATAGAGTTAAGAAATAAGTCACTTCAGAAACTTAAGAAATATGTAGTAAGATTAATTAAATTTATTTATTAATTACCTAAATTAATAGATATATTGAATTATTTATTGCTAAGCTTTAAGCCAGAATAGCAAAGCACAGACTTGCAGAGCCTTAAAGCCATTGTCTGACGCAGTTCTCACAACCAATTGCACCTGTGCAGGCAGAGGACTGGGAATAGCAGAGGGTATGAGCTAAACAGAGGAATCAGAGTAGCCATTCACTGTTCTTGCTCCTCATCGTCCTTCTTATTCTTCTTTTTGAGCCCATATCAACTTCTCCAGAGAATCAAGCTAGTCCTAAACATGAAGACCTATGCTGGGCCACATTATGTACAGGAGTAGAGAGCTAGTATACCTCTCCTTCCCTCTGGTCCAACAAGTGAATCAAATTTTCCCTTAATTTCTGTTGGTCGTACTAAGCTGAAGGAACAGCCTCACTCAGGGATGCTAATTTCCTTGTGTCCTTGCTTGGGATTGGCAAACTTGGCAACAGACATACACACACATACCCACTGCCAAATTTCAGGTCTTTGTTATCTCTCAGGGTCAAGAAAAGCACCATCTATAAAAGAATCTTCGCTTGGCTGTGATGACTAACTCATTCACAGCTCACCTACCCTCATACTATATCTCTTGAATTCTGCAGATGCTGTCACATCCATCTCACAGCATCTCTTGATCCCTCTCAAAAAGTCACTGGATCAGTCTCATCAAAACTTAGAGCTACAGGAACACTTCTGAAATCCTTGCTTGCTTTTCTTGGTGTTGTCTTAGTGCTGATGAGGGGCTCCTAAAGGTAGATGCAGCTTAAGAAGCACCATAGTTTTCAAGGAAACTCACCACTGTCTCACTTAAGTTTAGCCCAGCTCAACCCTATTGCTTAGCTAAGATTTGCTAGATCTCCTCTTACTGGCAGATGATCCCAAATAGGAAATGGAAACCCTAAAAGCCTTATGAATTATCAGGCTGAAGTTGGGAAGACTTCAGTCATAACACTGAGTGTAAGGGAAGAACAGAGTCCCAAATGTGATGTGATGTACAGGAGTGGCATAAAAGCTCTTTTCTGTTCACACACACTCAGAGAAGGGTCTTTCCAGAATACCTGGAGTTATCTGGAGTACAATGTCCTGTGAAATAGGGTTAATTTTACTTTCAGGTCTTGTTTTGAACAAGGATATCATCCTGGAGCAAAAGTAGTAATCCTTAGACCCTACAGTTTAAGTCTTGTTTTTGCACACTAACATTGGCAGACAGCTCGACTAAGCTGCAGGTACTTTCCTTCTGAACTTTCTTCCTCGTGTTTACTGAGTACTTGCCGTTCTCTTCTAAAGTGTGTCACAGAGTTCAGACCCAGAACACCCACCACTTATTCTGACTTGGAGATCTCCCTGCCTGCAGACCTTCAGGGAGCTTTGTGGAAGCTGAGAGAGGGGGGAAAGGTGAAGCAGCAGCATGCTGATTATGTTTGTGGAGACACAGAACGGTTATGCTGATGGAGAAAAGAGGGTCACCACAGCACATCTGGGGAGTCAAACTGTGCCTAAGGGCTTCCAAGTGACTGGATATGACTCCCAATATGAACATAGGCAATGTAGGTGACTTGGCAAATTTCAGGGGAAGTGATGAGAGGGATCGGGCTGTGCCTAGAGCGGAGGAGGTTGGCCGCAGGAAGAGGAATGAGGCACTGAACTGGCAGGGAACAACTGCTTTAACATCAAAACATCGAGTACTGCAGTAGCTCATTTCTCTGTTGTTATAGTCTGGAAAGCTCTGCATGGGTATTCCCTGCTCTGCTCCCTGGCCAGGAAGGAAGCCCACCACATATGACCTCAGATAGATGCTTCTTCCCTGCTGTAAGGGAACATGGAAAACTCTGTCAGGTTAGGACATCCACAGAGCCACAGCAAATCCCAACACACATGAAAAAGAGCCTGATAGCTCCCTAAAAGAACGAACTTCATAGAGGGAGCCTGAATAGCTGCTTGAGTAGCAGAAACTCACAGAATACATTGATACCACCTCTCTATGCTAAAGCATGACTGATAGCGGGGTGTCAGTAACGATGTGTACAGGCAAATGTGCTGATTTTGTGCTGCTGTTCTGCTTTTGAAGAATGAGCAACCATAACTAGCTAATTGCATTTATTCAAAGGGGCCTAAACAAATACCACAAATACAGAAATGGAAGATCAAACACGGAACAAAAAAAAAAAAAAAAAAAGGGAATCTTGAGCTGAGGGGCAAAAAAAATCATATGTAGAGTTATCTCAGTATTTAGAGCAGTACTAGAAGAGTTTGACCTGTCCTATTTTGAGACTGGCAGCAGAAAACAAAAAGACAAAAAGGCTGCTGAGAGATGATGGAGCAGTATGAGAGTCTTCACACACAAGAAGGAATGAGCACCTAGGGCTCTCTCCTTTGGGTGGAGGTGAAGAGGAGGAAACGTAAAGACAGCTGGAGCTTAAAGAGTGTGAGAAAAGGTAGAGGGGAAAATTCCTGAGCCAGCTTTCTGATTATAATGTTAGTGCTGTGCTTCCTATGGTCTCGAACACATTTTAGTAGGCTGAAATGTTGACTCTAATTTTGCAAAGCAAATACTTCCTGATGGGGTTTTCTGATGTCATTAGAAATCGGGTTACCAAAACTTACCAAGTACTTTTAAAAACCAAGTCTGCATATTCATTTTTAGGGATTTTATGATATTTTATCATAGATTAAAATGAGTGTTGTTCAGTTTTATTTGGAGGAGATCTCATTGCTATTAATGAATTTCCATTGCTCAGTGTACTGGAACCAACTTAAAATATTTTATCATATGTCAAAAATTACATAAATATTTCCCAAATCATTTCATTAGAATTTAGAGAGAAAAAAACATTAATTCATTTGAGCTCATAGTTAATTCCTTAATGCTCTTTCAGTAAATTACCTCCAAAATATTTTCCATGTACAATTTATTTCTTCACAATCTAAAATTTAACTGCTATATAGTGTTTATTATGAAAAATTCACAAAGAAGGAGGAAGCTACTTTTTTAAGGTAGAAGTTAGTAAAGTGTGAATATGATTCAGCCCTATGAATGCGTTTGTTCTTTGAGTCTTTATGGGGGGGGACTGGAAAATCTGACAGAATATTGTTTAAGGAATTGACCAAGGAGATCCAATTTTTTGGATTTTTTGGTCATTTTATGATAGATTCTTTCCTTCAAGAGCAAAGCCAAAAGCTGAATTGTAAACATCCCTCACATAATTTTTCAAAACTATTTTAGAAATGTGAGCTAAATGTGGATATTGTAACAGTTTTTTCCATTATGTGTGAGAGTACAATAAAGTAGTAATAAAAACTCTTTATTTACACCATAGCTCAAGAGTCCTGCTTACACAGGACATTTTCATTCTATTCCATTTTTAGCAGTTGCAAATATAATGCTAATTTTGCAGCTGATATAGCAAAGGACAAGCCATGTTCGGCGCCATGTCAGCTAGCTGTTCTTAAAACTCTTTGAGAAAAAAAACTCCAGTTTGAGGGTTTATGATTACTACCAGAACTTGTCTTTTTTCTACACTGCCTGAAAAATCCCACCAAGATCTGTTAGCTAACTTCAGCATTAAAAATTGTATTTAAGGATGATAATATTTACACTCTATCAAGCTGTATTTCTTTTACTCAAATAGGACTTTTGTCACCAGAATGTTTCATTGAGTTTCAAAACTGAAGTATTTTCTCATATTTTATTAAGAACTTTGGTACAGTAAGATATCATCACAGCTCTCCGGGATGTGAACTTGTGTTGTTCTCATTTATAACAGATTCCTTCACTTAGCTACATTAATTCTCTGAACTAATTGAGAATGAAAAAAATAGAGCTACCTTAATGTTCCTGTTGCATTTCATTGCCAATTCCTCCCTCTCTTCTGATCACATATTCCCACCCACATCACTGAATGTGCAGTGAGGCACCCAGGTCTAAGTCTTAGTGCTCTGCAAGTCCTCCTGGCCTTTCACTTTTCCACTGCCTTCATCTGTCAGGCTGCTATATTATCCTCGGGAATGTGAGCCAAAATCTGTTCTCAGACACAGGAAGGCAAACCCGAAGGCACAGTGCTGTGAGAGCTGGCTCACATTTTTGTTGTCCCCAGGTGCCCTGTGTCAGCTGGACACCACCCTGGAAGCAGCCCAGGGGTCCTGCAGGGCAGGATGTGCCAGTGACTCGCAGGGACAGCAGCTCATGAGCAAAGCACCCAGATAACCTCGTTAGTAACTCTGTGAGTGAGTCACAGCAGAGCTGCTTCAGGATGCCAGAGCAGCAGTGGGATCCATTTCGCTGCTGTAATGCCTCAAACACTTAAACGGGGCAATAATTTACCCTCAGCCTTTCTGCTACTAAACTGTGGGTCCTTCCTAAGAATAAAAGAACACAGCAAGTATCAGCAACAGTAGCACAGAAACACTTTAATAAGAGACCACTGCCTAAGCAGTTTTAAGGATTTTTTTCTTATATGCTTCTTTTATTCTCTATTGGAAACACTATAGACACTAAATGCATAGCCAGTGGTTGCATTAATAGTCCAGAAAACACAGGCAACCTATACTAAATCCTACTAGAAACATGATAACAAAATGAAGCTTTCCAAGAAACAAAAACATTAGAAAGTCAAAAAATTCAAACTGATAATGAAAACATTCTGCATTATTTGCAGACTCTAGAATACATGCAATATATATCAAACAGTTGTAGTTTTGTCCTTGTTTTAAAAAGAACCTTTAAAAGTAGTAATTGTAATCTTTCAGTTACATATTTCATCAGAAAATGCCTATTCATTTGAATCAGGAAAGAACTGACCTTGGAAAACCTGTAAAATTACATGCCAAGAGTTCAGAAAATATCAAAACATTTCATCATGGTGCTTTGAAATTTTAAAGTTACTTTTCCTGAACTAAAACTAAGTTTAGATAATAACAAAACAATTTTTTTAAAAAAAAACACCACAGTTAAATAGAGAATAAATATTTAAAGATATTAAATAAAGCATTTCAATTGACTTGAGCTGACTATTTCCCTCAATTTTTGTTGTGAAGATTCTTTGCGATTTTCATATTGCATCCCTTTCTTTAATAAAATACATTTCACACTCCAAAAATTGCACCAAAAAAAATCCTTTCTACTCTAAATGAAAATCCGTACTTTAGGGAAAACCTTGTAGCTCTGTCTCCTTGGCCTGGTGAAGGACTACCAAAACACTCTAGGAAGCTCCATTGTACTGTGTTCAGAACAGTTCAGCTTTCCCTAGCTCTCATTGTTCTTCCGTCACCCCGTAAAGCTCTCCAGTTTCTTTGTTTAAGACTGCTTTACAGAAGAAATTATAAAGAATACTATTCTTCAGTCAACAGATGTTACAATAACTTTTTTTTTAAAACACAGATGCTGAGCAAAAGGCCTAACCTTGCTTCTTCACAGCTCTGGAAACAATTGATCTGCTAGTTCTTTCTGAAAGGATGCAGCTTGAATATCACAAGGCTTAGAAATACAATTGACTAGTACATACACCATCTGTGTGAGTCCTTCAGCCTTCTGATGATTAATGTATTTATCTTGTGAACATGCTAATGAAGATGCTAAGTAAGGATAAGTATTACATGATGCAAAACAACAGGCTCACAGAGATAAAAATACATCCATCAATGCATATGTGAAACTGGAAGCTGCCTTGAATCCACTCTGTGAAGTTAAAACATAATAAAATAAATAATAAACACACCATTTACAGTAATTATTATTCTTAGGAAGGTCACTAGAGGTGGGACTGAGGAAGAGTTTTCTTGTATCAGAGAGTCAAGAACCACTGAGATATTTGTTCATATGGTATATTTTTTCTGAGATGATCTGGAAAGGTTATTTAATAAACATCCTGCTAGCGCAGTGACAATGGCCACGGTGTCTCTTGATCTCTTCCTGTGGAAAATTTTAGGTAAGACTAATTTTAGCTAAAGACTTTTATTACAGAGCTTATGTTTTTAATGGGAAGCAGAAATATTTAATGGCCCATGAGATGTGTAAAGAGTATGTGGTACAGATGATATTGTGGAACCTTAAAACTTGCTATGATTGCTGAGAATTGCAAATAATTAGATCTGACGGTGCAGGAGACTATTTCCAGACTTATATTTCTGTGCAATTTCTCTTTTATTCTGTACCTTCTCATATCTCTTTTATGGAAGAGGTGGCTCCTCACACTGTACTCAGTTTTAGGGCTAAAGCATTCATCAATGAAGGAGGTCTTCATTACTACTATCAGAGTCACTGCTTCTTTTTTTCTTTTCTCTGAGTCCACTGGGATAGATTTAACAGCTATGGAAATTGAATCAGTGGCTGTTGATTCAGGACATTTGAATTCGATTCTCCAAAATGTTGAACAGGCTAGCCCTTATCCAGTAATTTATATAAATAACTGCTTAACCTCAAATGTATTAATAATTACAGACTTCAAAGAAAGCTTTACTTTGCATATGAATATAAACTATGGTTAATTTACTTTATTGAGAGCTACACAATCAAGTGAGAATATGTTTGTTGTATGATAAAAGCCTGTAGCACTCATTTAAGTACTGATCTATAAATCTTTAGTTGATAATGGCAAACCAATCACTAATTTGGTGAATTAATAGAAAGAAAGAAAAATTATTTACTCAAACAATTAAATCTCAGCCTTGGAATTCAAGACCTACTGGAAATCTATTAAATTTTGTTCTGTGTTTTTTTCAGATTTTCAGTCGAGGGGAAATGAAAAAAAATTCCATTCAAAATAGCATGTATACAAATGTAACATGTACATGTATATATACACACATAAATATGGTGTATACATAAATGTATAAATATTTATATGTAAATATAAATTATATATACATATATAATATGCTTATAAATGTGTGTAGTATATTTACCTGCTACATATGTAGCTATTTCACCTATTTCTTGGCAAAATAGAAAACTACTGATCCAAATGCATTTTAATAATTCGTTTCTGATTCTTTTTCATTTTGTAACATCTTCCCTAAATACAGATGGGAACTGATAGTTTGCTGTCCAGTACAGTATAATTTGGGACTGGTTTCGTATAGAATATGCAAGTATAAGGCAAAATATGCCGACATTCCAGGGAAGCCTTTGGTGATGTAGCACTTCTTCCAGGGCACACAATCTCTTCCATCCATCAAAGGAAAAAAATATGTGCTACCTCTACACAAAGAAAGTTTCTGATTCGTCCTAGAGAGAACACCCTGCCAGAGAGGTTCCATCTTTTTTGACTCCTTAACCCAAATTTGTGTGAACTTCATTCTTTGCAGTTTGTTTGAAAGCATAGGAAATATGTTAGAGCGCTGATCAGAAACTAGTAAAAGATGTATGTGCATGGCTAGAGCAAATGTTATCAATGTCATGAAGAATAATTGGTTTGGTGTGTTCCCAAAGACTTGTATCACCATGTTAAGTTTCTAAACAGTATTATTATATTCCTTAAAGATAGAAATTGCTTCTTACCTATGAAATATCTTCGCAAATAATTCATGTCATTCTCAAGAGAACTACTTTTGACAGAAATATGTGGAATTTTTAACTGCAAGTTTCATGTTTGAATCAATTGTAACACAAAATATCTAAGGGAAATATAAGTGTAAGCATATACCATAAAAATTATAATGCCTTTAGAGGGAAAAGTCCTCTGCAAAATTTATATAACCCTTGAGAACAGAACAATCCACCCTCTCTAAGTGAAATGACAGCAATAACTGTATAGTTTCAGAAATCTCCACTTGCAAATGATCTTTGACTAAGAAAATATGTCTCATAATATAGACACTCAATAGTTTGGTATTAAATGTTCCTTAAAATGCGACAGTAACAAACATTTAATATAATACGCCTATTTATTCTTTTTTTTTTTAATTTCTAGTCAAATCCTTCAAAAGTCAATACCTTGAAAGTTCTTCACACAAAGCTGATTTCTAAAGGGTCTTGAAATAGTCATATTCTTAGTAAAGTGTACACAAAGGCCATAATTTCTGCAGACAGGAATACATAGTAACAAATTAAAACAACCAAATGTCCTGTGTCAGGTGGAAAATTACTTCCTGGGAATTTTCTTTTAAGTAGTATAAGAGCTTTGAACAAACTTACTAACCTGAGAAAACACCACTGTCTTTAATTACATTCTCTCACTTTCTCTGTTAAGCTCCACATAATTTTTTTTCTCTTTCTCCTCCTACTTATCTTTTACAGAAATTACATATCTCTTCACACCTTTGCCTACTCATTTGTACCACAAACATAGTTTTTAAAAAAATTAGTCATTAAGTAAAATATTACGGATCCAAAGAAATCATCACCTTTACTGTTCATCAAGAGGTAGTTGTGTGCTGGTCTCTCATCATTATGCCCACCTTGACCTGATTATTTTTAGATTTTTTCCACTGATAAACTCCATAAGTTAACTAAAGTTCAGTAGGTTTTAAACTCCTCTTAACAAAAATATGTATCAGAAATTGTTTAGTTCCATCTTCTCTGACTTTAGACAATTAATTCAGATTAGTTTAGACACTAAAGATGAATAGCTCTGAATAATTCTTTGGGCAATGATTTTCCTAATTGTCTGAGGTCCATGTGGTGAAGGGTTACAGGCTAGCAGTTGTATTGCAAACCAAGACATAGTGTTTGTAGCTGAAAAACTTTTTTTGTCTCTGTCTTATGAATCTGAAATTGTCAGGAAACATTTTTCATAAATGGCAGAGAATAAAGGAATATTTTCTAACTTTTCCATACCAGGATCGTAGAGAAACATTAGGTAATATTCTTCATTTCCTGAGTTCTGCAGCTACTGTTTTGTAAAATGTATCAGATGATGTCCTCAGCATAAAGTATTTTAGTTTTTCTCCACAGCTTCAATGCAAGATCAAGTCAGTCTTTTCAAGGATATTCATGGGTTCTTTCAATTTTTTACCTCCACCTCGTAATGTGTGGAACACCACCCACATAAAGACTTACTGAAGTGATAAGACCACTAATTAGATAGCCTGACATACAGTTCACATTCCCATATGAGTCTTGGGCAGCTTTACAATTACTGTGAACTCAGAGCCGAATCTGGCAGTATTTCAAGGTGGAACACACAAGTTTTTCTGCACTGAATCTCCAGAGCCTCTGAACAATTAATAATAGTGGTTATACATATAATCTGCAGCAGAGCAATGTCGCACTTTTCAGTCATCTAAAAACATCACAGAAGCTAAAAGCCACCCTACTGTATCTGCGCTATTGTTTCCTGGTTGCCCTCCCTCATTGGAAATTATCAAGGCTTTAGGCCCATATGGGGAATTCTTCAGAGATCCATATCCACAATAACCATCCTTCCTGCAGCTGAGAATCCCTTGTAGTAAGAAGGGAAACTCTGGGAGCCCAACACGACCCTACCCAATCCTGCCCCAGCCTATACCATCCATTTATCTCTCAAGACTTGCACAAAGTCTCAGTGCCAGCTTCTCCACAGTATCCTCTAATATTGACTGTAAAAAAAAGCCAATATGGAGCATGCAGTCAATTGAAATAAAGGAAGGATGTATCTTCTATTACATCTACTGATATAGTTGAAAAAAAACCCCAAGCTTTAAAAAACAGAAGTTGCTTTGCAATTAAAACTGAGATTCTGTGTTGATTATAAATCTATGCAAACATTGTTTGCTGTAACCTGATAAAGGGTTTGTCTTTATGAGCATGGATCTCATATTAATTTGCTCCTAAAATTCATCATTTGGAAAAATTGAGTCATTCATCTTTCAATATTTGAAGTGTCCATTGTTTTGTATTGCTTTTTTTTTAATTTGCCTGTACTTGCACATATATAATATTTATAAATATAAAGGCCCCACTTCATGTAGTTCACATTTTCTATATTTGCTACAGAATTCTTAGCAAATAACCTCAATTACTTTCTGGGACAGTTTTAAACTATCAGAGTATTTTTCCAAAAACTTCTTATAATATTAGACAATGACCAGCTAACAGAAGTAATTAGGAGAAGCTGTAATTTGATGAGCGATTTTTCTAATGTACTTGTTTTTAACAGATTTCAGTTAATCAAGGCAGAGGAGGATAGCTATGAAATTGTGATTTTGAAAAGTGAGAAGTTCTGCACTATGAAATTAAAAATAAAACACAACTTTTATGTTTAATGTAATAGTTCAAAGAATAAGGTAACTATCTAATATCACAGTTGTGGGAGATTGAGGAGATTGAGCCTCTGCTAAAGTAAAAAAAAATCATAATTGTGATCTGGATGTAAATTCTGTGGAATCAGATTTATTCTAAAATAGTAATTAAAACTTGCCAAGCAAAGTCACCTAAACCAAAATAAGCTTTATGAAAGCTAGATGATATCCTTATGTTGTGGAGAACACAAATTACTGCAAGCAACGAACATGGAAGCAGACGAGCAGACACTTCAAATGAGTCTTCAAGAGCTGCATTAAAGCCACTTCATCAAAACAATACAAACAAAATCATGATCCAATACTTGGAAGAATATGTAAGACAGTAAAGACAAAGAGAAGAAAACCCCTTAGCTCATAGGTCGCTTTGTAGGCACAAGGCGCAGAACTGCAGCAGCAGATACAAAGAGCCTTGTTCCAAAACATGTGTGGGTTCTCGATCTGTCTTGTCAGTGTGGTGCCAAAAGCAGCTTTGGCACTTTCAGAAAAAAAAGCCTTGTGCTTTAAAATTTATATTGATATCACTTAGTGTTATAAAAATACAGTCCAGGTTAACAAAAGGTGTGAACTCAATCTGAGAGAAAATTGATTGAAAAAGATGGAATTTGCAGCAGTACTGCAGGGACAAGAGTCTATCAGTATATATTTAAGTGAACATGTCTACTGAAGCAAAAGGAAGCTAAAACAACTGAGGAAGAGTTTCAGGTGACCTTCTAGGCGGATATTTTTATCATCACATTGTAGAATATAGGTAATGGAGACCAAAGCTTCACCTTATTTCAAAGGAAAGGGTGAGTATTGGAGAGGTTCATCACTTTTGGAATCAAATAACAAAAAATGCCTCATTTATGGTAAATATAAAATATGCAAATCTGGGATATTTTATGGTAATTCAGAGGGATTTTTTGAGAGAAGAGTAAGGTTAATTTTTCCTAATGTAAGAAATACATTGCATATAAGCTTGTCGCCAAAAAATACCATGTACACCTGTGTATGTTCAATTCAACTATTAAGTGACTCTTGCACTGCTATTTCCATTACATTCCATAGCTGAGATGCTGAAATTTCGAGAGACTCACATGAGCATGCATGCATGTACGTTTCATTATACAGATGTTACTAAGATCCTTACAGTAGGTATTTTCATGCATGAAAGTGAAAGAAAAGCATGGCCAAAAGACCTGAACATCTATAAAAAAGGACAAAAACTGTTGAGCTAAACTTATAAATATGCAAATGTAGACTGTGTTGGGGTCAAAACTTAGAGAGTAAAAGACACAAGACTGAAACTATCACCTATATTCACCATTCATAGGCTTAAGTCTCTTAACATCCTGCCTAAAGTCTCAATTCACTGATGAACATTATTCCATACAGTACACCTGAATGAGAGCATTTCTTGAATAATTCCAGATAACCAAGCAATCCGGATTTCTCTAAAAGACTACCATACCTTCAGGATTATTTACATTTCCATCTGGACAATTTATCATCTCTGATTTCATATTTGCTTCCTCACATCATTGATGAAATGCTGAAAAAACAATCTAATACAAATCTGAGAAGTACCTCCTTAGGAACCCACCATAGGATGACAATTCACTATTGGCAAGCATTTGATATCTTTCAGGCCTGTTTGAAATTATTTCCTTTAAGTCTCATTAGTGATGACAAATTATATTCTTATTTTTCAATTGTTTTATCTGAAAGCACTTTTCACATTATTTCACTTGATTTTGTTTTCAGGATAACTGGAACATCTTTTGCCCATTTGAATTACTGGTACAAATGGGGCTGGTTTTCAGCTATATGGAACTTCCCTGGTATTCAAATGTTTAATAAGTTTAACACTTGCAGACCAGGTTTCTTAGCCAGCTCTTTTCGAACTCTGTACTCCAGTTGTTGACATTAGCAGTGGTATCAGCTCTTTTTCTATGAGCTGGCTAGAAAGTTCTTTGTTCTTATGAAACTCCCATGCATCAGCCTTTCCAAACACAGAATAGGAGCAGTGGTTGAACATTTCCTGAGACATTATCTTCATTTTAGCTCTCTCCAATTTCATAATGACCCATCCCATTAGTAGAATTGCCTTTGTTCCCACAGCAATTTTTAAAAAACCAAATTTCTGTTAGCCTTTTTACTGGCAGACATGGCTTTTCTGCAATTCATATTTTAGTAACTATTTTCTATGCTCTAGATTGAAGCTCATTTTTCTCTCTTCTTTGCTTTTCTTGGATTTCATGGACTTTTTCTATATTTCTGTTATCTTCATTGCATCACTGATAAAGGGTAAGCTTCTGAGAAAATTAGTCTCTTATCTGATACAGAATCATAACTTTGTAGTTTTTCTGATAATCCTCTAGATTTAATCAAAATCCTTACTTTCTAATAATTCTTTCTTTAAAGAAGCCAAATTATTAAACTTCCAATAGAGTCAAATTTATCCACTATAATAATGTTCAAAATTCATGTTATTGCATTTAATTTTAAAACCTCTAACAGTGCTTAGAGTTTCTTGCTCCACACATTCTCTTACATTTGCTTTAACAAATGTAACTATAGTTTTTCACTTAAACACTTTATAGTCAGATGTTTTCTATTTGTATTAAATGGTCTTTAATCGATTCCCTTTCATATGTATATTTGTTAATGCTTATATGGAGTTCTCTGCACTGTGCTGAGGTACAACAGTGGCTTATGTGAATGGAAGCAGCAACTCAGGTGAAAAGCAGAGGAAAAGAGGTTGTGTGCTGAACTCAGTAGATATTCTCAAAAGTGTTTATTACTGAAAGTTCTGTTGCAATACTACAGCTTTCAGACATGGAAAACTGAAATTCAGCATCAGAATAAAGGATGTAAAACAATCCACACAGAAATGAGATGATTTTTTTGGAGGCACTTATCAGTAACAGAGGGTGTTAACGATTTTTTCAGGTGCCTAAATATGGTTTATGCTTATTTAAAAAAATAATGTATTAAAAATTGTAAGCAGGCATTATTAGGACATGCACTTCAAGACTCTAAAATCTGACATGGGTTTGTAAATATTTCATGTTGTTTTCCAAGGGAAAATTAAAATTCATCATGTTGATGGACTGAATATCCCACATCATCCCACACATTGTCCCACATCCTTCTCAAAAGCATTGACTTTGGCAGGTTTTGACCTCAGCTCTAATGATTTTTATTCCTTAATGGAGGGAAAATTTACTTTCATGGAGTGCTGAAGAAATTTTAAGCAGAAAATATCTGTACTGAGAAAAGAGGAAAATATGTTTTTTAGTTGGGTAATGCCCCTTCCTTATGTCTGTGGCGGGAGGTAGTTGTTCCATATTTTAAAACACATTTTCAGTACCACTGAGGAAGCTTTATCATAGCTTGCATCTATCCAATGGTTATTTGTCATTAATTTTAAATACAATTTAAATAACAAAATTTGCACAGAATAGCAACTCACAAGAGCTACATTCCTTCTTAGCCAGAGAAAAGCAAGAAAAAATTTGTGGTGTCACTTCACAGGCTGTAAAACTGATTTAAAACAAGTATAAGGAGACTCAGACACCCTATTTACAGATCTGCAAAACCAGAATATCCTGATGTTCATGTACAATTTCATGTTTTGTTTCTATTTTTAAGGCATCTTTCTGAGAGCTCATACTGAGGTAAGAGCCTGTTCATGGTTTGCAGGAGAGTACAGACTTTTTATTCTTCCTTCACCTTTTGGCCTACGCCAAAAATTATAATCTCATAGTGATGCCTTAGGTTTTCACTTTTATATTTTTTCAAATCCTGTACAGCCTGGTGTAACTCTGAAGTTCCTTGTACCTTGTTAGCTGCCTCTCTCCTAAGACAGACATAACAAAGCCTCTCCGGGTCACTCTCCAAGGACACCCAGACCGTCCTAGGCCCAAAAGTGTAAACCAACATCTTGGGGAGGGGCACAAGCTTGGAGAAATTACATCATTAGCTAAAGTTTTAATTTGTGAATTTATGCTGATATGCAATTGGAGCAAACCTTCAAAAGCGTGAACTTGTGACCTGTCGTCCATCTTGGGATCCACTGAGGCAGGAGCCCCCCCTTTGAAGGCCTTTCAAATAAATACCTCTTTTATTTCTTTATTCCTTTATTCCTGTCTAGTCTCTCTTTCTAGTTAGCCATTTAATGCATCAATGGAACTTCAATTATTACTTTTCTTTTAACAAAAGTGGACATTGTGCACCATTTTCTTCTTACATGTTTAATAAAAACTGAATGACCTAATAGAAGGTTTGGTGAAGGCCCCACACATATTTGTTTTCACCTACTTGATTCCAGATATCAATTAAATCTCAAAGAAACAGCACGACTTTGGCAAGAGTAACACACAATTAAACTGTATGATCTTGTTTAATGCTTCTCTGCTCTTGTAGACTCATATTCTATTTCAATTAGTTATTTAGATTTATAAATAAATGGCATGTCTTCTCCTCTCACACCAGGCAATCAGGTAAACAAAATCTAAGCTTAATTATGCTGTGTTTTCCTCTGTCTGCAAACTCTTTTACTCATTCCCATTCCAAACTCTATTGCTATGATGATGTGGATAATAAGAAAATTTGGTTTTGTTGTCATATTTTCTGGACGTTTTCTCAGCTTTTGATTACAGATCTTTGTAAGCATAAGATTGTAGCTACTGAAAAAAAGGCTGCCTTCATACTGAGAATCACCAAAAATTATAAACTTCTGTACTTCACATTTTAAAAATTATTATAAAAATTCTACTTATGTCATTTGATGTCAAAGAAGGCTTAAATCCATGCTGTGATTTAGTAAAACATGGTTAAAATGACAATTAACTGCAAGATACGAACTCATAATAAACCAGACATCTATAGATCCCCTGTTCATGGAATTACTTATTTAAGCACACAGTCAACTGACATTTACACAGATTGTGAATTATTACTGCTCTTGATGCAGAACTTGTTTGCTTGTTTGCTTAACCTCAGAAACAACAAAACAGAGATATACTCGTCCCAGGAAAACTACCCAGAAACAATTCAACTTCTTTCATGTGATACAAAGGTAAAGGCTGTAAACTCAGCAGCCCTAATTTGCTCCCGGAGAATAATCTCAGTGGCTCAGGATTGCATTTTGAAGCACCTCAGTTCTGAAAGATCTTTAGATGGGCACACAGTGTGTGAGTGGCAGGATGTGAGCAGGTTTAAGCCCAGCACCCAGCTTACCCAGGGATATGATCCAAAGCTATCCAATGTACCTGGAAAAGCCAATGCTGACCTTTGGAGTTTAATAAGATTTATAGAGCCCAAAGTATGTTCCAAGTAACTACAAAAAAATTTTCCTTGTCAGCCAGATTCACAATATTCATAACACTGAGATTTTTACACTAGTCTAGAGCTTCCCAGCCACATTTTACCAGAATAAACCAGAGCTGAAAAAAATTTTCCTTGTCAGCCAGATTCACAATATTCATAACACTGAGATTTTTACACTAGTCTAGAGCTTCCCAGCCACATTTTACCAGAATAAACCAGAGCTGACAATGGCCAAAACACCAAAAAATGCAAAGTCCATTACTGTGTTTTTTGCTAAATACATATTAAAGTTACAAGTAGTGATGCATATTTGTCAAAACTATTCATTATTTATTTCTATTCTGTATTTATAATGAAGCAGAAGGAGATGTTACATCCCATATGATGTTAAGGAAGCAGTAAAATTTACCATCTGTTGACAAAGAAAGATGAGAAGGGGCATCTGCTAAAATTAATTATTGCAGTTAAAGCTGGACATCTTAAATCCAAGATCCCCACAGTAACCAGCTGAGAAGCTCACTGAAAGATTCCAGGGTTATTCTAAGGCCTGGGATACTCTTCTGGTGTCAGACATGGGCAAGCTAAAGGGTGAATCAGGGATTGCAGGCTGCCAGTCACCCCTGTGGCACAGAAGGGCTCCTGTGCCCATCTTACAACAGCTCTCATTTTCAGGAATGTGTGAGCAGGGGTTTGCAGTATGGACTGCCCCCCAAAAAATTGGGCATGGACTTGTGATGGGAACAATTGGGTGGAAGAGTGATCTGAAGGAGGGATTGGGGTTAACTTTTGTACGTGGTAAATCCTCACCAGAGAATTTTAAAAAGAACTGGAGAATAGTAATGCTGTTCTGGCATTCAGGTAGTATTTAATTTATCAATTAATTTATCATGCTTCGTGGATTCAGTGAGTCCCTTAATTACACTAGGAAAATATCCCTTCCTTTTCTCAGCAACACAGAGCTAAGGGATGCATTCAGAAGGAGAGGATTTTTTTGGACTTAGGATATTTTACCTAGAAGTTTACCTAATGAGGTCAACAGGACAGGTCAATCACCTTTCTTTGCCACTGTACAGCCCACTTTCTTACCAAGTATGAATGAAATATTCAGCTCACAGGATTTTATCTCTATCACTAGATCTGGAAAGTATAAACTTCTGCTGCTGTTTGCAACAGATCAGCCAGGACAACCAACATGCCACTGTTTAGTCTCCTGACATTTGGAATGATTTTCACTAACTGAAGTATTTGGATTATAGGGGAGATAAGTATGTGACACTACAGCCTCTGACACACAGAAAGTCACACTAGTAGATTAAATGAAATTCTTTGGCAAGCAGTTCTGCTGAAAATTCTGACTTGCATATTTCCTACTTAAAGGAACAGACACACTTGACCCAGCTGGGGTAGATTCCTGAGCTCAGATGAAGAATGAGTGTTCCTGGAAGGAATTTCACAGACCACTAGATCATAACAGTAGATATTCAAGAGAAAATATAATTCAACAGATAAGCTTTATTCTGTATAGTAGGCATATTAAGAAGAATTCATCTGCCTAAAAATAGGTAAAAAATTTAGATGCTGTAGAAACTGGAGTTATCTACAGTTGACTGGCTGGTAGACTCATCATGTTCTGTAGTTGCAGCCAGAAGCAATAGAGAATTTAAAATAAAAAATGTGTTTGGACACAGGAATATCAATAGTTATCTAAAGTCCTTTTAACAGTCATAAACTGTTTGAGCTTTTAAATCATCCTGGTTTTTGTGTCAGGAAAGAGATGGGATTTTCTATATGCTAGAAATAGAAAAGATGTAAATATCCTCAACATTAGTTTTTTATTTCCTTTTGTTTTGAGTTTCACACTGAAAATCAAAAGGCTAAATTTAGAGAATGAAATCCGTGCATTGAAAAACTGCAATGGGCTGCCTAAATTAAGCCAATTAGCTGGGGAATAGGCCTAGTTTAAAATATTGAGATAAATCAATCAGACGTTAAAGGACATGGAATTAAACTGGACTGATACAGTCAAAACAAGATATCAAAAATTTTGGGGAGGTTCTTGGCATGGAATTATTTCTGCTCATAGAGACAAAATTGCCGTGAGAATGTGGTGATGCCATACTAATAGCCTGGATTAGATCAAAAGACAGCAATGCCTTTCTTTTCAAGGATAAAATATGTCCCTACACGTAATCATTCTCAGGTGCTCCTGAAAGTTTAGAACCCAGAGTTAGTCACGAGGTAGCAAAAGGAATCCTTCAGCAGTAAGTTATGGTCCCTCTGTTTTTCTGATCAGCTACTCTAACAAATTGCCCTGAGAAATACAACTAGTACATATGACAGAGTAAAAGCACAGTAGGATAAACACTGAGTGAGACAGAACCAGGAGGTTTAGTCAGCAGTGCTCATAATCAGTAACAAAACTGAGGCTGGACTAGCAGGTCCTGTCGTGGAGCTGCAGGAGACACAAAGTATAACAGTGCAGGGGGTCAATAAAGAAGGAAGACATAAGGAAGCCCATTTATCTCTATCTGTACCTGCATCTGTATCTTGTTTCTTCCCTTCCACTTGCAGGGGAGAGCACAGATAAGTAAGTCAAGCCTGACAAGTCATCAAGCAGACCACTTTTCCACAGCTTTGTCTCCTGGTTTGTGAGCAGGTAGGGAAAGGGCACTTTATTTCCCCTTGTGCTTCCATTCCTCATATCTCTCTCTCAGATTTGCTGCATAGCAAAGGACGTTTTCTCCCTCTCTGGAGCCATCAAAAGAGAATTCCTTCCTTCTTTGGTATATTTGTATTCTGAAGGAGAGGATTGTCCCTCCTTTTAATTTTCTTTCTCCACTTTCTGCTCTCTGCCTTTAATGTTGCTTCCACCAAGACCCATGGGTTCTGTGGGGTTTCTGTGGGGTTTCTGTAGTGCTTCCAGCCCAAAGACCAAGCAATATCTTTGTAATCTGTGCCTCATAGTTGCATAAATAAGAGTTTTAACCTGCCACTGGAAACAGGGTGATCCTGTTGATTCAATGGTCCATATTAGCATATCATACATAATACAAATAGACCTAGCACAAAATCATTTGTCCAAGCCACTACATACATTAACATATTAGCATTCTTCTTTTTTTTCTCTTTTCTGAAAACAAAGTATTTGTCAAAGCAAAAATAAAATTCATCAAAATTGTGATTATGGAAAATAGTGTCATACCTGATATGATCAACATTTCTATTAAAATATTAATTAGGAAATGATAGCAGTAAAATTTCAGGTATGTTTTTAATACCTAATTTATACATTTCACATCCCCTAAATCATAGTTTACTTTGTAAATATTTGCTAATCTAACAAAACATGTACTACCAGCTTCAGGTCATTACTCATGCAGATAGCAAAGAGGACTTTGTGCCATTTTATGATGTGACTTCTCCATTTAATTAACTCCTTTAAACTATTAATATCCGACTTTTTTTTCCTAGCTCTAGTGTTTTTGCTTGAGCATCTAAAAAGCATTCAGCCAGCACAGGTTGGCTTCCTCCCTCTCTCATAGCAACAAAATCCTGGCTACCTCTGAAGTGGATATGCTAAATGGGAGGGATTTCGCATCATCTCTTGTCTCTCTAGCTCACATGCACAAAATGCTGCAGTTCTTCTCAGAAGATGTTTTTCAGCAACCATTTTGTGTGTGATATTAATCAGTTTGCTGATCAATAACATAAATAGTCTGTTTCCTGAGGTATACCATATGTAATTGATATTTTTTTGTTACTGCATAGATGTGGTCATCAATAGCAAACTGATCAATATCACACACAAATAAGACATAAGACATTATTTTCCTATGTTTTTTTTTTTAATTTTAAGCAATGCTTAAAGGGCATTAAATAAGAAAGTAACATTCTTTTTGGATGCTTCACTTAGAAAAACATTTGTGACTAGCAATCTCTTGCACCAATACAAAAAGCATTTATGTTGAACATTGTAGCCGATTTTTTCTGACAGAATTTATACTTTTTGCTAACACAGGGTTCAATCCCGGTCCAGTCCTGTAAACCTGATTCAAATGATTTCATGGGAATAATATCACTAATTTCAGTAAATGTATTTGCATTTGTGATGTTCAATATCCTGTCAGCCTGCCGAATCAGGCCATTAGCAAAGACAGACAAATGTATTCAGCCACAGGCAACTTGCATGTCCCGGTTTCTGAAAAAATGAGCAAATCCTACAGTATAAACAGCACTTACTTTTATCAAAACTTTAAAGGAATGAACATGGTCAAGATTAATCTCTTTATCATGACATCTGCTATTTTTTCATTATCTATTACTAAATTTTCTCGCATGCCCTACATTTAGAGAATGCTTTGTTGCTTAGTTCAGCAGTAAAAAGCATTGTTTCTACAAGGCACAAATGAAATTTCTCCAGACCAGTTCAATGAGCTTCTGAGCTCCTTTCACCTCTAATGAAGCACCATCACTTAGCAATCATAGAGCATTTGCTAGCCCTTGGTAGCTCTTGCTCCTTGACACTATTTATGACAGCAGAACTAAAAGTGAATATAAGCATCTGCAGAGTGACAGCTTTGACAAGAGGTTCTGTGAAGAGTATTGCTAACACAACACATTACTATACAGAGCAGAGGCAGGCAATGTGGTGCAATGCTGACAAAGCTGCAATGTTAATAATAGAAGAATAATTGAAGTTAGAAAGATTTTTGACCTAATGGTAAAAGGAAAAACTAAATACATTACCAGTTTTCTGTAGTAATACTGCCTAAATCCATTTACCCTCCATTTACACTCATCTACATTACTGTAGTGATTTTTCTCTCCTCTTATCTAAGTCAAAATTCAGTTTTGATAGTCTTGTTGTAAGGGAAATATGAGAAACAGAAGGTCTGTGGCAGCTGAAGAGAAAAGGAAAGATTAGGACCTTCAGTGTGACTGCAGTGTGCATTGCCTGAATTTTCCTTTCCATCTCCTTGGACAAATAAGAGTGCTTCTAGTCTAGGTTACCATAGTTTCTGGTTTCCTTAGTAACCCTCTTGAGAGCATTCATGTGTTTATGTCAGTAGGCAGGAGTGTGAGAGGGTCTAAAATGGAGTATAAACCTCTTAAATTTGGAGTGAAAAGATTCCAAATTTTCTCCTCAACCAACAAAAGCAAACAAAACATAAACCAAACAAAGTCTCCCTGGAAACCAAGTGAAATAACTATGACCAGGTATGATTTAAATCATGATGTGATGAAAGGATGAGTTTGTTCTCAAGTCAGAAGGATCTTCAGGGTAAACCTGATGAACCGCAGTTACTGCTCCTGGGAAAGGAATTTGGAGTTATGAACTGTCACTTGCAAGGATGCTTCCTTTCTAGAGTTTTGTTGCATGGTAGCTACAAAGAAAGCAGTTTCCCGTTTGAGGATAATGTTAGCAAACAAAAACAAGGTCAGTAAGACTTATATGTTAGTGTCTTCATGTAAGTATGATGGAAATGCTGTAATAAGAATATAACCAGTAATATTTTGTACAACATTTCCTCCACCCTTCATGCAATAGACACTAAACAGCAAAATAACATGCTTTATGAGCTAATGGCTTGACCTTTTTCTTCTTAATCTGAAATACTGGATATGGTACTCAAATACTTGAGGGTTTAAATTTCTATTTAAATATAGAAATTTATTTGCATTTGAAGAAGACTGCTTTTTACTAGTAGCCTTCAGTGATCTTTATTACTGTACATCTGTCCTGACACTTTTCAGTAGATTTGTTCTATTGCTCCTGCTCTTGAAGAGCCCTTCTGTGTTTGGAAGCTGTGCAGGCACTGAAGTAAGGAAGGTCTTAGCTAAGCAGGATAAATAATGAATAATGAATATAAGAAAACACATTTTCACTGTGAAGGTGGTTGAGCAGTGGAACAGGCTGTCCAGAGAGGTTGCACGGTTTCCATCCTTGGAGATATTCAAAACCTGACTGGCCTCAGAGTGGGGCAATCTGCTCTGAGGAAGTGATTGCATTAGATCTCCAGAAGTCCTTTCCCATTTCTGCTCTTCTGTGACTCCAAGATTCTGTGAAGTGTGAAACGACTGGGAAACTGACTAAATGCATATTACTGAGAGATTCAGAAAAGTCTGTGGTTCATGTAAGGAAGCACATGATGTTTCACAAATTTACTACTTTTCTAATTTAATTTATAGTATTTGAGATCTTAAAGTATAAGTGACTTTGAGGGTACAGAAAAAAAGAGAAGAAAGAGAAAGAGAAAAAGAAAAAGAAAAAGAAAGAGAAAAAGAAAAAGAAAAAGAAAAAGAAAAAGAAAAAGAAAAAGAAAAAGAAAAAAAAAAAGAAAAAGAAAAAGAAAAAAGAGAGAAAGAGAGGAAGAGAGGAAGAAAGAGAGAAAGAGAGAAAGAGAGAAAGAGAGAAAGAGAGAAAGAGAGAAAGAAAGAGAGAAAAAGAAAGAAAGAAAGAAAGAAAGAAAGAAAGAAAGAAAGAAAGAAAGAAAGAAAGAAAGAAAGAAAGAAAGAAAGAAAGAAAGAAAGAAAGAAAGAAAGAAAGAAAGAAAGAAAGAAAGAAAGAAAGAAAGAAAGAAAGAAAGAAAGAAAGAAAGAAAGAAAGAAAGAAAGAAAGAAAGAAAGAAATTATGGCAATTATGGCACTGGTATTTAGTAGGTCAAATGTCCTAAAAACAAGTTTGGTAATTATAGGATTTTGCATCATAGGGAGTTGGGAAATTTAGTAAAATTTGAAGCTAGAGTTGGAAGGCTTTCATTTTTATATGAAAAAAAGGTGCAGCTCTTGTCACATACAAATGGCAGAAAGATAGAAACCAAGTACATAGACAACAGGGATACGGAAAACGGAATGCTGTTAAAAAGACAAGAGCAAAAACATTTATCATTTTTTTTGTTCATGTTTTCCATTCTTGTCCCTGAACTGTCATTCCCTTGCATTGTTGATGGTTTGCTGTGTTTTTGAAGGCAGTTATGGCAATGCTGCTGATAATGCTTTTCTAATTTTTGGCTCCCATGCCAATGTTTTTTAACTTATAGTAACAGATTGCAAAATACATGTGTTGATATTTATCTAACTGATTTTCTAAAACAAAAATAAAAAAGAATTACATAGGTCAGCAATGAATGGTTTCATTTTTTCCATGAGTTTCTTTAGTTTGAGAGGAAATTGAAGTTTTCATATATTGTATGTGAAAGAAGCATCACTAACAGCCTTGTCCTGTACACAATACATTGCAAATACATCTTTAATCAGATAACCAGTTTCAGTGGTTGGCTCCTAATGAGCTATTTGCAACACTTCAGAGGTGATTTATTGATTTGTTTTCCATTAATTATCAGTAGGAGCTCTGCCCTTTGGTAGATATTGGCCAGTTTATTTTCTCCATTGGCCAGTTTATTGTCCTTAAACTATCTCTGATCCAACCTTTGTTCAGCGTTTCATTGCCTTGAATCTTGCAGAATATTTATTTCAGCACAAAGAGGAGAATCAGAAAAGTAATGTTTTGTGCCTGTTTTGTACCTATTATTCCCATCAAGAAACAGTCAGGACCTTTTCCTTCTGATAAATACCACTAAAAACACATGGGATTACAGAGCACCACTTAAAGGTTTGACTCAAACCTCAGCAAAATCAGTGGGAATCTTTCTATTTAATTTCATAAACTTCAGATCAGATTCTGAATAGCCCTGGCTTTATATTAGAGTAAAAGATATCTCTTTCTTCTAAGAGGCTGAAGGGACTCCCTAGAGACTTCTAATGTTGTTTTTGAAAATTAGAAAATGGTCAAGAGGAGATGGCACAACAACAAAGAAACAATTGAAAATATCATTGCCATATTTTACTTCTTAGTTACTGACCACAAAATTTAGGATTCATCTCAAAAAACCCCAAAACCCAAACCAAAATATGGACAGGGAGGACTGTAGCTTGAAGATGTTCAGATTCCTGGTAGAATTTCCCTCCTAACATTTAAAAAAGTCTGGGCTGTAGGGGATACTTATAATTTGGGCATCATTCTTGGTTTGCAGACTGAAAATGCACATGTATTACGCAGAATTCTTTCAATAAAATAATAGTATAACACATTAGTGCTACAATTAAGACTAATATTTTTATAAAGATACATATTATTGCATATTAATAAATTTTCTTCTTTGTAAAGTGGGTGCCTTCCAGATATTTATGTTTAATATAAAATAAGAAGAAACAAACAAGACTTACTATTTTCTTTCATCTTATCATTCCTCCTTTTACTACTGCATTTAAGCCATATGAAAAAAATAATGAGCATTCTTATAATAGACAAAAAAATGACTGAAGTTCAGTTCACTCATTAGCAACTAATAAAAAAAAGAAATCTCTTTTAACCCAGAAGCATGCATAAATATGATAGTAAGAAGTCATGTATTGGATCACATACTCATTACAGCACCATATATTGTACTTATCACAACCACAAAATCATATATCAAGTACCCAGTGCAGTATGTTATTAAAATACCTTTCTTATATAGTAAGGTTATACTTCAAGCATTTTTCTTAAAATTCATTTCCATAAAATCTGCAATCAGATGTCTCAGAGGATTGGCAGATCGATGCCTATACTTGCAGTTTCAAGTATGTGGTTCAAGTGTTAAAAGGTTGTAGTTATCATATTGTTTCCATCTGATAGTGTTTAATAGCCCACATAATTCAGGTCACATCTCACTTTCTTGCAGCAAGCGATGTGTCCCCCCACCCCAATAAAAAGAGACATTAGTGGGCACACTGGGTGACAACCTCAACATAAGGTTTGAGTGACAGAGGCTTAAATGATCTCTGAGCATACAGGGTGCCACCCTAAGACAGAGTTTAGAAAAACAATACAGGAAACTTTTCATTAACACTGCCTGGTGCTGAAACTTAATAACAGAGATATTACATTACAATTAAAAAGAGCTTAGGAGATAGTGGGTTTTTATACACGATGGCTACTTCTAACAGTTATCCTTGAGTGCTAGGTACCAGTACAGGGATAATCTTCAGATATGGAATTAAAACAGCAAGGCTGTATGATACTGTTTTCAGAAGACGCTGACTCATAAGATTGTTGGAGAATCAGGCAAAAAGGTGTCTCATTCTGATTAGACTACTTTTTCTTAGTAACTTTGTTCAGGTTCAGAGGCAAAGAAAGAAATTCATGTTCCTTATTTTGACCCCCAGTAACCCACTGGCTTTGTGTACTTTTCTTTTAGATTGAGAAGCACTGAATTTCTACGGTACTATTAAATAGATGCATTGTCAGTAACGCTATGAAAACCCCTACTCTTATACAGTTAATTAGTCTTGTTACATTAATTGAAAACCATTCAGAACTCAGAAGTGAATGGAGGGCGCTCTGGGAAAGCAGCCAAGGGGGGTTTCAGGGAGCACAATGGACGTGCCTCTCCAGAGCCCGCGGCAGGCAGGGGACAGAGCCTGCACTGGGCACTGGATCCGGCTGCGCTCCCATGCAAAAGTGCTGCTCAGGAGCCACGTATTTATTTCAAGTAATCACATTTAGTAGTGGTCATAATAATGAAAAAGGTACAAAGGGAAAGCCTTTTAAAGACTTTCATCAATTAAGAAGCAAGGAAGGTGTCTTCTTGCACTGACCACACTGAGTCATTGATACCAGCTAATTGCTCTTCAGGAAATAGCTGTGCCGTCTTGCACATGTTTGCAATCCTCAGAACACAGTTTTGTCTGTTTGGGTTTGGGGTTTTTTTCTGTTATTCTTGGTTTTGTTCTTTGAAAAACAGAATGTTGAGAATGATAGATCTTAAATAAAAAAGGTAGTTTAAACATTCTGTTTACACATAGAAACTGAACTGCAGTGCAGTAAATAGAAAAAAATAGGACTAGGATGAAAACATTTTTAAGAGCTGGATGACTCAATGGGAAGACGTGTTTGCTCAGCTCTTTCTGAGCTCCCACTCTAAAAGAAAACATAAAATACAGTAATGAAGTGCGTTATGATGGATATCTCTTACTAAAAGGCAAAAATATAGAAAAGCAGAAAATTATGATTTATGCATACACTTGTATTCTAGTTTCTGGAAAAATGAATCACAGCGCACTTGTCTTAAGGAAAATAATTATTTTTGTAGTGGGTTACCCTTGGTCACAGACCAAACTCCCACCCAGTGGCTCTGTCACTCCCCTTTTCAACAGGCCAGGAGGTGAAAATAAAACAGAAATATTCCTGTTCTAGTTGAAAGGGAGATTGCTTAACAGTTTGCATTGTGGGCAAAAAGGACTTGACTTGGGAAAAATTAATTTATTTTAATACCAATTAAAATAGATTTGGGAAGAGAAACAAAGATAAAAATTGAAACAACCATCCCATCTTTCTTAAACACATTTATCTAGAGGCTCCCTATTTGTGACTAAGGGACTCAGCTGTGCTCTGCCATGAACCTGTTGGAGATGGATGGGATGGGCTCTGTCCTCCTCACAGAGGCACTTCATCAAGCAAACCCAATACAGCACTTGGTTCAGAAACAAGACTAAACTTAATTATGAAAGAACATTGTTCCTCATAAGGAAAGCCCCTTGTGTTACCAACAAAATGCTCTTGGTCTGTTCAGCCTGGAGGAGGAGAGACCTCATTAGAGTTACAACTTCCTTATGAGGGGAAGAGGAGGGGTGGGCACTGATCTTTTCACCGTGGTAACAGAACCCAGGGGAATGACATGTAGCTGAGCCAGGGGAGGTTTAAGTTAGATGTCAGGAAATTCTTCACCCAGAGGGCAGCTGGGAACTGGAACAGGCTCCCCACGGAAGCGGTCACAGCACCAAACCTGACAAGAGCTCAAGAAGCGTTTGGACAGGGCACATGGTGTGGCCCTTGGAGCTGTCCTGTGCAGGGCTGAGTTGGACTTTGATGATCCTTGTGGGTCCCTTGCAACTCAGGATAGTCCATGATTCTACAATTTATAAAGATTTGTACAAAATTTTTTTATATTCTTATGATGTACGATGATCCAAATTAAATCCAATTGTAGATTGAAAGTGAATAGTAGCACTTGATTTTCTGACAAATACATAGCTCTTCAAAAAGGCAGATGATTTCCTTTCTGGAATATGTTGACAAACTGATGGAAAAGATTCAGCTCTTTCAGGAAATAATGCTTTGAAACAGAGAAAGATGTTGCTAGTCTTATAGAAAAGATATGAACATGAAGGCTCTCTTCTTTCTATCATCCTCTGGTTGGACCAGTAAAGGTATCTTTATTAAAAATACTGCCTTTTAAATCACTGCAGAGGTCATTCCCATGTCCTGAATACAATCAGGTTTGTAAGATATTTTAGTAATTAGGACTGTCATTGAATACTGTAATTCCTTGCTATAGTATATTTTTCTGTTTTCCTCTACTTTTTCCTCCCATATGTATATCATAAACTGCCCACGTTCCAGATACTTTTTTAGAGCCATCCTTATTCAGCCATGTGCATTTTCTTTGACTTTTTCCTACTCTGACATTTTTTCTTTTTTAACTACAGATCATTTTGTGACCTGAGCTCTTTTTGCAATAATAAAAAAAAAAAAACAGGATCAGGGCATGCATTTTTTAAAAATTGATGTTTGAATTATTAAATACATCTCTACTCCCATGTGCAGTGACAGTCAAGTAGAAAATGGAAGCTGTCTATAATTTAATCATAGTACATACAATAATAATTAGTTGTCATTAGGACCCTAATTTTCACTGTGATGTACAAATAGAGAAATGCCAAATTCACAAAAATGAGGTGGTGTGTGACTTGCAGTGCAGGACTGGGTAATTTTTTATTAATAAATAAAAACTCCACTTTTTATTTATTTCTAATGTTTATTTCTGGTGATATTATGTCACCCTAAGCTTTTAATTGCACACAGTGAATACATGACACTAACAGGTGTTAAAACTTAAAGAATCCATAGCTTACAAATAATTTATTTTTAATGCAAATCATAATAGTGGGTATATTCTAGAAAGAGAATCAGAGACCATGTTCTTATTTCTAAGTGATTCCTGTTTAAATCGTGTGCTTGTGCTACTATTTTGAAATTAAATGCCACAGCCTCAGCTCTCTAATGATAGAAATTTGTTGATTATTACAGATCTTTAAACAGCATTCAGGCACATATTGAAACAGATTGATAATGCCAACTGGATACAAAGTGGGAGTGTTAAATTCTGCTGCCAGTTTCAGATGCTTTGAAACACTTCAGTAGAGTTCTGGTGGCTGCAGCATGAAGACTGCTAAGCACTGTGCACATATATAACAAAAGGTGCCTATCTCCTGCATCCAAGGCGGAAAAAGAGTCATGTTGACCAGATCAATACTCAAGTGACACAGGGCGAAGGTCATAAACACAATGATATGAAGATATGAAAAATTCAAAGTCCAATTATCACACAACTGAAGGACTGGCAGGGAAGATGTCCGTAGTCTGTTGAAGGACAAGTGAAAGCCTGCTTGTGGCAGTGTGTGGATGCAGCCTGGAAAATGCTAGAAATAGCTTTCAAACATATATAGCTTGTAGTGAACATGTGGTGCTACTAATGACTACATTTTGTGTACATGTTTTGCATGTTAACAAATTAATTAACCAATTTTAAAGGCACATGGTGAAAATAATAGCCTATAGGGGTTCGTTTAAGGAGCTGATTAGATATCTATGAAGGAGAGGTGTAAGCTTGATTCAAGTTGCTGGACAGCAGTCACTGTGATGCTTGTGATGATTAGGCAGCAAAGCACCCAATGCTTTTCAGTGGCTGTACAACCTTAATTAAGAAATCCAGGTGGTGAACCAGGAGCTGCTTCAGTCAGTCTTTGTGGCTGGGCAAGGTCAAGCAAATCTGCTTCCTATGAAAGTTAGGATTCAAGGTAGACACTGGGCCAGTGAGAAGTACCCTCTGGAAGAGCCCATGAGCCCTGTAGCACTTGGCAGGTCAGGGTACTCAGCCACTCACCACCAAACACATGGAATCTCTGTAAGAAAAACCTTAATGTTCTATATTGCATGTTTTTGGGGGTTGGAGACTTTATTTTTCACAGTTTTCACAATCGATGGAGCGCCCAAGCCTGCTCATGGCAAATGGCCCCTAGTTCCCAAAGAAATTAAGAAATACTACTTTTCAGGCTACCAGAGATGTTCCCTCTCAGTCCCTATTCAAGATTGACTGAAAAACCTATGGAAAAACCCTGTCAGATTCAAGACTGCACCCCACTGCTAACACCCAAATCAAAAGACACTGCTTGCACAGGAGCTTAATTGCTGACAATCTCACAGCCAATTTTGCCACAAGTCACAAACTTTCAGTACAAGAGGATTTTGTAAGGCCTTGGCTCTGAAACTGATGCCATGAAAGGAGACTTGCTGCTTTCATGTAATCAAAATAATGATTTCACAGTCATAGATACAAGCATGTTCTTGAATGCATGACTTGGCTACACCTTGTGGGTTTCAAAACTAAAATGTAGGCCTGTTATCTACAGACCTGTACCCTAGTGCCAATGTCATACACATGAACACCTTTTTCTCTCCCTTACTAGATAAAACTGGTCTGAATTCTTAATTGCACCTTGATCCAGTTCTAAAATAAGGAATTCCTTACCAGTCAGACTAAACCCACCAAGTCCGGTGTCTAGAAGGAACCAGCACATTCCACTCAAGTCTGCTACAAGATAGGATTTTCTCCCAAGTAAAACAGAGAAATTATTCCATGCCTACTCCTTTTTTATTTAATGGATTTTCCACAGTATTCACCTACTGAATTATACATTTAACCCATGTTACAAAAAATTCTTTAAAAAGTTACAATTTTTTGAATTTGCTTTCTTTCTTCTATTATACTTATAAGGGTCATTTAATGCTTTTGGCAATGCAGAACTTTTGAACTACCTTTAGTAACAGCATAGTTAAAACCTGTAGGCAAAAACTGAGCTCTGCACCCAGAGCTTTCTCTGCTTATGAAAGAATATTTACTAGTCAAAAGACAAATTTGCAAGCATTCCACTTCTGAAAAAAGGAAAAATTTCAGGTTATGGTATCAAGAAAAAGCCCCTTTTCTTTCATGTAAAAATTTGGTTTTGCACCTGTCATACAAGACAAAATATAGCCTGATTCTGTGCTCCACCACCACCACATATCGCTGATTTCCAAGAGCAGCAAAAGTGGTTCTAGAATTAAAGATTCTTTGCAAATTCCTGCTGCTAATGGTACTCATTTTTATGTTCAAATGTGCTTTACAGCTGTATGTAGATGTTTAACTTCTACTTGTAGTTACTTCATGTATATTAAGACATCAGATGACAGTTCTAAATTTTAGAAGGCATTCTTAGTCTGTACACGTGTGAAGGGTCTTAAACAGAGTAAACAGAGTAGGCCAACTACTCACAGAAAATGTTACTTCATGTTAATCAGCATGTTATGAAAACACATAAGTCATTGCTTAAATTCCTAGCCTGCCTATATTCGGTCCTTACAGATTACATCTTCTCAAATAGAATTAGAATTATGGCTTTCTTATTACCTACTTCTACAAGCAAATGGGGTGTTCTGGAAGCAGGTTAAGGGAAGCATGCCTTCCAGTGTTTGGGATAAAACTGTTGCTCATAACCTGTGCATGCAAACACTTTTAGGCCAGGCACAAAAATAAATCCATAAGTAAAGGCTACTCTGCTTGTGAAGAGGGATTTTTTCTATAGTCCCTGGAAACTAAACACACTGTGTAATAAGTTCAGCAGAACAACCCTCCAATGAGTCCCAGAGAGTGGCAGCAACAGAAGAGAACATCTGTGAATTCAATATGCTAAACCCACAAGAGAGCACAATATTTAAGGGTACCTCATCTCACTGTTTACTGAAGGAAAGGAATTGCCCCTTTTATACCCTTAGTCTGAAACCAGGAGTGTTACAAACTCATGAAAGTGTTACAAACTAATGAAACTCCCTAGCTCAGTAATCCAGACCATCTTGATTCAGCTTAGATGTTCCCTGTGTGGAGCATTTTCACTGAAACTCTCACCCTGTCCAGATGCTGCCTAATCACAGCTTTTCAGACTCACCCTGCAGACCTATCTCAGTTTCAGTTCTATGCTTTCTTTCTAAAAATTTACACCAGGTGGAAATGTCTGGCTATTATTCATAGAAAAAGACATTAGACAAAAAGTTGTCTCTACTACATTCCATAATAAACACCTAATTTTTTGGCTTCCAGTTGTCTGTGGTAAGACTTTAAAACACTTTGAATAGTCAATGACTTCCCCAAGAACTTTTGTTAGTCTGTAGACACTGAACCAGAAAAACTTTTATAGTCAATCCAAGTTCATGCTTGTGTTAAAGAGTGTCCTCACAGCCTTCAGGAGAACACTGTTTTCTCCAAAACTGTGTTCAGAGCCGGGAAGAGTATTTGGAAATCTAGTATGACCATTTGATACCTTGTAATCTATATTTTCTATAAACACACAATCAAAACCTGAAATATATGGCGATTCAAAGTCAAAACATTGGTCGATATTTTGGAATACGAATTAATCCTTTTCTTCAGTGATGTGGAATCCACTAGTGCAAGATAACAGCTTTGACATCTCGTAGAACACACACCTTTTTCATCCTGCTTAAAAGGCAATAGGCAGAGCAAAGAAGACAAATATTAGAAGCTTAGAAAACTAAAAGAAAATTTGGGAAAAAAATCAAGTCCAAAAGTTGGTTGATTGTACTTTATCTTCAGGAACCCAACTTGAAATCAGTCTAGATTTTTTGATTTTTGGGAAGCCCCAAACTCCCGTTCCAAAGATCAGCTCCGTAGGACAAGGCATATTGGGACTTTCTTGTCCATTCAAATTCCTTTGAAAAGTATCTGGCAAAGTTGGTTTGAGTTTTCCTAGCTCTTCAACTAAGCTGACAAGTTGTCAGTTGCTCTTCTGAAGGGATACATCGTAGGATGATTTGGAAATGACTTTTCTTCAAAGCCAAATCCAGGTCCAGCAATGACTTATATAAAACTGCTTGTATAACTAGTGTGTAACTATTAACTTGTGTAACATGTAGAACAGTTACATCATCCTATTTTGCATCTGCCTTTTTCCATTTTATGCAATTATAGACAGTGGCATGAAAAGACCATCAAACAGGTACAGGACAAGTAATAATAAAAGGTTTTATAACCATGATTCTGGGAAGAGTACGTTCCTTACAAAGAAGTTATGCAACTCATTCTTAAAAGTGACAATAAAATCTTTATTCCACTCCTTTCTCACCCTTTCCCATCCACACACAGAGACACAAATTTTTATGCTATCTGTTGGGAAAATGCACTTTATTCCATTTTCAGATTTGGAGCCTGTTTGTCATTCACCTAGTTTATTCACTATTCTGTATCTGTGTGAGGCTTTTGACAGCTTCATATACATGTATAAATATATGTAAATTCCTTCTTTATCCTACCATTTTCTTAGGTATCATAAAAAACAGTTTTAAAATATTTTAGGTCAGGTCTGGAAAGATTCACTGCTAATTGAATTCACTGCTATGCTGTTCTAAACATACTGTCTTGTAAAAGAGCATAACGGGAAACTAGCAGATTATTATTTTAGACTACTAGGGTTCCAGTCTTTCCCAAAACTTGTAAAGCATTTTCAATAAACCACCCAGCTAGAGAGTCATCAGTCACATAATCAAAACAAGCATTTTTAGAGATAATCCTTTTAATCTATTTTGCAGCCTTGCATTTCACAACTGAGAGCACAGGATGATCTAGTAAGGCAGAACATAAGCAGCCAAACTGTGCTGTGGAATTTTTAGGGATTTCTTGGGTCAGAGCAGGCAAGCAGACTTCTAACTGTAACACACTCTCTTCCTCGGTAATGATGAACCATGGTTTCTCTCTTTCACAATGCACTTCAGATTTACAGGCTAAGTGCTTTTTTCTTTCTCTCCCCACTACCCTTGCCCCAAGAGGAAATAAAAGTCACAAAATTAAAAGGAGCTTTCTTGATCAGAAAAATGACAAAACTAAAACCGACAGCGTAATGTCAGACATTTCCATGTCTATTACAATAGCAGGTACAACTTAACAAAATTCAAAAAAGGACTAGATATTAAGGGATGGTGTTTCTGACATGTATCAATTAAAGATATTCCAAAGCTCTTAACTGAAAGATCTAGGCAAAAGACTAAAGTTTTGCTTTAAATCGCTTCCTGTGTATAAGAGGTTAGGATGGCCTTTAATGTATGGGAAAAAATTTTACTGCAGCTGCACGTTGGAGTTTTTGGAACTGTGTTTTTCAGTCTATGTTACCTGACACTGGCTAATGGCAAAGTCTGGCTGTGGGTTTGATCCACTGTGTCAATTACAGTATACATATTCTGTTGTTTATTAGATTGATAAAATACTATCATTTCACAAACTAAAAAGATAAAAGTGCTACATAGTGCTACAAATTGACAAAGCTGGAAAAAGCTGAAACAGTATTTCTTAGTTACACTATTAGATTGTGTGTGGTACTGGTGAATTCCTCTGAGGCTGCTCATAAATTTGAGACAAAGACTTTGGCTCCTATAAAGTCTGAAAGTTGTAGGTGCCGCCTTCTGTAAACATCAATAATGGCTGCAGAGCAAGTGCCACAAGCAAAGGGCACTGAGCCACTCAGAGCTGGCACAACAAAACCCTCCCGACAACAGACTATTGCTTCTCCTTGACGCTTTATAAAAAAAGATTGTAAACGTAAGGAACATTTCTGTACATTCCTCAGCATTCTGTGCATTCCCCTAAAGACTGTAGTTACTCCTACATTGCTATTTGTATTTTGATTTAAATATTTTTTGCAGCAGTTGGGAAAGATTTGGTGTGCTTTAGAGCACTTGCAGTGACTGCCCCAACCCAAAGTACATGCCCATCTTCTCTAACCACACTCCAAAACATACCCTTCAAACATAAACTGCTTCAAATGAGAATCATTTAATCTCTTTCGCAAATTAAAATAAATAAATAAATAAATACATAATGGAACTTTTCAATCACTATAAAAGACAGCACCCAAAACTGCTAACAACTTGACAGTCCAAGCAGGTGCCCAGTAGAGATCCCTTGTGCCTTGCTTCCCTGGGTAATGAGTACACAGGCTCAAGAATGGAGCACAAACCTGCCAGGAACAACCCAGGAGCCTTTCCACTTTTCTGCTGCTCTGTCACTTTAAAATATCTTGCAAGCATCCACTGTCTCAAAAGGCAGCTTGAAAGAGGCAGAAACTGCCATGTGTGCACTCTCATTTTGAATCCAGGGCAGATCAATGACTGTTTATTTATCTTGAGCAAAGCAAGTGATAGTTTTTTTCAAATTCTAGCAGACAGATCTCCTATCACCGAACCTGGCAGGGCATGTCAAACAGAGCTGGGAGGGGGCACAGAGCAGGTTAGAAACTGGCTGCCTTGGTCACCAAGGGAGAACAATTACTTAATGACAGCAATTTACCCGTTTTACAGTTTGCAGTGCCAAGGAGATATCGCTTGTGACAGTGGGAAAAAATCAAGCCTGAACTGGTTGAAAAATCAGCACAGAAAATCAGAGCTACTTCTTCTAACACTGAAAATCATGGAATTTATTTCAGTGTTTGATTAATGTTTTAGATGCCCAGTCCTAAATAGATTTGCTGGAAAGTTTGGGACACCAGCCCTTTCAAATAACCAGAAGTTATGGATAAAAATGTCTTTGCTTCTTGCAGTTATTAACTTGATGCTAGATTTTTTCTAATGATTATTCCCTGTGTGCTACTCGTCTTCCAACTGTGAGAGTTATTTATTTGTGCTGTTTTCCTAGGCAACCCTGCTAATTCCCTCCTGAAAGATCAGGCATAAGCATGGGGCTATCAAAGCTGGCTGAAGTCTTTCAGTGCGCAAGGAGAGGACATTAAGAAAGAGAAGGGTTATTGAAACCACTTAAGGCTAGATTAATATCTTCACCTTTCCACATTAAATGAGTGCTTTTCAATTTTGTATAATCATCTGTTGTAATAGGAGTTCATGAAAAGAAAAAAAAAATACTTTTTTATATTTAAAACCACTTAAGGAGAAAAGACAGGAAGGGATTTGGTTTAACAGGTAATGAACTCACAACAATCTTCAGGAATAACGTCACTGGTGAACAGGAGGGGAAATCCCAGCTATATGTATTTTTCCCTGTTTGTATATAGCTTTGCTGATTTTTCCAAGTCAAAGGAAAACAACGAAAATCAAAATGTGAAAGAATCAGTAATTAAACGTGGGGGTTGATTTTTAACTAAAAAATTAATTAGCCCAAATACTAAAACTAAAAGGTTTTTACAGTCGGATAACTTTCGGACAGAAAAACACTAGAAATCTATCACTGCTTTCTGACCTACTTTCCATGGTCATGGCTAATTTGATCTTCTTGCCTTTCATATCTCTCTGTCTCTGCCAACAGACAGATGAGCAGTGGAAGAACAGAAGAGGTAGGTTGGGTTAAGAGGACAGATCAAGACAAATCTTTACAAGCAAGAGACTGGAAGATTTCAGAGATCTACTCCCAAAAGAAGCAGACAATTATTCTTATTAGGATTAAGTCAAAAGATGTTACAATCACAAATACAGTATTTATCATAAATCACCAAAAAGTGTTCATGTAAATGATCTATGCCAGGATAATGTCATGCCTGAAATGACTGTACCACTTATAGGTTCAAATCTAACTGCTACAAGAAGTTAAACAAGGAAATTTAATAAACAGAAGATCTGTTGAAAAGAAAAAATGAAACATCAGAAGTTAGGGGGGAAATCAGTACTTCAGACATTCACTACAAGAGTTATTGTTATTTTTGTTTAAGAACTACATATTTGTTTTGAAACAGAAACAATTATAAAATGTGAAACCATTTTATAAACCCAGAAATCATATATTTTGTTCCAACTCAACTATTTCACTTGACCTGAACAACATAAAATAATGTTTTTCAAGCTAATTGAATTTTGCTCTTTTTCCCCTAAGAAACTTTTCATATGTCCCAGTTTCTATCCTGAGTCCTCTCACATTAATTTTACTCTGTTATTCTAAGTAAATTAGGTTTAGGTAACAGTACTGTCAATTGACATCTGTACTCTGGGTCTTCTAATAGCTTTTCATCCCATGACTACATTAAAATACAAATTTAAGGATATGAATATTTACAAATCTCTCTGCTAATTGAGAGCTGTTTGAAGAAGGCAGACTTAATTGCATGTCCCTATTTAAAGTGAAACAGTGTAACTCCAGCAGTTTCCTGTTTTACAGGCAGTGTATACACAGACTAAGCCAGCCTCTGCATGAGCTGCTACGTGCCCAGCCAAACATGGAAGTGATTTAGGAGTTAGAAGAAAAAGAGGGGGAGAGGACTGGAGTAATAGCACGTCAGCATGTTCTGTAGATGAGAGAGAGAGAATTAAGATGCTGAGAGGCTAAAAGCTTGTTTCCACTAGTACTGTCCCTGTGACTTTTTTTCTCCCTCAAATTTTTTGGTATAGCCCCCAAAATGAAGCAGTCATTATTTGCACACTTCTAATTAAATGTTAATAAACTGGAGGTAAAAGCTGCATGAAAGAATTTCAGTATGCAAACTTCAGATTTTAGGAAGGTTCAAAGAGAAATACCTGACACCAGTAACAAGGCCATAATTCTGAGGATCTGCATCTTTTGACCTTGGCCCAACTGTAAAACAGGCCACCAGCTGCATTGATCCATGTCTATAGTTCCTAAAGGCAACTATCATGCCTCTTCATGCTTGCTTCTAATAAACACATTGTCTGTAGGATTAACTGCCTTTTTGAGATGAATTGAAAATTTTATGTGGACTGAGATATAAAAGCAGCAGGAATACCAAGTCTCTCAAAGAACATGCAGATGTCTTCCCAGTCCCAGATTTGTATACACCACTGCAATCCTGTTTCAAATAATGTGTGGATTCTTTTTCAGCCTTAAAGATCTAACTGGATTTTGTGGTTTTCAGTTATGACCACAGAAACCTACAAGACAAGTTTCAACCAACAGTCCCAAGCTCTACCCTCTTGTACTGTTTTCTAGTAGAGCTGTGTGCTCCTCAGCACCATGAATTAACAGCATCTGTATTTTCATTTTTATAATTTCACAGAATTTAATTTTTACTTGTTTATTATTGCCTACAGTTTTCCCTTCAGAAAGCTATTAATATTGGTAATAAAAAAGGTTTCCAAAATCCCATTCTCTCATTTCCTATATGCCTTATAAAATCCCCTAAAAAACAAAACCAAAAACAAACAAGCAAACAAAATCACCTCAAAAACATAAATAAATACATAGAAAAAAAATTACTAATTTCAATGAAAGTTTTTTTTTCATTTGGAAAATACCACGATGATGATGAATTTTCAGCCAATTCCAGATGACAAAACAGAAGGTAGAAATACAGAAGTCGTGCAGTTCAACAGTTAAGGCTGTATGAACAGCTACACCTTCAGCTAGATTAAATATGCTTGGATTCACAATTTCACAATCACAAATTTGAAAATAATACTTCTTCAGAAAACGACAGAACTAGAAATACAATTTTTTGTATTTAATCTATAACTTTCAAATACAGATGCTGTATTCTGCAATGTTCAGTCCACACAGAGAACAGGAAAGGGACAGGTAATTGCACTGCAACTTTCAGTTTCAGGACTGCTAATGAAGTGTATCTCCTTCAATTCAAGAGCTGGAGCCATTGTTTGTGCATAACACTGCTATTGATTTTCTCTGTAATAGATACTTTGTCAAAAAATACAGTTAAAATATCTGGAAATGCTTTTGGAAACACTAAAATAATTACCAAGAAGTGAATACTTTATTATAAATATTTTAATGTTTTTAAAAATTATTTCTTTATACCATAGAAGATTAATATATCGAAAAAGATAGTAAAGTACCAATCACTTAGACAGTGAAACTTCCTAAGGTTTCTAGTAAATCTAATGTAATGTTTGTGGGCTTTTTTTTTTCATTTTATAGCTACCTGAACTGTGAGGTAAATGCCTGTATTGACAAAATATTACATAGACTAGTGACTATAATTTTACCTATGTTGAATAACCATCTCATACTAAAAGGGGGTTAGTTACTGTGAGCACAGGTGTTCATACATATTTGCAAAATAGCAGCCTGCAACCTGGTGCTTTTAGAAAAGTAGGTTCAGCTAGAGAAGAATACGAAACATATATAAAAGAAAGAAAGTTCACCTTTGAAAAAGGAGTCTTTCATAGTGATTTTTAGAAAGGGACTTTTTTTTTTTGCTGTTATTCAGAAACAATGATTATCTTATAGTTGTCTGCTTCCATCCTTTTATTCAAACCCTTGAAGCCATACTTTTGCAAGAAATGGAAAAAATAACTTCCCTCAGTATAACAGGAAGAAATTTGTTATGTAGTAAATGTACATAATACAAGTTCAGAAATATACGATATTTATTAATTTATTTATAATATTTTACCTTCTGCCTTATATAGACTAAAAATATTGTCAGAGGACCTTTTTAAACAATAGAAATTTTTCACATACTGTGACACTGCTTCAGTGGTCTTCTAAAAAGTGTTTTAGAATTTCTGTTATAGTTTAAAATGACACATTTTATAAGAAAGTAATAAAATATTTAGTACAAAATTCTATAGTTCTCTACTGAAAGGAATTATGAATCTTCAAAGGTCATCTATAAATATCTTTTCTAATGCCTTTGCGACTTAAAAGAGCTTCCTTGTAATGAGTATAGTCTTTGTCTAGATTTTGTTTTTCAAGGAAATCACAATTTAGTAATTTCTAATTGTTAAATTGTTTTCTCTAACTCTAGTTAGCAGGTACCCTGTGAGGTCCATCCTTTCACAGCAAAGGAGAAAAAAAGTAAACCTGCTTGAAAGGAGCAGCTGGCATCGTTGCAAAGTGCACTGAAAGTCTACCTTCAGGGTAAACTTCAAGCAGACTTCAGGGAAAAAGATCAGTTATGTTTCAGTGTGAAGCAAAGTGAAACAATTGTGGATGAATATACAAAAACACAGGAAAACCAGATTAACAGGTAGGATTGCAGTTTGCTTCCTTAAATGGATCTCACCTATACTTGTTCCCAACATCAGAACAGATGTAAAATAAGTCTCAAAGTACAAAAGAAGCCCTACTGATACACCTTTCACAATTACAATTAAGCCACATTTTTACATTAAATCTATAATATGAACAGATATTAAAGACATTGCAGAGTTCTCATGCAAGTGCCTCTTATCTGCCATTTTAAGAAATCTCATGGAGTCTCTTTCTTTATATGGTGCTATCCTTAATGCAACAAAACACACAAGATACTGAAACATGGAGCTGCATAAACCAGTAAAATCCATGTTAAATAGGAGAATTCCTAACATCTAAGGGTTGGAGTTGTTTGGGGATTTTTGATTATCATCCCTTTCTTAATATGGAGGGTAAATTTTTTTTTTTTTATATAATGAAAGCTAGCAGAGAGAGAAATGTATTGACCTTTGTGGAACAAAAAGGTGTACTACAATGAGATTACCCAGTAATCTTACTAGCTATTTCATTCTATATCTTGGCTTTCCTGAAAATTAACAATTCTTTGAGATATATATGTATAATTTTTTTAAGCATTTTCTACATATTTCAGATAAATAGATATATATCCCATGTTCTTATCTAAGATAGCTGTTACCAGAATAAACTACTACTAGGCTTTTCTTGATTACTCAAAAAGAACACTCCTGATGGTGTTTACAACCAAAAAAAGGACAGAACTAGGAGCTTCAATGTTACATAAGTTGACACATTTAAAACATTTCATTTAGTCCATGTGCAAAGACATGGAAAAACATCATTTTTTATTCCTCAGCTACTCAGTCTTTAGATCCCCAGGATACCAGGGTTTACCTCATGGTATTAAGTCGGACTTCTCTGACAATAGGAATCATCCTTCAGATGAGTATGATATGCACACTTATTCAATAGCAACCAAATGAGGAAAAGTTTCAATGTCTTCCCTACAGTCTGACTCAAAACTACACAGAAGAGTAGGGCTTTTGGGGCTCTTTTTCCCCAGAAGTAGTAGCACCGGTAATCAGTTGATGCAAAATTCTTGCTTTTGAAGGTCTACCAGCAATAAGTAATGCTCAAAGGCTGATATAAAATATCAGCTTCAACAACCTGCCCAAAGAACAACACAACTATAGAACCAGAAGCAAGATAATATACCTCAAAATAACACAAAATGCAAGCATTGCAAGGGCTCAGTAATTACTGACCATGGCATGATGCCAGACACAGAAAGGAAACTCAGCTACAAATGGACCATCCACAACCATCCACTAAAACTCTGGACGTGTGAAAAACAACCAAACTGCAAAATACTGCTTAAGTTTATATACAAGCAATGGGGTCTACAAAAAAAAAGAAAAAATTAGAAAAAAAAAATTAGAGTAACTGTTCCTCTTTTTCCTAGATGCCTTTGAGGCATTCAGTGCACTCAGCTCCATTACAGAAATCTGAGGATTATTTCACGTCAAGGAACTGGAAGGAACTGAAAAGAGAAGTAATTTTAAAAGAGTGCTAAATGCTGACGTTTCCAGTGCTCAAGTCAATGCAGCAATGATTCTTTCTGTCTGAACTGTTGCAATTATGAATATAACACAATGCTTTATGTCATGATTCCCCAATTAGCTTAATTCAAATATAATTCCACAGCACTGTTGAAGAGGTTGAGACTGTCTTCCCCCTTCCACGTTCCTGTCTTCTCTCTGGTGCTAGCCAAGCACTCAGGAAAACACATGGTGCACCAAACATAGATCTCATGTCCATGAAAATTACAGTTGGGGGTTTAGTTTTTAACCAGGTCATCGTCAGATACAGTTCACCTTGCAGCTGCATGAATACTCAGGTCTGCTTAAGGGAAGGGGCAAGAATAAACAACTAAAACTCTGCTAATTGCTGTAGGAGCCACAGGAAATGGGGAAAACCTAAAATGGAGCAAAGAGGCTGTTGCTTACTGTAGCCTGGCATAGGGGCAGTGACAGTGATTCTTCAGTTACCTCTCACAGTTTCTTTTTCTGCCTGGCACTTAATATAGTTTTCTGTTATTTAAACAATTCAGCTGCAGTAATAATGGTTATTTGAGCCTCATTAACTGAGAATAATTGCCTATTTTCATCTTTATTACATCCCTCCTTTTTCTTCTTTTTCTGAAGAGTTATTCTTCTTAGAGTATTTATTTCCCATAAGTCGAATAGGATGAGTTTATTTCCATAGTGTCTGCTAACATAGGATGTTGGTTTAATAATTATGGATAAAATCCCTGTACAAATTAAATCAAAAGCATCTCTCTTATTGAATTGCTGCTTCAATTAAACCAATGCCTTCAAATGCAGGAACTCTGCTAGAACTCCAAACCTCTATTGCTCTCTGTCAAGGAACCAGCATCCTTGCTTGTGCTGTAACTTCCCCAAGTCTATATAGACTTTACAGTTTCCCTGAACTGCCCTGAAAGGGGTTGTGTTTTCCACCCCACAAACACACAGATCTCCCCTAGCTGCCCTTAGACTAATTTAAAGGTACATGGAGAATTTGGCAGAGACTGCTGCAGTGCAGTGAATGGAACAACTGTAGGTGGTAAGGGCTTCATGAACAAGCCCATATTACGGTGTCATAACACAAGTATATAACTAATTAACTAAATAATGAAGGGGAAACATAAAAACAGTTTTTAATGCCTGAGGAATTATACGGCTTATAGCTGAAATAGCAGCTTTAAATAAATATTTATTTGTTTTTGTTAATACAGGTTGCTTTATTTTAATCCATATTTATATTAAAATCAATTAGAATGTATATGGGATTTTGTGGCTATAATTTGTATTTTCTGATTTATGTGTCACTCACTCATTAGTTTCCTAAATAACAGAGAACACACTTAGTCAGTTGGCATTTTCCAGTGTTTTAATTGCCTGCTGTGATATAATTATTGTGACATTTTGGGATGGTTTTAACATCCTGAATTAAATATTCTGACATCCCACAGAGCACTTCATGAAAACAGTCAAACTGTATTCAAGTCATTAGGAGCCTATAGTTGTCCTTTAATATTAAAATTATTTTTGACACAAAAAATGCAGATAAAATTAAAGTGCTTAACAACTTAGATCGTATGTCAGTTTTCATCTTTAAAATTTTAAAATGTTATTAGCATATAATGAGCAACTGTGGAGTTCAAAATACCACATTAATTTGTATTTTATTTTCCTTTTTTTAAAGTAGCTATCAAAGAATGTTACATAAGAAATCCTATATAAAAAGCTTAATTTTTGGTGAATTTTCAGAGCAAACTATCACACAACTGTTTTAAAGAATAAAATAAATATTTTATTCTGATTATTCTTTCACAATAGCTGAGAAATACTGTACATCTTTAAAAATTATTTTACTTGCCACAAAATAGTTCACGACAGAACATAGAATGCTTTGACTTTCAGATTAGGCTTCATTTCTGCAAACATTAATTATTTAATGTGTTAAACAATGAGAATGACATACGTAAAATAAAATGTTGTGAATTAGTTTCTAAAAATGGGCAAGAATCCTTAAGAATAAGATAAATTTACATAACAAACAGCCAGTGCTCTGTCTTGTTTTTTTCAGCCCTGTTTTGCAAATAGTTTAGAAGCTTATTGGTAAGTGCCAGGAGAGCATAGAAGAGGTTTTGGGAACTACAGAGTGAATAAGGTCAGCTCAACATAGCCCTGCAGACCAGCCCTTGTCTCTACCACCACTGCTACACAAATGTGTAATCTTGTCAGGAATAGAAAGGGAAGTCAGGAGACTGAGGGAGGGGAGTACAGCATACTGGTAATATATAACTGGTGCCAGTTTGCACCTGGTCTCCAACCTCTCATATGCTGCACAGAACTGTATTAAATTGCACTACAGTCACACTGGAAAACCAGACATAACCTGCCACTTAACTTCCACAGGTGAGAGAATGGCTCTAAAGACACAAATTGCTCGAGTTTTAATATATACCTTATGTTTCATTTATACTTAGCACTGATTCCCCAAAAACTCAAACAAAACCCTCAATTCATATTCTTACATTTTAAGGACTAAATAATTATTTCTTTTTATTTTAACTGCAAATTTAGCTAGTCTATGACATTTATAATTTAAATTTCAAAAGATTGCCTGTATTTTTCTGATACAGTTTTAAAAGAAATGTATCTCTGTAACACTGAAGTAATATTCCACAAGTTTTAAATGTAATTATGAACATTTATGCAAAAAATATATTGGGCTATTGAGTGACCAAGGTCCATGCAAGATGAGTGGCAAAACTTCATAGATTGTGTGGAAAGATAGTAATCAGTAGAGAACCAGAACAGAAGCTAGAAGTGAGGAAGCAACTGTAAACAACACTATACTATGCTGGCATCAATTTGATAAAAAGAATACAGGAAGTGAAGTTCTTTCTGTTTCTCAGGCAAAATACAGAAAAAATCTTCTAGATCAAATCAATTATCTGATATAAGGAATGAAGATGACAGTATTACTGAGCACAGTGTGTGCAAAATTAATGTCCATCGTAACTTTAGTGAGAACCTGGAGAGAGAGATAATGGAGGTACAACCAGAGGACATATTTGCAGCAAGGATGTTACTTTTATGTATACAATTACCTGTCTCTTCTGAGTTATAGCTTTACTTATGTGGGTACTTATTTACTTTATACCTTTCTGATGATTCATATTGACTTGAGCGTGCCCTAGTGTACTTACTGCAATAAAATTCACCGAAACAATTGCAATTATATGATCAAAATCTTCAATAACCCAGCTGGCATTTAATACCGACACTCTGTCCACACATCAGGCTTCTATGCAGACTTGAGTCTTTTTCTGTTCAAATCATGTCTTCATTTTTTATACGCCTTTAAAACAATTTCAATGAGTTAATTACAATTCCAAACAGCAGATGTGGGGTTTAAAAGCCATAGAGTTTACACCAACAGGATATCTGAGCAAATATCCTGTTAACCTAAGTGAAACGTGCAAAGATACGGAACCAAGAAATTAGAGATGAAAAATAACCTGGTTAAAATTAAGTCCACAAAACCCTTGCTTGCATTTATAGCCAGGAGCAGATCTGCACTGATCTTATTTTAGTCTATTATTGAGCCACTTTTCAATATGTTATAAGACCATGAAATTCAATGAGCCCAAGTTGAAGATCCTGCACCTGGGTCAGGGCAATCCCAAGAACAAACACAGGCTGGCAGGAGAACGGATTGAGAGCAGTCCTGAGGAGAAAGACTTGGAGTTGTTGACTAATGAGAAACTCAACATGACCCAGCAATGTGCACTGACAGCCCAAAAAGCCAACCAGATCCTGGGCTACATCAAAAGCAGCGTGGTCAGCAGAGCAAAAGAGTTGTTAAATGCCAGATGCAAGACTTCAAAAAGATTTTCTGAAAGTCTTATGGGATTTTTTTTTTATTGCAGGAATATCTACTAAATATTTTTGTGTTTGTATATTGAAAGATGCTAAAAGATGATCTCCTCACTTTGTTAGAAAATAAGCACCCATTTAACAGAAATTAATATTGCTTAGTCATATTGCTCTAGTCATTGAATTCATTAATTGTTCTGAGATAGTATGGAGTTACTGTCACATATTTACTTATATAGTTCTTTAGGGTATAGCAAAGTCCTGAGTAAAGCAATGTTCATGTTTCAACACCATTAGCAAGGTATTATGCTATTAATAAATTGGATCATTATCTTTACTGACGGAATATTACACTACATAAGCGTTTTTGTGCAATCAAAATTACTGTTGTCAAGCATGTTTCCCACTCATCGTCACCTACTGTGCTCCACTTCACAGCATGGAACTGGTTTAGAGTCCAAAATCTGAATTCTTTTCCGATAAAGCTAAGATAGAAGGTATGCAAGCATGAGCAATAGTGTACACTCCTGGCTAGACATCGAGGCCAGGGGAAAAATTACTCCAAGTCCAAAGAAAACCTCAAAAAAATATAAATAACAGGAACATAAGACACAATCACCAGTGCATAAATCTACATGTTCAACGAGGAAAGCCTCTTGTTGATATGAACATAGCCTTTCTGTCCAGAAAAGTGCTACAGGAGTTTTGATGTTTAAATGTAAAAATCATTTAAACCCAAGACTTTTAAGAGAAATTATAAGCACTATGGTGAAAGGAACAGATGGCAGGAAGTTTCTCTCTTCTTATGAGGTATATAATAATTTAGTGGAACATCAAGTCTTCGCTTGCCAATGGTTCACCTTCTAACTCTATGGGTTTCACAAAATTTCCAGTGATCCTTGACACTTAAAGTTCCAGGTTATCTATAACAAATCCTTCTTGACAATGTATCTTCATCTCTTAAATAAAAAGTTCAACAAGGTGATCCAGACTCCACTCTTGGTTCCATCTGCAGGGATTTAAACCTCTCTCCCTCAGGAAACATCTATAACCATGAACCTCCGGGTGATATTGGGGAGAATGTGCCCTCTATCTATACTACTGACCGTGTGACATCATGCAGAAAGGAATTTTTCATAAACTGGATCTAAAAGGGAGACCCCAACTTTAACTTATTGATTGGGGCATTCCTGTTAAAGGCAGGAATACTCACTAACAGTCTGCAGGTTATTGTAGCTGCCATTACAGAAAGTGATTCCCAGCACTGATTTAGGAAAAAAACATTACAAGTGCATTTTGCCAGGGGCCTAATCCTGTAGCAAGCATTAAGTATGCTCTGAGAATATCTCCCAGACAAAACTGCTTAGAGGATTTGGTAGAGAAATGGTTCCTAGATTGCTGCCAGATGAAGGTAGAACATAAGAAAACTCCAAGCAGGATGTGTGCCTGGGGGGGTGTTCTTCTCCGCACCCTGACATCTGGCCCAGCTGTGTTCCTTGTTTCAGTGTCCCATGTCCTGAAAAGATGAGATGAGGCTTCTTTCTGCTGTTTCAAAGCTTGTTTATTTCTGGTTCTTATCAGAGTTTCGGAGGCACAGACTGTGCTGTGACCTCCAGGAACACGAGGACAGAATGGCAATGGCTACCCAAAGCAGGGAGCTTTTATATCTATTATCAACCAGTTAGAAAACTTTACGTATCTTGTTTTGTTCCCAAAACCAGTGAATATCAACCTTATTGATATGTCTCCTCTACACGAAATTCTCTCTACCAATTGCTACATGATAGGAACTGAGGTCACAGAAAAGGGAAGAAGAAGGAGAAGAGGGAAGAAGGAGAAGGACAAGGTACCGACACCCTAAAATCTCCATCTTGGTCCCATAGTTATATATTTAGCAAAACCTAAAACTACAACTCCACACTCTGTGGTACACTAAACAACCATCTCCTCATTTCTTTGGTGTTCTCAGCTCATCCAGAAGTGGGGGCAAATGCTCCCACGAGCTTGGTTCACAGGCCAAGCCTTTTTTGAGGAGCTCTGAGGGTAAAGCAAACACCCAGAGGAGCAGAAAAAGTTCCCAAGCTTTTCCTGACTCCAACAGATGTGCACAAGTGTCCAGATGCATATACACGTCAAAATGGAAAGAAACAAAGGAAGTCAAGTGCATCTAGAATGAAACAGCTACTGAGTATGTTTGCATCATACTTCAGGCTTATGGTCATAAGCCCTTTATTTGAGCTACTATCCAATTCCTCTGATTTTGAGGTCTTGTAGTAGTCTCCCTACAAAAGGGATAGCACTATATTGGGAAAACAGAGAGGGAAATGCTCTGCAGAAGCTAGAGGAGATGAACAGAAGGAAGCACACATACTGCATACCACAACAGGCTTTACCAAGGCAGCTTGAGCACTGGAAGCCAGTCAGTGCACCCACTCTGAGTGCCAGGCAGCTGTGCTTGCAGACCCTTCCAGCCCCTGGGCACAGTCCTTTCGGACTGGCTCAGATAGTGCTGGGCTCTCTGCGGTCAGCAGGCGTAGCATGAAACCAGCGCAGGAAAGAACTTCTGGTATGCACTTAAGTTCATAATTAGGAAAGTGGGTAAGTGGATGCTTGGAGTTAATCACCTACTTAAGTGCTTTCCTGAATTAGAGCCATACACTGGTATGACTGATAACTATATCTTTACATAGACTCCATTTTATAATTCTACACAGAAGCAGAGAAAGAAAGTATCCAGGTCAAAGGAAGGGAAATTAAGCTGAGTAAATTCTATTCATGCTAGTTTTGTTAGCTTTTCTAAATGCTGTCACACCAGTTTGAACTTTATTTAGAAATCTGTTTGATTTTTGTAATTTGAGATTGGTATGTTTCTAAGCAATAGCCTATTTATATAAAACCATTTCATTTCCTTTTGCTTTGTTTTCCCTCATATTATAACAATTTGTACCATTTCTTACCTCTATTACAAAACAGATACAGTTGTTAGGTTTGCAGTAATTCCAGCTATAATTGTTCATTGTATATGTTTCCTGTCCCTCACCCCAGGGAGAAGCATTCTGAGCAAATATTTACGAGGACATAATTTAAGTGCAGTTTAATTAATATGTTAATTTTTAAGGAACTGGAAATACATACAGTTGATATTATTAAAGCAAATTTAAAAAACCACAATAAATAAGAAAACATGAGCTAGAATTAGTATCATCATATTGCTCACTGTAAACAACTGGACATTTATTCTTGACAATGATCATTTGACATGGAATGTTTTATGTTCACTCAATTAATACAAAACTATTTCCACACCTTTATTGTGGTGCGGACATTTCTCCAAAATGTGATAAAAAGTGGAAACAATATTGTTAGCTGTTCTGAAAAATTTCCAGATTTCCATAAATGTACTTTATTCTGCTCACAGCAGAACTGAGACATATATAGTTATAACAGTTACAGCATCAGCAAGGGCACCTATTAATCCATAGTTTGATCTTTCCTCTCTAAAAATTGTTGTTCAGGTTGTTAAGAACTCACAGCATTTCCTTTCAGGGGTAGGGAACAATCCCTGTGCCTATTATATTTCAAGTTTGGTATTACACTTTTCTCCAGAACAAAAAGATACCATCCATAGCCTCAGTCTTGCATAGTTTAAACCAAGCTTTACTTAACATTCACCTTGGAAAAAGCAACAAAAATGGTTAAAGGATGACAAAAGAAACAATTATTTTGCAGATATAGAGCTGAGTAAAAAAACATGAACACAAAGATCTTTATATTTTTACCTACATTTAGGTAAGTCAGGATGGAATTATTGGAAGTGCAAACACTTGCCCACATAAATATTCTGGCAGGATCAAGGCTTAAAGTTATACAAAAAAAGAACCCCAAATTCAGCAAAAAGTTTGACATTAGCTCAGTTTCCCCTTTTCTTAAGGTCACCCAAAGATACGATTAATAATCCCTAAAAAGAAGTTCTTTTGGACAACTAATAAAGTAGAACAAACTATGCCTGTAACTAGAGCAAATTCAGAAATATTGAGACATTTAAAAAATGGTTGGAGAACAAATCTGTCCCCTAACTGCTAAACCCCTAGAGGTTACAACATTCCTTGAAGTTAATTTTTCTTACTCAGAAATTCCCCAAACTAAATAAAATCTGTGCAAATGCCTCAACAAAGACAATTTTTTTTTATTCCCTCTGAGGCTTGACTACTTGAGTATTAATCCTAATGTAAATTAACCCTAACTCTTTTACAAATTTGTTTCCTGTAGAAATTCACTATGTCCTCTTCCTCAGGCTCTTTCTCACCCTCCAAAAAAGCAAGAGTTCTTCTCATCAAGTAGTAAAGAAATCACTTATTGTAGTAATCCCATTATTTCACACCCACACCTCCCAGGTGAATGTGGTTAACTGGTCCCAGGGGAATTTCCCCTCTCTCTCTATGGACTTCACCTGAGCAGAGTATAACACAGCAGTAGAGACACGTAGTTGTTCTCTTTGTGCCTAGTCATAGATTTATTAACAAAGCATAACACAGAATAAACTATGTACAAAAAGTTTAATTGACTATCATAATAGGCCTGGTTATAGCGCTAAGATTGGGTAATCAGGTTAGATAAAAATAGCCTTTGTGTTCTATTTTCTAATCTGAAATGCATCTCTTTTAAAAGAAAGGGGAAAAAGGAAACAGATATTGATTATAGCTGTGCTGGTTTCATCTGGGGTAATTTTTTTTTTTTTCCAGTGGCTGGTATGGGGCTAGGTTTTGGATTTGTGCTGAATACAGGGTAGATAATGTAGAGATGTTTTTGTTATTGCTGAGCAGGGCTTACACAGAGCCAAGGCCTTTTCTGCTTTTGTACTGCTATGCCGGCAAGGAAGTTGGCTGTACCTGGGAAGTTGGGAGGAGAGGCAGCCAGGACAGGTGGCCCAAAGTGATCAAAGGGACATTCCAGACTATATGATATCATGCTCTGTATATAGAGTCAGGGGAAAAAGTGGGGGACACTTGTAGTGATGGTGTTTGTTTTCCCAAGTCACCATTATGCATGATGAGGCCCTGCTCTGCTGGGGATGGCTGAGCACCTTTCTGCCCACGGGGAGTAGTGATTTAATTCCTTTTTTTGCTTTGCTTGTGTGAGCAACTTTTGCTTTTCCTATTAAACTGTCTTTACCTCAACCCATGAGCTTAGAATCTTTTACCCTTCCAGTTCTCTCCCCGATACTCCAATGGTGGGGGAGGGAGTGAGTGGCTATGTGGGCTTTGGTTGCTGGCTGGGGTGAAACCACAAGCTCTAATTTAGGGAGCAATGAGCTTGTGTTTTGCATTTCTCAGCTCTTGTACTGGGTAATTTTTTGAATATATTTTCCTTCGCTCTGGTTCTTTTGAAGATGGAATATTACAGGGTTTTTTTATTCTGTTTTGGGCTTGCTTCATTGTTTTGTTGTTTGTTGGGGTTTTTTTAATAATATATCTGCTGATATTGTCTAAAAGTTCACAGTATGTGTAGAAGATAGGAGCATTAGTTATGTTAGAGGCAAGCAATCAGATCTTCAAACAGCCTTTACATTTACTCCAGGATGCCCACCCCTCCTTAGCAAAACATGCAAGAGGACTATCAGATCACTTAATATTTTGAGGAAATATGATTTCTACATCATCATTTCTTAAGCAAGCTATACCAAAATTAAAAGAAAGCTCTCTAAAATGAAACTTCAAGAAGCTTATGAAGCTTAGAGGTTTGTACAACTTATACCAAGAGGATTTCCTCACAACCATTTTCTCTAGTTAGTCTTGCCTGTCACTTATAAAAAGAAGCTGAATTTCTTCTCAATAGGAAGGAGGAAAATCTCTCATAATGACCCTTTCTTTGCATACTTTTGCTGCACTGGTAAGACCTCACTCATCCATGTCTCTAATTTTTGTCATATTTATAAGAAGGAATGTGAAGGAAGAAAAATGTGTAAGAATATGTTTCAATATTCCTTTCTCTTGACTTTAATTTTCATACTGAGCTTTGCTTGCATGATAAGGAATTGCTACTGGGTTTTGTATGTGTACATAGGGATATTTATGTGTGTCTGTGTATATATACATATGTGGCTTTGTTTCTGAGAGAGAAAAATCTGTCACAGGTGATCTGGATTCTGCAGGGAATTGAACTGTTTCTTCAACTTTTTGTTGTTTTCAATGTTACAAACTGGCATTTTAAGGAGGCATACTGGCTCAGAAATACTTGTTTTACATGCATTTCTCTGCTCCACGCCATGTTATTGCTCAGCTGAATACCTCTGTAAATGTCTTTCCAGATGATCAAAAGGGTGACTATTTTCCTATGTCTACAATCTCCACCACTGTTTAAGTTTATATATATAGATAAACCTACTACCTCATTTTCTCTGCTCTAGTCAGAGCAGAGATGTGCTTCCCAGAGTAAATTCTAGCTGTAGATGGTATAGCCGATTCCCATGTTGGATAGAACAGCTGAACATCAGATACTGTATGAAGGGTCACCATGAAGTGTAAAAGAGAAAAGCAAAATCAAATAATTAGCAGCTGAATAGGTGCATGGCCTGTTTGGTGACCAGCTGTATATCCATGCAAGGTCTTATCATGAGGGCCAATCTGAGTTCAAGTTTCTGCTTCATTTGTTTCTCCAGCTCTCTTTTGTTTCATGCTTTCCCCTTGGCTTTTGTCCTCTACCCTGTGCATTTTTATCATCTCATCCTAGATATGGCTGTTGTATTATCTATTGCATAAGTAAAAGTGGCATTATTTTATTAGCAAACTCCAAGGTTTCACTTCTAGTGAAACAAATAAAATGCATCCCAAATAATATATGTTGTAAAGAATGGTGATAGAAGTTGTGTAATAATATTGAACACTTAATGATGAACTCTCTTTGTATCAAGACATCCTTGGACGACATTGATTTGTCACATGCTGTGTAAGACTGTTTATGACAACTTGGATCAGAAGTACTCAAATTTAAGAAACAATCAGGCCACAGATGGCAGTTAATCTAGTTTTTGACTAAATTAATTGGTTTCATAATTGAGTACACATGGAGCTCTTTAAACATTAATCACAGTCCTCTTAGATATCTTTAACAAGAGAAAGTATGGCTGTTCTAACCAAATGCTTTATGAAGCTGAAAATAAACGGAGAGTGTGTGTCCTAGCAAAAAAACCCCAAACCTCAGAATGCTGTGATTGTATTTAGTCCTGCAGAGATAAGAAACAGCAAGATGAGATTTGGCATGTTTGGTTGAATTTAAGAAACATTTTGTAACTGCACAGAGGTAGGAAACTTGCTACTGTTATCCCTTCACTGAGCACAGAGTTCAATATCAAAATTGCTTTGGATTTTAAAAGCTTATGCAATTCCTACAATGACTTTTTTTCTAAATTTATTCCAGTTTCATAGACCTGTAGATACAATAATAAAGGACTAGAGCTCACTTAAATCATCAGCAACAATTGTTGTTGGCTTAAGACATTCTGAGCACTTCCTTTGACCCTCCAGTCTGACGGAGTAGTTGAATCTCACTAGGATCTATGCTAAGGCAGCAACATCTGATTGATATATGCTGAGGAAAAGCTGATTTTGAGAACGCATAAAAGGCTAAGAATATGAGAAATAATCTAAATAGGAAGGGCTTATTACAAGGGTATGAAAAGTACTCACTATGAAACCTTGTCAGCTCAATCTGATGAAGTGATGGTACAGCCTCAGCTCATAAAAATATTTGTGTAACATTTAAGTGGTTAATTTTTAAATTTTAATAGTAAAACACTACAGTTAGGATAGAGTTACTACCTTAAAGAACACAACATTGTCAACTCTAACACTTGCATCTCAAATTCTGTTGTTTCTTTAAGCCCAAGACTTTAAAACCAGGAGACAGGAGCCTCTTGGCTTTCCTTGGAAAGAAACTGCAAACATTATAGTGCAGAAAAGGTTGAAAACATACCCTGATTCAACCCCAAGCAAAAAGGCAAGAAAAAAATGCAAAAGGGAGTGTAACAGACTAGAATGGATGGAGAAGGACTAGATCTGAATCACTATGGCATTGGGCCCAAACTTGAGGGAGAGGGATCCCGGCACTGCTCTGAAGTGCTGCACACCAGCTTCTCAGCCAACTTGTTCTGCACTGTGGGGAGGTATTGCCAGGGAATGTAGATATCTAGCTGTGAAAACATCCTTCATGGCAGATGGTGGGAAATTAAATACTTAAATTCTAAACAAAGAGGAGAAAAAGGACAAAACCCCCAAAATATTTGAGTTTTTAGGGGAAGTTGCCTTGTGTAAGATAGAGAAGGGAAGGATTACTTCTCTTTGTACCTCAACCCATGAATACTTGAAATGAAAAAGACTTTTTCAAGGATGATCAAATTAAGGGAAAGGACAACAGCAATATCGTGTTTTTTCTCATAATGATCTGCAGTAGATCATCTCTGCTGTCTATTTTTCTCAGCAAGAATCCAATCAGGAACTGTTCAGTTTGTCATACTCAGCCTACTGTGACTTCATATTTTTTTTAGCTGAGGGGAATACTTAATGTAGTCCTTAAAAGGAATACTTAATATGAATCTATACTAGTTCTGTTACTTTTTTTGAATTAGCCTAACACAAAAGCAGTCTTTAAAGATTAATATGAAAATGGTAAATGTAAGAAAATAATAAAGTTTAAAAAAAACTACTAGAGAAATAACATGAACAAAAAAAAAATCCATGTTTGATTTTAAAATCTCAGTATGAAAAAAGGGAAAATAAGAGAACATCTTGGTTATGTTGAATTAACTGCCTTTACAAAAGTAGTACTTTTGCAGCACTACTGAGATTGATTACAACCACATGAAAAGACACTTATTGAGAACTAGCAGAAAAAAACCTCATATATTTCAAGAATGCAGTTATATGAAGAAATCTAAGATCACAGCAAACTAAACCCCACAACACTGATCTATCTACTGAAAGAGTTACATTTCTGTAATAACCAGGTCCTATTTTTCTCAACCTATTTTGGGTCTCAGAAATCATGTTACTCTCTATTTTGCAAAAAGGATAGTAAATTCCATACACAACATTCCTTCTTTTCTTTTTCTTCTACTTTTTTCAATTCAAGAAGTTTAGCTTAAAAATGAAGATAGGGAATTGGTAGGAAAAGAGGGAGAGGTCAGTGGGGGATTCAGAACATAACCTAAGCCACATGCAATTCAGCTAAAAGAAAGGTTATACATAAAATTGATAAGATGAAGCCTAAAGATGTAATAAAAATAGTTATTTTAAATCAATCCATGAATAGTTGTACTTCAAGAGGCAATAATTCTGCAAGTGATGTTACAGAAAATAAACTGCTTTACCCAAGTGACTACCACCCATGGTGGATTCCAGTTAGGTTGGTTATAAAATAGCAGCCTTTTCTGGAAACTGCAGCTGGAAGGAGTTGCAAAGGACTCCAAAACATAAATTTCTGCAGTAAAACCACAAACCTGTTACAGGAGTACACCTTCCTCCTTACCAACTCACACACACATCCACTCCTGGGGAGATGCTAGAGACCTAGGAGGTGATACCCTATGCTCTGATTCCTGGTCAATGGCTCTCTTGGAGCAGCCAGCTCAAGAACTGGGTGTTGCTTAAGTGATACTCTCCATTTAGATAGCAATCCTTCAGGGTGAAGGAACCACCTCCTGTTATGCTCCACACATGCTGTATCTTGTCACATGCTCTGTTAATGTAACTTTCATACAGGGAAACCTACTCAAATGGACATTCCATACAAAGGGTAGGTTTTGGGGAAAAAACTTCTTCCTTAGCTTAAATAATAATTAAGCTGTAGTTTACAACAGAAGTAGCAGTCGTTGTCTTACTTAGCTCTAGCAAGTTCTTAGGTACTGTAATTGTAAAAGTTATTCATGAAGACATAAACAGTTCTTTGGCTTTTCAATTATAACATAAGTTTGGATGTCCAGTGCATTCTCTGATGGCTGGCTCAGTATTTCATGTCCATCTCTAATATTAAGCTGCAATTAGTGATCTATTCTCTCCGGATTTAATAGCAGTATATTTTCAGCTGCAGAGTTGCTCTGGTGATGGCATACTTAAATTACTTGGCCACATGGGAAACTTTAGAGAGAGTGAGTGACATTACTCAGCTGTGTGGAACATAGGATAACAGTTTAAATGGAACGAAAAACAGCCATATTTGATAGATGGTGCTATAGAGACATCACTTAGGAGTATATATTGGATTTTACCTTCCCTCCAAATTTAATTTTAATAGTCGAATAATGACATATTAAAACAGCAGTCTAATCTATAGTAGAGGAATTTGTTATTTTTTGGCATTTCAAGCTGACTGCTTTCACTAACACACCTATTTCTGCCAGACTAGTACTGAAACAAGATATATCATCCTCATAAAAACACTGTGACAATAATAAATGTTTTAAATTAGTACTGAACAAAAGTTTCTGTTCTACTTGGTTTTTATAACATAACACTATTGAGTCTTTCATATAGCTGCATATTAATATTTTATTTCACCTTACAAGCTTGTGTTTTTTAAAGTCCCATTTTTTTTTCTACCTTACTGAAACAGCTCTGCTTTGAGGAACAATTCTATAAAGTAACGTGATTTTACTACGATCAAGTGTGCTCAGCTCACCATTAAAGTTGTGTGATTGTTCTTCTAGCTCTAATAGTTTGTCTAAATACAATGCAGCCTTCATACATGTGCTCTTGTGAACATGTGTGTGATGAGATAAGGGCCCTTTGGCCCCAGTATCACTAGATCCTTCGTCTCTAAACAGTAACAGTAAACAAAGACCAGAAAATAACCTAAGAAAATTTCACTGTATATTCTAAAATGATGTAAACTCAGAGCTCTATTCATGTTGCAGTTACCCACATAAAACCAAGTGCATCTATTTTATAAACATTTACTGTAGAGTTTCATTATAAAGCTTGCTTGCTACAAACAAAGCTAGTTTGATATATGGAAGTGACATCTCTATTTAACTATACTAGCTGATATAAGTAGATAGGACATGAAGAATATTGGTGTTCTTGAAAGTCTGCCTGCTTTTCGCTAAGCTAATTAGATGATGTGATAAGAGAGCATCCACTCAGATACAAACTTTGTTCCACCTAGTTAGATGCTCACGGATTTAAGAGCACTACTGCTAGAACACGAGAATCATATTCTCATTTTGTACCTTCCTATAAAAAGGACAAAGATGTTTGTAAAAAATGGTCATCTGCATGAAATAATCATGTTTCATGTACTTAGAATTAGGTCAATAGCAGAAGCAGAAACGCAGGCAGTGGAATCAGCTAATGACAATGAGAATCACAAATGCAGACCCTGTAATTAGGAGACAGCACTATTTTTAATTGTATATTCTACTGACATACACAGACACTGAACACTAAATATATACCCTGAGATATATCTGATATGTGTGATGTGATTTTGGGGGTTTTCCTGTGCAAGGTCAGGAGCTGGACTCAGTGATCCATATGGATCCCTTCCAACTCACAATATTCTACGTAACCTGAAATTTCAGGTGTAAACAGATCATTTCTTTCTTCGTCTGTAAGATATTTGATATTAAATTACAGTATCTCCACCCATCACCATTTCTAAACTATTTTGAAGTTTATATGAGCCCAGAGATGTAAAAGATCTAAACCTGGAATGCTTACAAATCATACTTCATCCTGGTGATCCAAAACCAATGATGAGACTTGAAATTGCCTGACTTTTCTGCTCTGTTAAAAACCTCATTCGTTCACTTGTGTGTGAAATGGAAACTTCTCCAATTGTTCCTGTTAGAGCTTGATCTTTCATTTTCCCTTTATTTCCCTTCATTTTCATTTAGAACTAAAGAGAATACAAAGAAATGTTTGGGGTTTAACTTTCAAGGCTCATAGGGCCCCTAACCCAGATATCAGCAACATCTGGATTATGAACATATTTTTGTGTATCTTCACACTGATTGAGGTTGCCATGAAAAATCAAGGGGGTAAGATTAGGGGTAATCTTTTTACCTGGGCAGTGTCATTTGCCACCACAGACAGGGAAGTGACAGATAATGGACTGGTCCCCCTCTCACAGCATTCCTGCTGCACTGCTCTACAGCTGCTGGTCCAGCTGCCTCTGCTGAAGGAAAAAGAATAGGCTGTACATCAAACTTGGAATAGTGGAGGTATCTGTTGTCTGTGTTTGTTTGTGCAAACTAGTGTTCCCACTACTTGATAAATAACCCTTGCTCAGTTTGTATCTAAATGACCATGTTTATGGTGAAATATCCTCTAGTGTCCTTATTTCCACCCTTCTATTTTCTGTTGCAGTGTATCTTTCAAGTATCAATGATTATCTGTAATATTCATTCATAAGGCTATCACACAATTCATAATTTAACCCCTTTAGTTTTACCAGACACTGAAAATTTCAAGGTTTACAAATTGCTTTCATATGAGAGAGAAGCTCACCACTGAAGGATGTATTAACTTGCACATTGCATCTGCAGAAGGCTTGCTACAAGGTTTTGACTGCTCAAGTTAGACTATTTTAATTACACTTCATCATTGTCCCCAGTTTCCATAAAGCAGTACTTACGTGACAAAGAGCCATGAGAAGATGTCTGTACAGGAGTGAATTTCACCTTTGGGGATTAATTATAAAGAGGTTTTGGTGATGAATAATTTTGCAATGTTTCAATAAGATAGTTAAATCTCCCCAATGTGTTCAAAAAATTAATTCAAAATGTCAGATTTTCATTGGGTTGTGGTATCAAACTGTAAGCATCTGTGACTATTTTAATTTCTCTTCACCCCCAAATTAAAATGAGACGAAACATACAGGAAGAACAGCAGTAATAATTGCTGTAGCTTCAAAAAAATTGTATGGGACTTTGTCTCCTGAGCCATTTCTAAGTAACTGGCACTCTGATCCCATAAAAATTAGCTAGGAGAGGCAGCTAAAATTAACTAAATTGAAACTATCCCTCACTGCTCCAGCTTCTACCCTCAATCAGCCTTGGAATTTTGATCCAACCCTTGTTCAGAAAACTGCAAATGTTTCTATAAAATCAAGTACAAATCCACATAAGAAGTAACCTCTTGGCTGGAAACTCATTTTCATAGAGAAGAAAAACCAGTACCGTTAATGTAAAAATAACATCCCTGAAAGTTTGATGAAGAAGGATCCTTGGCTTACCTGGTTCAGTTTTGTTTGGAAAAGTAAAACATCTCTAAGGGAGGGAGTGGTGCAAAACTAGTCTCTACAGCATATCTGATTTCTAGGCAGTACTTTCAGAAGGACTAAGAGTTCAAAACCTAGGCAACTATAAAAATTCAGTTGGATATGCTTTCCTTCTCCTTTTCTCCTCCTTCTCTCTGAAATCTGCCCACCAAGCTTTTTAGTTTTGTTACTTTTTCCTTTCATTCCTGGAGAAGTCTCTCAAACAGAAGAAACCTTGAAACTGCAACAAATATTATGTAAGTTTTCCAAAATGAGTGGGGGGATATAGTTCCTTCCCTACTCTTTATTAAATCATAGAAACCTTAAAATAAAACTGCTCAGATGTGGGACATTTTTGTCCCTGTGAAACTGATTCATGTCACATAAGCTCAGGGATTCAGTTGAATATCATTCATTCATTAAGCTCAATTACCCATTTTACAGAAGTGACAAAGTTTATTTTTTAATGTCTTTACAAAAAACAAAAAACCAAACAAACAAAAAAAAAGTGATCTGCCATCTGATCTTCAGGGCTGTCCTCTACAAGCAATTCCTGAATGTGTTCTTCACCCATAAAAAAAGAACATCTTTATGAAGTTCAGAAGGAAATATCCACCAGTTAAGGTTTGCATTAGAAGACAATGCATCACAAAATTTTTTTAACCAGTCTTACAGCAAAAAAAATATTTTTTACAGGAGTGGTACTATTAGTTTGAAACTGATGCATTATCCAAATAAGGTTACATTTTAGTTTGTGTGGATTTTCTCTTCTCCAAGTTACCTTGAGTTTTGCCATTTCTTTGAGGCAAGACTGAAAGTTTTTGTTGCTGTTTGGAAGTCCAGTATGAGACCCAAGGCACTTGCAACAGATCTGAGGTGAAGAAGGAGGCTGGTAATTTGCTGCTTATTTATTGCTGGCTGCCATGATGAAAAGTTAGAGGAAGCAGCAGGCTGCCTTTTCACCTGCACTTCCAGTCTTGCCATTCTCCTGAAATGCTCCACTAAAAGGTGGTAAGGGCTCCACTCGCACATAGCCTTGCTTCTGACAGTCTACACAGGTACATACAGGGATGAATGAGTGGGGAACTGCTTACACTTCACTGTTCAAACTTGAAGCTCTTCTGCAGTTTTGACACAGTATTGCTGCTTTTAACTCTGCTCTTATCTAGAATAAGAAGAAAATTGGATATAGATGGAGTGATTTGGCTCTTTCCAGCCTTGTTCCTTCAATCAATATATGGGAGTAAGGGAAGAAACAATGGTGCCTTGTCTTTTCTATGGCCTTATTAAATCCTGTTTTCTATCACAACTTTCAAATAAGCACAGAAAATGTAATTTCTTGCTGAAGTAACACTGCTTACAAAGACTGTTATGAGAAGGGGAGCCAGTGGGAGGAGAAGGCACTCAAAGACACACCAGGATCTGAGAAAACAGCAAGATCTTAATTTTTCTGTCTGGGGAATTAAAGACTGCTAATTGCTCTCTTGCAAGACATGGGGAGCGTTTGTCACGTTAGACCGGTGCTGAGAGATATGTGTCTTGTGCTGGAGGCACAACACGAGGGTGACTGTGCAGAGCAGCACAACTGCCCATCCAAGTGGTTGTCAAATACTCCAAGTAATCTAATCTGACGTTTGTGTGTTAACTTTCTTGCAGTTACCTTAATCTGACTTCAGTTTCTAGGTTGATAGTAAGCTTTTTCAGGCATGCTCCCAGATACTGAACTGAACCGATTTATCTCCTAGTTTCCACGCTAGTCTTTCCCAAAGGGGGGGTGGGAAATAACGTTGTGTGACGCCAGTCCCCAGCAAACCTCCCTGTCCAGCTCTACATGACCAACATAAAAACTGGACTGAAAGCAAAGCCGCTGGAAACAGCCTGGTGAACCGGGCAGCAGTTCAGAGAACTTTGAAAATCTGCCTGGGGAGCAAATGTGGCGAGCTGGTTCGGAAGGCACAGCGCTGTGCGACAGCCGAGTCCGTGCGGTGGGGGCAGGGGCGGAGGGGAGCGGGCTGGCGGCAGCCCCGGCGCAGGTGCGGGCGAGGGGCTGCAAGAGGTGGCGGGGGCACCTGAGCCAGGAGCCCCGCTCCAAGCAGAGCCCGGGGCAGGCCGGGGGATGAAAGCGAGACCCTCGCCGGTTTTTGCGGTGCTCTGAGCGCGGCGCTGCGAGGCGTCGGGAGCCCGGGCCGCTGGCAGGGCCGGCTGTGCTGCCCACCCGGGGAGAAACCTCGGGGGCGGAACCGCTCCCCTCCCCTCGAACTACAGCTCCCGGCGTGCCTTGCTGCCGCCTGCCCTGGCCGGGCCGGAGCAGGTGGCGCACTGCCCTGCGGGAGCTGTAGGCCGGGGGACATCGATGGGCAGCGGGGCAGTGGCGGGCCGAAAAGGGTTGTCCGTTCTCGGCCCGGTTCTCGGCCCGGCCCGCGGTCTGCGGGGGAGAAC